>CM060939.1:257603475-258853475 GCA_030765085.1 Allium cepa
ATCCGATTTAACTCATTTAAAAACTTGAGTAGAATTATCTCTCTTCTATCCATGAGTTTAAATTTTCATTTATAAAAACATTTTCTTATATAAATACTTTTTATTCTAAATCAATTTCCTTTAAGGAAACCTAAGAACTAAGTACTCGATTTTTATTTCAAAATCCATTTTGAAATCATAAAACATACATTTCTTTATATATAAAATAACTTAAAAAAACTATTCACTAACACTCGCTCTAGATTCGTTCGGATTTGAACTCATTTCGATCGCATAATGATAAAGGGAATAATTTACTAAGAGTACTACAACATTTGCCTAAGCAAATATTTGATCATCACTTAAAAGATTATCCAAATTACCACAAAACTAGTCAAGATGTTTTCCCCGAACTATCCAAAAAAATCTTTATTAAAAATTCCATATGAAATATTTATACTACAAATATTTTTAAGTAATACCACCATTACTTTTCTCAAAAATCTTTTTTAAATCAATTCAAGTAATACGGGAATTTAAATTCTCAAAAACTCTTTTTGCTTATAAAACACCTTTTATAAATTTTATAAATTATTTCTATATACCATACTTAAATAAAATGTGCCTTTTAAAAATCATCATATATTATAATGACTTCCCTTTATTATAATAATATCATTTTAAAACACATTTTTATCAAATCATCTCATATTATAATAAGTCTCCTTTATTATAATAATTTTTTTTCAAATATTTATCCTCCGCATGTTTTATCTTTCCATTTAGATTATATTAAACAACCTTATTTAAAGATTACTTTTAACTTAACATTTTCTTTGAACACCATATAGTTAAATTGTGAAACTCAATTCATAGGGGGTTCATTTTAACGTACTTACAATCATCAAAACAATAAATGCCTATAAACTGGTCAAACATAAATTAACAATTCAACAACTAATAGTCAATGATCCTAAACTGCTCGAGCAAGACAAATCAAACAAATATGATAATAAAGAAGTATTATCATTTTCTAACAAACAAACATACCATACACAATTATATAAATTTGAAAATTATTCTGTTGTATAAATAAAAGGGGAAATTAGGCAAAATGATAAACTTTAAAAAAAAAATCATTTACCAAATTTTGAAAATCGACATTGTGTCCATTTGCCTTGTTCGAATGTTTAGAAATCGCTGTAGACACCATAGTGTCCCACATCTCGACCAAAAATTATAAACCAATTAATACACTACATTTTTATAGCAATATTAAATACGCTCTTGAATATATAATACTCTCAACTAATTCTAATGTGTCACTCACCTTATCTCTAATGACTTCACCGCACTAAAGCCAGGTTCTTGCATAACCTATGGTTCTAATACCAAATGTAATGACTCTACTTTTCGACCCTCGAAGATCGGCACTTAATACATCCATAACATTCAAATGCCTAGCGTCCAAGTACCGAAAAGGCAGATTGTTAGGATAAAATATAATAACAAATAATAAAGCTATACAAAGGAAAACTGTACTTGTCAAATTTCACTTTAATACATCAGAGTTACAACATATATACATATACAATCAACATGACTCAGATATATACAACAATATAATACATAGGGAACTCTCCATATGTTCCTGTCATCCAGCCCATCTCCTGAGCTCCAGAACGTCCTTACCTGAAAACCTGTAATACTCGGTCTGACCCGACCATTACATCAAAGTAACACCCAGGTCAGGCTGGAAACCAGCATGAGTAAACTCATCTAACATGAAATACCAAAGCATAAAACTTATTTAAACCCAGGGCAACTCGTGTCAAATTTTCAAATTCACAATTTGTTATAGACATCACTAATTTCACACATCAAATCTCTAAGTACCAAAAACTTAGATAAAATGGTCCAATTCACTTAAATCATTCCATACGAGCCTATTGGTTTCACATATCAATTTATAAAGAATCGAAGTGGTTTCGGGTATTTTCTAATATACAACCCCGGTCTCTTCGAGTCTCATGTCATCGTAACCCAAGTTATCCAAATGAAATACACTTCAAACTTTAAATACAGGATGTCCCTTTACACATCAATTCATCATTGATAGATGACCACAATATCCTGTCCGCCCAATCACATGATACTACAAAACATTTCATATCTAAGATATCAACTCATTCAAGGCATCCAATACCATTCAATCATCCATAAGCAAACTTGATCATTTCCAAAATAAATTCAATCACTTCTAATTGAATTACTAACCACAATCACTTAGATTCCTTCACTTGACATTAATTAATTTCAAATCAATTAATTAATCATCACTTAATTATCCATCTCAATTTATCACCATGGATTAATTATCCTTCAATTACATTCAAGTAATTATCTTTAGTTAAATACACAAACTAATTATTCTTAACCAAAAATAGTAATTAATCTTTAATTACTTCACAAATTAATTAACTATAATTAATTACATTAATACTTAATTACTTATATTAATTAATTACTCATAAATCACTTATTATTGATTAATTAATCTTAATTAATCAATCTTTGATTACATCATTAATTATATAAATTAATGATTTCTAATTACATTTTAATTTATCCTAATCTAAATTAATTACATTAAGTAATTAATCATTAATTAAACTACAAATATTAATCACTCTGGAATAATCTCAACCAGTAATTAACTACCTTTTATTTTCTTCATTAAATAAATTAATTACTCATTTTATAAAAGAAGTTTAAAGGAATTTAAAACCAAATTCATTTTTAAATTCAAATCAATTTAAAAATGCACTTTAACATTCAAGTTGTTAAAACAATTTAAATTTAAAAACTTTATTTGTTTAAGAAATTAAGATTCACTAACTTGAATTCCAGATTTAACTTTGTTTTAAAACTTGTTTTTGATCTCTACTTTACAATTTAACTTCAGTTTTTAAAAATCACTTTTATTTCTTTCCAATTCATTCTTATTTTTAATCTATAATTATTTCACTTCCAAAATTTACTCTTATATTTCTTCCAAAAAAATCCCATTTCTATGGATTTTGATAACTCAGTTCACCGAAATATTTTAAATCAACCATAGTATCCAAAATTTCCAATTATCAATATAATTCATCACAGGATAGAAAATAAATATATCACAGAATATTTTAACTAAACTAAATATTTTGAGGAATCCAGTTGGATCCCTCCAACCTCTTTTCCCTGCATCCACAGATGTTAGCACAATAAAATACCAGTTCCACTTCAAGGTGGAATATCGCGGTATATGGGTTTATATATAATGTCATCCGCTATTTTGCGGCGCATAGGGTCTCATTCGCTATATAATGGGGGAAATCAATCACTCCAATATATACTATATATTACTATATAATATACCACATCAAATCAATTCAATCATTCAACCAATTATTTAAATTCAACCTTTTAAATTTAAATTAAACCTGGATGAGTGAGATTAACTCACCTTTGCCCCCCCCTTAAATTTGCAAATCCACTTCATTCTCGATTATATTCCACGATTGACCTTGTATAAATATGATACGATTTATTAACACTTGAACAAATCGAAAAGTAAACTACCATTAATTATTTAATCTAAATAGTGTAATTAAACCAATTTTCCTTGAATAATCTTTAGTAATTAAATTAAGTTGATACACAAGTAGGTCACTATGATCCATTTATATATCTAATTTATGATAAACAAGTAATTTATGTATATATATATATATATATATATCTTTGTACAATAAAATACGATTTAAAGTTTCTTTCCTTAATTTTACAGTAAGCAAAAATGTAACTATATCTGAACCCATCCAAAATATAGAGATATATATTATCGCTATATTATTAATATATTTAAAATCTGTAATTGTAAATAATTATTAAGTCAAAATTAAAATGAATAATACCTCACTGCTCTCCTCCTCCAGCTACAACAGTCGCGCATGAACACCCTACAGCGTCGAACTAGACCACTAACCCGAGACACCACCTTCGATCTTCTCCAGGCAGTACCAAAGCCCCTCTCAATTGAAAAATGCACAGCACGATCCATTCTCCACCACCAAGCTCGACACACTACTGAGCTTCATGCGACCGCCTTCCACATCGTCACTGCCGCCTGCCTCCCTTAACTGCGTGCAGATGCTCAGTAGAACGAACCCCACCATCACCACGTCCCTCGACCTTATGAACCTAAAACGCCGCGACCTTGAGCTCGAGTGCCAATCCCCCTACCGACACTCCTCGCGCGCTTGCCCTTCCTCCGATCGCGAGTCGCTCGCGACTTATTTTTGTTTTGATTTTTAAACGAATTCGAATGAAGAAGGTAGGAAGAAGAAATAGGGTTTTGAACTAAAATTTATTTTCGTTCGATTTCAATTTAAAAATGAAGTGGAGAAGGAGCTAGGGTTTGATTTCAAATGAAGAAGGATGGGGTAGCTTGGGGTTTATACTGAAAGCATCGCATTTTATTTTAGCTTCTGAGGGAAGACAAAGAGTGTGTGATGTCTTTAAAGGAGGGTAACTTGTTCAATTAGGCCATCTACAGTGACTTTCGAAATGAAGGGAAAAGATCTGATGTGAAATTCTTTTTGACTGGTCAATACAACTTATTATTTATATTTGAATTTCAATTTAATTTTCTGCACGTTTACCACTCGTATGATCACACCACAACTCCAAATGTTACGAAAATTGAAATCCGATAATAATACAATATTACGGATACAATGAAACTGGTTACGTCGTAATCCGAGACTGTGCCTCAGAAGGCATGTTTTAAATATCGATTTAAACGATATATTTTTTAAAACTGAACAAATCACCTTTAAATTCAATTTTAACACTTCCTCGGCACTATCAATATAAATTTTACAAGCCTTCAAATTATTTTTAACAGGCTTAAAACTCCAGATTCAACATTTTATCCAATTTCAAATTATTTAATCCAATAATTTAATTATCAATTAAATAATGATATTTGGAATTCAAGTTAAAAAAAATCTTTCAAATATCTAAAATCAATTAGATATTCCATTCAGATGCTCAAAAATTCCGGGTCGTCACTGTAACGACCCGCCTTTTTGGACAGTTTAAACCGACGATCAAATACCCATGTCGATTCCAAACCATTAAAAGGGCAGATAGTTATTGGGGTAATTAAGAAAAGAAAAGGAAGGGAAATAAAGGAAATGAAACAACACAGAATCTCACAGCGGAAGGCTAAAGTATAATAATAAAATAACAGTTCATGAAGCTGTTAATTAAATGAATACATTTGAAATGAATACATTTGATTATTATTATACAACATTTATCAGAGTTACATACACAACAAATATCATACAACAATGCAGCGGAATGGAATGAATATAATAGTAGTAGATAATATACCAAATCTTTGTCTCCGTCCTCCAAGGAAATGATCTTCAACCTAAACTGAAAACTCAGGACTGACCCGAGCGTAATGAAAAGACAAAACACTCGAGTCAGGACTAAAATATCCTTATGAGAGTTAAATCAATCGTAAATAAATATGAGTGTAACGGCGTCAGAGATGTTTACGGGGTTTGACATCTCATATCCAGTGTCAACGTGCGTGCAATAACTCAAGAGATGTTACGGGATTTTCCATCTCTCAAGGATCCGTGAAACTATCTACTATGTAGTAATATACGCTAAGTAGATAATGTCTATCAGTAATATAAAGTATCAAAATAGCGTTAAGGCGTTACCATAATCCCCCTTAACACATTTTATATTCCCAAAAGCATATACAAGACCGTAGTTTCCCCAAAACCGGAAGTCACCAGAGGGCAATCCATATACTCAAGGTACAAATCAAAACGTAGTGGTCGCGAATAGGATAATCAGTATGACAAGGTACATGAGGCGATACCAACTAGGATACTAGTAGTTGCGTGATCCGGACTGATGTTGGGCATAGCCAGCAGCTACCCCAACACCGCGAAACAACACTCCCAAATCAAGGGGTGCACCCAAATCGCATCACAAATGTAATAGAAATGGTATCGAAGAAGTGTGTCCGCTAGAGGTGGCGAACCTCAATGGCCCGGCGCGGCTCCTGTTTTAGTCATATCAGGGGTCATCCAATAATCGTTCTCTTTCTTCAGTCAATGCGTTCACCAAACCATCCACTTCATTCTGGATCAACACTCCGCGTATAATAGTTATTAAAGTGGTTTTCGGTATCGACAGAGAGTATGTCCATATCCGATCCCGGTCTCTTTAATAACTACGTATTATTACACCGTTGGCTCTTTTATATTCAAATCGATACATAATTGATATCAAAATATCATATTCGCTTCAAAAATCAAATCTATTTCCAATATCATCATATCTATTCAAATGTAAGATTTCGCTTCAAATTCATTTTCGCCTCAATATCTCATTTCGATTTCAAAATCATTTCGAATTTCAATTTAGATTGCAACTTCATTTAACCCAATTCATATTTAAATTCAAGATTTGAATATAAACAAATTCACCTTATTTACCAGCTTGAAAATTTTAGAAATAGTTTTAAGTAGTTTAAAAGTAGTTTAAATAATAAAAAGTTTAAAATAGTTTAATAGAAAATATTTAAATAGTTTAATAAAAGAAATTTGAATATAAAATGGTTTATGTAGTAAAATAGTTTGAAGAATCAAAACAATTTCAATATTTAAAGAATATAGATTTTAAATCATTTATACTATAATATTCATTAAAATAATAATTCCAAAGTCAAACCGGTCAACTTCCCAATTTCTACCCAAATCAATTTCAATTTCCATTTCGATTTAACTGATTCAATTCCGATTTCAACTCGAATAAATTTTGATTCCATATAAATCTCGATTTCAATAAACAAATTCCGTTCACTTTCAATTTCCAATTTCAAATTAATTTCCAATTTCAATTCAATCAATGTCAATTTTTACTTCGAATTAATTCAATTTTTCATTCACCCTTAATTTATTCCATTTCAATTTATATCGATTTGGAGCTTGATTTCTCAAAATATCAATTTATAACACTTAACAAAATTTCCAACAATATTTAAGTTTAAATCCAAATTCCAAATATGATTCAATTCCAAACTCGATTTCAAATATCATTTTTATATCACTTTTACTTAGTAATATTCAAAGCTCGAATTAAGGTTAAATCTTTAAACAAATCAATTTCTACATTCCATCATTTCCAATTTCAAATTTCAAAGTCTCAACTTAACTAATTAACAAAATTCCTTTAACCAAAATTTATTTCAACATTCCAAACTCAATTTTTTTCAATGAATTCAATTTCTATAAATTGATTTCTATTTATAACTTTTAAATCAAAACATTTAAATTATTTCAAATCGACGATTCCAAAATTATTAATTTAGCCAATTCGGTGTCCGTATATAATTTTCTATCCTATGGCCAAGTAATTATTTATTTCAATTAAATGTCAGGGATGAATATATGTCACTTAAATTAAATCACGGTATCATATGTGTGCATAACAGGATATATATAAGCAAATAAACATCCAAACATTTAAATATCAACTAATAACGTCCATCGAAATACATCATCCAATAAACAATACAATTCATGGCAATTTCATAGTTATCAATGTTAGGTAATTTATTCGCAATTCAATTTTAATTTCAATTTAACCGTCAATTTAATTTTCCAACGGTTAATTCAAATAACAAGCTATATGACAATTAAATTTATATCAAACAACGACAAATAAAATTCATAACACTTCATGATGTCAAGTTAACTAGCATAAAGATATTTAGTACGTTGTGAGCGTTATAAAACACTCACCTTGATTTTTGTTGTTCCAGCGTTTTATTTCGAATAAAATTAAACGAGCGTTTAATTTTACCCGAAATTTCCAATAGCTCCAAACTACTCGAATCCAATTTCATAGCGTAGAGCTCGTCCATACGATCCCAACGCAAAAAGTTTCGTCCGAATCCGACCTCGTACGAAAGAGAAACATCATTTTAAACATTTACAAATCAATTTACATCTAAATTTTAATTCCAAAACCCTACAGGCTAATCTGGACCGTAGCTTCCCTCAAACCAATCGAGACTGTGCGCGCATTCCTTCTTCCCCACTCTCGCGTTCGTGCTTCAGGAAATGAAACCCACGGCCGCCATAATTTGCTCGAATTAAACCCATCCAACATCGAGCTATAAGACGATCAGCGAGCGCCAAAACGAAGGCCTCCACCACGCCCACTCACGCCACGAGCACGGCCAAGCTCGGTGCCACGTTTATCGAGAAGAACGTGCACAAAGGTAGCACGAACGGAAGCGATTTGCCGTTGATTGGTTGCTTTGATTTCGATCACAGCCGTTGAACTACAAGATCTCATTGTCCTCTACCATCTTCCTTTAGAATGTTTTCGAAATCAAAGCATGGATTAAGAGTTTTGGATGGGAGAAGTTTTTGAAGTTTCGGCCCTTGATATCTGAAAGAGGCGGCCAAGAAACCCTAACCCCTTTTTTTTTTTATTTTTTTTAATTTGTGTATAAAGGGCTATTTATAGGAAACGGCGAACTCTATTCAATCCGGATTTCCAAACTCCGAATTTCGCACGGTAACTGACGTTCCTAGGGTTTATCCCGCGTTTCGGACACAATGGAATAGGTTTCGGAAGCTAATTCGATATTATGTGAGAGTTATAGCGATAAACGATCAATTTGAATTAAATCGATTTAAACGAATTTTTATGCGTTTTGACTCGCCCCGGACAAACGATAAATCCAATTAACCTGAAATTTGAAATCTTACAATAATATCATATTACGGATCCGATGAAACTAGTTTCGTCGGAATCCGAGACCGTTTGAAAAATGACTATTTTTAACTCGCCAAATTAATATTAAAACAATTTCAACGCGTTTTGAGCTGCCACGGTCAAACGACAACTCCGATTGCTACGAAAATTAAAATCCGATAATAACTAACTATTACGGATCCAATGGAACTAGTTTCGTCCAATTCTGAGACTGCTCGAAAATTGGCTATTATTCAGTCGATAATTAAATATTAAAATATTCAAATTTCACAAATAGATTTAAAATTCAGTTTTAAAAGTTCTATAACATCACTATAACTCCAATATGATAAAATAAAATTTTACAATTCATTTTTAATCATATTAAACCCGTTATTCAATTTATCCAATAAATTCCAATTTAAAAATCTTATTAACTCTATTAAAATCCAAATATAACTTGCATTCACTTTGGAAACCAATTTGAATCATATTAAATCCAATCTCAAATATTCACTCTATTTTCATATATTAAATTTCAATATCAAATTAATCATATCAAATTTGAAATTTAATTTATTCAACATTCGTAATATTAAATTTAACAAATTTGATTATTCTTAAATCACTATCTTTTGAAATATTCAAAACGAACTTATAAAATTTAACTTTTGAAACGAATTAAAATTATAAAACAACTCTTTACATTATACGGTTATTCAATTCCCATTATTAAATTATTCAATAAATTCCTAATATTTAATTTAAACGATTTCGATTATCCAATAATTCATTATCTTTTGAAATATTGAAATTTAACTTATAAGATTCAACTTTTAAAACCAATTCACAATTTAGAACACTATTTTCATTATACAGTTATTCAATTATTCAATAAGTTTAAAATATTCAATTTAAACAATTTACCTGTTCAATATTCAATATTTGATTTTAAATAGATTTTACTTATCAATCAGTTACTCCATTATACCCAATGAATTCAACATTTATTATTATTCCAAACGACTTACAAATTTTTTTCTAACACTAAATCACGAAATCTTATTAAATTAGCTATTTTAATTATCGAAAATTTACGGGTCGTTACACTCTCCCCCACTCAAAACTTTTCGTCCCCGAAAAGGAAAAAGAAGGGAAAAGGAACTAAGTATAGAATTTGACCTTAGATATATTTTATTCAAAGTTGCCAACTTATAAAACAATGAAATTCCTTTTTATAAAGTCATTACTACACTTTTACTAAGTTATTCCAAACGCCTCTCTAACTTTAAAAGTTAGTTATCAAAACAAGTTATAAAATTTTTAAAACTTGAAAATTTTCTAACACCCGGATTTTACGGAAAATTTCGGCAGAGTCTCCTTTGCGCGGCTCGATCGATACAACTACAAAACGCCTCTACGGGCCCCAAACAAACAAAAGAAAATCCAAAAGCCAAGTGGCTCATCAAAAATCACCAAATCCAATGATAAAATAAACATGTACCTTATATTTTTATTAGCGAGCATATACGAATAATATAGCGTGAAAGCGAGCTCCAAATGCGAAGCAAGCGCAATCCGCACCTACTAAACACTCAACAAACCATGAGAAACATGCATATATGAAAATAATATCAATATACACAATATAGCAACATAACAACTACATGTGCCAACATAGCAAATGCAACAAAACAACAAATGCAACCATCAATCAACTATCATCCAACAAATCCATAACCAATCAATATAAATTCACTTCTCATTAATATTTATTGACTTGGTTTCAATTTTAATCATAGTTGATTCATTAACGTTGGATTTTTCTAACATTCATCCTCAATTCAATTAGTTAACATTCACTAATTTATATTTACATTAGTTAATATTCATTTAACTTCTAATTTGATTTCAATGATTTATAGCTTTCAATTTCAATAACATTTAATGAATTATATATACTATCAACTAACAATCATATAACAACCAAATCATACCCAACATAACCAAATTATTAATTTTTACATTCAATTTGGTTTATCTCTTTTATATATATCCTGTTATATAATTTTAAAAGAATCACTTTATATTCGGCATCTTAAATTTCCAATATTAACTTTAATTAAGTCCGTAAGCCGTACATATATCATCCGTGAGCAATATCAATCTAATCGCTTATTCGATCACACAATTTCACTTCCAAACTAGTATCGTTCACACGACTCTCTAGTGCGGACTCGGATTTGGTTTCTTGATTGGAAACTGTTACTCTCCTTGCATAGCCATATACTATGATAGAGAATTCCAGAATCAATTAAAAATCCATATCTAGGGTTCGTCGTCGAAAATCGAGTGAAAAATCCTAAATTGGATCGATATAAATCATCTCGAAATTTTATGCTCGAATTTGGATCAAATCGTTATGCGAATAAAATAATATACGTACAATCCCACGTATTACCTTCCAATAGATTTCTATCCAATTTATCTATACTAAATTATTTTATTGACTTTCATTTTATTTACCATTTATTATTCACAATCCATTATTTAGTTAATATATCCATTTCTTTACATAGCATATTCTTCAACATTATCTTTTCTTAACATCATATCAAAGAATTTGCTTACTCAAGTTCATTTTCAAACATTCTATATAATTTAATTAAATTCAATTTCATTTTAAAATTGATTCTTAGCTATAAGAAATTTATTTGTTTACATCTATTTCATTTTCATAATTTCAGTTAATAACGAATTCATTTGTGGAACGTTTTATTAATCAACACTTTAGTTTGTAGTCATTCCATAAAGGTCTAACTTCTCATACATGATTTTTCTTAGTTTACAGTTATCTTAAAAATTACAAATTTAATTTTGTTACAATCCCTTTGCAATTTATATTTATTTTCTATAATCAATTTACAAAGATATAATACGATTCATTTATCTTCTTTCTTAAGTTCACTTACTCGTTCCATTTATCCATTCATCATTTCATGCTATATTTAAGTATATATACAAAAATTTATCACAAACAAATTTTCCTTTTATATACATTTCATTCCTTTTTGAGTTTTTTTTTTTTTCCCTCACTTATATACTTCAATTACATCCAAGTTCTGTTTATTTGTACAATACCTCATTACATATCAAAACATCATTTTAACTTTTAATATTTGGTAAGTCTTGTTATATGTTATCAGAATGCAAATTTTGTATTATACAAATTTATAGAATTTCATTTTACCAACTTAGAATGTTCACAACTTACTTTGTTTAAATTATCATTACCTTTCAACTTTAAAGTTTCCAAACAATAGCTTAGATATCTTAATCCTCTTATTTTATAAATTTGGTTATTCACATTTCATTCAAATAATTTGAAAATTATTAATTAATGGAACTTAGAAATTTAAATGCCCGGTTCTTTTCAAATCATTTGAAATAAACATATATACTTATCTTTTTTATATATATATATAACAAATCATACCTTTTGAGTTCAAACCAAAACCCATTTACCCAAAATAATTTTTGAAGAAAAGCAAAGCTTCTTAGAAGTCTCCCCCACTTTGAGACTCGAAAATGAAAATCGATGATGCTGCGCAGTCATTACCGAAATTATTTTCCAGCGACATAAGAGAGGAGTACTAAATTTATTCCTTCCTTTAAAAATCCTTTCAAAATATTTCCATAAACAATTTCCAATTAATATTAATATATATTTCTTCAAAGCTTGGAAAACCATTTTAAAACCTCCGGGACATAATTCAATATTTTCCAATTTAAATCTATTTTAATTCATAAGTCACCTTTATAAAATATTCTTATAAGATTTCACAAGTGTTTTATATTTTCTTCAAATTATAGGAATTTCTTTCTTAAAACATTCCACAAGTATTTTATTACTGTTCTTTTGTAATTCAACTTAGTTATCAAATTACAATATCCAATTAGTGATAATAACCAATATTTTTATTCCTAACAGCCAGGTAAGCTAGATAAGCCACACTAATTTCTGAAGAATTTTCTTTATATACAAAATATAATTAGGGCAAAATTATTTCATTTACCCAATTTCAAAACAATACTATGTCGAATTGTTCTGTTTAAGTGTTTAGAGATCCCTATCAATGACGTTAATTACTCGTACTGACCAGAATCCATAAGCCACTCAACAAAACAACCGACACAATATAAAACATTTTATATCACTAACAAGTACGCTCTCTCATATACACTCAACTCATTCATATAGTTTACCTCTATTTCAATGAGTTATTCCCCACTAGAGCCAAGGTTTATCGCTAAACCAAAGCTCTGATACCAACTGTAACGACCCGCCTTTTTGGACAGTTTAAACCGACGATCAAATACCCATGTCGATTCCAAACCATTAAAAGGGCAGATAGTTATTGGGGTAATTAAGAAAAGAAAAGGAAGGGAAATAAAGGAAATGAAACAACACAGAATCTCACAGCGGAAGGCTAAAGTATAATAATAAAATAACAGTTCATGAAGCTGTTAATTAAATGAATACATTTGAAATGAATACATTTGATTATTATTATACAACATTTATCAGAGTTACATACACAACAAATATCATACAACAATGCAGCGGAATGGAATGAATATAATAGTAGTAGATAATATACCAAATCTTTGTCTCCGTCCTCCAAGGAAATGATCTTCAACCTAAACTGAAAACTCAGGACTGACCCGAGCGTAATGAAAAGACAAAACACTCGAGTCAGGACTAAAATATCCTTATGAGAGTTAAATCAATCGTAAATAAATATGAGTGTAACGGCGTCAGAGATGTTTACGGGGTTTGACATCTCATATCCAGTGTCAACGTGCGTGCAATAACTCAAGAGATGTTACGGGATTTTCCATCTCTCAAGGATCCGTGAAACTATCTACTATGTAGTAATATACGCTAAGTAGATAATGTCTATCAGTAATATAAAGTATCAAAATAGCGTTAAGGCGTTACCATAATCCCCCTTAACACATTTTATATTCCCAAAAGCATATACAAGACCGTAGTTTCCCCAAAACCGGAAGTCACCAGAGGGCAATCCATATACTCAAGGTACAAATCAAAACGTAGTGGTCGCGAATAGGATAATCAGTATGACAAGGTACATGAGGCGATACCAACTAGGATACTAGTAGTTGCGTGATCCGGACTGATGTTGGGCATAGCCAGCAGCTACCCCAACACCGCGAAACAACACTCCCAAATCAAGGGGTGCACCCAAATCGCATCACAAATGTAATAGAAATGGTATCGAAGAAGTGTGTCCGCTAGAGGTGGCGAACCTCAATGGCCCGGCGCGGCTCCTGTTTTAGTCATATCAGGGGTCATCCAATAATCGTTCTCTTTCTTCAGTCAATGCGTTCACCAAACCATCCACTTCATTCTGGATCAACACTCCGCGTATAATAGTTATTAAAGTGGTTTTCGGTATCGACAGAGAGTATGTCCATATCCGATCCCGGTCTCTTTAATAACTACGTATTATTACACCGTTGGCTCTTTTATATTCAAATCGATACATAATTGATATCAAAATATCATATTCGCTTCAAAAATCAAATCTATTTCCAATATCATCATATCTATTCAAATGTAAGATTTCGCTTCAAATTCATTTTCGCCTCAATATCTCATTTCGATTTCAAAATCATTTCGAATTTCAATTTAGATTGCAACTTCATTTAACCCAATTCATATTTAAATTCAAGATTTGAATATAAACAAATTCACCTTATTTACCAGCTTGAAAATTTTAGAAATAGTTTTAAGTAGTTTAAAAGTAGTTTAAATAATAAAAAGTTTAAAATAGTTTAATAGAAAATATTTAAATAGTTTAATAAAAGAAATTTGAATATAAAATGGTTTATGTAGTAAAATAGTTTGAAGAATCAAAACAATTTCAATATTTAAAGAATATAGATTTTAAATCATTTATACTATAATATTCATTAAAATAATAATTCCAAAGTCAAACCGGTCAACTTCCCAATTTCTACCCAAATCAATTTCAATTTCCATTTCGATTTAACTGATTCAATTCCGATTTCAACTCGAATAAATTTTGATTCCATATAAATCTCGATTTCAATAAACAAATTCCGTTCACTTTCAATTTCCAATTTCAAATTAATTTCCAATTTCAATTCAATCAATGTCAATTTTTACTTCGAATTAATTCAATTTTTCATTCACCCTTAATTTATTCCATTTCAATTTATATCGATTTGGAGCTTGATTTCTCAAAATATCAATTTATAACACTTAACAAAATTTCCAACAATATTTAAGTTTAAATCCAAATTCCAAATATGATTCAATTCCAAACTCGATTTCAAATATCATTTTTATATCACTTTTACTTAGTAATATTCAAAGCTCGAATTAAGGTTAAATCTTTAAACAAATCAATTTCTACATTCCATCATTTCCAATTTCAAATTTCAAAGTCTCAACTTAACTAATTAACAAAATTCCTTTAACCAAAATTTATTTCAACATTCCAAACTCAATTTTTTTCAATGAATTCAATTTCTATAAATTGATTTCTATTTATAACTTTTAAATCAAAACATTTAAATTATTTCAAATCGACGATTCCAAAATTATTAATTTAGCCAATTCGGTGTCCGTATATAATTTTCTATCCTATGGCCAAGTAATTATTTATTTCAATTAAATGTCAGGGATGAATATATGTCACTTAAATTAAATCACGGTATCATATGTGTGCATAACAGGATATATATAAGCAAATAAACATCCAAACATTTAAATATCAACTAATAACGTCCATCGAAATACATCATCCAATAAACAATACAATTCATGGCAATTTCATAGTTATCAATGTTAGGTAATTTATTCGCAATTCAATTTTAATTTCAATTTAACCGTCAATTTAATTTTCCAACGGTTAATTCAAATAACAAGCTATATGACAATTAAATTTATATCAAACAACGACAAATAAAATTCATAACACTTCATGATGTCAAGTTAACTAGCATAAAGATATTTAGTACGTTGTGAGCGTTATAAAACACTCACCTTGATTTTTGTTGTTCCAGCGTTTTATTTCGAATAAAATTAAACGAGCGTTTAATTTTACCCGAAATTTCCAATAGCTCCAAACTACTCGAATCCAATTTCATAGCGTAGAGCTCGTCCATACGATCCCAACGCAAAAAGTTTCGTCCGAATCCGACCTCGTACGAAAGAGAAACATCATTTTAAACATTTACAAATCAATTTACATCTAAATTTTAATTCCAAAACCCTACAGGCTAATCTGGACCGTAGCTTCCCTCAAACCAATCGAGACTGTGCGCGCATTCCTTCTTCCCCACTCTCGCGTTCGTGCTTCAGGAAATGAAACCCACGGCCGCCATAATTTGCTCGAATTAAACCCATCCAACATCGAGCTATAAGACGATCAGCGAGCGCCAAAACGAAGGCCTCCACCACGCCCACTCACGCCACGAGCACGGCCAAGCTCGGTGCCACGTTTATCGAGAAGAACGTGCACAAAGGTAGCACGAACGGAAGCGATTTGCCGTTGATTGGTTGCTTTGATTTCGATCACAGCCGTTGAACTACAAGATCTCATTGTCCTCTACCATCTTCCTTTAGAATGTTTTCGAAATCAAAGCATGGATTAAGAGTTTTGGATGGGAGAAGTTTTTGAAGTTTCGGCCCTTGATATCTGAAAGAGGCGGCCAAGAAACCCTAACCCCTTTTTTTTTTTATTTTTTTTAATTTGTGTATAAAGGGCTATTTATAGGAAACGGCGAACTCTATTCAATCCGGATTTCCAAACTCCGAATTTCGCACGGTAACTGACGTTCCTAGGGTTTATCCCGCGTTTCGGACACAATGGAATAGGTTTCGGAAGCTAATTCGATATTATGTGAGAGTTATAGCGATAAACGATCAATTTGAATTAAATCGATTTAAACGAATTTTTATGCGTTTTGACTCGCCCCGGACAAACGATAAATCCAATTAACCTGAAATTTGAAATCTTACAATAATATCATATTACGGATCCGATGAAACTAGTTTCGTCGGAATCCGAGACCGTTTGAAAAATGACTATTTTTAACTCGCCAAATTAATATTAAAACAATTTCAACGCGTTTTGAGCTGCCACGGTCAAACGACAACTCCGATTGCTACGAAAATTAAAATCCGATAATAACTAACTATTACGGATCCAATGGAACTAGTTTCGTCCAATTCTGAGACTGCTCGAAAATTGGCTATTATTCAGTCGATAATTAAATATTAAAATATTCAAATTTCACAAATAGATTTAAAATTCAGTTTTAAAAGTTCTATAACATCACTATAACTCCAATATGATAAAATAAAATTTTACAATTCATTTTTAATCATATTAAACCCGTTATTCAATTTATCCAATAAATTCCAATTTAAAAATCTTATTAACTCTATTAAAATCCAAATATAACTTGCATTCACTTTGGAAACCAATTTGAATCATATTAAATCCAATCTCAAATATTCACTCTATTTTCATATATTAAATTTCAATATCAAATTAATCATATCAAATTTGAAATTTAATTTATTCAACATTCGTAATATTAAATTTAACAAATTTGATTATTCTTAAATCACTATCTTTTGAAATATTCAAAACGAACTTATAAAATTTAACTTTTGAAACGAATTAAAATTATAAAACAACTCTTTACATTATACGGTTATTCAATTCCCATTATTAAATTATTCAATAAATTCCTAATATTTAATTTAAACGATTTCGATTATCCAATAATTCATTATCTTTTGAAATATTGAAATTTAACTTATAAGATTCAACTTTTAAAACCAATTCACAATTTAGAACACTATTTTCATTATACAGTTATTCAATTATTCAATAAGTTTAAAATATTCAATTTAAACAATTTACCTGTTCAATATTCAATATTTGATTTTAAATAGATTTTACTTATCAATCAGTTACTCCATTATACCCAATGAATTCAACATTTATTATTATTCCAAACGACTTACAAATTTTTTTCTAACACTAAATCACGAAATCTTATTAAATTAGCTATTTTAATTATCGAAAATTTACGGGTCGTTACAGTCACATTCCTCCCCCCTTAAAAGAATTTCGTCCCCTAAATTGCTAGTTAAGAAGAATGGTCCAATACCCATTTACTTTTTCCCAAAACCAAACAATTTCAAACAATTCTCAAAACAATCTTTTTATTAAAGACACATTAACCCTTTTTCTAGTTTTCCAAACTTATCCATAAGTCCCAATAATATTATTTACTTAGCAATTCAAATTTGAATTTAAAACTAAATTTTGAATTATCAAAATTTTCTCAAAATTTTTCCAACTCCTTTAATTTTCGAAAAATTTCGCCAGCGTCTCCTTTGCGCTGCTAGCTCGGTACAACTACAAAATGCCTCTATGGGCTCCCAGATTCCGAAAGAAAACAAAAGGCCAAGTGGCTAGACCATAAAATCATCAAATTTCATACAGAAATTTAAATACATACCTTTGCCGAGCAAATTTCAATTTATCCTCTGAAATCAAAAATCCCAAATTCACTTTCCTAATCCTTTAGTTCCAACTAAACAACTAGTTTCAATTTCCATTTCCAAAATCCCTTATTTCAATTCAAATTTGACATCGTTTTGTTACTAATGAAAAAAATTTCAAAAATTTTCTATCTCCCAAAATTTTCGAAATTTTTTGGTAGAGTCTCCTTTGTACGGAGGAGCTTTTGCAATTTGACAAGAGATATAAATATATATACATCGACCCACACGGTCGGAGAAACAAAAAAAGTTCATATTTCCTATTTTTATTGCGTAGGCGTACCTTTATTTAGTATTTTTAAGCGAGCGGCTTATTATTTTAGCAATTGGCACGTCTAAATCCAGTCAAACGGCTTCCCGGTACCTGTACTTACTCAACTCAAATATGTAAGTGCCAAAATCATGTAACTTAACAACATTTTACACATTTAACTAGTAAACATATGAGTTTCTATAAGCAATGCAGGTTAAACAATATTTATAAGCAACTTAGAGGGTTCCGACATTAATTTTAATTGTTTACAACCAATTCGTATACAACTTCATTCAATTTAAATGGTTTACAACTCAATTGCTTGCATTCAATTCATTTTTAAGCAAAACAAACTCATATTCACTTCATTTGATTTTAAAATCAATTTATTTAATCTCTATCAATTCATAGAATTTTAATTACCTTCGTTTACGTCAAACGACAATTCATTCTATGCAATTTGATGATATCCATGTGAATAAATAATTACTTAAGCTTATAACCATTTTAAGTTGATTCTAACTCAATTTATAAATTCTTTCCATTTTAAAACATTCATAACCATTTTATTTAGCACGACACATTCCATGCTTGTATACTACTAACTATTCCCAAATTAATTCAATCCAAGCTTTTATTTAATGGTCTACCCTTCCTACTTGAAATCGAGCTTCTCGTTATTCTTAACTTAAGTTAAGATACTTCAATTTATTCCAACTTCAAACTTAAGTTCACTTCCATTTAATTTGATTATCCCATCCATTTTATTTTAATTCACCTTCTCAATTAATCAAAATAATATCCAAGCACATACTTAACTAATTATATTCGAATTGGATTTTATTTGCAACTCAAATCATTTCTATTATAATCCAATTCCATTCCATTTGGCAACTTCAATTCTTTTTTTTAACTTACTTCAAATCCAACCCATTATTATAAACTTGCTTAAGTTAATTTAATTCTAATTAATTTTATTTCTCAATCCAAATTTAATTTTTATTTTCCCATTCCAATCACTTTTAAGATTTACTAATTATTTCTTCCAAACATCAATTAAATTTCAAAGTTAATCTTAACCCAAGTTAAATTCTCATTTTTAACTTTCACCTTAAATTTTAATTCCAAAATCCAATCCCCATATTCCTCATCAAAGTCATTCAATATTTATAAGTTTACAAATTATCTCCTGAAGATCTCTAAATTATTTAAATAAGAATTTCAGGATTTTTTGAAATACTCGGCTTTTGGTTTTCAAATCATTTTGAAATCACCATTATCTCAAAATCACACTTCCCAAAAATTTTAAACCAATCCTGGTTTTTATTCCCAACAAAAACTTTTTTGAAAAAAAAACAAAACTAGTTCTTCTGAATAAATCAATTTAGCAGCAATCTGTCACTTAGAAACTCGAAAATGAATACTGATGATGTTGCGCAGTCATCACCAGGATTATTTTCCAAGCGACTGAAGTGAGCTCAATGCTATATCCCTTTCCAAAATTTATTTGAAACAATTTCCTTTCAGGAATACCCCCAAAATAACAATGCTATTATTTATCTTCAAAACACTTCGAAACACTTCCAAAATCTTCGAAATTTTAAATTTACAGATTTAATTTAAATCAAAATTTAACTATAATTCATCTGTATAATTTATGCTCATACAAATTCCCATTTGATTATACAAGTCATTTTAATTTTTATAATCTTATTTGTTTAAAATATTAAACATCCAAGTTATATAACAATTTAAGAAAACATTTCTTTTATATCAAAATATATTTTGGGTAAAATTATTTCATTCGCCCACCTTAAAAACAATACTGTGTCAATTTATCATGTCAGGTGTTTATAAACTCTTCTCCAATAGTGGCTTACTCTTTTATTTTAAAGTTTTAGAAATACTTTTAAATTCACATAATACTATTAAAATAGCTTTTTTATAAAAATACTTCTTATAAATCGATGTCTCAACTAGTCCATCCTTGTTCTCACAGAAATTCGGTCATACGTTGATCAGGCGTATGACTGAAAACCTATAAGTACTTAGCAGACCCGTTTTCAACATCCAGTGAAAATACTTGGAAAATAATTTTATTGAAAATATCGAAAACAATTTTTTTTGAAAACAGAGGAAATATCTTTGTGAGAATGCTCTGGAAATCATCACCCCATCCATGGTCACAGTTACATCTAGGGTTACGCTGCCATCGCAGCAAAAGTCCATGTAACTGTAGGCACTCTGCGCCCCTCGATTACGCCATGGAATCCACAACAGATCGCAGTTACATTCTAGGGTTACGTTGCCATCACAGCAAAAGTCCATGTAACTGTAGGCATCAGCGCTCTCGATTTTCGCTGCAAAAAATGAAACTTCTCCACTCCCACATAGGTCTCAGTCTACCGATGTAAAATCAAACGTAGACCGTTAGCTCTCAGTGGCACACACGACTTTCGCTATGTTATCGTAGGTCGCAGTCTTCCGATATAAAATCAAACGCAGACTGTTGGCTCTCAGCGGCACACACGACTTTCGCTGTGGTTTGCAGTAGATCGCAGTGACATGGAGTTACACTGTCGTCACAACATAAACCAAATGCCTCTATCGACATCAGCGCGCTTGACTCTAAACACTACACATAATCCTCAGGAACAAGTTTTGTTCGGACTTCTCACAGGATCAACTTTAATTACAATTCCAAATTTTCCAATCGATTTGGACTAATATCAATTGAACCCACTTCAATTTCAAATCATCTCAATTCCTGTTTGAATTAGTCCCAATTCCCATTTGAATTTGAACCCATTCAACTTCAATTTCATTTCAAATCAATCCAACTCAAATTTTCCATTTGAATTTTTAAACTTATCCATCTTCAATCACGCTTCTAATTAATTTAAATTAAATTAAATTTGAACTAATTCAATTCAAATTTCCAAATTTAAACCATCTCGAATTATATAAATTCGAGTTAAAGCTTTAAATGTTGATTCAATCCTTTAAATCAATTTAACAGTTACTTCTTCATAAACCTATTTCTAGGTTCAAATAATAATTCAAATCCAATTCACAATTTAAAGATTATTAATAGGATAATATTATCCAAATTATTTTAAAACACCCATACATTTCAAATTTACAGATCTCAAACCCATTTTGAGATCACACAAACTCCCAATTAAATTAACCATTTAACTTCCCAAGTTAAATCCCAATTTCATATTGAAATTTCCAAATCAGGTTGTCCATTCAAACTTATTTAACTTCCTCTAAGTTAAATTCAATTTACTTAATCCATTCAAATTCACACAATTTGAATTTCCATTCAAATTTTATACTTCAGATTAATAACCTTCCCACTTAAGTTTAAAACTTACTTTACTTTGGGTTTCACATCACATCCCAAGGAAAATTCAAAACTCAACCTTAGAGTTTATTTCATATTTATTTCCTTTACACACCAGGTTACTTTTAAATTTTAAACCACCTTTGATTTTAAATTCAAACAAATTCCTTTAAATTTTCAAACGACTCTTGTTGAATCAAGCTCTATCATTCAAATAATATTAAATAACATTATTTATTATTTCTTCATTACTTTGAAACAAAATTTTCAAATTCTGGACCCAGATTTAAAACTCCATAATTCAGATCAACATCAGTTCCAATCTATAAGTCATACTTGCCTAAATGTTTTACTTCTTTAAAACATTTCATTTTGCTTACTCATTAATTTTTAAACACAACAATCATTTATGATAATAACCAAGATTATCATATCCGAAACCATTCATTATCATCTTATTCTGAAACTCTGCCCCAATTCAAGATTTCAATTTCAGTTTGAATCCATTTCAAACTTATCTTTATTCAATTTCAGTTTGGTTGTATTATATTACTTCTTAATTTAATTCCAATAATTTAACAACCGATTACCTTAGTATTTATTAGAATGAAATATTGCTTTATATATCAAAATATATTCTTATATAAAATCATTTAAAAGCTTATATAAGCAAATAACAAGTATGCTCTCATATATATATATATATATATATATATATATATATATATATATATATATATATAAACACACACACACACTCAACTCATTCTAGGGTACCATTGACCCTATCCTTAATGAGTAACCCCACCAGAGCCAAGGTTCTCGCTTAACCTTCAGCTTTGATACCGACTGTAACGACCCGGAACTTTCGATCCTGAAAATTCCAGATAGTTAGGAAAAAGAAGAAAGAGATAGAAGAATAAGAAGAACAGAAACACCAACATCTCACATTAGCAGCGGATAAAATATAATAACAAATAATAACAGTTATACAAAGGAAAACTGTACTTGTCAAATTTCACTTTAATACATCAGAGTTACAACATATATACATATACAATCAACATGACTCAGATATATACAACAATATAATACATAGGGAACTCTCCATACGTTCCTGTCATCCAGCCCATCTCCTGAGCTCCAGAACGTTCTTACCTAAAAACCTGTAATACTCGGTCTGACCCGAGCATTACATCAAAGTAACACCCGGGTCAGGCTGGAAACCAGCGTGAGTAAACTCATCTAACATGAAATACCAAAGCATAAAACTTATTTAAACCCGGGGTGTCAAATTTTTCAAATTCACAATTTGTTATAGACATCACTAATTTCACACATCAAATCTCTAAGTACCAAAAACTAAGATTAAATGGTCCAATTCACTTAAATCATTGCATGCGAGCCTATTGATTTCACATATCAATTTATAAAGAATCGAAGTGGTTCCGGTATTTTCTAATACCCGCCCCAGTCTCTTCGAGTCTTATGTCATCATAACCCAAGTTATCCAATTGAAATACACTTCAAACTTTAAATACAATATGTCCCTTTACACATCAATTCATCATTGATAGATAACCACATATCCTGTCCTCCCAAACATATGATACTACAAAACATTTCATATCAGAGATATCAACTCATTCAAGGCATCCAATACCATTCAATCATGCATAAGCAAACTTGATCACTTCCAAAATAAATTTAATCACTTCTAATTGAATTACTAACCTCAATCACTTAGATTCCTTCACTTGACATTAATTAATTTCAAATCAATTAATTAATCATCCCTTAATTATCCATCTCAATTAATCACCCTGGATTAATTATCCTTCAATTACATTCAAGTAATTATCTTTAGTTAATTACACAAATTAATTATTCTTAACCAAAAAAAGTAATTATTCCTTAATTACTTCACAAATTAATTAACCATAATTAATTACATTAGTTCTTAATTTCTTATATTAATTAATTACCCATAAAACACTTATTATTGATTAATTAATCTTAATTAATCAATCTTTAATAACATCATTAATTATATAAATTAATGATTTCTAATTACATTTTAATTTATCCTAATCTAAATTAATTACATTAAGTAATTAATCATTAATTAAAACACAAATATTAATCACTCTTGATTAATCTCAACCAGTAATTAACTACCTTTTTATTTTCTTCATTAAATAAATTAATTACTCATTTTATAAAAGAAGTTTAAAGGAATTTAAAACCAAATTCATTTTTAAATTCAAATCAATTTAAAAATGCACCTTAACATTCAAGTTGTTAAAACAATTTAAATTTAAAAACTTTATTTGTTTAAGAAATTAAGATTCACTAACTTGAATTCCAGATTTAACTTTGATTTAAAACTTGTTTTAAATCTCTACTTTGCAATTTAACTTCAGTTTTTAAAAATCACTTTATTTCTTTCCAATTCATTCTTATTTTCAATCTATAATTATTTCACTTCCAAAATTTACTCTTATATTTCTTCCAAAAAAACCCATTTCTATGGATTTTGATAACTCGGTTCACCGAAATATTTTAAGTCAACCATAGTATCCAACATTTCCAATTATCAATATAATTCATCACCGGATATCAAATAATTATATCACAGAATATTTTAACTAAACTAAATATTTTGAGGAATCCAGTTGGATCCCTCCAACCTGTTTTCCCTGCATCCACAGATGTTAGCACAATAAAATACCAATTCCACTTCGAGGTGGAATATAGCGGTATATGGGTTTATATATAATATCATCTACTATTATGCGACGCATAGGGTCTCATCCGCTATATAATGCGGAAAATAAATC
Source organism: Allium cepa (assembly GCA_030765085.1). NCBI lineage: Eukaryota > Viridiplantae > Streptophyta > Magnoliopsida > Asparagales > Amaryllidaceae > Allium > Allium cepa. Next base: position 257,628,375 of record CM060939.1, read on the forward strand.
ACTCCAATATATACTATATATTACTAGATAATATACCACATCAAATCAATTCAATCATTCAACCAATTATTCAAATTCAACCATTTAAATTTAAATTAAACCCAGATAAGTGAGATTAACTCACCTTTGCCCCCCTTAAATTTGCAAATCCACTTCATTCTCAGTTTGATTCCACGTTGACCTTGTATAAATATGATACGATTTATTAACACTTGAACAAATCGAAAAGTAAACTACCATTAATTATTTAATCTAAATAGTGTAATTAAACCAATTTTCCTTGAATAATCTTTAATAATTAAATTAAGTTGATACACAAGTAGGTCACTATAATCCATTTTATGATAAACAAGTAATTTATATATGTATATATATCTCTGTATAATTAAATATGATTTAAAGTTTCTTTCCTTAATTTTCCAGTAAGCAAAAATGTAATTATATCTGAACCCATCCAAAATATGGAGATATATGTTATCGCTATATTATTATTATCTTTAAAATTTGTAAGTGTAAATAATTATTAAGTCAAAATTAAAATGAATAATACTTCACTGCTCTCCTCCTCTAGCTACAACACTCGCGCACGAACACCTTACAGCGTCGAACTAGACCACTAACCCGAGACACCACCTTCGATCTTCTCCACGCAGTACTAAAGCCCCTCTCAATTGACAAATGCATAACACGATCCATCCTCTACCACCAAGCTCGACACACTACCGAGCTTCACGCGACCCCCTTCCATATCGTCACTGCCGCCTGCCTCCCTTAACCACACGCAGACGCTCAATAGAACGAACCCGACCATCACCACGTCCCTCGACCTCATGAACCAAAATGTCGCGACCTCGAGCACGAGTGCCAATCCCCCTGCCGACACTCCTCGCGCGCATGCCCTTCCTCCGATCACGAGTCGCTCACAACTTATTTTTGTTTTGATTTTCGAATGAATTCGAATGACGAAGGTAGGAAGGAGAAATAGGGTTTTGAACTAAAATTTGTTTTCGTTCGATTTCAATTTAAAAATGAAGAGGAGAAGGAGCTAGGGTTTGATTTTAAACAAAGAAGGATGGGGTAGGTCGGGGTTTATACCGAAAGCATCGTATTTTATTTTAGCTTCTGAGGGAAGACAAAGAGTACGTGATGTCTTGAAAGAAGGGTAACGTGTTCAATTAGGCCATCTACAGTGACTTTCGAAATGAAGGGAAAAGATCTGATGTGAAATTCTTTTTGACTGGTCAATATAATTTATTATTTATATTTGAATTTCAATTTAATTTTCAACACGTTTACCTCTTTTATGATCACACCACAACTCCAAATGTTACGAAAATTGAAAGCTGATAGTAATACAATATTACGGATCCAATGAAACTGGTTTCGTCGTAATCTGAGACTGTGCCTCGGAAGGCTATTTTTAAATATCGATTTAAACGATATATTTTTTAAAACTGAACAAATCACCTTTAAATTCAATTTTAACACTTTTATTGTCCTCAGCATTATTAATATAAATTTACAAGCCTTCAAATTATTTTTAACAGGCTTAAAACTCCAGATTCAACATTTTACCCAATTTCAAATTATTTAATTCAATAATTTAATTATCAATTAAATAGTGTTATTTGGAATTCAAGTTAAAAAAAATCTTTCAAATATCTAAAATTAATTAGATATTTCAAATGCTCAAAAATTCCAGGTCGTCATAGGAGGCCATTTGGCTTTTGGTTCTCTTTTGTTGGTTTGGGACTATAGTGGTGATTTGTTGTTTTTCCGATCAAGTCACGCAAAGAAGACACGGTCAAAAAATTTCATAAATTTAAAGACTTGGAAATTTAATTAATTCGATACAACTAATTGATTGTGAAAATTTAAATGGTTTGGAGACATTTTTCTTACCTTGGGAATTACGATGATGAAATTCTTTTAAGGAGGGAGAATGTAACGACCCAGAATTTTAGTCATTTGATTTTGAATATTTAATTAATTTTAAATTTTAAATAATTGGTTTTTAATGGTTTTACACTTGAATTCAAATATAGGGGTTGCATAAAGTATTTGAATGGTGAATTTATATTTGAATAACGTTTTAAAAAATTGGATTTTTAAATTGAATATTAACTAATTGTTTTAAGGGCCTTATTTAGCTATTTTAAATAAATGAATAATAACAGTAAATTCATTTTGTACATTTATTTGCTATAATAAATGGTTCAAATAAATAATTAAAAATTTATTTATATGTTTACGGCTGGATATTTATTGACATGTTTTTAGTTTATTTTATTTGATTTATCCATAATTTTTAATTTGGAATATATTGAAATTATTCATATCGGCAAACGACATTGTTTTTTTGATTTTCCAGAATACGATAGCCAGCGTATATTAGTTTTGTTTGAGGGTTGAGTTGTGTTCTGAGCGTGACCGTATTATTGTTTTATCGTTCGAAGTTCATACGTTAAAGAAAATCAATACGACGAAATGTCATGAATCTGGTGATAAACTAAAAACAAACACATAGCTTCCTTCATTCATTTTCAGATCTACTGTTCTATTCATTCTTCACTAAAACAAAGAAAATTTATTCCACTTCTTTTAAAATTGAAATCAATTCAAATAAAATTCAAAAAATGCAAAGTTGTTATCTTTGATCTAGTTAAGCCTAGATCTGTACATCTATATGCTTTTGGTGGTGCTTGGTTGTAGATGGAGATGTTTGACAGTGAGGACGTGGATTTTTCCTGCCTAAGGTTTGATCTTTCGCTTGATTAGGTTATCGTTTGGAGATTTAGAGAGCTCGGGAGTGATTGTCGTGGCAAGGCACATCGAGAAGTAGAATTTGGTGGTGCACGGTGGTCTGGGGCAGTTCACGTTCAGGTGAAGGGCGACGTCAGGTCGTGGATGTCGTGAATAAAGGGTGCGGTCGAGTTAGCCATTTTGGTGATGGAGGTGTAGAATTAGGGAAATGGTGCCATTTAGAGGTCTCGTGGTGGGTTTCCGTTGAGTGGAGGAGGCGCTATAGGTTATGAAAATTGACCATGGGATGTAAGCATCAGATTTTGTGTGGTAGATTTTAAAGGAGGAAGAAGGATTTAAAAACCATTAGGGCTATTAGTTGTAATAAATTGTAATTAGTGAATTAAAATATAATTTAAAAATCCTTAACTTATATATTAAATTACTTCTACATACGAGGTCCAATCGAGACGAAACTTATTGCATTATGCTTGTGATGACGAAAGCTTCATGATGGAACTAGTCTATTGAATTTGGAGCAATTAGTATGTTATAGTAGATTAAATTTTATTATTTCTATATGGTTGAAATTATTGGCTGTTTGGTTAAATTATCCTCTTTTAAAGAAACCGACATTTAAAATTGAAATACAGGGAAAATTGTTCGAAAATCTGGATTTCTCACCATAATTATTTATAATCTTCAATTATTTACCTGTTGGTTTATTTCGGTTATATATCTACGATTTAGATTGTTAAATGCTAAAAATTTGATTGTTTGACCATGTTGGATGTGACGTCGACATATGTGAAAATGAAACCTATTTAAAAAATAGGTAGTTATATAGCATTTGTCAAGTGCTATAGTAATTATGGGCCTTGATTTAGGATTTTGGAATACTATTAATTTTTGACTTAATTCTAGTGGGAAATGATTTAAATCTGACTGATTTGGAATTTTATTATATTTTAATATAAATGAGCTTTTAGAACTTTTCTATTCTATTTCAAAACTTCTTTATTTTTTCTTTCTAATATATATATATATATATAAATGTTTAAAATAATTATTTTGGGAGTATTGGTTTTTATAGAAATTTTTTATAATAATAAATGTTTAATTTGAAAAAGGTAAATAAAAAGGGGTCATCTTTTATTTAAGAGCATTTTTGTTTTAAAGAAGCTGGATATATTTTGAAATAAATATTACGAGGCATTTTATATAAAATGTTGAAAATAAAAGAATTGATTATAAATGGTATTATATAAATTGAAGGAGAGTCTTATAAGTGATATTTTATAAAAGGGAAGATATTTTTCTTTTGATAAATTTAAGAAATAAATCACGTTTGCGGGTTTATAATAATATGTGGAAGGCCCATTTTATAGGAAATTATTGGATTTATTCTGGAAATTGGAAGTGTGATAAATTTGAAAATGTATAAACGGTGTTTTATAAATATGAAAGGAATGATAAAAGGAAATTTTATAAATATAAAAGGAGTTATATTTTATAATTAGAGTTTTGTTTTATATTTAGAGTTTTTTGTAAAAGGAGTTTTGTTTTGTAACGGAGTTGTATAAATGGATTTACAGTTTCATAAAATGAGTTTATAAATAATATTTTATAAAAGAAGATTTATAAAAGGGTTTTATAAATAATATTAAAGGATGTTTATAAAGGAGTTATTAAATGAGTTTGGAAGCTTTAAAAGGAGGTTGAATAATGTTATATATTTTTTACAGAGACATATAAATAATATTTGTGAAAGTAATTCTAAAATGAATTTAAGTTGTTATTATGAAAGCGATGCTTATGGAAGACTATTTTTGAAATAGAGCGTTGATTTCCTTGACTGGCCTTCTTAATTATGGTGGTAGGGAATATTCTTTCCCTACTTATTTGGATTATTATTATTTCTGTTTTAATGACTCCATTTTAACCTAATTTTAAGTGCAGGTCTGGAATAAGAATCTTTTTTAAGATTTGTAAATATACTTATACCGTTTAAATAAGTATATAAGTGCATTTTCTAAGTATTGAAATACTGTGATTTACGCATATACCTAAATTGCTAATATATGGAATGGCTTCTATGTTTTTGGAAAATTAAATGTTTTGAAATATATCTTTGTAAACGATATTTAATATAAGTATTTACAAATTGATTTAGATTAATGAAAAATTAATTTAAGACGCTTAGGGTTGCTTTATGCTTAAGCAGTTTTATTTTCCCTTAGGGAATTAAACCTCTTGTTGTTTTTTTTGTTTATTTGATAGTTAAATAACCTACTATCAAATGTTGGCCTATGTTAAAACTATCGTCTTCGATTCCGAGAGATTGGGATCAGAAATATTAACCGGAAACCACTTCGAATCAACATAAGTGTTTCGAAAAGGAATATCTGAAGATGATCAAAGACGGAGCTCTTTGAAGTGCAATGGCTACTTGCTACTAATCTTGGGTGTGATTCCAAAATGGATGTAGTAGAAGTAGTGCCTTCGGTTTACTCATCTCCTAAACAACTTGTATGGATGGATGTCGGCACTACAGTGCTACATGGAGGGCAGTGTTAGCATACCAAGTGGGTTTGCTATATAAAAGATAAAACATAACCTCTAGCCTCATCAATCGAGAATGACTAAAACATGGAATATGCAGCCGAGCTAAGTGGGTCGCACCTATTAGTGTACATCATCACCTTTCCATATATATTCATTTTATGGATTTGGTTGTGCATTGGCGCTCTCGATGAAGGTTGCAAAGCAACGGGGCGATAGTATATTCGACACTGTCTAGCAAGAAGTAGGTCGGCTCTATGTAGCAAGGGTGCAAGATGTTCTTATTAACCTCGGTATATTTTTATAAAGGTATAATATGACAGGTAGTACCCTTGTAGCCTTGTCATTGGTGGAATCCATTCTCCAACAAGCATCGTACGGACTTAGTTGTGCACAATTATGCTGGAACGTGAGATGCAAGCATTTCAGTTGTATTTATATTTTACGTTAAACCCTAGGCATTATTATTATTATATTAATGGATTTCTTATAGAATGGTTTAGTTATGGTAAGGTAAAAACTCATCCGTGTTTATGTGCATTGTGGTCTTACGAGATGAAAAGTTTTATAACTTTAAAATCCAACTGAGGTATGTTTCTTATGCTGGTTTACCAGACTGATTCGGACGTTATTTCCTTATAATGCTTGGGTTTGGCCGAGCATATTTAAAGACTTAGCTTTTGATGCATCGGAGCTTAGGTGTTGAAGGCCCAAAATGCATCTACGTAATTCTTTGTGTTCCGTTGCATGATTTTGTTGTATTTATCAAAATTGTAAGGACAGGTTGTTATAACTGTCTAGGTAGATGATAGGCTAGTACTTCAATAGATATATGTCTATAAAAGATTTTTTTATAAATATCAATGTTGTATTGTAGATTATTCGTTGCGTTGTGAGATTCTGCATTGTTTAGTTCCTTCTTGTCTTCTTTCTTCTTTCTTTCCCCTAACAATCGGCCTTTCCGGCACTTGGTCATTCGAGACATGAACACTGTGGATGTATTTGTGTTGACTTATGAGGAGCGAAAAGGTGGGTCATCACACAACTCATAACAATTCCCAAATATAATCAATAATAAGTAGGTCACTTGAAAAGAATAGGTCGTCCGCCTAAGAAGGATACATGGTTGACCATACTCTGGATATAGTCTTAGTTATAATCTCATCAATACATAGTATATGTCTATACATCACTCACATATGTACACATACACCAGAACTAGACGGGAGACTGACAGTACGGCTACTCACTCCAGGAGCCAAACGTGGTCCATATGACACAACTCCTATAATATTGGTTGCTATTATCCCTTCCCTCTCTATATTGTGACAATGATCCACCAAAAGATAGACACCACGTAGCCACTTCGACTGTGACCACCGACATGTATCCTTATGGTAACTGACTGTTGTTCTATGCAATACAAGGGGCTACCAACTACCAATCACGTGATGCTCATCAAATACCAAAAACAATAACGGTGTTACAGATCTAGGGCGTAACCCCACGGTCAGGCAGTTAAGGTGGATACTTGCCAATCTAGTTCACTCTCGAAACATAAAGGGAGATCAACAATAGGTAGGTAGACATATAGCATATATCTAATCAAAGGCTACATCTAGCCTCCATGTGTACTCACGACATTGAGTCACATAACATACCCCCGTATGAGTGTCATCCATGAGAAAAGAATAACTGAATAAATAACACAACAGCGTCCCATACCACTATTTGTTACTGGTCCATTTATTCAGTGCTCATACATCATAGTCGCCTTTCTTTATTATATATAACGAGTCTAAAGAATAATCACAAAAGTATTGCCGAAAGTCCAATACCAGACAGTATCACTAAACTTTTTACGCTAATTTCTCGTCATATAGAATAAAATAACATAAAATCACAAAAGGATGTCATCATCGTATCATATCAAAATCATCAACTAAATCAATATCAATGGTGAATCACTCGTATCATCGAAATCAATATAAAGAAGATAAGAAATAGAAAATTAAAAACTTATGTAAAAATAGATTATTCAAATAAATATAAATAAAAAATCAATACTTAATAATGAAACATTTAAAACATATAATTTCATATAACAAAGTAAACGCTAAGAGATGATAATAAATTCATATTTCGTAATTAATTAGATAAATACTAACTCAAATATAATATACTGTATGAAGTAAACAACTAATTTCTCGATCTTTTATAAAATTGAATAATAATTTAGTGTTCACAAATAGCATTATAAAATCCTTTTTTTCATTTGATAATCAATAATAATCTATAGAACTAGATATTGCACGTAAGAATCAATTCATAATTTTTTTATAACTAAATACTAATTTAAGATAAATTTATAAATCTCAAAATAATTCATTTCATGTTTAGACTATAATTTATAATTCAAAGCCTTCACTTTATATTCTAACAGTTAGTAAAAAAAATTCTCATTTTCAAAACAACTTTTATATCTAATAATTTTCAAGTAAACAATTTATTTTCCGACCAATTTTTATTTATTTATAAATACACTTTAATTAAATTTATAAAATACCAAAATTAATTTATTTAAGCTTTCTAAAATATTTCAAAAGTAGAAAATCAACCGAACATCCAAAAAATATGAATTATGGAGAAAAATCTTCCAAAACCATTAACAAATCATTAATTAAAATTTTATCATGTGGCCAAGTCAAATTCCATCGAATTTTGACCATTGATAAACTGTACACATAATATAAATAAATTTTAAACATTAAAATGAAAAACGGACATCATTTCCTTGCATTTTTGAACATCCAACAAATATAAAACTCTGCTATTTACCAATAAACGACATTCAATACCACAACAATCATTCGAATATCCCAAATACAATTTATCCAAGCAATTCAATACTGATTCACAATTGATTCAACCAAGAAAATGCAATAAATGATTAGGATAATTATATAAATACAAGAGATAAAATCGATATAATTGTGAGCGAGAAAACTTACTAAAATTAGTGAATGCAACTTCCCAACCCAATCCATCGGCTAAAATTATCACCACCAAACCTCAATGGTTTCCAGCCTCGCCACATCTATGTGAACCATCTCGAGTGTTGAAGTTCGCTACCAGGCACGCACTCATTCACCCATGTCATCCCGCTTTCTTCAACATCGTTGCTCTTCGTCGCTAATTGCCAGGCTCATGTGCTTGATATCTCCCATGCCTTCGTCGACTGCTATCTGTTTAAGTGACTCCCCCTTTCATTGTGATGAACTCACGTACTTAAGCGCAATTTCTTTCCTTTTTTTTTGTTTCGTGATTTTCTTTTGAAAAATCTAAAGCTTTTAGGGCTTAGGACCATCGGTCTAAATTAGCAGGGTTCGGGTTTTAATCTGTTGTAGTTATAATGATGGCTAGGGCTTGAATTTGTTTCCGGCACTAATTCAATTTAAATTAATTTTTCCTTCTTTTCTACTTTTAAATAATTTATATTATTTATTTATAAACAAATTTCCAATCTACTTCATTTGACTTATACTTCATTATATAAATAATATTCCAATAGTAACCCAATTTCATTCATTTCAATAGTTGTATATTTTATTATTCCACCTATTTTAATCATATAAAAATTATTTACACCTCTAAAATATTTTATATTTAGTTAAAAACATTTATTCAGATTTCAAAATATTATCCAAAAAGAATTTGTTAGTTTAATTCAATTTAGTAAAACAAAATCTTTTATTAAATTAGCTTCAATTAAACAAATATTAATTTCCAAAAGTAATAATTTACAAATATCAAATTCAAATGATTTTATTTTAATTAAATTTATTTATTTATACGGCGTAGAAAATAGAGTTGTTATGGACTCCTCCCTTATGAAAATTGCATCCTCGTAATTTCTCATAAGGAATCGTTATTCTACTTATACCCTGATTTTCTCATATCTGCGATCTTCGTCAAATACAACTATTCGATCCTCTATGTGTCTTTTACACTTTAACTCTTTTATCACATATTATGATCTCAAATAAATTCAAATGACGATTTTCTATTCTCCTATATGATAAAAATTTATGAAAATTTTCTAAGTGTCGGATTTTTCGAAATTTTTTAATAAAATCTCATTTGTATGGAGAACATTTCGAAAAAACAACACACAATACAATTACATAATATATATCTCCATAGAGGCATCCCAACACGGAGCAACTTGAAACATGGATAAACAAGATAATATCACAATATATCGATATACCATTAAAACTACCTTATTATTAGTGTTTTAAGCAAATAACATCGATAAGCAAGCAAAGCAAACCAACGTCGCCAATAAGCTAACCAAGCTTTATATGTACCTGTATTTAACCAATATTCAAACATTAGTTCATATAGGAACGAAATATGACAAGCATGCATTCTTTTAATATAAAAACAACATTATGTTCATAATTAAACCACTTTCCGACTAATTTTAAAAGGCCGAGATCACCAAATCAAGTTATGGTTTCTAAAAGTGAATTATTATGTAGTGTGTTAGTTGTCCAAAATGTCTTTCGAATTGCAATAATATGAAGTAAAACTCAAGTTATGAAAGATTTCCCAAAAGTGGTTCAGATTTTTAATAAACACACAGATCCAAATAATAAAACATCACTTTTCAATTAGAAAACTATAAAGTTTTGCAAAAAACTTAAAACGTAAGTTGTAGCTTAAGTTCTTATGTTCTCGGAAAGGACAAGATCATCGAAATTGGATGAACCGTTTGAAATTTATGGACGAATCAACACAACACACATTATAACAAATTTCCATTTTGGTACAGTGCAACATTTCACTTATAATTCACATTTTAACCTTAGTTAATTACAAAACATTTCATTGCATTTTTGAACTATACTCTTATTTTTCTTTATCACTTGTAGGTTATAATGTTTAGAAGAATTAAATATACTATATATTGATGTATAGTTGAGAATTTATATATAATTAAACTTGGTTTCATAGATTTTGGTGGGATAGCGAACGAAAAGTTAAGATAGCATCTAAGATGATGCAAGCTAACATGCAACTATTCCATACAAAAATAAAATTATCAAAACTAAAGCTTTTATTGCTAATACATAACTACAAAAGAGTAATACAAATAAGATGTATATCCAACAATTCCTTACATTAGGACAACTTATATGAAAAAAATTAATTCATTCCCTTTATGCAACTTTACAACCAATTTATTCCATTTTAAATGGGTATGCAATATACAGCTTAAAACATTCCGACATGGCAGGAGTTTTCCTAATTTAATTAGGTGCTTCTTTTTTGTCTTTGTCTTGCTTCATCATAATATACACTCTGCAGAACTTGTCGATTAAGCATTCCTTAATTGTGACAAATGCTACTGATAGTTTATTTGTTATGCACTATAACAGGACAACCTTTTAGTGGATGAATGCATGCATCACATGAACATTCATCTCTGATGTGTACAAGCATACAGAAGATATAATCAACAAGCCAGGTTATTAATTTTTCATAACTCGTATCTACATATTAGTTGCACATGACGAATTTCATATTGTATCACATTTACTCTTTTTTCCACATAAAACTTGTCCTCAACTCAAAACAAATCTATTATATATTCACAAATATATTACATTAGAAAATTCATTTTTTTACTATCATAAGAGAATATTTATATTTATATACAATAATCCATAAATCAATTTCGTATTAAAATAATCAACCATGTTGTGCCACAAATTTTAGCGACCCCTTTTGTCAATTGGCTGCAATGCTGACTCCTAGTACTTTATATCAACATCTTCGTCGGCGATCTCAACTTCACACGAATATTTAATGGTTGCATATGCTATTCAAAATATATTCAAATCTAGAAAAATAATATTTTTCATTTTTGAATAATATATTGTTTTACAAAACAATATAAAACTCTGAGTCAAATATTTCTTATATTATTCCAAAAATATTGTGTTAGTATTGCCTCATTTAAGTGTTTAGGAATCCCCATCGAATACGTGGGCATCTGCATGAACTAGAATTGTTAACAACTCAACGAACAAGTTAACACAATTTCATTCCCAAAAATATTTGAAAATATTGCTCCCATAAGTCATTTAATATATTAGTTTCAACGAAACTTTATTATTATTTTGTTTTTCACATCCTTATTTAACATTACACTTATAATATATATTCCTTTTAAAGATTTTTAATTAAAACATTCAACTTATCTTTCAGAATTATTTAATAATAACAATAATAATTGATATCCATATGCTTTACAAATCTTTATTTATATCCAATACTTTGAAATATTTCCAAATTGTCTTTACTCATAATCATACACACACAAATATGCCACTAGATAAACCATTTAAAAAAAAATTATAACCTTAAATAAATACTAGCCATATTCCTTTATAATAAATATAAATCAATAGTTGAATTCATTTTACAGTTTGGTAAAATGTACATGCTATCTTGCCTTTTGGCCAGGCAGAATCCAGACAAACTAGACAGAAAATACTAGGAGTTATCTAGGCAGAAAGTCCAAAGAGATAGGCCAGGAGTCCAGGAACCAAACACTGACAGAGCTAAGAAGTTAAAGCCAAAATTATCCAAGTCAATAAGATAATGGGATCCCCCAAGCGGGGGATCAGTATCGAACCCCAAATACAACTTAGGTAGACCCCATCTTCTGCCTATAAGCTAAGCTTAATGCCGAGAGTTTATTTCCAAAGTTGTTTAGTTGAAGCAGTGTAATTCTCTATCGATCTCCATGAACTCCTAAACCTGCAGCATTGCTCTCCCATAAGTCCATCATTTAGACTCAGAAATAAGCTAAGATTAGGGCAAACAACTATTGATTCATGAAGCCTACCACAAGATGATCCAAGCTAAGGAGTCGAAGAGTTCTACCTGGGGATTGGTACCGAGTCCCAGATATTGTTGAGCTAGGACCTGTCTTTTTAGGAGAACGAGTCAATTTCGAGCATAATGGCTAAGAGATCTTACATGCGAGATTTTAGGCCCCTTACCTCTATAAATAGGGGGTAGGGCTCATTTTTGGGGATCTTTGGGCTCTGGTTCCATTATTTCTTATATTCTTTTAACTTTGAAATTCTAAGTGTTGGAGTTGTACCGACCCTCAAGAACTTCTACATCCAAGCAAAAAATAAGTAATAAATCTTCAAAGTAGATGTAGGCCTTGCTTTTTCGAACCACTATAAATGACCTTGTCTCATTTATTTCCTCACTTTTATTTACCTTTTTAATTTAATCTCTAGTATATATAAATTCTGGGTGTTTGCATCATTTTTGGTTTAAACTTTTTGGTGCTTTCGTTAAGACACTGAACTTAGGCATTTTAGATCCATCATCTACTATTTGATTTCATATATCAAGATAGATCCAATCTCTTTGTCTTATATTTCTAAAACTTAGATTTGCAAAGGTCTACCAGAAGCTTTCTGCCATGGCCCCATCAAGAAGAGATCGTTCTAACAATTCCATGGCTAATACTAAAATCGAGAATCAAAACCCTCAGCAAGGAGATCGAGTTGTTTAACCAACTCAACCTGAGGTTCAGGCTCCTACTGACATTGTGATCAGCATGGAGATGGATAGGATGATGAAGCAGACGGAAGATAGATTCTAGGAAAGTCAATAAGAGATGAACAACATGATGCAATAGAATTTGAGGCTACTGAATTAGTTGAGTCAAAATAGCCGTAGATGGAGTAGATGGGATTCTAACTCAGAGTCAGAGAGTTTTTCTTCATTTGAGAAAAGACGGAGGGAAGGAAGTAGAAGAAAACTCAGTAAGCTGCAGGAACTTCTACACAAGAAAGAGGATGAGCCTAAGGCACGAGTTCTGGTGTTGATATAGACCCCCATTTGGGACTCGATACCGACCCCCAAAATGGTGGACCTAGGACCCATCCTTTGGAAGGCAGAGTGGGTTTCGTCCTTAGACGTGCTGCCGAAGATTTGAATCTAGAAAATCACAATATTGTTGATGATTCTTCTCATGGCAATCAAACAGGAGGGAACGTCGGACGAATGGGTCCACTAGTGTTTGGGAAGCCTAAGTATCGGGCAATTCCCAAGAGCATTCGTCGGGTCGAGCACTTAGGGTAGGACCCGATCATCATCATTCTGTTGAACCTAATGATCCGGATTATGTGGAAGATAAGCTTAAAAGGTTAGTTAGTGAAAATAGGTTCAGAACTAATGACGATTGGGGAACTTATGCTAGTCGAAACTCGTTAACCAAGGACATCCTTCACGCGAAACACCATCAAAGATTCAACATGCCAATGATGTCGTTGTACGAAGGAATAACGGATTCTAGATAACACTTCTTGAGATATAAGTGGCATAGGGATTCTATGAGGGTTTAGATGTTGTGAAGGAAGTTGTTTCCCAATTTTCTTAGAAGAGGTTTTTATGATGTGGTTCATTCAGCTTCCGTTGAGGTCCATATCATCTTTATTGAATTGTCATGAAAATTCATGGAGCAATTCCGTTTGCATACATCATGTCCAAAGCATGTAATGTCGTTGTCTATTATATATCAAGCTAAAGGAGAATTGTTGTGGGATTATTTAAATCGATTCCACATGGATGTAACAGAAATAACAGATCCGAAAGAAGATATGATTTTGATTGCACTTTCTAAAGGATTACAATCCAACTTAGATTTTAGGGATTGGATGGAAATAAGAAACCATCAACAATAGAAGCTTTCTATAGGAAAGCTAATGAGTATATACATCGGGAGGATGCGTGTAAACATCCATGGAGAACTGACACTGCAAGTTCAAACGAGCCAATTCAAAGTAATATTGCGGTAAAGTAATCTAGAGAAAGCTCTAGAAATGTTGATGTGATAGTTGGCAATCGAAACAAAGGAGGAAAATAAAATAATGATGGGGCAAAGAAGGGAAAGTAAAATAATAGGAGTCATTTCAGAGGTCCCAAATATGACAATTATACTAAGTTGAACAATTCGATAAGGAAAATCTATCTGGCTACTCAGAATACTGAATTATATAGGAAGCCGACTCCTAGGGAGTCAACTGAGAAGGAGAGGAATTTGGACAAGTTCTATAGATTCCATGAGACATGGTCATAATACTAATGAGTGCAGACACATGGTGGCATGATTGAAGAATTAACATGGAAAAATAAATAGCAGTAATATGTGAAAGCCACGTAGGATGGCAGCGAGGAAATTCTAGATCCCCAAGGTCGTATTCCCAGTAAAAGCAAGCTGAGCCTGGTGTTGATGCATTTAGGCAGCTAGAAAAATGGTTAATGATAAACACAATCATCAATAGGCGTCGTCCTGCCGACAAGAGCTTTGCGAAGATAGATAAATATATTAGAGCCCTTAAGCATGCTGAGAACGAAAGTTGCTATGCTGTCTAGGATGGAGCTCCACCAAAATAATTTTGAACTATGACAACGGACATTGTTTTCTGGAACAGGGATACTGATGGAGTCGGGGCTACAACAATTGACCACTCGTTATTTCATCCACGATCATTCATGCTGTTTGTATGAAAGGTGCTTGACTATGGAAGTTCACTCAATATTTTTTTCGAAAAAGCTTACGACCAAATGATGTCAAAGGAGAGAGATTTGAAGCCTTGTAGGTATCGTATACAAGGGTTCAATGGGATGGCTATTTTAGCCATATGGTTTGCCGAGTTATTGGTGGAACTTGGCGAGGGCAACTATATGCGAGTGCAAGTCATGCCATTTTTAGTGCTGGATATCTATTTTGCTTATAATGCATTCTTTGGTCGACTGCCTCTAGCCAAATTTAAAACGGCCATCGCTTCATAGTGTTTAGCTATGAAATTCCCTACTGTAATGGAGTGGGGATTGCGTGCGGAGATCAAATGGCTGGCCGCGAGTGCTATGTCGTTGAACTGAAGGAAGCAAGGTGTAAGGAGAAATGAAAGAGTGTAGAGGGCGTCCTCTTCATAAAGGCTTTAAATGCATAGCAACTGGCACCAGAGTCCTGGGTCAGGCAAATTAGTCGGCTCTACGATGACATAAATTGACGAAAAGAGATGGAGAGCCACGAGCTGCTCCCATCGAGTTGGTAATCGCTACTCCAATCAGTGGGGATGACCCAAGTAAATTCTTGAAGGTAGGATCTCAGCTCGGTACTGGCATGATGAGGGAGTTGGTTGGTTTCCTCCGGGCAATTTAGAAGTGTTTGTCTGGACACGCTCGGATATATATGGGATCTCGCCCAGGATAGCAAGCCATGCATTAACTTAAATACTAGATGTGTTCCTGTAAAAGAGAAACGCCGCAGCCTAGGTCTAAATAAGTCTGCTACGCTCAAAGAATAAGTTGATAAGCTAAAGGATTACAGCTTCGTTCATTATGCCTTAAACCCGAAATGGGTATCAAACCCTATTTTGGTGAAGAAAGCGAACGAGAAGTAGAGGATATGCATTAATTATTCCGACTTGAATAAAGCATGCCCGAAGGACAGCTTCTTGCTTCCAGGAATAAATCAGTTGGTGGACTCAACTGCTGGGCACGAGTTACTTTCATTCATGGACACCTACTTCAGATACAATCAATTCCCGAAGCGCGTCCTAGATCAGGAACACACTAGCTTCATCACCGATTTCGGACTTTATTACTATTCGTTATGTCGTTTGGATTAAAGAACGCATGAGCGACTTACCATAGATTTTTGAACCAGATGTTTAAGGACCAGATTGGACGATCAATGGAAGCTTACATGGATCATATGCTCGTGAAGTCAAGACGTTCTAGAAACCACGTTGATGATCTGGCGGAGATGTTTGATGTCCTCCAACAATATGGGATGAAGCTTGATCCTTTGAAATTCTCTTTTGATGTTGCATCCTTGAAATTCCTGGGTTTCATCATCAACTCTCGTGGAATTGAATCCAATCCAGAGAAAATAGAGGCTTTGAGAGAGATCGAAGCTCCAAAAAAGATCAACGAGATCCAAAATTTTAACGGGAGGTTTACCGCCCTGATTCAGTTCATCTCCAAAGCAACTAACAAATGCATCCCTTTCTTCGAGGTGATCAAGAAGGGAAAGAAAAATTTCTAGTGGAATCAAGATTGCAAAGATGCATTCCAGTCTCTTGTAGACCACTCAGAGAAACCTCTTATTCTCTAGAAGCCGATGGATGATGAGGTTTTGTTCTTATATCTGGCGGTGTGGGTGCATGCTCTGAGCGCCACACTTGTGCGTAAGGAATCTCGCATCTAGCGAACGGTTTACTACATTAGCAAGCGGTTGACAAGAGCAGAAAGAAACTACCCGAGAGTGGAAAAGCTTGCATACTGTCTGTTGCTTGTTTCGAGGAAGCTCTACCCCTATTTCCAGGCTCCCCCGACTAATGTCCTTATAGACCAGCCTTTACGACATGTCTTACAACGACCTGAGACTTCCAAAAGTCTATTAAAATGGAACATTGAATTGATCCAGTACGATATCACCTATCACCCTAAGAGAGCAATCCAAGGTCTGGCTTTGGCAGATTTCATAGTTGAATTCATTGCACGAGATGATTCTTCGGAGAGGAGTGGAGAAAAGAAAATTGGATGGAATATGGACATAGATGGTGCATCAAATGATCGGTGTTCTAGTGCTAAAGTTATGCTTGTCACATCCGAAGAACATCCAATCTGCTACGCCTTGAAACTCAAATTTTCAGCAATGAACAACAAAGCCGAATACAATGCCTATATTGGAGGACCCAAGATCGCCAAGGGACTGGGAACAAAGACTTTATACATTTTCTATGACTCCCAACTGGCGGTGTACCAAATTCAAAAAGAATATCAGGTAAAAGGAGCAAGGCTAGCTCCCTACTTAAACTGGGTTCTTTAGTTTCCTGACGATTTTGAGTATTACGTGATCGCTTATATACCCAGAGAGGAAAATGAAAGAGCCAACTCACTTGCCAAGTTGGCTAGTTTCAATGATGTGTAGCTCGTGGGCATGGTTCCAATAGAAGCGCTTTCAGCTTCGAGCATCAACGGGATGAATGTCGATTGGATCTTGGAGACTGAGCCAGAACGAGAGTCTTGGATGACTCCGATTCGAAATTATTTGCAGAAAGGAATCCTTCAAGAAAGACGGAATGAGCGACACAAAATCCTTCGACAAGCTTTGAGATATATAATACAAGAAGGGATACTGTATAGGAAGGGTTTCTCTGTCCCTACTTTATAGTGTATCGCTCACGACAAGGCCTAACGAGTTCTAAGAGAAGTTCAAAAGGGGGCCTATGGAGACTACATTAGGGGTAGATCCTTACAAGGAAGATCCTTCGTTATGGGTATTTTTGGTTGACGGTCAATCAAGACGCAGCTGACTTCACCCAAAGATGTGATAAGTGCTAGAGATTCGCTAAAATTCTGAGGGCCCCACCAACGGAAATTACCCAAGTGGTCAGTCCTTGGCCTTTGCAGTTTGGAGTATTGATATTATCGGTATATTACCGATATCTAAAGATGGCGTGAAGTACACCATCATGGCGGTTGATTACTTTACTAAATTGGCTGAGATGGAGCCTTTGGTCATGATTACTTCAAAGAAAGTAATCAATTTTGTTGTTCGAATATCATTTATCGCTTTGGAGTTCCATAAGAAATCCTTACCGATAATAGGACCTAATCGGATAGCAATGAGTTTAAGGATTTCTGTCGTCGACACCACATAGAAAAGAGATTTGCAGCGGTAGCATATCTGAAAGAAAATGGACAGGAAAGTTGTGAACAAGATTATCAAGTCAATTCTTAAGAAATGATTGGAGAAGGCCAAAGGAAAGTGGGCCGAACTCTCTTTAACACTCCAGGCTTATCGAACCACCCATAAGTCAATGATAGGCCCTTCTACATTCTCCTTGGCATACAAATTGAAGGCTATGATCCCGCTTGAACAGGAATTATTTTCTAATTTCTCATCGAGTCACTCACTACGATCCATGGATGAATGAGCAACTCCTTCTAGAGTCTCTTGATATGATTGTTGAGAAGCGGACCGAAGCTGATTTGTGAGCAGCTGGGCACAAACACCAAGTCGCACATTATTACAACACTAAAGTTAGAAGTCGAACCTCTAATATCGGCCACTTAGCCTTTAAACAAAACTTCCCTGGCCCTAAGAACATGGGTGCGATCTGGGAAGGTCCATATGCAATAGAGGAAAGGCTTGGAGATAGCACTTTCAAGCTCGCAACTATGGATAGGATCTCACTCCCAAGGGAGTGGTTTAGGACACTATTTCACTTAGAAAATAAAGTTGAAAATAATTGGTTAGAGCTATGTAATAAGATAGAATTTTGTCACTTTTCGTCTTTAATCAAATAAAATGACCTTTCAAGCTAGAAATCTGTCTCTCCCTTTCTTAAGAGTTGTGACTTGACCAACTCAAATGACTCTGCATATGATTAATGCAGGTGCGAAATACCTAGATATAGGTGCTGGTCAAACTTCTGTGGCCCATGATCGGGCCTGTGAAGTTCCTTTTTGATGTCTGGAGATTGACATCATCTAACTCTCCTCCCGGAGTAGGAGTCGGAGTATAAACATAAGTCGGACATGACATAACTCTCGCTCCCGAAGTAGGAGCCAGAGTATAAACTTAAGCCGGACATGACATAACTATCTACATCCTAACTCTCCTCCCGGAGTAGGAGCCGGAGTATAAACATAAGCCAGACACGACATAATTGTCTGCATCCTAACTCTCACTCCTAGAGTGGGAGCCAGAGTATAAAAGTGGGAGCTGGAGTATAAACATAAGTCGAACATGACATAATTATCCACATCCTACTCTCATTCTCGGAGTAGGAGCTGGAGTACAAACTTGGACTGGATGAAACACTTACATACACAAACTAGCTCTTGCCTTCAAACTGATGGCTAGAGCACAAGCTTGGAAACAGACATGACACAACCATCTGTAAACCAACTCGTACCCTCAGAAGGAGTATAGGAGTACAAATCAAAAAGAGCATGATACAATCGTTCACTCACCTCTCATCCCTGGACTAGGAGTAGAAGTATGAACGGTAATAGGCGTGACAAATCCATCTGTTCCTTCACCTCTTGCTCGGAGTAGGCAAAGTGGTGGGTCCACAATTAGAGTAAAGCAGGATCTAATTTGTAAGCTTTCAATCCATGCTTAGAATTAGGCATGATCGAATATTAACATCTTGGATAAGGGTGTATGGACTAGGAATCTAAGCAGTTAACTTAAGATCGCACCCGGATTTTTGCACAGTTGGAACTTATTATCTTGGAAAAGGATACTAAAGTCACTATTTTAAGATCTTTACCCTAAGGATTGCTTTACGTTCACTAGAACGATGCAAGTCGGCAAATTATAGAATGAATTAAAGACCTGATCCAAAAACGATCAATAAAGGAGATAAATCGCAAGTACATTAAATGGAAAGCATATTTTTTAAGTACTTAGACAAGTTTAAGTAAAGATATGTGCAAAACAAAAAGTCTTTATTATTGATGTCAAACCAGGAAAGCTAAGTACAAATGGTTCGCACCAAAAGCAAAAAAGTAATAATGGGGGCCCAAGCCCGAATAAAGCTGGCCAGCAAACAAAAAGAGTATACACGAAAAAACACACTAGCGACTATTTCTTTTTGGACTTCTTTTTCTTCTTAGAACAAGGGGAGACTTCGCTCGAGCTTCCTCCGTACCTTTTTTTCATCTCTTCCTCTACCGATTTGACCTTAGGAAGAAGTGCTTTGCGAAGACCCAGTAGGTGCTCTCTGGTAGCTCTCAGATGTAGAAATTAAGGCCGGGTTGCTTTGTGAAAACACTGTCGATGTACTTCGAGCGCCTCCCGCTGAAGGAATGTAAATTAGAGTGAAAATGGTTTGGTAGGCAACGTGATCAAAAGTGGAGGAGGAAAAACTTCTATTTTCTTCTGCTTGATTTGACTGGTAAAGAGAATATCTGCCCTAAGTTTTTGCTTGATTTTGATTTGACTGGGAGAAGCTAGTAATAATAACAACCTCATCAACTTGAGTCCCTTGATTTTCATCCTTTCCTTCTTCCAAGAAAGTGTCTATTATGCGCTCAACAAGGCTTGGGGCTCCTCAATTGGATGTTGGGAATTATTATTGAGATCGTGATGATTACGGGCTCCAACGCCGTTACTTATGGCCCTAGTTGAGAATCATTGGGAGGAAGTAAAGCAATTGTGGGATGACCTGTAGCTAAAGAAATACAAAGAAGGAGGTTAGTGATGTTGACCGATGACACATCAACTCTTCGGAAAATAGGAAAAGTCAATGAGATACCTTCTGTAGTTTGAACTTCCACGTGAGCTGGAGTGCTGCCGGGAGTTCCTTCAGGAATAGGGGAGAGAACTATGGATTTGTAAAGATGTGGCTTCTCTGGGTCGTAGTCAGCCTCGATAGAGGAATCGACGATGGAACTAAGAGCAGCTTGAGTCATAAGATTTTAACTAGCTATAGAATCGTGATGTGAAAAGCCAGAACCTTCACTAGTCCTTTTCGAGCAGTTACATCAAGTTTCAGTTGAACAAGATGCTAGTTTTCATGGAGGATCTTGGGATCATCTCCATTCAAAATCCCTTTTTTCAGCTGCTCCATATCAATATTATCACTGTTGAGAAATTCTTTCTCATCCTCAACAATCTGCTCCCAGGCATGGGAAAGCATTTACCCTTCTTTAAAACACTATAAATTTTGAAATTTAAGCATTTTGGCATCTTAAACTTCTTCACCATCCGTTCCTCTACCTGCTCCTCCACCTGTTTTACTGCAGTTTCAACTTCTCTCTTGACAAGAGCATCAACATCCCTGACCTTTTGTTGATGTGTGTGTGTACTAGTGACACCTGGGATGGGCCATGTACTGGAGCTTTACTCATGGGAGTAACCTCTCCTGCACCGATTGGAATGATATCCTTCTAGAAGTGGGTCGAAGAACCAATGTCGCCAATGTTGATGTTACCAATGTCAAAAGACCCGAACTCTTTAGGGATAGGCCCTAGACCGGAAAATGTGTCCATTGAAGGAATAGATGGAGTCTTCTCGGCATTTGAGATAGATGGAGACTGAGTGGAATGCTACACCTTTGAGATTCTCACTTTTTGTGAGCAAATCTCTGGTCGTCTTTAGGTTGTTCAGTGTAGGATTCAAGGACCACTTCAATGTTACTTTGGCCGGCTACACCACCTTCTCCAATAATTTTTCCTTCCTTGCGCCTTCATGTTCTAGTTTCATGATTTCTATGGCTCCGCCCCAAGGCTAAGAGCTGGAGGCAACTCAGGGTCGAGATCGGCTCCAGCATGCGGATTGCTGTCATTATTATCAACATCATCAATATCGACAGCTGGAACTACATCGGTGTTATAGCCTTCCTATAGTAAGCCATGAGTGAGAAGATTCTTGTCCATCAACAAAGTTCTTATATACTTGTACTCAACTGGGATTGCCATAAGAGTACTTACGGCACCCGAAAGTGATCCACCAGTGGTTCTCGTCGGAACATCTTTACAACAGTGAAAGATAAATTAAGCATGTAGCTTATAAAGTAACTTCACGGATGGCGTTTGAAATAAAACTTACATTCGGGTGTCCATTTACGACCAAATCCGGGTAGGCAGTGCACATAGAACCATTCGTCCTTGAAATAACCCAGCTTGTTCCAAGCGATAGAGATGATTCTGCAACCCCTCATCAGCTCTAGGAAAATAAGATACGGGTTTTCCTTACGGCTTTTAAAGCTATAAATGTATCAGATTTCTTCATCATTGGGCGCTCGATTTAGATGCTCGAGGAAAATAAGATAAGTGCTAAAAAGAAAAGTGTACCTATTTGGATAAAACTATGTAGGAGCTAATGTCATAAAGTTCAAGACTTGATGAACGAATTAATTATATGGCTGGACACAACCCGCAAGCATATATCTGCTGCAAGCATTCTACCCTTCTATAGGATTGTAAGCACTTTGGTCATGAGATGGTGCCAAGACATCATCAAATGTAATGCCATGCTTATTGTGTGTCCTCCGAAGAGATCCCTCATCAATTTTGGAAGGAACGAAATCGACTGGGTTACTCAGTATTATAGCATCCTCAAGATTATCGGATGCTTCATCTATTTGAGTTCCCTCTACCAATTCAACTGGATTTTCGATTATCTGTTGATCTGCTTTGGGATTCTCTAGATTTTTTTGATTAACAATTAGAAATTCCAGTTGTGGCTCTTGTTGAATAGGAGTTTGCTACGCCTGAGGGGTTATAACTTAGCATGATTCCACATCGGGTTCGATATATTTTAAAGGCGAAGCACCTATAGTCTGAGCAGCCAAACATTTGGAACATCTTTGGTTCATTTTTATAAAAAGCTCGATAGATAACCAACATTAGAAGATTAACTGGAAACAATGCCCCCTATGCTAAAGTGGATTCTAGTGCAATATGGCGTAGCGTGGTGCAATTCAGATTTCGGTTATTGTTTAATTGTTTATTTTAGCAGTTCATTTTGAAGTCTAGATATTGCTCGATGTGACCGTCATCGCTGACCATCCAGACTAGCTTAATGTTATCGACCGTGCTTTGAAAATGTTCGAGGTGAAAGAGGAATCCAGCGTGAAACTCCAGGGCAAATTTTAGCCATGAAACTTGGAGTAGGAAAAAATTCGCCTGAGTATGGGAGACTCACCGACCCCCGTAATTAAAGGCCTCCTTCATCCCTCCCGACTCCAACAACAATGACCATTAACGCCCTCCCTCATCCACGTCCACGACCATTCTAGTTCATCTCCATCATCAAGTTCACCATACAACTACCTATTACTGCAAACTTGAGATTTGAAAGAAGGGTCTGTTCAAGTAGAAACATGCTCTTAGAACTAGGATTCGGGTCGGTGGAGGCGGATCTGGCCAAGTTGATGAGAGACGGCAGCGTCAGTCAAAATAGTAAGTAGTGAATCTTAATTGGGGAGCAAGGAATTGTTAATGGTGGTAGTTTGAGAGCTCTAAATCGAAAGCAAATGAACAGGTAAGGAGGTGAAGGGGGGTAAAAGTGAGCTGTATACCCACAACCCGTATTCTTAGGCAAACACTTGGAGAAATTTCTCCTAGTCAGTAGTCGGTACCGACCCCCAAATTGGGGATCGATAACGAGTCCCAAATGTTTTTTTAAAAAAGACGAAGGAACACATACATGCAAGCATACGTTGGTATATGCATGTGTGTGTGAATGCCTATGCACATGTGATGAGCCATGTATGTATATATTTATAGCTAGGTGATTATGGTTGAAGGAAAGTTAGACTTATACTTAGAGAACTCATGGATGGAACTAGTCTAAAATCATCAGACTTGGAATAGAAAAACGTCGGATCACGTTCCAGATTTATAGTCTCGGATATTATCGGAACGTTGCAACGTATCATTATGGATTTGATAATTCGCGAAATCGATTTGCAAAAAGATAACGACCATTCATGGCATAGAATGGAATCCTTCATGGAAATCCAAACCTTCGACTTGATTCAAAGCATTCCCCTTTAATGAGATGAAATTTGAGGGTTAAATGTTATCCTGCCTTTTGGCTAGGTAGAATTCGAACAAACTGGACAAATAAAATGTAACAGCCCGCATCTCACTTAACGCAGATATTGTCCCCAATTTAGTCACCTTCGCCTCATGGAAAAAGCCAAGGTATGGGGTTTTGTTCTTCAAAAGGCCTCGACTTTGTTGTTAGGTGACGGCTTTAGTATATAAGCACCCACTTTATAGTGTTTTTACACGATGTGGGACTATTATTCCCATTTTGAAGGGGTGTTACAATCTGCCCCCTCCCCTCCTTTAGAGCCCAATGTCCTCATTGTCTCATGAACACAACACAACCCAAGCGTCGTGGATGTAACATTTACAGACCACAATTCCGGCTGGGTATGGCTCCAATACCAATGTAATAGCCCGCACCTCACTTAACGCAGATATTGTCCCTAATTTTGTCACCTCCACCTTATGGGCCAAGCCAAAGTATGGGGTTTTGTTCCTCAAAAGGCCTCAATGTTGTTATGAGGTGAAGGCTTTGGTATATAAGCACCCACTTCATAGTGTTTTTCCACAATGTGGGACTATTATTCCCATTTTGAAGGGGTGTTACACAAAACTTGGAGTTATCAAGGCAGAAAGCCCAAAGAGATATCTCAGCAGTCCAAGAAACAAGCACAGACAGAGCTAAGAAGCCAAAGCCAAAATTATCCAAGTCAATAAGGTAAAGGGATCCTGCAAGTTGGGGATCAGCACCGACCCCCAAATACAACTTGGGTAGACCCTATCTTCTGCCTACAAGATTATCACAATGCCGAGAGTCTATTTCCAAAGTTAGTTTGTTGAATAAGTATAATTCTCTATCGGTCTCCATGAACTCCTGAATCTACAACTTTTCTCTCCCACAACTCCATCATTTGGACTCAGAAATAAGCTAAGATTAGTGCAAACAACTATGGATTCATGAAGCCTACCACAAGACGATCCAAGCTAAGGAGTTGAAGACTTAAGAATCATAAAGCTTGGGGATCGGTACCGACTCCCACCCGGGGATTGGTTCCGACTCCCGGATATTGCTGAGCTAGCACCTATCTTTTTGGGAGAATGAGTCAATTTTAAGCACAATGGTTAAGAGATCTTATGTGCGAGATTTTAGCCCCCTACCTCTACAAATGGAGGGTAGGACTCATTTTTGTGTATCTTTTGGGCTCTGGTTCCGTTATTCATTATATTCTTATAGCTCTGAAATTCTTAATGTTGGAGTTGTATTGACCCCCAAGAACTTCTGCCTCCAAATCAGAAGTAAGTAATAAAACTTCAAAGTAGACATAGGCCTTGCTTTGCCGAACCACTACAAACAATTGTTTCTTCTTTATTTTTTCATTTACTTTACTTCATTTAATTTCTACTATATATAACTTCTAGGTGTTTGTGCCATTTTTGGTCAAACAGTACATAAATTTCAAAATTAAATTCAAAGCCAGCGGTTTTAAATATCCAAACAAACATAAGAGACGAAAATAAATATATTCGGTGAAAATAATAAATAAATTTTTTGCCGTGCATTCTGATCAAAATAAAATCAAGACTTAATTATACAATATCAAACCAAATGCCACAATACAATATCAGAACCATCTGAAATCGTAAATGCAAGTGCTACTGGTTGGATAACTCCTTTCATCCTTGCTACTCTAACCATTTTATACTTCATGCTTAAAGATTAAGAGATTAATTATAACTTTAAATACATATATTTGTAAAACCATAAATAAGTCCCTTGATTATTACTCCTCATATAATCATCCTTTATATATATATAATATACCAATTATTATTATCGGAAATTACCAAACACATCTCAACCTCGCTCTGATACCGACTGTAACACACTGAAAACTATACCCATACTGTCCAAGAGTATTGCAAAGTGACATTATCAGATAATATATAATATACAATATTCATTATAAATCCAATGCACATCACAATGGAATACATACAAGTGACTATACACAGAATAATAATCCACAATACCAATTATCTAGTCTCCTCTATGCCCATAATACAAACTGGTCTCATCATCCCTGTACCTAAAATTTCCCACACTAACCCAAGTATTATATAAATAATAAATGGGTCAGACCATATCTAAGTCAAAGGTTATATATATTGATATAGAATATGCATAGTATAATGGTGATGATGTACAAATAATAGTATAACAAGACAGCAACAACCACAACCCCAATATAAAGATGTCATCGCTCGTATAAATCACATCAAATACTATCTCATCGAAACAATAACTAATGGATGAACCATCCATATCTAAAATCACCATTAAATCCATAAATCATCAATGATGAGATATCCTCAAGTAATGTCAGGCATTGACAAAGCAATGCCTACAATATCTTTCAGCCTCATATTATAAATTACGATTATCAAATCTCTAAAATCAATAAGAAATATTTGAGTCAGCTCATAACAATACCTAAATATGTTCAATAATAAGTTAGTTGTTGCCTAAAAAGAACAGGCCGTCTACCTACGAAGAATATGGTATTGACTATACTCTAGACATAGTCTCAGGTATAGTCTCATCTATACATAGTATATATCTATCTAACACCAACAAGCATACACATAAACCAGAACCAGACGAGAAACTGACATCACATCTACTTATTCTAGGTACCAAATATGGCCCATATGACACGACTCCTATAGTCATCGGTTACCATTACCTTTCCCCTCTCGGTATCGTGATAATGATCCACCATAGGCTCGATAACCCGTAGCCTCTTCAGCCATGACTATCAACATGTGCCCATATGGTAATTGACTGCTAGCATATGCGCCACTAGGGGTAACCAACTACCAGTTTCATGATGCGCATCAAATACCATAAACAACAATGTTGTCGGGGATCTGGGACGTGATCCCATGATCAGGCCGCCAGGATTGGTACTGGTTAATCTGGTTCACTCCCGAAATAAAAGAAAGCCAGAAAATAGGTAACAAACACATAACAAATATCTAATCTAAGGCTACATCTAGCCTCTGCATATACTCACCGCAATGAGTCACATAACATTCCCCCGTATAAGTGTCATCAACGAGCAAAGAATAACTGAATAAATAACACAACGACGTCCCATACCACCATGTGTTATTAGTCCACTTATCCATTGCTCATACATCACATTCACCTTTCCTTATTCTACATAATGAGTCCAAAGAATAACCGAAAAAGTGTTACCGAATGTCCCATACCAGACGGTATCACTAAACTGTTTATTATAATTTATCGTCACATTGAATAAAATAGCATAAAATCGCAAAAGGATGTCATCGCTGTATCATATCAAAATCATTAACTAAATCAATATTAACGGTGAATCACTCATATCATTAGAATCAATAAAGAAGATAAGAAATCAGAAATTAATATAAAAATAGACTATTCAAATAAATATAATTAAATGAATCAATACTTGATAATGAAACACTTAAAACAAATCATTCCATATAACAAAGTAAATACTAAGAGATGGATAATAAATTCATATTTCAGAATTAATTAGATAAAAACTAAACTCAAATATAATATATTTTATACAATAAATAAATAATTTCTCAATCTTTCATACAATTGAACAATAATTTAGTATTCACAAATAGTGTTAGAAAATCCTTTTCTTTCATTTGATAATCTAAAATAATTTATAGAACTAACTGTTGCACGTAAGAACCAATTCATAATTTTCTATAACTAAACACTATTTTTAATATAAATTTATAAACATCAAAATAATTCTTCTTATTTGTAGACTATAATTTATAATTCAAAGCCTTCATTTTATATTTTAACATAGTAATAAAATATTTCCCATTTTCGATACATCTTTTGTTTTAAATAATTTTCAAGAAAACAACTTATTTTCCAACCAATTTTTATTTATCTAAATATATGCTTCAATTTTATAAAATATCAAAAATAATTAATTGGAGCTTTCAAAAATATTTTAAAACTAGAAAATCAATCGAACGTCCAAAAATAGAATTATGGAGAAAAATCCTCCAAAATCATTAACAAATCATTAGTGTAAAATTTATCCTGTGAAAACTTCCATCAAATTTCGACAATTGATAAACTATACACAAAATATAAATCAAACATTAGAATGTAAACATACATCATTTTCATTGCATTTACGGACATCTAACACCAAATGGCATTCAATATCACAACAATCATTTGAATATTCCAAACACAATTTAGCCAAGCAATTCAATAATAATTCACAAGCGATTCAACCAAGCAAATGCAATCAATGATTGAGATAATTATATAAATAACGAGCGATGAAATCGACATAGTTTTGAGCGAGAAAACTCACCGAAATCAACTCCAACCCAATCCACCACTTAAAATTATCACCACCAAACCTCAATGTCGTTTCCAGTCTCGTCACATCTGCATGAACCACCTCGAGTGATGAAGTTCGCTACTAGGCATGTGCCTATTCTTTAGGTCACCATAATCTCTTCAACTTGTCGCCTTCTTGCGCCAATTGCCAGGCTCACGCGCTCGATATCTCTCATGTCTGCGTCGATCGCTATTTGCCTACACGACTCTTGCTCTCATCGTGCCTAAGTGCAAATCCTTTCCAATTTTTTTTTAATTTTGCTATTTTGTTTTGCAAAATCTAGAGCATTTAGGGCTTAGGGCTTAGGGCTAAGGGCCATCTATCTAAATAAGCAAGGGTTTGGGTTTTAACCTGTAGGAAGGAAGATAAATTTTCTACATATAAAGATGGCTTGGGCTTGAATTTGTTTTAGGCCCTAATTCAATTTAAATCAATTTTCCTTCTTTTCTCCTTTTAAATAATTCTTTTTTATAAACAAATTTCCAATCTAATTTTATTTGATTTACACTTCATTGTATAAATAATATTCTAATAATAGCCCAATCTGATTCATTTCAATTCTTGTATATTTTTATTTTTCCAACTATTTCAATCATATAAAAATTATTTACACTTCTAAAATATTTTATATTTAATTAAATAATTTATTAAAATTTCAAATTATTATCGAAAAAGAATTTATTAACTCAATTCAATTTATTAAATAAAATCTTTTATTAAATAGCCTTCAATTAAACAAGTATTTACTTTTAAAAATAATAATTTACAAATATCGAATTCAAATGATTTTATTTGAATTAAATTTTTATTTATACGGCGTAGAAAACAGGGTTGTCACATATGGCAACAGGACTAAAGGCTTTTTCGTCCATCTCCCTTGGACAAGTGCGTTAACCAGACTCGATGGTAGGATCAACGACTTAATTGACCGTCACTCTTTGGATGGTTTCTTTCGCTAGGCTTGGCAGCAGGGCCAAAGACTATTTCATCCATCTTCATGGGATGGGTGCATTGACTAGGCCTGATGGTGGGGACAATGGCTTAATTAACCACCACTCTTTGGATGGTTGTGTTAGCCAACCCTGGCGATGGAGCTAAAGGCTTTTTCATCTATCTCCCTTAAATGAGTGCGCTAACCAGGCCTGACAGCAAGATCAACTGCTTAATTGACCATCACCCCTTGGATGGTTGCTTTGGCTAGGCCTAGGCGGTGGGGCCAAAGGCTTTTTTATCCTTTTCCAAATATAAAGGATGGCTTTGTTTAATGAATCATACCAACCTCATCGGATTGGAAGTTAAGTTTGAACACGTGCGTTTCTATTCTAGGGGAAATCATTTGGATAGGATTTCTATTTTATCTAATAATCCATTCTTGATAATTTGCTTTATTCATCCAAAGTCATAAAATATGGCTTCTAAAATATTTGGCATTCTAAGTTCTTTGTATCACATTTCCATCGGGTTTACTTAATCGATACATCCCTGTTGGGATTACCTTGTAAATGACCAATGGACCTTCCCAGTTTGGTCTGACGGGGACATTTACGAGGTCCATTATGTTCATCATTATTTTCCACAAAACGAAGTCTACCTTTTTGAACGCCCTCACTTTCGCTTTTGAATTATTATATTTTGCGATTCTGCATTGATATTCTATAGTTCGAACAACAGTTTGGCCCCTTAATGTGATAAGCAAGTCAAGCGATTCCTTCAGTTCTGGGTTCGTTTAATAGGTATTAGAAATCCTTCAACAGAAGGGAACTTTGATTTCAAAAGGTAATATTGCAATAAATCCATAGGTTAAGGAGTACGGAGTATGTCTGGTAACAGTCCTTGCGGACATTCAGCATGACCATGAAATGAGAGGAAGTTCATCTTCCCAATTTACTTAGGCCTTCCCTAATTATTTTTTCAAAATGTTCTTTATGGTTTTATTTGTTGTCTTCACTGCTTCGTTGGCCTTTGGGTGAGCCATTGATGAAAAATTTTCCTTGATTCCATTCCTTTCACAGAAACGAGTGAACTCCTTGCTCTCGAATTAGGTTCCATTGTCGAAAATAATCCTGTTAAGGAGCCAAAATCTTATTATCGTACTCTAAATAACAAACTAGCTAAACCTTGTCATCTTCATCCCAATTAGTAAAATAATCAATTGCTATTATAGCAAATTTTGCTCCTCCTCTTAAGACTAGAAGAGGTTTGATCGAATCAATCCCACATACATCAAAGGGTCGTGGACTATAAATAGTGGTTAGAGTGCTTGGATGAAGCTATGGTATATTTAGAGAATTTTTGGCACTTGTCACACCTTTTAACATAATTCATACCACTTCGGTCATTCTTACGCCAATAATATCCTTATCTCATTGCTTTTTTGGCTAATTTTATTCCATTGGAATGATCTCCACAAAACCCTTCATAAGCTTCGATTAACAACCTTATTCCTGTTTCTGTTGTAACACACCTTAAGTAAGGCATCAAATATCCCTTTCAACATAGTACTCTTTCAATTATGCTATATAAAGGGGCTTGATACCTTAGTTTCAAGCCTCTTTCTTTTCCTTTGGTAAGATTCCCTTTTCAATGTAGTCAACCAACGGCGTTATCCAGTTATAACTGTATGAGTTTTCGTAAGCACATATCCTTTTTAAACTTTCTCTGACATTACTATCCTCTTGGGAATTTTCCTTATTATTTGATTGTTGACGAACTTGAGATCTAGTTAAACCCAAAACTTCTTTGCTTAATTATTCCTTTTCTTCTTCAATAATTAGGTTTTGTTGAAATCTAAAAGGTATAATTTTGACTTCTAGTGTTCCTCGTGAACTTGCCAGTCTTGCTAAATAATCCACTTACTCATTCTTTTCACTTGGTGTCTGGTATATGGAGAAATCGTCAAAGCGAACCAACATCTCATGGATTCTTTTGACATATTGGGCTAACCGAGCGTCTTTAGTTTCGAATGTCATGTTTAATCAATTTACCATTAATTGCGAATCACTAAATATTTCAATTCTGGGAATTTTAAGTCGCCATGCTAAAATTAACCCGACGTTCATTAACTCATATTCTGCTACATTGTTGGTTGCTGAAGAGCTTAATTTCATAGCATAATGAAGCACATTCCAATCAGAGGTGATCACAACATATCATATTCCTGCACCCTATTCGTTTGATGCTCCATCTACGAATAACTACCATTTTAGCTCGAGCTTATTTTCTTTCTCTGGCTATTCATCAATGATCTCTTGCATTCTGCAACAAATTCCGCTAAAACTAGTTCTGTGATTGCTATGTCGGTATTCAATATCATATTGGTTCAATTCCACACCTATTTTATCAATGTTCCTAATATTTCGAGTTTAATCAGAACTTGTCTCAATAGGTAGTTGGTTTTGCAACACCCCTAAAATTTAAGCGGAAAATTTAATAAAAGAATTAAATTAAATAAAAACAAGGGATAATATAGAATTTTCTCAAACGTTCGAATTTGGCTTTGCACCTTGTGTTCGTAACAATTTTCTGGACAATTTTCATATATAATACTTTGTAATCGGAGTTAGTATGGAGAAACTATGAGCGTTTTGAAATTTGAAAACAAAATAAATTAAAACATAAAACTTTCTTAAATAAAACAACTGATGTGGTGGACCCCTAGAGTCCATCGGTTGACAGGTAACGGTTGATCGGTCCCCATAAGAGGTCGACCGATTGAGTTGAAGATCGCAAATCTAGAGCGATGAATGGATGAGCGTGATTGATTGAAATATTTTACTTGCATGCAAATTAAATGATGAGCGTCCAAGATGAAAGGAAATATTCTACCAGGGAAAATCAATGCTCCATATTAACCTAAATCCCTTATCAATACAGAATTACGCTAAACCCTAATTCATTAGAAATTTATCAGTATATAGAAACTTTAACAAATTCATTCCTCTCCACTTATAAATTCTCCAATAATAAAATAGAAATTAATAAAAAGAATTCAGGAACGTCGGATTTGGGAAGGGGCATGAAAACATGGCTAGATTTCTATGCATAGTTAGAAGCAAGCTTGGATCTGAGGTGAGTTGGAACATTTTAATGAGCTGATAATTTGTAGTTAGCTTTAATTTACACTGTTTGGTTTAGGATATTAGAACTAAATCTAAGAATTTTACTATTTAAATCTAAGTTCAACTCATAATAAATTAGTACAAACTTGTTAAGAGACATGTTATTTTAGGTTAAACTCATTCTAATTAAATAGAAATTTCCCCAACCTACTAATATATAACTCGATTATATCGATGCTAACCTAGATTAAATTGATTTTGAAAAGAGATAAACATCACTTTAGGTCCTTGAGAATTGTAAAACCTAAAAAACTTTAAGTTAGGGTAATTACAAAACATACAGAATTAATAACAAATTAAAATCAACTAAATTGTAAGCAAAACTACTAATTTTACACATTGACCGGTCGACCATTCGACCTGAGCGGCTGACAGCAAGTGGTCGACCGATTAGTTATAGCGGTTAACCAATAAATGATTCATATGCATAATCAGAATCTTGGCCTAAAACCCAGGTTGAAAATAAAAATATTAGTAGTATGAATAGTTATATTATATAAATATAAGGATGTTAGAGATAGTAGGGAATTTAGTTCTCTATGAAACAATGCTAGGCCGTTGCGGGGTTGGGTAAATGCCCTTTACCCAATGGTAGTCGATTATTCGACTTGGAGCGATCCTATTGCAAATGGCACTTATTGGAGTAACTACAGTGGACGCGCAGCTCTGACTGATGTCGGATGAAGTGTGTAGGCCCGATATATCGGGAGTTCCTTAGTATGCATGGATACTAATAGAACGTGATACAATATTGTTGATGGATTCTAGGGTGTGCAATAAGACGCAAAAACTACCATTGAGAGGTGGATAGGAATGTAGACAATGAGACTCTCTGGTGATTCGTCACTGTGGGTTCCTCCTTAATACGTTGTTGGGGTACATGTAGTCGTAGTTATGGAAAATTCCTTCCCATGTGGAAATAATAGGAAAACTTATGCGAGATAGTTACACGTAGTGTTAATATGAGATGTAGTCCCGTATGGGAAAGTAGTAGGAAGACCCTATGTTGAGTAGCTCTAGTTGCGATGTTCGATCGTTATTAAGGTTGAATCCGTAGTTTGAGCCACATAGGAGCTTGCATTAGTAGTTAGTGTAGGTGTGTATTAAATAAAAATCCTTAAGTCAAGGACCCCGAGAATACACGGGCACTCATACAGCGTCCTAGGTCACATAGATTAGAATTAAAGTCAATTGAACGTGATCACCATATATTAAACTTGTACTCATTTATCAAACCTTTGTTTGACCCTCCATTTTCCTTTCTTTTCCCCACCATAAAAGGACAAGGTAGTAGGTGATTGGCCCGATTTTAGTGCATAAAGAGAGACGAGCTCATTATAGAAGTTGCTTATCCTTTTATTTTCTCTCCATATAACTATCTATCTTATCGGTACATAGTAGTCTATCATACTATAGGTTGTATTTCCATGTACTTTGTATTTGAATACGTACTGTTTTCTGAGACCGTGTTTTGAGGTATTTTCTGAGATGGTTATTTTTTATATTATATTTTGTTCCTTCCATTGTGAGTTTTGAAAGCGTAGTATATCATAGATCATATCTATTTATTCTTAATCTCCGTAATGTTACAAAAACCCAACAGCTCGTACTTCTTGACACTGATCTGAGTCTGAAAGTCATCCTAGGCTTTGGATCGGTGTGTCGAGAGGTGCGGGTTGTCATAGGTTACGACTTTTATTGGATAAGCTTGAAAAAATGACCTTAGCTTCTGTACTGACAATAATAAGTAACATGTTAGTTTTTCTATAATTGAGTGCCTATTTTCAGCATCTCTTAGTCTTCTATTAGTGTAGTAAACCAGGAATTTGATTCCATTTTCTTCTCCTACAAAAACCGAACTGACAGCATGTTCTGATACAACATATATAGAAATAAGTCTTCTCCTTCAACAAGACTTGAGAGTATCCATGGTATTTCTGGATGATTTTTCAACACTTGGAATGCTTTTTGACACTCCTCTATCCATTCAAAAGTTTTATTTTTCTTAATTACATCAAAAAAGGAAATAGATCAATCCATTGATTTACGTGTGAATCGATTAAGAGCCGCGATACGTTCATTTAATCCAATCACTTCCTTACATGTTTTAGGTTATGTCATATTCCCAAATAGCTTTTATTTCATCGGGGTTGACTTTAATTTCTCTAGCACTCACAATATATCCTAAGAACTTCATGGATTGGATTCCGCAAGAGCACTTTTGTTCATTTTATAGTAGGTCAAACATTTCACCCAAATCCTCTACATGATCCTCCTCTTTCTTAGATTTCACTGGAATGTCATCAACATAAACTTCCATGTTTCTCCCTATTTGATTTTTGAACATTCTTTCCATAAGTCGTTGATATGTTGCCCCTGCATTTTTCAACCCAAATGGCATTATTTTGTTGCAGTATAATCCCCACTCCGTGATAAAGCTTTTATGATCCTCATCGGGTTTAAGCATAGAAATCTGATTATATCCTGAGTAGGTATCAATAAAATATAGCAGTTTACGACAACTAGTCATGTCCACGTGGGTAACATTGGGCCACAACGATATTAAATTAATTTTTCAGTGGGGTGAAACCCATCTCAATAGCTTGCTGTTGGGGCTTCTGTACGTCATCCAGGTGTTGCACTACTTCTCTCCTCACAATAAGGCAAACATATGGGAGCCCCAAGGCCCCCGCCAGCGTCTCCAGACTCCCTAACGTTTCCATCCCCTGCCACGTCCTGGCTCGGGAATTTCGACCCGATTCCCTTTCGGAGCTCGTACATCAATGCGCTCTTTTACGGGTTTCCCCCGTCCCTTAGGATCGGCTGACCTATGTGCAAGTGTCGTTCACATGGAACATTTCCCCTCTTCGGCCTTCAAAGTTCCTATTTGAATATTTTCTACTACCACCAAGATCTGCACCGATGGCCGCTCCACCCAGGCTCACGCCTTAGATTTTGCAGCAACCACCATGCCCTCCTACTCATCGAGCATTGGCAACCACCTCAATGGCCCAGTGTGGGTATCACGCTTAAGCGCCATCCATTTTCGGGGCTAGTTGATTTGGTAGGTGAGTTATTACACACACCTTAGCGAATTTTGACTTCCATGACCACCGTCCTGCTGTCTTAATCGACCAACACCCTTGACCTATTCTCAAACTTTAAATAGGTAGGACGGTTCGATTGCTTTGGTGAGCAATTGATCTATTCTAGGCAGTGGGTAACAATCCTTCATCCACAATTTGTTGAGATCCGTATAATCAACGCTTGTCTCCACTTCCTATTAGACTTCTTTTCCAATATTGGATTTGCCATCCATTTTAGGTAAAAACATCTCTTTTATGACCTGTTCTCCAATAATTTGTTTACCTCCTCCTTTCATGCCGAGGTGCGGGTTTTTTCAAACACCCTTTTCTTCTGCCTTACTGGCACAAACTTCAGGTCAGTGTTGAGTGCATGACACATTATGGATGGATCAATTCATTTCATGTCCATGTGGGTCCATGCAAATATATCTATGATCGACTGTAGAAATGAGATCAATCTTTCTTTAGTTTTCCTGTTCATTCTTTACCAATTTTTATGATTTTGGTAGAGTACTAGAAATCTAGTTTTATCACTTCTAAGATCTCCATCGATTATGCATTCTCTGACCCATCTCTTAAATCGAAGTCCAGATTATTTTCTCCAAAACCTCATTCTCATCATGAATAATTTGGATTAATTCAACACGCTTTCTTTTCTTAGCTTTGAATATAACTTCATTGATAATCGCTTGGTTTTCCATTAAAGAAAAGTCTGATTTATTCACCTAGATACAGTTCTTAAGGACTGATACGCAACGGCATTTGGTTTTGATCATATTTATTTGATGTGGGTCTATAGGAAGATCTTGTCACTTTACTAAATTGCTTAAGTGTGGCAAAATACACTTCAAAAGAATTAAACTACTCACCATGATCAGTTCCCTATCCTATTTTGTAAGAAATTTAACTAAAAAACATTTCGAAGATACGAAAGCATTAATCTCATCAAGCGTTGGTCCTGCAAAGAAAGTATTGTAATAGGAATATTGGTCTATTATCACAAATAATGTTTCAAACATTCTAGAATTTGGAAAGGTGCCGATTTGGACAAACTATTTAGTTTGACTTACCCTTGTAGAACCTTCATTATTGAATCCAAAGATCGACTGTAGATTAGGACCCAAGTTTTTCTTCTAGGATTCCCATATGTTCGTTTGCTCCTTTAAAAATGACATTCACTACGCTGCCCGTGTCTATCAAAATTTTGGATACAAGTGAGAGTCCTATTTGTGTATTTATTATAAGAGGGCCATTGCGGGAATGTTGGATTCCTCTCAGCTCTTTATGAGTTATTACCAGATCTAGTATTTTGATTACATTTTTAAAAATCTTCAATGGAGGCTCATCGTTTACTGAGTAGATCCTTTCTTTAGTCTCTCTCGCATACCTTCTTTTTAATCCTCTGCATAGGCCTGCTATATGTAGTCCTCCATGGATCACATCGATATGGTTCGTTAGTTACAGTAAAATTTATGGAAGGCCACTTTCCATGATGCTGGTGTTATTAGTGGGTAACTTTTCATTACGTGTGGGTTTTTGGTTGGTCGTCACAAATTCATTAAGGACCACCTTCCTAATCATACCCTAGATGATCCTTGCCAAGAACCTACACTTATTTGTCTTATGGCCATTTACTTTATGGTAGGCACAATTATCTCCGACTTCATTCGGCTTTGGATTCATTTTTTCTTTAACTGAAACTGGGTAGTCGATTTCATCCTTCGTAACAACATTAATATAAGTGATTGGCCGATTTAGTTTGACATCATTCGCTTTGGAAAATTCTTCCCATCTTCCCTTCTTACGTAGAATTAGAAAGTTCCCTTTCACCTTTTGATTTCTTCCACTATGAAACATTTCATCCATTCGCATAAACTTATCAACTTCAAAGTGGAAATCTTGTGGATCTTTACTTCTACGAACGTATAGCTCTTTCTAATATGGGGTAGTTTTAATTAAACCATATTTTACCACCATTAACTTTTCCCTATCGCTTACGCTTTACATTAAATAACTTCAAATAATCTCTTAGTAATTCCCCTAGTTTCTGTAGGATGTTAGCTAGTACGCTTGGATTAATTTTAGGTCCTTTTGAAGTACATAATTGGGTTGAAAACGCGTATGAGAATGGTTCTCCTGAGTAGATTGTCCTTTCTCTATAACTTTGATATCATTTTGATGCAGCTCCAAATAATATGGTCGGGAATAACTTGTATAGCACTGCTCTCGGGGCAACGTAAATATCCATTTGGCTTTTGAATGCCATTTGGCAGTCCTTTGGATTCGAGGAGCCATCATACTGAATAAATGGGATTTTAGCATAAGAAAATAATGTGGTAATGCCATGATTCTTTCAATAAATGAAGCTTCCCTAAAGTTGTTGTTGGCTTTAGGGTCCATTGTCCTCTTTCCTTTTAATTCAGTCATGTCATTCATCATCTTGTTAGCTAAGTCTTGAAATAAGCTTCCGCAACTAATGCTTTAATAAGTTTGTGCATAACTTCTTATTTCGTCTTCAAGACTTAGTGTTTGTCCTTCTCCTTCGGTGTCTCATAAGGTGTAGACGTTGGCTCCACCTTCGCATTTCCTATGTCAAACTGCAGAGTTACATTGTCCTCAAGACGAATATAATGTGTTACTTCTTCCTATGTTGGAACACCATTCTTGGTTGATTTTCCTATTGCATAAGCACTTTTGTTGATTAATCCTCATGCTTCCTTGAGTTTGAGCTCTCAACAAAAGCGCCACTTAATGCCAGTACTAAATTTGGGTTAAGACAATTTAAGATGCTCGAGTGGGATTATGCTCCTTGTCAAGTATGTTAGTCATGGATTCACAAGAAGCAATTATGCATTCACAAGGAGTCATTATGCAATTTATTAATTATTCAAGGCTTTGGTTACAAAGTCAAAAAATCGAGTTGGCTTAGTCGGCCATTAATTCCCCATACTTGAGCTTTCTCTCTCACTCAAAATCAAATGAAAATGAAGAAGAAGATGGAATTAGACAATTCCGCCCAATTAGGGGGGTGTACCCCTCTATTTATAGAAGGCTTCGAACTATGGTTTCTACCATGTATTAGTTGGGATGAATGGGTGGCAGGGATTGATTTTTATGGAAGGAGTTCAACATTCATGAAATGATATTATGTTGAAACTTTTTGCATAAAGACTTCAAGGAATGTTTCACGATTTCTCATCTTTCTTTATTATTCGATCTAGCTCTTGAAGTTACCTTATGATTGTTCATATTCCTCAAATGGTACATTTTCCTCATGATTGTTCTTATTTATTTCCTTACAATTGCCCCAAAGGTTAAAAATCAAAACTACTAGCTTCTTGGTTCATGACAGCTTCTCACCCATCACCTTACGGTAACCTTTAGTATTTGCATATTAACTTTTTCAGCGAATTATTCCACGATTGTTGCTTTTTAAATTTCTTCACGATGGTCCCTATGTGTTATCTCGTGACAACAACAGGAATAACCACGAAGATTCCAATCATGAATCTTTTAGTAACTTCATTAAGCTATCGTGCGATGGCATTCATCAGATTAGTCATAACATCCCTTTTTCAGTCACGATGACTCTGTTTACAATGATGATTCCCTTCACATAAGGTGCCTCCACCAGCATTCGATGACTTCAACTATATGTGATTGCTTCATTCAGTCAACACGCTATCGCGTTATTATCATACGATAATTCTTCACGGTGGCTTAGTTCATACATGATGTCAATTGCTTTATTCAATCAGTACATGATGACTTTACAAACACATGATAGCTCTATATATCCATGATAGTTCTGTATATATATACATAAGCTTCAATCATGCACGATGGCTCCAATTATGCATGACATCTCTATTTATACACAGTGGCCTTGAATTTCACTTGATGGTTTCAATCTACACATGAAGGCTTAAAATATGATTCGATGGGCTATTACTGCATATGATGGTTTCCATCTACACATGAAGGTTCTAAATAACACACGATGCCCCATAATTGCACTCGATGGTTTCCATCTTTTCATGAAAGTTTCACATAGCACACGATGCCCTTTAATTGCATAAAATGGCTCTTTTGTTTATCGATTTGCTCTTGGAATTTTGGGTGTAACACTATTATTTACAAATAGTTCACACAAATTGTAAACAATTACGTTAATTATTTATTTATCTATTTTTCACCTTATTGCATAATTTTACCCACCTAATCATAATTAATTATTTTCCAATTCAAACCAATAATTAATTATAATTAAATACCCGTAAAACGACATTCAACGGTAGTTATCCAATTAAGGTACAATGCATCAAAAATATCATCAATCCAAACAAACATATAATAAACATAATATATCCCAATAAATATGATATTTCATCAATATACATGCATACATACATATATATATATATATCTTATAGTTTAAATTTCAATTAATCAATTTAATAATTCATACAAACATCCTTGTCCAACAATTCTCCAAACTCAACAAAGCTAGTACCAAATCATCTATAATCACGCCATGAGTCCAATGGAAGAAATCACGTGTGAATCGGAGTTTGTATGTGAAAGTAATTAAGGTTAGAAGTTGTAATGGCTATATAGTAAATCAATAACTAAATAATTAAAAAAATAAAATTTTCTCCATGTTACAATACACTTACCATCACGATTGACCGCTTTAGCTGCCAATTTCACACCTATATTGCCATCGTAACACGTAGCTTGCTAAATCGACCACCATCACCAGCCTCTGGATCAAAATCCATGGCACCATTGTGGCTAATCGCACTATCACCGTTCGCCTACAATCACCCATAACCACCGCCACTCCAT
Source organism: Allium cepa (assembly GCA_030765085.1). Lineage (NCBI taxonomy): Eukaryota > Viridiplantae > Streptophyta > Magnoliopsida > Asparagales > Amaryllidaceae > Allium > Allium cepa. The sequence goes on from CM060939.1 coordinate 257,668,785, forward strand.
GGCCAAATTCTGATGAATGTAGGCCTATCTGAGATGATTAGCAACCACGGATGCACACCATTCATCGTCATCTACCCAAAGGTGCCTCTTGATCGTTGATTGGTTGTTATTTCACCATTGAACCAAAACCCTAGATTCGACGGCCGGAAATTGTTCGTTGACTTTTAGCCCACTAGTGCGTTGAATTGGAAAAAGAATTTCAGTCGCCTCTTCACCTTGTCGAGAGCTTTCCGACGATACATAATTCAATACGGTTTTAATCACATTTTAAGTTACTTCACAAATCACCATTAGCATGTAATTAAGAAACTACGGGATTTTGGAAGAAAACCATGAATAGAGGTGACAGCTAGGGTTTCTTATCCTTACTTATATAGTTGTTAGGTTGGCAATTTGTTGTGTATCTAGTTTGATCCGAAACAACTATCAACGTCGTTAAAACACTACAACGCCACTATTTCATAAACCATAACTCCAAGTATATTAAAATTATATATCAAACTGATCAACTCGGAAAGACATTCGCAATAGTTATAAATACAACACCTAATTCACTCTTCTATTAATATTCATTTTTAATAACTTTAATATTAAAAACGTAAAATTTATGGCTCGTTACATTCTTCCCCTTGAAAGAATTATGCCCCGCAATTCCCCAAATACAACTTTCAATCAAATTAATAAAGTTTGCTCATGGACTTACTCAAAATATGGAGGAACATATCAATCACAAGCTAACATAAAAATAGCATATAATGACCACATAGCACCATTAATCATGATCCAATGGAATTCGTTCAAAATAATGACTTCAATTTTTTTCGCATATTATAATACTACATGCACTTCTTCAGTCATATAATCCAAATTACAGTATGAAAAAATAACACTCCATCAACAAAAAGGTGAAAAAATCCCGATCATAGATTTGTCCATATTATGCATCTCTATAATTCTACCATGATATAAGTACACGATAAAACAATAGCTAATGAAAACACGCATGTGCAAATAAATAAATAAATATACATAAGCCAATAACTAGCATGGCTTATTGAAATAAATACACATACCCAAAGTAATACGGTATAATCACCATCCTATCAACCAATAACACGTGTGTTAATTCCTATGCTAACTACGCATCCATTGTAATATGCATATCCTTGAAATTGTCGATGCACTTCATAATAGTCTCATCTTTATAATAATCGGCGTACAACTCAATTTTCGCATCTTCCAAAATAATTCATATGCCCACTCATGGTTACATCCACATAATAATATATGCAAACTCATAACTATTTCCTCAAAATAATATGATCATCTACTTATTTCATAGCTACACCAATCCTCGATTCTCAAACCAACATCGTAAGGTCGATGAATACTATCCATCTTGAGAACATTGTATTTTAGAATATATGATAGCTTGTATGATCACTCCGTATAGTCAACAGCCATATATTATCGCTGTCTCATCAATGCTTGATTCCTACCACTCCATAAGGCTAGGAAACTAGACCATCTCCGTAAGGTCTGGGCCTCGTACCAAATAGTCTTGGACATACGATGACACAAATGACCACCCCATAGATTCAATGAATACTCACCCATAAGAGCATCGTGGCTATATGAATGCCTGAATCCTTGCCACTTCGTACGGCCCGAAAAGTATCCCACCCCCGTAGAGTTTAGGAATAAACCAATGAGTATTCCCATCTTCCCCATCTTTTCAAGCATACATCAATGCCTTTGGTCATCAACAATCCCTTGGTATGCACCCCAACTTAACCCATCTTGTTCAATCCTTCAGTTTATGCAAAAACAAATTGATTTCAAAATCCTCTTATAGTGACTTCTTCATTCGATAACAGGGATGACTTACCTAAAATACCACAGAGGGATTTGCTGGCGAGGAGAGTGCCAATACATCACAAAGAAAAACATTTACCATAATCAGTGCCTTCATCTTCCTTTAAAGCCAAAAATCCTTTTCTTAATAAAAATATCGACACCATTTTACAAAATGATTTCCCAAAACATTTCCACCACATTTAATAAATTTAAAATAAATTTTGGGAAAACATTAGTTTATAAAAAGTTCAAATTGTAAAAAAAAATCAAAATATTATGGTAGTAAGTAATTGTTTGTATAAATAGACTATGAAACACATATTTTTAAAACTCCTTATTTTGGTTAATATATAATGAACCTCTCACCTAATAATTGATTCCTCGGTAATAGCCATTGAGTCTTTAGACACCAAAATTTTTCTAACCACCATTACTTATCTTCAAGGAACATCTTCATAACTTTTAATCAATCCGAACATGCAGTCTTCCTCAACATAGGAAACTATGTTATCCAACTATGACTAACTAAATATGTCCCTTATTAATTCACTAGTTTCTCCAATGCACATCCCACAAAGTTAATATGGGGATAACTACGTCATCCTATATTTATCATGCATAGCAGTCAAACAAATAGGAATGCAAACAAGCAAACAAGTAAGAAACAAATAATTAAAATCAGCTATAGCGAAACAAGCAACAAATAACATAAGAGAAGCATAACAAATTAATTTAAACGAGCAAAGCACAAATTGATAAAAAGATATGGGTAAGTAAGCAGCTAAAAAAAAATTTATTTGGGGAAAATTTACCAAACAACAATGCAATACAAACAATTCAACTAAAGCAAACCAACACAAGTATAAGTTAACTATCCCACACATTGAAATAGGCAGTCTGTACAACATCACATTCCATCCTTCTCCATAAAAGGAAGTAACTAAACATCTTTATAGCTCTTTAGAGAAAGTCACAAAAAATAGTCATCAGTGCAACATTGCCATCGTGGGTATTGTGCAATCATAACTCATCCTACCCCGTCATCTTACACTGTATGTTATAAAGTCTAGTCTTATAGCACTCAATTAAAATTTCCAAATAAAACATAATTTTAACAAAATACCATTCAACAAACATCTCCAAACTTTGTTATTTAATTAAATATTTTAACTCCAAATCAAATCATCCCGTCTTTATAAAATATATTCTTACGGTATTATAAAACTGGATACTTTAAAATATATATCTTTTCTTGATAATATATTTCCAAATATATCCTCGGTAAAATGATCTTCAAATCTGGTCTTTTCAACCAAAACTCTTTACTCAAGAATGCTTTCTTTTTAAACTTCATTTTTCAAAGAGTGCCCATTAATTGAAAATCCATACAACCAATTTCAAAAACAAAAGTTTTTGAAAATCAAATATACTTCTTCGATAAAAAATTCTTCTCAAATAAAAATTTCACTACATTTTTTACTCGCAAAATTATATTCAACAAATAAAATACTTCCATAAATTATCTTCGAATAAACAATATAATTTCTCAAGTAAAATTATTTCCACTATATTATTCTTAAATTTCATCTTTTTAAGGAAATAATTCCTTTAAAAAAATATTTTTGCAGAATAATCTAGTTGTGATAAATTTTCTCTAACGCATATAACATTTATTATAAAGAATGCTTCAAAAAATGACCTTTTTTTAAATAAGGGTTCTCATTGAATATTCTCCAATACGGTACTTTAAAAAAAATTAAATTATATACTATAATCCAAATCGTTTTCTCCTCTACAGAACATCGTATTAAACAAATATTGTTCAAATTTTACAGTATATACTTTAAAATATATGGATGTTCCCAAATTAAAAAAAATTAACTTAAATGCTCCTATTAAAATATTCTTGCCAAAATAAACATTTTAAAATAAAAATCCTTTTACAAAAATATTTTCAAATAGTATATTTATTACCAAAATTTCTCTTTTATAACATAAAAATCTTCCACATCTAACAAAACATTTTTAGTCATAATACTATTATAGAAATGCACCCTAAATCAAGAGGTTTTCTAGAATAATGTTTCTTTAAAGACTGAAATAAGCTTTCCACGTCTAATTAAAACACCTTTTTACTAAATATACTTTCAATAAAATATTTTTACAATGTTCAAATCTCCTTTTCAAAATACCTTCACAAAATATTTTATTTCCAAACTATATACTTTAATCCCATCAAAAATTTTGACAAACCACTTCGATGTCCAAAAATAATGATTTTTCCCATTTGAATAAAATACCTCTAATTAGAAGCGTATATTTTATTAATTTCCCAAACAAATATTATTCACTTTAAAAATAAAAAGTGATTCCATAGGTTAGGTTTCATATAACATCGGGTGTGTGTCACTCAGGTTATAACCAACATTTAACCCTCTTTTAAGTGTTTATCCCACCCCAATCCTACTTTATTTATCTTACATCATCATAAATAAACATCATTTTAGAGTGAGATAATGACGGTTAACAAACACACCATATACACAAAGCATACAATTGCAAATCAAAATGCTCTCACATTCTATATTTTAACCCAATCTAAGGTTAATTCATTATAACCTAATGGTCAAACCTACCTAAGGCTCAGAGTCTCACTTAGCCTAAACTTTGATAGCAAGTGTGACAGCCCACTATTTTTCACATTCACCTTCACTTAAAACATTTCATCCTCGAAATTCCAACACAGATAATTATCAAATCAAAAAAGCACATATCAATACTGAACAGTATTCAAAATTACTAACAAACAAAGCAAAAGGTTTGCCCATGTTCAAAAATCCTCTAACCACAAAAGGACGATAAATAATGTACTAACTACCTTACGCTCAACAGTCTTAGGTTATTACTTAAAGTGTTACTCATGCCACCCCAGAACAAATCAAAAAGTCATTCCCTGAGCTCTTCAAAAAACAAACAAGATATACTATACATATATACGCAAGTCGATACGATATACACGGATCATCCATGTGTGATATCTGATCTGATCACTTGCTCGATCACATAAATTTCACTTTCAAACTAGTATAGATCACTCGAACTCTCTAGTGTGGACTCTGATCGGGTTCCTTTATTGGAAACATTTGTTTTCGGTACACAGCAATATACTGTGATAGAAAACATCATAATCGTATAAGTGTTCGTCGTTGAGAATAGAGTTAAATATCCTCGTTTAGACTAGTGTAAATCACCTTGGGATCCTGTATGTGAATACTGAATCAAGAGCTGTCATGCAAATAAAATGATCTATATACAACTTATGGATTTTATCCTATTAATTTCTTTAACTGTACCAATAACTTTCTATATCATTTATTTACATAAATAGTATCTCGTTCAATACTAGACCATTTATGAAGTGCCTCATAAAATATTACTTAAGTTTATAAACATTTCATAAAGATATAACTTTATTCATAAAATATTTCACAAAAAAAATTACTTAAGTTTATATTCGTATAATACTCTACTGCATCCTAAGATTATATACAAAACATTAGTTTTGCTCTACTTTCTAAAATTCAGATGAAGGCCTGCTATAAATCTAGGTTTGATAACCGAATCAACCTTTAGACTTCTTTACTCTTTGGGTCAGGCAAGTGGCTTAGAAGAGGAGGACACTGGTATCCAAACTTAGACTTAGATTCTATTTTGCTTAGACACCCCTAAAGTAAAGACATTTATTAGTTGGTCCACTAACATCAAATGTTTTACATAACAAGGATATTCAAACCAATTTAAAACCTGTTTTTAACTTACTACCGTCTTAGTTCAAGAGTTATATAAGCTTACCCTTATGTTCTTAAAAAAATTTAACTTTAACTCCTAAATGATCCGGAAGTTTCAGACTATCAAAAAAACATCAAAAAATCTATCTTGTCAAATGAAAACTACCAACAAACACATCATAATATGACGAACATATCACACTGTCCTAATATATAGGATACGTGCGTCAATAAAATAACCTATCAAACTTTCATTTATTTATTAGATGCCCCTTTACTACAAAGGGAACAGAAGAATATGTTTCATAATTATTTAGGCAATGCCACTGTCGTTTGAGCTCCCAACATAACATACAAATCTTTTTTATACAAAAAGCTCATATCAAAACCTGTATTACCAAAAATACTCTGTATAAAACTACTCTGCATTTTATTTCAAATTTATTTAAAGAAAACTATAGAACGACACTCCTAGGTTTTATTCCAAATCATTTGAAATAATAATGTATACATATAACTTTTGTGTATCAAATCATAATTTTCGAGATTAAATCAAAATCGTTTTCAAAGCAACATTAATTACTTAGTAAAATCATATTAAGCATCATGATCTCACTTTATAAACCAATTTTCAAAATGTTTGCTTTGTAATCCAGAGAATATATATATGTATGTATGTTTGTGTGTTTGTTTGTATATATATATGTATGTATGTATGTAGATCGAGTAACAAATTAATGATACCATGAAAATAGGTCTACCAAGTCGCACAATATATTCCCTTACAACGAAGGTTGATATTTAAGAGAAGTGCTTACCAACTGAACACATCTCTCATCCATTTTTATTCATTTTTGAGCCACTCAAACAAGCTAACATAAAATTATTTTATTCCCATATTGATTTCCTAATTCCAAGAGAAACTTCGAACTTTAAAAAATCTTAAAACTCTATTCAAAACATTAATATTCACAAATACTTGCAAATAATGTGGTTGTTAATTCCTCCAAAATCTTGGAAACCATTCTCCAAGACATCAGGATTTAAGTCATCAAAATATCAATTTAAAACCTCTTTGTTTATAAACCATGCTTATATAAAATCACTTTTATATAAAATCATTTCATGAATATTTATTCCCAAAATACTACACATTTATTTTAAATTGTAATAAACATCTTTTATCATAATAAATTCCTTAACCCATACTATCATTGTACACCTTATAGTCAAATTGTGAAATTCTAATCAAAAGGTATTTGTTTCAATGCACCAATAATTACGGTCTACCCAACCCATTCAGTAAAAAGCTAAATTTTTCATAAACTGGTTGAGCATAAATTAGTAATCAATAAGAGACGATAATTGCTCATAAACTGGTCGAGCATGACTAATTGATCTATAAAAGATAACAATGCTCATAAACTAGTCGAGCATCACTAGCCAATCAACAAATGTTAACAATACTCATAAAGTGGCTAAGCATAACTAATCAATCTACAAATGATAACAATGCTTATAAACTATTGGAGCATCACTAATGGATAATAAATGATCATCATTAATCCCTACATTGATTAAACTACACTTACAAATCATACTTATATAAATTACCTATATATAAGGCATACGTTTATAATAAATACAAATATGCTATCATATATATAATGCACTCAACTCATTCTAGGGCATTACTTAACCTACCTTTAATGAGTTATACCCAACCAAAGCTAAGGTTCTCGCTTACGCTTAGGCTCTAATACCTGATGTAATGGCCTAAATTTTTGACTCCCAAATGTCGACATTAAACAGCACCCATGATATTTTTTATGTCGAACACTCAATTGCCGAAAAGGCAATTTGTTATGGTAAATAAAAAGAAAAGGCAGAGAAAAAGAACAACAAAGAGAGAATAAAACATTTGAATCTCATGATGGAACGATGATATATAATATCCAAAAAATAGTTCAAGAGCTACTCTAAGATACATAGCATTTCAGAGTCATTATCCTATGACTATCATCAGCCCGGACAGTCGTAACAACCTGTCCTCACAAGGCTGATATATATACATACTAGTAGTGCAAAGAAAATAAAAGTACTACGGTATGTAAAAGCATGTATCCAATGAAAACATGCCTTTCTCAGCTGCTTGAAAGAGCACCTAAGGAATTAAAGGAATGATAAATCCATGAGCCAAACATAAGTCTGATATGAGAAACTCAAGAAACATGTATCTTCTGAACAGTATCTTTCTAGACCACATGACCCAATGGAATGGTTTTCCCCATTAAAGAACCAAACCATCTAATAAATACATAAGGTGATAGAATTGATAGTGTCTAGGGCGTAGAATATAAATTTGAAAATAGTTTTTTTGCTTGCATCTCACATCAAAACAATATTAAGTATACAATCAAAACTGCTAAGGGTTGCATTCCCATATGGAATTCCATTGGTGGTATCCTTAGTAAACTGAGGCGAACCTCCTAACAAGGGTTAAAAACTACCTTCTGAAGCGACATATATCTCTAGATGGAATATACTACAAAGAAAAAACGTGACTTGTCCATGCCCTAACACGTGATGTCGAACACCATCAACTCCCGGTACCAACAATTGTAAGCATCTCTATATATGAATTTGACGTACCCATAGGTTAGCTAAACCCACTACTATGCTCTACTCTATTTTCTGTCATTACCAATAGTGAAGTCACGTCCAACATCTCATCACATAAGCCTTCATCACTCGAATAGATCTCGACTCTCTACATGGATTCTAGCATCTCAACACATGAGCCATCATTATTCGAACAGATCACGAATCTCTCTATGGATTCCAGCATATGTTGTCCGATGAATGTTAACGTTGTCCTCCCACTTGGAATCATCCTCAAGATAGACAATACAATATAATAAAATCGTTCAAAATATTAACACCGACTTCTCCTAAAGAGTTACCCTCATGATAAATAATGCAACTCTACAAAAAAATTCTCCACAATCACTTCCAAAACAGAGAACTCGTATATCTGTTTTAAAGTGGTTTAGAGTAAATAATACCTAAGTATATTTATTCGATTCGAGACTCTTCGAAACTAAATCGATGAATTTCCACGTAGCTTAATTTTGATTCTTTTAGAATTAAGCGGATGATATATATGAATCCTCCTCGAGGGATCTTGAATAACGTTCTTAAAGGAAGATATGTTTCATACGAATGAGTCCTCCTCAGGGGATTTCAAACCGCATAAATACGTTACGCTTTTATATAATTCCCAAGTAATTTAGTCAAGTTCGATAGTTGACAAGTCAACTATCTAGTACGAAATGAAAATGATCGCATATGGAAATCAAGTCTTGTATACTTATCACCATTTCCGACCTTCTCAACTTATGTTATCCCTCAATCAGGAGTGAATCCAGGTAGATAAGAACACTAGTTGCATACAAACCCTACCTTGACACCTTTCACCGATGAAGCAAATCTATTTTGTCAGCTTTTAGTGCTAAGTATAAGAGTAAATACTTTCCATAAATGAGTAAATACACAAATACGATTAAGTCACATAAGGGACTTTTAATCCCCATATTATCAAATAATACTTCTTTGTAAATACTTGTGTATATATATATTTAAAATACCTTTATAGAATATATATATATATATTTCTATGTGTATGTATACTAATACTTCACTATTCATTTCTACTCTTTACATTCTTCAAAATGTATTCATATACTTATCTCAAGGGTACGAATATTCACAAATCACTTAACTAGATTTCCCCTATTAGAATATAATCAAAGAGGTGAAAAACAAATGTTAATTAAACATTGTTACTATAAACCCCTTCTCTCATTTATTAAATAAACTTTACCCTTTCTATCCTTATTCCGAAGCATTCCATACTTATCACTATCTTTTATATATTCTTTTTAGAGATCTAAGTACATTCACAAGTATATTTATAAGGGTTAGAAACAAATGCTACTCAAACATTGTTTAGTATATACCAAAAACATTTTCATAATCATCATTATGTTTAAAACATTATTTTTAAAGATATAATTATACTAATAAGTCTGATAAAAGGGTTAAAAATAAATGTTACTAAAACATTGTTTACTAAACCCAAAAACTGTTTGTACTTATCGGTATCTTTAAAATATTCTTGTTAAAGATCAAATTATATTCATAAATATAATCAAAATGATTAAAAAAATTACTTAAACATTGTTTACTATAAACCAAAAAACCTTTATACTTTTAAATATCTTTAAAACATTCTTTTTAGAGATCTAATTACATTCAAAAGTATATTCAAAATGGTTTAAAACAAATGTCACATACACATTGTTTACTATGAACCTAAAATACTTTATACTTTTCATTATATTTAAAACATTCTTTTTAAAGATCTAATTAGATTCAGAAGTATATTCAAAGGGTTAAAAACAAATGTTACTAAAACATTATTTACTATAAACCTAAAACCTTTATAAAATATTTAACTTACTTTTACAAACTTATATATGTAAAAATACATTTAAAATACTTATAAATATGTTTTAAACATCTATATCAAATATTATGTAAAATAACTAATCTAGAATTACTAAAAAAAACTATTTCAAATAATTATTACAAAGAAAACTGTTTTGCTTTAAAAAATTATATATAATTAATAGAAATATATTTAAAAAAATTATTCAGTTTAAAATATTCTTAGACATGTTGTTAAACATCCGTAAAAATACCTCACAAAACCAATTAATTTAAGTATCATTTAAATTCATTTTAAATCAAACAACATCACTAAAAAGCAACATAATATATCCAAGTGCTTCAAAGGTCAAAACTGCTGTAGTTAAATGCTGTTATATATTTTAGACAGAGAGCATTTAAAAATAGCTTAAAAGTTTGGTCAATTTTCTCCACTTACAGAAGTGCTTCAAGATCACATTTTTAAAAGTAAGTACTATACTTAAAGTATTTAACAACCATGGAAATAAACCCTATGGATATCTTTCGAATCCATATTGAAAACCATCTAAAACAAAGCATTTACAGAGCGCTCATTTACCTTATAAATTTTGTAAACTTTGTTCAACAAGTTATACACTTTTTCAACTATTTTCTTTGCTATCGCATCAACTACTATAAGTGTAGAGCACAACCAAAGTATATTCTATCAAGATATACTTACAAATCACCAGTATAAACAAGTTAAAGAGAAGGGATTTTGAGGTACACTTATAGTGACCTTTCTCACTTCAAACACTTTCAAACCCACTTCAACTTCACACACAACCAAACCAAACATGTAAACACAAAGCCAATACCATGTTACATGTTGTAGAGGATAATAAAGTGGTTATGCATAATATATAATTGTTATTTTCTTTTAAAAGCAGGTGGGGTACAAAGTTATAACTTCATAAGTTGACTTTACTTTGTATTTACACACAACAAACACACATTATTAACTTTTCGATGGTGATTTAACTCACCATAACACTTACTCACATCGGCAATTAGCCACTAGAACACAAGATCACTTCCTACCATCTCTAAACAAGCCAAAGACTCCACTTCATATAAGCTCTCGCCCACCCTTGCCTCCCTGCTTTTGGCTCGCGACCAGGAATAGATAAGAGTTTTGTGCTCCTCTCCTTTCATCTTTGAGTTACTTTCCCTTATGCCTAGCTTGCCTTAGACCCTTGGCCGTAGATTAACAGAGTTCGGCCTTCATTTGACTTGATTTTGGAAAGTTAAAGAGGAGAAAAGTGGCAGAAAGAAGTCGTTATTTTAGTTCGTTAATAAGTGAATAATTCTGGGAACGTTTAGCGTGTACAGATAGAGTTTACAAGCGGTCGATACCACCTTTAAATCTTTTATGTATGCTTATAATGCATCCAAACTTCTTCCCATGTGTTTTCTTACCACCTCACTCTCCTTTAATTCATCCTTAAGCTTCCTCCACAAAATATCTTCCCATGACCTCATCCGGAACATCATCAAAGGTATCTGGTTAGCCGTAAACCACTAAAATATTTTTAGTTGCTCATTAATGGAATACTAATAGATTAGACATGCCTAAAAAGTTTAAAGAACTTATATCGAGTAAAAAGTTGTGTTTCAATGAAATGATTTTCGCTCACATTATCAATATTTCTTCTAACTATTTATTTTTGTAAACATATTTCAACAATAAGTTTACTATCATTTTCTATTAATTAAAAGGGGTTTAGCAATATTTTATTATAAAATCACTTTTACCACATTTTACCCATGATTCGAATATTTAAATTCAGATATTTAAATACGAAGCGTTCGAAATTACGGGATGCTACATAAGAGCTATTGAAGATATAGAGCTATCAAAGATATAAGAGTTAGAGTTATAAAACTATCGAAGTTATAAGAGCTATCAAAGATATCTCAGTTGGTGAAACCCCGTTGCAAGGTCCAACTGAGAACACCTTTGCTCCATCGAGCTGATCGAACAAGTCATCAATATGCAGATACTTATTCTTCTTTGTTGCCTTATTCAGCTCATGGTAATCAACACACAACCTCAAAGAGCCATTCCACTTGTGGAGAATACTACAGGTACTCCTTACTTGGATATACTCTAGCAAATGAACTCTCACCTCAACAGCTCATTCACTTCCATCTCTAGTTCACTTTGGTATATGGGTGTCAAATGCCTCAAAGGCATAAAAGGTTTGGAATCCTTCACTAAATCTATATGGAACTCTATCTCCCTTTGTGGCGGTAATTCGGTCACATCCTCAAATATGTCTTAGTACTCCCTAGCTATAAGTTCCAATGACAACTCATCATGTGGGATTTCGAGCGAATATAGAAAGCTAACCATCACCTCATCATTTTATAGATTGCCAAAATCTTCCCTCCGCCCCACCATCTATTCCTATCATCGTCAATGGTCTCTCATAGTCCACCACTACTTTGTACTTCTTTAGCCAGTCTATCTCCAAAATAGTACCGAACCCTATAAAACTAAATACAAAACAATCAAAAAAAAGTGCATCCATGACTTAATAAGACTACGTCATGAAAACCATACTCAAATTTGTTGAATCTCCCATTGAATTTGATACAATTAAGGATCTTTCTACAAAGTCGGATCTGAATCCTAGTCAATCTACTATTAACTGGATAACAAGGTTTAAAGTATCGGTATAAAGAAAAATATGAATAGATATATCATAAATAAAACATTTCTTTAATTGTGATGATCTTTCCATTCTCCTCCACTAATGGAGCATCCGACAAAGTCGGAATAACAACCTATGAAGAAACTTCCATAGGTGCCCCATCCTGCGGTAGCTCTAGGCAATCCTCTTAGATGTGTCCAAGGCCATGGCAGTTGAAGCATTTCTTCATTTCTCGCCTTCAGTCTTGCAGTCCTATAACGACCCGAAATTTTATCACTTTGAAAAATGGAATATTTTATTAATTTTAAATATGGCTTTATAAGTTAAATGGACTTATTTTAATTAGTTAAAGATGATAAAATAATTATTTCAACTTTTATTTACATAAATAAATAGTTTGAATTAAAAATTGAAAAATACGACTGGAAATTGGATCCCGAAATCTCAGTGGTTTGACAAATGGAAATTGTCTTAAGTTGTTCCAACATTGTTTGTACATGCACACACATACACATATGCACACACATGTGTATCACAGTTAGTCAAATCAATGATAAAGAAAATATCCAAGATATTTTTACAAAAAGTAAGTGAAAAAGGTAACATCTAATCACCATTAGAACATGGATAGCAAACATCAAATCCACCATTAATGCATGTCATTCTATCTTAAGATATTTTTGAAATATGTCTTATCACATTACATCACAATAATGCATGCACTTGAGTATGGGGACAAGGATTTGATGTTGAAGTGATGTTGTGTAAGAGATGATAATATCTAAGGGTAATTTAGTAATTAGCCACATTTTCCTAAGGCTATAAATAAGACCCTAAGGCTTCACAAATTCACACAACTCATTCCATCTTATTCTTCTTCTACACCTCTACTTTAATGGCTTCCATCGCATACATCCTCTCAATCATAGGCCAAGCCATCTAGAAACAATAATCCAAGTGATCGTGAGCTAAAAGTTCGAGTTAGCAAAGCTATAGCCAATTTTTAGTTAGTCGTTTAAACCCGAGGTGAGTAAACTCCTAAACTATTTTATTATATGCTATTGAATGTTTGATGATGATTATTAATGATGGTTGTTTAATATGAATGTTGAATATATATATATATATATATATATATATATATATATTTGCAAGTCAAGGAAATACACGTCGATAAGCATAAAGGAAATCGCTTTCCTTTATTTAATGAATTAGTGTATATGGAATGTTAAACCTCTCTAAAATTGTTTAAAAATATGAAATAAATTAAAAATATATTTAAATGTTTTAAAAGTGATAAAAAAATCATGTTGATTAATATTGCTTAAAAAGCACTTTCCGCAGCACTTTCTGCAGCACTTTTTTTATAACTTTTGAAATATAGTTTTAAACGCAACCATTCTTTTCCAAATCTTTTGTAAATATATTAAAATGATTAATAAAATATTTTAAATATGATTTGAAGCATTTATGGAATGGTTAAATATTAAATAATTTAGAGTCGATCAAATTACTTGACCGCCTTATGGGTGTCAGAGAGATAGTGTTTAGGCTTGAGTTTGGAAAACCAGTTTCCTGCTCTCCCTGGCTATTTGGACTGGCCCGACGGATGGGATAGTAAATTTGATTTGTTAGGATCAAAAGTTTCCAAAGTTAAAGGATATAATTCTCCAAATATAAATAACTTGAATTTTATGGAGATAATCTTCTTGTACTCGGTGTTAAAGCCTGAAGAGGGAACTCATACTATTCGTGGAATTTAAAGGGTGCTTTCACCGTTATTCCGCCCATGGTATTGGTTGAATACGAGAATTGATATTGAGTAGAATTAGATGATTTCTATAGATTCTACTCACTTAACATTATTGGTTTTGGATTAACATCCTTGATAACATGCTTTTAACTGAATTAAAATTTTGATTTTGAATTAGGAAATCTTTGTTAAGATTTAAATGAAATGAATTGGAAATATTTTTCCAAGTAAAATATGAAAGGGTTTGGAATTATTCCATGATTTGAAAAGGTTTAAATTAACCAAAAGGATTTTTATAACTGAGGCTTGATGATTCCATATACTTAAAAAGACAAAGAAACTAGGGTCCAATGATGTATCATTCAGTCTGACCCGGGCAAAAAGTAAATACACTAAACGCTCGAGTCAGGACATACATACTTATACAATGTAAACCAACTCAAGTGAACTGTAATATAAGGTATAAGTAACTTAAAGGATGCTTGGGACCGCCCATCCTCTAAGGATCCGTTAAACTATTTACTATATAGTAATATTCCGCTATTATAACAATGTCTATAGTAAAATAAACTTACTTTTAAATAGCGTTAAGGAGTGAACCAATATTCCCCTTAACACGTAATAGTACCAGTAGTCCATCCAGTATCATAGTCCCTCTTGATCGGGAAGCGACCAGAGGATACTCCACGGCCTACGGGAGAAAACCAAACTCGTACAAGGCGCGCTAGGGCAGGTGACACCGCACAACTAGGCAATGCCAGGGTAGATATACCAATTACGCTTCCGGACCGGTGGTAAAGCGCAGCAGTTACTATCGCACACCTCAAGCCACACTACCAAAATCAAAAGGGCCTCAATCAATCATAAAGTAATAGAATGGTATCAAAGGAGTGTGTCCGATAAAAGGTGCTACCTTCTTAGCCCGTTAATCGCTCCTATTTTAGCCACCTTATGCCAACTCACGGGAGTCGGGTCCACGTATATACCTCAAAGGAACCCCTCCACCATCCTACTTCATTCTAGAATCTCCATTGCATATACGGTTGTTAAAGTGGTTTTCGGTATCGAAAGGGAGTATGCCCATATCCGATCACGGTCTCTTCAATAACCAACTGTTATTATAACCCATGGATATTTATTTCAAAATCATTTATATTAATAGCATATCCATTTCCAAATCATATCATTTATTTCAAAATATATATACTTTCCAAAACCAAAATATCATACCCATTTCAAAACCATACCACAATAGTATCATTTCCATTTCAAAACCAATCCGATAATATATCATCTATATACAACCAAATTTCAAATCATTGAATATTTCTTTCGATTTATTTAAAATCGTAATATTCCCTTTACAACCACCTTAAACCAAAACCAGATTATAAAGTCATATTTTTACATCATCAATTTCAATGAGTTTCAAATCAATATATTTAAAGACAATTCTTAAATAAATTAAATTTCAAATAAATTCATTTCCAAAACCATAGTACTTTCAAAGTTATCATATCCCTTTAAAATATTATCATTTGGAAATCCTAATACTTAGAAATCATAACACCTTTAAAATAATATTCATTTAAACCATTTAAATTCAATGTCAAATAATATTCATTTCAAAGCTGTAGCATTTCTAAGTTCATTCATTTAATTTTAAAATTTCCAAAACATTGTAAATTTTAGCTACAACAACATTTATAAAGCGATACAGTAGATATATTAGTATTTCTAGAAATAGTTCAAATTCAGAATTGATAGCATTTAACAAATGCTATCTTAAAACCACGACATTTTGGAAATGCTACTAGTAAATTGCAGATTTTATTATAACTTTTCAGAAACATTAAAACTTCAAATTTTACCATTTTTAACATATAAAAACACATTTTCATGATTCTGAAATATTCATTTGGATATCATTTAACTTATGATTTATTAAAACAAACTTTTATAAATAGAATATCCAAATTAAACTATACTTCATTTATTAAGTCAAAGTCTACTAATTTACTTAACTTTTAATTTAACAAATAACTTAACACTTTATTCAAAACACCCATTTCATAAATAAGATATTCCTTCAATACGTTAAACATAAAATTCCCATTTGAAAACCAAATTTCCAATTATCAATTAAATCATAATTTAAATACATTTTGACCCTTTAAACCATAATTCTTTATTTCACAAACACACCCATTTCAGGAAATAACCTTTAATAAAATCACTAGATTAGATTCAAGATTCCATATTAAATCAAATTTAATTATTAAGTTATTTATCATAAACAAAGATCTTTAAATTACAATTTAAAAATAAATAACGATTTTTAAATTACAATTTAAAACCAATTATCAACTTATAAATTAACTTATAGAAAACAAATATTTCTTTACATTTCAAATCATTAAATCAAATTTAAGTTAAAATTCCCCATATTCCAAATGTTCAAAATACTTAATAATTTCTCCTTTTTCCAGAAAAATATTACTTTAAAAATATTAACTGTGGGCCTGTATAATATTTTCTAACCTAGGTCAAGTGATATAGATATGTATCATTTCAATCCGTAATTTAAAAAGAAAAATCCGGGTTCTATCAAAAACCCGCAATCCCAAGTAAATAAAATACAATAAAAATCACTCGAGCCTATCATTTCAGCTCATAATGATTTTTCCTTATTCAAAAGTCTGTTCGGGTATGTATCATTTCAACCCATAGTGATAGGGAACTTGCAGTGTGATAAACAGGAAATAAAATA
Organism: Allium cepa; assembly: GCA_030765085.1. Taxonomy (NCBI): domain Eukaryota; kingdom Viridiplantae; phylum Streptophyta; class Magnoliopsida; order Asparagales; family Amaryllidaceae; genus Allium; species Allium cepa. The sequence goes on from CM060939.1 coordinate 257,686,140, forward strand.
AAAATATAGCATATAATATCATAACAGATGACGTAATAGGTATATAAACAGCATTTAACATCATATGAATATATCACAGGCATGTATGAACATAACATATCAGTTTTACATATCCACTTGTCATCATTTCACAATTATAAAAGTACGTAATGTCTAGAGTGAATAACTCACCTTTAGAGCTAGATATGAAGAGAAGGAGATGAGTTACGAATGTGAACACGAATTTCAAAGCAAAGAGAGATTGACACAAATTTGACGGTCAAGCTGATAGATACAAATAGAATAAATCAATTCAGAATTGGTTTGATGAAGATAACTAATATAAGGGAGCTTATATATAACTATATATTATCGTATTTTAGTTCAAACATATATATATTCATCTTTAAAGTATATGCATATGAAAATTGATATTAAGTTTAACATATTTGCATATATCCAAATCAAAGTCTACATCTATTAAAATCAACATACATATATATAGGTTATAAAATAAAATATATAGGCAAATTTGAACTCAAAATACCTATATATAATATATAACAAAACACACACACACACACACAGATATATATATATATATATTTACAACTGACGTAAATATAAAACTTGCTTAACCCATATATATGCAGACTTACCAAAAATTACATAAATGTTATATAAGCTTTTTTATATTTAAGATTAGTGCTTATCCATTAATACAACTTTATATATAATTTGTAAAGCTTTAAATATGCTACAGCCCTTTACAACAACTGTATATATCAAACGAACATATATATGTCTATATATACATATGTTTAAAAGCTGTAGACAAAATGTATATATGTGAATCCTAAACAAGCAAAAAAGATGAACTGTTTAAAGGAAATGTTCACTGACTATATGTATATGTGCAGACAAAAATGCTCGGGTTTAATTGTTTACTATAACCAATTATATGCAAATAACAAATGCACGCAACCTATACTACTATATATATAAAATCCTACAACTTATATAACAGCAATTATACAAATAAAATATTATCAAACAGGGAACAAAGATTTAATTGCTCGGCTTGACCAAATATATGGTATACTTATATCACTGTCGGCTTACAAAAAGATGTAGTGCTTTACTTACATAATGTACTATAATATATTATTACATAAATTCATATATAAATAGAATTCTGCAATTCGACATACCACACTATTTTCTAAAACCAATACAAAACACACACATATATACAAACAAAGTTTGTACAATTCAATATATATATATATGTAATTATAGAGCTAACCTATGTATATATATACGAGAGCCATAAAACAAAAGGAAGGCTTGGCTGGATAGGTGACAGGACTCGGAAGATCTACAACGGCGTGGCTTCGTACAAAGCAAGGGAGGTGGGGGATGTGGCATTGCGTGCGGCAGGAGATGGAAGGCTGCGGTTTCTAGCTTCGGAACTGCTTTCGCCGAGATGAGGATGACGATAGAGTGAGTGAGCATTGATGCTTACGGAGGAGAGAGAAGGAGAAAACGAGGTAGAGTGTTGGGTTAAAAATTAATGTGGAAGAGAAGTGACCGAGAAGGGAAGAGGAAAATGGCAGAACAAGGAAAACTGACATCTTTCATTACAAAAGAAACGAAGTTGTAAAGGAAAGATAAAAGAAAGAGAACCGTTCACATTTATTAAATACAAACGTAAAAAATTTATTGTACGTTCAGATTGAAAAACTGTATGGGATGGCGAAGGTCAAATTTTAGTAAGTGGTGAAATAAATGTTATAATGACAGCTAGTAGCCATAGATATCCACTGAACGGACAATTGAATTTCGAAAGTTCAAAGCGGGTACCGATACGTATAACCAATACGCTGATTCCGCTGTGTATCGAACTTCAAAATACAGAATCGAATATACTATGGAGATCAGCATGACAAGATGATCAAAACGGCATACAGACATCAGTGGTACAATTATCCGATCAAAAATCGGTGCGAACACCGATATACGTTGCTATTCCGTACGGAAAAATCCAAACGGATCTAGAAACGTTCGAAATTTGCAAAACAAATTATGCAGTCTTATTCAGAGTGTTCTAAATAAATTTTCTCATGTTGACATATTTAGGTTTTGGAACACTTTTAAATTCAACTATTATTAACCGATTTAAATTGAAATAAAATTACATAAGAAAATAAACTTCCATATTATTAATTGAAAATTTACCATTTGCTATATTTAAATAGACGTATTCAAAAAATCAAATTCTTATTTCCAAATTTTATTGTTTAAATTTCCACAAAATTTAGCTAATTACATTATTTAAAACCATTAAAAATTTCGGGTTGTTACACTCTTCCCCACTCAAAACTTTTCGTCTCCGAAAAGGATGGAGGTAGGAGAATAGAACAACCAGAAAGAAAATAGATTTGAAACAAAAGAAAATAACTAAATTAAACCATATAAATTCCAATTCAAATTAATTTATATATTTAACAATTTGGTTAAATCCACTTATATTAAATAAATAAATAGTCATTCAATTTAAATTTGTTAATTCAAACTGTTCATTCTAATCATATAAATTTCGATTTAAATCAATTAATGAAATACGTTGAATTTAAATTCAATTATTGAATATTAATTGATTTAATCTCAATATATATTCCCATAAACAAACTTTATTTTATTTATCTCATTCATCCATTTTCTTATTATCCAATTATCCTCTATTAACAATTTTCTAAAATCATAAACTTGAATAGTCATTTATTATATTCATATTTGATTCAACAAATTTTATTCTTTTATTCCAAACTATTATTAAATTTATTCCACTTAATATATCTTATCACATATATTAAGTATATTTACACTTATTATAGCTACTCAAACTATTTATAAATTCCTTTGATATCATTTTATATTGTATAATATTCAATTACATAGTTAACTTCTGAATAATTAAGGTAAGTTATATATGAAATGCAATTCAGTATTATACAAGAAAATTTGCTAATTCAAAGTTTTTCTCAATTTTTAAATATTTATTCAATTTTTGACTTTATTTTATTTTATAATTGAAATCATCCTTTACCAAAATTTTAGAATTAAATTTTCGATTAACTTCAAACCATTTAGAGATAAAATAAATATATATACATAATATATATATCAATTCCAATTTAAATCATATATCTATATATTATAAATCGAGTTATATTTTAGAAATCCAAATCAACTTAATTCTCCAAAGCAAGACTATAGCAAAACTACAAGATGATCTCTTCACTTCAAAACATGAAAATGAAAGTCGATGATGCTGCAGTCATCACCGAAATTATTTTTTAGCGACAAAGAAAAGAGCACTGATTTAAAACTTATAAAATTCTTTGAAATAATTTCTACTTGAAATACTTTAAATAATACACCATTTAAAACTTTAAACACAAAGTTTGAAACCATCAAAAATTAAATTCTTAGTTTCTTATTTTAAATTCATTTAAATTTCCAAATTAATTTATAGCCATGTTTATAATTCAATTATTTATAGATGAAACAAAAGCTAATGGTTACAAGCTATATATACAGAGTCAAATATTATTTCTTAACATCTAGTTTAATTAACTATCAAAATTCATAAAATTATACTTATATATAATATAATTATACAAAATTTATTCATTTACTTAATTTGAAAACAATATGGTGTTAGTCTGCTCTGTTCGAGTGTTTTCGAGATCCTATCGATAGCGTTGATCAGACAAATCGATCGGAAACCCAAATCAACATCAATAACTCAAGCAACACCATATATAAAACATTTTAAATATAGATTTACAAAGCAGGAATAGGGGTTCAATTTTGATTATCTCAAATCAAAGAAAATTTTGATTTGAGGATAAGTTGGAACAAAATATAAGATGATTAACTAACTGAATAAGGAAATGGATAAGCTTATATAAATCACGGGCAACCTTAACCGGGTCAACCATGACTATAAGAATAAGATCGATGCAAAATTCTGAGGCAACTCTACATCAGATCTCAAGAGGTAGAATTTGGGATACAAGAGATACTAGATCTAAACCGAGGATATATATAAATCTCCAGTGAATAAATACCTATTGTAAAGGAGTTTCATCCCTTTACAAGTCATTCAGGGGAGCTATGGGATGCTCCAGAATTCAGAAGAATACAAATAGTGAGGGACAAGAATGAATTTCGAAACCGAGGGAACATTCCAAAATTCAAAGGAAATAGAGTCAAAAAGGAAGAGATTTAAGCTCGAACAAAAGTGATTCTGTAATTAAATTTACCATATATGCTAAGTTTTCCTAGAGCCAAAGTTTGATACCAAATGTAACGACCCGATATTTTCATCCATTCGCATCCGCACATGTCGGACTTGAATTGCTCAAAATACCGAATCGTAATTTCAATTTGGCAAATCTCAGAATATACAGTAAACAAATAAATCACAGATCACAGACACAAAGTAATACAATGCAGCGGAAACAAAGAAAAAGTAGTTCATGAAGCTACTATATAAATACATCAGAGTTAAACAAGATACAACAGGAGTTCAATACAAAAATCAAGTACAAAGTTGAATGCATCACTGGAATCAAATGAGTAACTGGAATCAAAATAGATAGCTGGATCTTCAAGCAAAGCTCCAACTCTGAAGGTGAGTCTCTAATGCTGTATCACTCAGTCTGACCTGAGCGTAAAGCAAAACACAAAGCACCCGAGTCGGGACATACATACTTATACAATGCAAACCAATTCAAGTGAACGGAATATAAGGTACGAGTAACTTAAAGGATGCTTGGGACAACCCATCCTCTAAGGATCCGTTAAACTATTTACTATGTAGTAATATTTCTCTATTATAAAAATGTCTATAGTAAAATAAACTTACTTTAAAATAGAGTTAAGGAGTGACCTAATATTCCCCTTAACATGTAATATTCCCAGTGTTCCATCCAGTATCATGGTCCCTCCTGATCGGGAAGCCACCAGAGGATACTCCACGGGCTATGGGAGAAAACCAAACTCGTACAAGGTGCGCTAGGGTAGATTACACGGTACAACTAGGCAATGCCAAGGTAGATGTACCAATTACGCTTCCAGACCGATGGTAACGCATAGCAGCAACTACCGCCCACCTCGAGCCACATCCCCAAAATCAAAAGGGGCCCCCAATCAATCACAAAGTGATAGAATGGTATTGAAGGAGCGTGTTCGATAAAAGGTGCTACCTTCTTAGCCTGTCAATCGCTCCTGTTTTAGCCACCTTATGCCAACTCATAGGGGTTGGGTCCACGTATATACCTTAAAGGAACGATGCCGCCATCATACTTCATTCTGGAATCTCCATCGCATATACGGTTGTTAAAGTGGTTTTCGATATCGACAGAGAGTATGCCCATATCTGATCCCGGTCTCTTCAACAACCAATCGTTATTATAACCCATGGATATTTATTTCAAAATAATTTATACTTTCAAAAGCAAAATAGCATATCCATTTCCAAATCATATCATTTATTTCAAAATAGTATATACTTTCCAAAACCAAAATCTCATACCCATTTCAAAACCATATCACAATAGTATCATTTCCATTTCAAAACCAATGCAATAAGATATCATTTAAATACAACCAAATTTCAAATCATTGAATATTTCTTTCAATTTATTTAAACTTGAAATATTCCCTTTATAACCACCTTAAACCAAAACCAGGTTATAAAGTCATATTCTTAAATCATCAATTTCAATGAGTTTCAAATCACTATATTTAAAGACAATTCTTAAATAAATTCAATTTTAAATAAATTTATTTCCAAAATCATAGTACTTTCAAAGTTGTCATATCCCTTTAAAATATTATCATTTGGAATTCCTAATACTTAGAAATCATAACAACTTTAAAATAATATTCATTTAAACCGTTTAAATTTAATGTCAAGTAATATTCATTTCAAAGTTGTAGCATTTCTAAGTTCATTCATTTAATTTTAAAATTTCCAAAACATTGTAAATTTCAGCTACAACAGCATTTATAAAGTGTTACAATAGATATATTAGTATTTCTAGAAATAGTTCAAATTCAGAATTGATGCATTTAACAAATGCTATCTTAAAACCACAGCATTTTGGAAATGCTACTAATAAAATTTAAGATTTTATTGTAACTTTTCAGAAACATTAAAACTTCAAATTTTACCATTTTTAACTTATAAAAACACACTTTCACGATTCAAAAATATTCATTTGGATATCATTTAACTTATGATTTATTAAAACAAACTTTAATAAATAGAATATCCAAATTAAACTATACTTCATTTATTAAGTCAAAGTCTACTAATTTACTTAACTTTTAATTTAATAAATAACTTAACACTTTATTCAAATAACCCATTTCATAAATAAGACATTCCTTCAATAAGTTAAACACAAAACTCCCATTTGAAAACCAAATTTCCAGTTATCAGTTAATTCATAATTTAAATACATTTTGATCCTTTAAACCATAATTCTTTATTTTACAAACATACCCATTTCAGGAAATAACCTTTAATAAAATCACTAGGTTAGATTCAAGATTCCATATTAAATCAAATTTAATTATTAAATTATTTATCATAAAAAAAGGTCTTTAAATTACAATTTAAAACCAAATAAAGATTTTTAAATTACAATTTAAAACCAATTATCAACTTATAAATTAACTTATAGAAAACCAATATCTCTTTACATTTCAAATCATTAAATCAAATTTAAGTTAAAATTCTCCATATTCCAAATATTCAAAACACTTAATAATTTCTCTTTTTTCCAGAAAAAATATTACTTTAAAATATTAAACATGGGCTTGTATAATATTTTCTAACCTAGGTCAAGTGATACGAATATGTATCATTTCAATCCGTAATTTAAAAAGAAAAATCTGGGTTCTATCATTTCAAACCTGCAATCCCAAGTAAATCAAATACGATAAAAATCAGTCGAGCCTATCATTTCAACTCATACTGATTTTTCACTATTCTAAAGTATGTTCGGGTATGTATCATTTCAACCTATAGTGATAGGGAACTTGCAGTGTGATAAACAGGAAATAAAATAAAAATATAGAATATAATATCATAACAAATGATGTAACAGGTATATAAACAGCATTTAACATCATATGAATATATCACAGGCATGTATGAACATAACAGATCAGTTTTACATATTCACTTGTCATCATTTCACAATTATGAAATACGTAATGTCTAGAATGAATAACTCATCTTTAGAGCTAGAGATGACGAGAACGAGATGAGTTACGAATCTGAACACGAATTTCAAAGGAAAGCGAGATTGGCACGAATTCGACGACCAAGCTGATAGATACTAAATATAATAAATCAAATTAGAATTGGATTGATGAAGATAACTGATATAAGTGAGCTTATATATATAACTATATATCATCGTATTTTAGTTCAAACACATATATTTATCTTTAAAGTTTATGCATGTGTAAATTGATATTAAGTTTAACATATTTGCATATATCCAAATCAAAGTATATATCTATTAAAATCAACATACATATATGTAGGTTATAATGTAAAATCTATAGGCAAATTTGAACTCAAAGCACCTATATATAATATATAACAAAACACACACACGCACACACACACATATATATATATACACACTTACATATTTACATATTTACAGCTGACGTAAATATAAAACTTGCTTAACCCATATATATGCAGACTAACCAAAAATTACAGAAATGTTATATAAGCTTTTTTATGTTTAAGATTAGTGCTTATCCATATCAATACGACTTTATATACTTCAATTTATATATAATCTATAAAGCTTTAAATATGCTACAGCCCTTTAAAAAACTGTATATATCAAACGAACATATATATGTCTATGTATACATATGTTTAAAAGCTGCAGACAAGATGTATATATGTTAATCCTAAACAAGCAAAATAGATGAATAGTTTAAAAGAAATGTTCACTGACTATATGTATATGTGCAGACAAAAATGCTAGGGTTTAATTGTTTGTTATAACCAATTATATGCAAATAACAAATGCACGCAACCTATACTACTATATATATAAAATCCTACAACTTATATAACAACAATTGTACGAATAAAATATTATCAGACCGGGAACAAAGATTTAATTGCTCGGCTTGACCAAATATAGGTGTACATAACTATATATAATTTATTATTCCTATATATATGATTATATATATCAACTCATATATGGTATACTTACATCACTGTAGGCTTATAAAAAAATGTAGTACTTTACTTACATAATGTACTTTAATATATTACCACATAAATTTATATATAAACAGAAATCTGCAAATCGATACACCAAACTATTTCCTAAAACCAATACAAAACACACATATATATAAACAAAGTGTGTATAATTCTATATAAAATTATAAAGCTAACCTATGTATATATATACGAGAGCCACAAAACAAAAGGAAGGCTTGGCTGGATAGGTGACAGGACTCGGCAGCTCTACATCGGCGAGGCTTTGAACAAAGCAAGGAGGTGAGGGATGTGGCATTGCGTGCGGCAGGAGATGGAAGGGCTGCGGTTGCTAGCTTCGGAACTGCTTTCGTCGAGATGAGGCCGACGATAGAGTGGGAGAGCGTTAATGCTCACGGAGGAGAGAGAAGGGAAAAAGAGGTAGAGGGTTGGGTTAAAAATTAAAGTGGAAGAGAAGTGACCAAGAGGGGAAGAGGAAAATGACGGCATAAGTAAAAGTGACGTCTTGCATTACAAAAGAAACGAAGTATAAAGGAAAGATAAAAGAAAGAGAACCGTTCACATTTATTAAATATAAATGCAAAGAAATTTATTGTACATTCAGATTGCAATACGGTATGGGATGGCAATGGTTGAATTTTAGTAAATGGTGAAATAAATGTTACAGTGACAGCTAATGGCCATAGATATCCACTGAACGGACAATTGAATTTTGAAAGTTCAAAGCGGTACCGATACGTATAACCAATAAGCCGATTTCGCTATGTATCGGACTTCAAAACACAGAATCAAATATACTGTGGAGATCAGCACGAAGAGACGATCAAAATGGTATGCAGATATCAGTGGTACGATTATCCGATCAAAAGTCGGTGCGGACACCGATATACGTTGCTATTCCATACGGAAATATCCAAACGGAGCTAGAAACGTTCGAAATTTACAAAATGAATTATGCAGTCTTATTCAGAGTGTTTTAAATAAATTTTATCATGCTGACATATTTAGGTTTTGGAACACTTTTAAATTCAACTGTTATTAACTGATTTAAATTGAAATAAAATTGCATAATAAAATAAACTTCCATATTATTAATTAAAAATTTACCATTTGTTATATTTAAGTAGACTTATTCCAAATATCAAATTCTTATTTCCAAATTTTATCGTTTAAATTTCCATAAAATTTAGCTAATTACCTTATTTAAAACCATTAAAAATTTTGGGTCGTTACATATAGATTGTGCAACAATGGTATCGGATGATGTATAATGATTATCATGGGGTAAAGTAATAAAATCTCCAAATCAGAACCCGTCATACATACCACACAAATCAAAGAGTTTATACATAAGAAGACAAGCATAAAACCTCAAGTTAGATAACAATCTGGTATTAGCAATCTACAATCTCAAAATACTATAAAAGTCGATATAATAAAATATAGGACATTGGGTATGAAGAATCATATTTGACTTGCCATGCATCCCAAGAGGTAGTGCATAATAATATATGCTAATATACCATCATCATTATCATATAGTTGTACTTCAAGTCAAAGTACATTGTAAGGTGTCTAGGCATCTACGTCAATAATAGCTACGTCATGTGATATCCCTAGCGTGATAAAGCAAACATAGCAAACATCGCATCCATCAAACAATCCTCACATCACTAACCAACATTGGATATATGGTATCTCGTATAGCTGTATCTCTACCAGATACTTGTTAAAATCTTGGTTTCTCAATGCTCAACTCCGTGTCACTTCATAAGGCTAGGAACTAGACCTATGTATTCTTGAGGTCCAGGGTAAGATAGATCTTAAGTCAAAGATCCAAGATAAAGTCAAATCCAAGTGAGCATCCTCACATACCCACTCTTTACAAGCACACTTCGAAAACTCCAAGTATCAATGGTCCCTTTGCGTGTGTCTTCATAGTAGGACATGATTAACGTCTCATTCCATTCATCTCCAAAGAAGAACATGGTCCATGTTCTACCCATAAGTCCCCTCATCGAACTTTTCCTTATGGATCATCATCATAACTGCAACCGTTAAGTCATCGTCATTCAAAACAACCCTAGACATCAGTTCAAAATTATAGAATCCTCTTATCAAAGTTCTGAAGTAATCAGGTCAAAGTGTTGCATCGTTATTTCACTAACAAAATCGCTCGTCATAGAGCCATAACTTCCAAACCAAGCGTCAAACGAACACATGAATAGTCATGTCACTCTCCCTGAAGCCCTTTCTTTGTCCCTCCTCCAAAATGGCCAAATTTGGCAAACCTCATTAGTGGTCAATCACGACCACTTTGTCTTCCACTTAGTCAAAAATAGTTCAGTACAAGTCAAAGACCAAACTCTTAGCATCTATCTCTACCCTAAGTCACAGTCGTGCGCAACCCATTAGAGCTCGAAGTCACGGAGCCTCAACCTCAAAGTCAAACCATTCATCCCTAAAGCTCTTGGTATCAAAACATTCTTCTATGCCCAAAAATTTTTAAGCCCAAAAACCTTTCGGTAGTAGACTTCTCCCTGAAGTTTCCTATAGCCTTCCACGAACTACCTTCAGCGCTATCTCGAAGTTCGATCAACCAAATCCTAAAGCAACTTCATCACTGACGACTCCTTGACTACCACCACCGACCAGTGTTTAACGAGACATAAACTTCACCATTTATCCTAAACTTTATGCAACTAAGACTAGAGCTTCATAGGCCTTAATGAACATTTGACAATGTAACATACTATTTTTGACAATTCCAATCCTTAATTGACTCAAATAACGGCTTGTCACTCAATGCAAAAAACGAATTAAAACTCAAGCAAACTATAGATTTAAGAACAAATAGCCTTCAAACATCATCTCAAAGCAAAATAAGCAACATCCAAACATATACAACATCCTGAACTAGCCAAAATGGAAAATGATGATTGATATGGTCAAACACCCAAAAAAGAAATTATCTTTTTAAATCCATTTTAAAGTTGAAGTCAAGTTTAGATCTATATTAGAAATCATTTTAACATTTTAAAACCACTTAAAAGATCACTTATAACTGTATAATTAACTTAGTATAGTGCGAAGTACAAACCACTCGCCTAAATCAATAAATGCACAAATACCTAGTTAAATCTGGTATAAACAGCAATCTTTATGAATCCCAAGACAATATATATAGTAGATTCACTAATCCCCTAGTTAATCTCCCTCTAATCAGTTGATTTAGCTGAATAAAATATGGATTAAGGCGTATTTTGGTTAAGGAGATGACTAATTGTGGTTTTTAACTATTTTTGGGAAGTGAAATAATGAACGGAGGCTATCACATAAGCTCCATTAGGCACAATCGTGAAATGGGATTTTACGCTATCTCGAGCCTCAACGATTTCCCATTAATCTTTACAAAATTTATAACTTCAATTGACCATATCTCCAAAATGTTAAGGTCAAAATTTTATTCTTGTTAGTCTAAGTAAAGAGAAACCATCATATCTTTCAAATGGAAGTGGTTATTCGGCTGCTATCAAAAGTTATAGCTCTTACAAGTTTTCAAGGTCAATATCATCCAATAAGGGGAAAATTTGTCAATACTCATCATCCTCTAAAGTTATAAACTCATACGACCCAATTTGGATTTGAAAATAGTATTTTACGACCCTTCAAAACATAAAATGCAGGTCGTTACACTTCTTTTCTTCGTCCATGGATAAGGAATCCTTTATATAATGAACAATTCCCTAATCACGTAGAAATATTCCTTTGCTCGGATTTTTCACATTAAACATATTAATATGGTTCCTATGCATATTGATAGGACAATACCAGTATCCCTTTAATCTTTTACTAAGAATTAACAACCAACCACTAACCGATTGAACGTGGGTGCATATTAACAGTTAGTAGTATGTTGTTTACTTATAATACAAGAAATGTTCTAATACCTTTGTTTTCTTTCTCATAAACACACAGTTTCTCTGCATTTTGATTTAAACCAAAGTATTTTATTTCTTTACCAAGATAATTGCTACAACTTCTAGACCTTTGTTTAGGATCATAGATTAATCTATGATCTTTCTTAGTCAAAGTCGCTTTTGACTTCTCTTAGATCAATTAATTTATTATATTATTCAAGCTCATTTTTCAATCGAACCGATGCACAACTTTTCTGTATCATTTTGATTTCAAGCTTCAAATAAATAATTAATAATGCCAAAAAATAATAATATAACATTCATATTAATTTTACTATTAATTTACACTATAAATTGATTTTAACGTTGGTCAAAATTTGAAATAACTAACAAGGTTATATTGACTTTCTGGTGTATACTCAGTCCTCGACCAATATTTAAACAATCTAAATATTGAAGTCTGTAAGGACTTTTTCGAAGTACTATATAAGGCGCAAGCTAAACGCTTATAGATCTTGTAGGCGAAATCCAAATTATAATCTATAATAAGTTTTGTAATGACATTTTGTAAACATATTTTATTCATCATCGCTATATCACTTAGACATCTAAAGTCTGGTCTAGGATCAAAATCTCTATTAACATCTTTATTTATTTGTATAGATCATTTTAAAGCCCCTGGTTCAATCTAATAACATTTGTCGGTTAACTTATTTACTTTGGCTAGAGTTATTGACTTTAAAATTGACTACCAATTACGGTGATACCGACCTTCCGTAACGAGAGAGATAAATAATCTCTTGAGTATTATTTCACTTCAAGTTGTCCAACATGTATCCAACTATTGTCACGACATTGTTGTCATGTTATGTCCTTGACTATAATAAAAGTTTTGCCTACTTAAGATCGACGGCATTCTCAAGTCAAAAGACTACTGAATGTCATTACCGTGAGATCTTCTATTTTTATTATATTATATTAACCTATGGAAGACCCTCATTGAGTCATGTTATGATTATGCCAAATACACACAAGTACTAACCCCATGGTGCCCTCAGTGGTCATGAGTAAACCACTGTCCAGTGTGTGAGGAGTATTACATGCACCCGCCTCAATGGATGCATCGATATCCTTTTTTTCGATAAAACCTTTTACTATAAACACTTATGGAGTTGGTGTTTTTATGACGATCGCCTATACCACTGGCACCAATAGTATATAAATTGTGCATTATGCATGCCCGGTTGATATAGGACATCATCGGGGTTGATATAAACCAATATAGAATATAATATGTCATATCTCGCGGTACATGGATAAGATATAGTATCACGGATATAACAGAAGAGACAGTAATGAAAAAATCAATACTAGAGCAATAGATCCACAAAGTTTTACATCAAATGTAGTAGAGTTTATATAATAGAAGTAAAATCGAATAAACTGCCTCAAAAAATAGAAATAAGCAAGCATTGTCATCGGCTCCAAAGCATTACTCAGCAGGAAAGCATAAAAATCCATATATGTATATAATACGAGATAACTCCATCTAACTCATCCTCTGAACAGCTATTGCATCACCTAGACTTGTTATCTAGTATATTCACTTAAGAGTGCCCAAGATAATATGATACAAAGCATAAAACTTTGGGTCTGACAACAACTTGGTTTGAGAGGTAAATGAGTCTCAAGATACTATATAGGTAAATATGGTAAGGAAAAAAAATACATGAACTATACCTGACCTATCCTTGCAACAAAATAGTTAACATATAATACTATAATATGCTACTCTATAATATCATAAAGATATAACATAAACGCAATAAAGAATCGGTTTTCCAGGTATTCCTACCTCCAACACCTACTTCCCCTGATGCCTACGAGTGATAGCCTACTAAAGAAAACAACCAAATCATCCATAGCATCCATCAACAATCCTAACTATCACTCCTTGTGCTCTGAATATATGATAACTCGTATGACCCCTAAGCTAGGGACTAATGGAAATCCTGATTCTCTGTTGTACTCTCGTATCTCGCGTCCTAAAGCTGAATACGTGTCTCGCAGCCCAAAGCTGGGCACTGGACCTAAAGCCATAATTCTAAGATATATAGGTCCTATAATTGAGCCATAGGTGTCCCCACTTACAATACCCTGCTTAGAATACAACCGAAAACTCTACGAGCATCAATGATTCCTTAGCACATATACCCGAGCCCATCTTTGCTCCATTTGGATACCGAAACCTTCTGGCTCAATCCCGTTTTCATTATTCATGAGGAACCCTTCCACATTCCCCGATCATATGGCTCCCTCCTTTATGAGCCACCATCTTTGAAACCTACTCTCAACTCGAGCCAACATCCGAAGACCATAGCTTTTCATCATGCTGTTATATTGTCATTCAACCTGATACGAATGAGCCAACACCTTCGGCACGATCTAACAACAGTCCCTTGAAGTTCCAACCCCATATCATGCATTATGATAGCTCGATACCGAGTTATTGGTATAACCCATTGTCGAGTTATACACTTAGCAAACTAATGGCTAATTCCTTTTTCTTGTCTCTAGTACTTACCTTCCAGTGCCTTGGACCCCAACTCATCTACCTTTGATAACTTGGCCCCCAATCCAAAGCTCTACTTCTTAGCTTAAGAGATAACTTGGTATAGCATCTAATCCTTAGCCAAAACCCTACATCTTGATATGGAATACCTTGTCTAGCCGAGCTATATCCATCCATGTCAACAACCGAGTCATAGCCTCATTCCATATAACTCGGTATTAAATCATAGGCACAACTCGTCGCCAAACTAACTTGATAACTAGTTGTAAACATGAGCACTTAGCCAATTTTCCAAAACCTTACCGTAAACAGCCTCTATTAGCCATAACCTTCCAAGCCATCAAGTCAACCATCACTCACGAGCTACAAACATAAGTCGGGTCCGACCTATGTCCTTAACTCGATATCGACTTATCACTTTGCATCTAATCAAGGTATGAGTTATCCTATCGCCTCATGCCATGCTCCAGAGCCTATTCGCCAAGTTTCGTTCAATTCCGACCAACTTTGCCTCTGATTTTCTCAATTCTCCGACCTAACTTTCTATGCAATCACAACACTAGCAAACAATATCAAATCATATCATCCAAACATAGATTAATAAGCAATTTAATCCAATCAAACTTACACTCCATCAAAATAAGATAAACAAGACAATTTCTAACTTAGATTTATATATAACATGAATATATAAACATAAATCAAGGTGATTTCTAATCAATCAATATCATGTGCATGGATTATCATGTCATTAAAGTTAAAAAGGGTTTTATAGCCAAAATCAATTAAAACGTGTTAAATCCAATTATTTTACATATAAACATGTATACCATAGTGAATAGGCATAAACCACTCATCAATTACCAAATCTAACTAATTTCTGAGTAGATCTAATCCGAGTAGCGAAGAAAAGCACTCCAAATCAAGAAAATCGATGATCTCTAGCTTATAATTGAGGATGTAATCTCTATTCCACAATCTAGTTTGATTTAGAGAGCAATTTAGGTAATTATGAATGAAATTAGGATGGGTCTAGGGCTTATTAGAGTTTATTCCTGATTTAGAATGAGTGGGAAATGTTTTAATTTGACTCTTCAGCTCTCTGTTTATAGTATTCTCTAACTAGAATAATGGATTCACTAATGGGCTTAACTAATTACACACTAATCCCAGCCAATAGCTTGAAAAGCTTAAAATAAGCATAACTTTATAACCGTAAGTCTGTTTTTCTATTATGGCCAATCGTTGGAATGTGAAACCATCATACTGAAGCAATGGAACTAGTTTGAGACCCTAATTCGACTCCTATCAAAAGTTATAGCCTAAACAAGATTTTGAGGGTCAAAATAGACATATAGAAATTCGAAAAAAATTGTAGGTGTGCAAAATGTCCCTAAGAGTCATATCTCAAAATTATAGAATCATATAACCTCATTCGAATAAAATAAAAATATTTTACGATCCTCCGATACGTAAAATACATGTAGTTATAGTTTTTCTATAAGTTGAATCAATACTTTTGGTTACGAGCATATTTTTAACTACGACTGATAAAATACTTCTTCTAAGGATATTCTACTTATATATGTATCGTATAATTAATGGATTATTTATACCACTATATAACAACACACATAATAGAAATAAAACCAAAAGCATAAGTTATTTTGAACAAGATTAGTTACAAAGTTAATTTTATATTACAGATTACATAATTTCCCTTATGACACCCACTTAACTATATCAATCTCCTGCTCGCACCTAGGATAAAGTATAAGCCTCATCCATATGCATTCGTTCGATCTTCCTAAATTAAATAGGGAAAGCGCCTTAGTGAACTGGTCTACTATTAGGAGTGAGCACTTATAGGTTTGAACCAACTAAACCAAATAACTTATGTCAGTTCAGTTTGTCTTTTTTAATTATTTGGCTGGATTTGGCTTCTAGTCTTGAATTTTTTTGGTTTTTTGGTAAATTTTGATTTTCGGTCATTAAAAACCCAGCCAACCAAGTAAACCAAATATAAAACTTAAAATGTTGTAATTGACCTTAATTATCAATGTTATATTGGTTTATATTTTTATCTTTAAAAAAATATTTTTCTTTCGATTCATGTCAATTTTTTAGAAGAGAAATGATTATATTCTAAAAATTAAAGCACCATCACACACACACATAAAAATTACACACACACATAAAAATTACACACATACATACATATATACATGCATGTGCATGTGCATATATGTGTGTGTTTATATATATACATATATATATATACACACACATATATATACATACATACATATATATGTATGCATATACATATATAAAAACTCGTTCAGTTGTTTCAATCTTATGTTATGTTAGCAACTACATAGCCTAGTGTATTTAGACACAAAACGATCAGACTAACCAAACCAAACCAATTATTTTTCATTTGGTTTGTTTCGGTTTTGAAAAATATTGGTTTGGTATGGCTCGGTTTTTATTTGTTGAATGGTTAATTTGGTTTTAATATATTTTATTGGTTTCAAACCGAACCAACCATTTGCATACCCTATATCTACTATATTATATTTGGCACCCACTCTGCCAAAAATGTTCTATCCATTATAGATAAGTTGACTTAGTATGGGGAGTTCGGAGGATGTGTATCGACTTCATGTTAACTCATAGTTCCTTTAAAATCTATATTGCTTCATTGTTATCACATTACATGAGCATTAGAACTTCAATTCTTCGAAATACTTATACCTCCTTAGTGAATATGTGCATCCACACTGCTTCTTTTGCGGCATCATTCAAGGTGATGCACTTTGCCTCCATGATAGAATTGGCACAACTTCCTGTTTGGAACTTTCCAACTAAAGGTCCTTCCATTGAGGGTAAACAAAATCCTAAGACTAACTTATTATCATCAATGTCGCTTTAAAGCTTGATTCCGAATAGCCCATCATAAGGAGTTCATTATTTCCATATATTATAAACATATCCTTTGTATTTCTTAAATAATCAAGGATGTCTTTAAATGTCATCCAATGAATTACTTCTAGAATCAATTAATATTAATTTACTGCACCAAGTGTAAAAGCGACATTCGGTCTTGTACATAGCATAGCGTACATGATTGATCCTATTATAGAAGCATAAGGAATCCGACTCATGTGCAGGCTATGTTTTTTGGTAGACGATGAATTCTTTTTAGAAAGGACAATTCCATGATACATAGGAATATTACACGCTTAGAATTTTCTATACCAAATCATCTTACTATGGTATATGTGTACATAGATTAGGGCGATCCCGATATGCTTTTAGATTCATATAGATCTTTATACCTAGTATATAGGATGCCTCGCTTAAATACTTTATTGAGAAATTATTGAACAACCAAGCTTTTACTAATTGTAACATCGATACATCATTAGCATATCATTGACATATACTACTTAAAGAAATACAGCACCGTTTTGCTCCTTCTTATATACGTACACTTCCACTTTGTTTTGGCAAAAACCAAACCATTTGATTATCTTATCGCAACATTTATTCATTCTTCTTAATGCTTGCTGAAGACTATAAATTGTTCTTAAGAGTCTACATGCTTTATCGCTGCTTCCACTAGCTTTAAGACCCTTTAGCCATGACATATAAAGAGTTTCTTCCAAATCACAATTTAGAATGTTGTTTTAATGTCCATTCACAATATTTCGCAGTCATTAGAAGTAGCGATTACGAGTAATATCCGACGGATTCAAGCATGGTGACTAGTGAAAACATTCCATCATAATCAACTCTTTGAATTTGATGAAAACCTTTGGCAACCAACCTTGCTTTACAGGTTTCGACTTTTCCCCTTGCAATGACCATTTTCCTAAAAATCCACTTGTGGCCGATGGTTTTTACCCCTTAAGGTACATTCTCTAAAATCAAAACTTTGTTTTGTAAATGGAATCCATTTCTAATTTCATTACATCAAGCCATAATGTAGAGTCCTTACTCTCCAAGACTTGTGGGTACTTGAGAGAATCGAAATCTTGAATGATGCAATTTTTATTCTCACCATCAATAAGAAACCTATGTTATCTGTCCGACGCCCAAGATTACCTGCTAGACCTTCTAATATGTTGTAACATTGCAAATTTTCTATGGGTATTGAATTGTTATCCATATTATTAAATCTCAACAGGAGTTTCTTGTATCTCTTCCAAGTCTATCTTACTTTCACTAATATATCGTGAGAGAAATGCCTTTTATAAAAGGTGGTATGTCTAGAAACATACACTTTTGTTCCCTTATATGATAAAGTATGTATCTATAAGATTTCGTGGATACCCTACAAATCAACATAAGACCGATATCGCCTCAAGCTTACTGCAGTTTACATCCTTAACGTTTTTCCGATAAACCTAAACATTAAGGTTATTAAGACGAGGCTTTCTTCCAGCCTATAACTCATCTGGAATCTTAGCCATAAATTAGATGGTACTCTATCAAACATATATGACATGATTTCCAGCTCACATACCCATAACAAAGAAGGCAACTCGGTGTCATTCATCATTAATCGAACCACGTCTAACAAAGTTTGATTTCACCTTTCACAAACACAGTTGCGTTGTGGTGTATATGGAGAAGTGACTTACGATTGAATCACATTCTCTTTTAGGTACACATAGAATTCAGATCTAATGCACTACAATCTTTTTGGTTTATTGTATTTATGTAATAAGGCTCCCATTGAATCTACATCACTCAAAAACCCTAAAAGAGATACAAGAATTTTATGAATTCTTTCAATGAGTATTAGAATTCGTTTATCATTCTACTATAATCTTAAATTTGCTCTACAAATTGTAGCCCCATAAATGGTATGCAACGTGTTACTAGTTATTTCTCATACTTAACTCCTAACATACTTCTAACTATGTTTATAATCAACTTCATAGCCTTACGGTTGCTCAACAAGTCATGAAGTACATTAGAAACCAAAACCCATCATTTTGGAATAACCTACGAAGAATTATGTAACCCTTGAGGTTTCCTATTAATGTAACATAATATAATCACTATTATAAGGATAATATAAACATCATATTGTATATTCTAAGATATAAGGTTACTCGATAACCATAGGTATTAAAGGTACGAAAGTTATTTTATAAATACTGAAGAGGATAGTTATTTTAAAGTCATAATTTAAAAATAATTTTCTAGAGTATTATCAGATGTTTAAAGGAGATGAGTTAAATCCAATTTGTACTTCTTAAGTCTCATGGGTTTTGCTTATTTAATCACCCATTTCCTTTACACATATAATATATACACACACAAACACATTTAATTATTATTACACTTATAATTTATAAATTCATATATATATATATATATATATATATATATATATGTATGTATGTATGTATGTATGTATGTATGTATCTTTTTGATATTTTATAACTCCTTATAAAATTATGTAAATTTCTATTTTAATATAAAATGATTTTATATTAATTTTATATTTTTCAAATATTTTTTATTTGAATCAACCTCGGACTCAAATTGCTTTTGGGTCTTCTATAATGGCATGCCCTACAAGCAAACTATTTCGATGAGCCACATAAAAGCCAGGGTATCGGGAGGTTTTACATGCATAGAAGTTCCTTAATTAGAGCAACATTCTCTTTAGTTTAAGTAAACTGCGCTACAATGGTACTCGACTTATGTAGGATGATTATCAAGGAGTAAAGTAATAAAATCTCCAAATCAGATGTTGTTGTTTATCTCACAACACAAGGATAAAATATAATAATCATCAAAGATATATAACAGGCAAGAGGGTGATAACTAAAATCAGTCATATAGTTAATATGCAATAGGTTCATAATAGTTATACAATACATATCACATAGTTTATATATAAAATAAAAAAAATCAAATGACAAACTTTCTCTAATAATAAGTAAAGCACCGATAAAGCTTTTATATTTCTACACAATGGAATATAAGCAATAGAAAGACCAAATAAAAGTATTTGTGAAAGCGTAGCCTCCTGGTAGTCAATCTACACAATGCCATATGCTATCCCATACCTACTATGTAGTATACTCATTTAAGAGTACCTAAGATAATAAGAAGCAAACAACAAAACCTTGATTCAAACAAAAGTCTGGTATGAGCAATCTACAATCTTGAGATACAATAAAAATCGACATAGTAAAATATACGACATAGAATATAAAGAGTCATACCTGACTCGTACCAACATCTAAAGAGGTAGCACATAACGGTATATGCTAATTTACTATCATCATCATTATATGGGCATATTACAAGTAAAAGTACAATGTCAGTTGTCTAGGCATCAAAATCCATAATATCTACGTCATGACATCTCTATAATGATAAAGAAAACATAACAAACATTAGGTCCATCAATCAATCCTCACATCACTCGAGTATTTGGATATATGATATCTCATATGGTTGTATCCACTGATAAAGACTAGTCAAATCTAAATTCTTGATGTTTGACTCCATGCCACTTTGTAAGGCCAAGAATAAGACCAATCGTAACGCCTTACCTCTACACCCAGGTTACTAAAGAATATTATCAAGAATATTGTCTGGTAATATGGAGAATAAGGCTAGGTAGGAGCGGCCAATCGTGCATATTCCCTTAGGCTAACACTGTCATGTCATCTTTTACATCGTATTACTATAAAAGATATGCATAGTCTTGGAAAAAAGAAACAAGCATGTTGGCTAGTCAGGATAGAAAAATACATAATGTAAATGATATTACAGAGTCATGATCACAAAGGAAAATATGAACATCACATATCGTAATAAAATGAGTCTAAAATATGTATCTGACTCACAATCGCAAGACAACATAAATAGAAATAAGTGAAACATAACCAAAAGAGTCACCATTGATGTCACATCATAACATATACATAGAAACATGATAGAATAATTCATACATAACGTTTCACAAAGATAGATACTAAGCTGCCTCCCAAAAGCTCTTCATCCAAGGGTCTAGTGTCCTTGTACCTAAAAGTATCGAATCCCCATTCTAACTATAATTGAATCTATTTCATCAAAATACTCCTTTAAGAGAATTGCCCTTCAAATACTTTTATACACTTTCCTTTATATGTATTAAAATTTCATACTTCTAAAAATGCTTAAGAACATTCTCTTAAAAACGAAATATATACTCAACACAGGATTCCAATGCTTATATTTTTGGTCTAAAGTATCTTTAGAAATCATTGTTTTCTTTTTGAACAATAGTTGGATAAAACCCTCTTGTCAATTAAATTCTTTTTCAAATATCGTTTTAAATTATATCAAGTTGTACACCAATGTTGAAAACCCCAATCTTAAGTTTTAATAGAAGCTCTTATGTATATATATATATATATATATAGATTTTAGTCAAGGAGAAATGAGATTTAGAAGGGTAATAAAACAGGATGGACATATACGTAAAAAAAATGAAATCCCATAAAATATTCATTAATTAATTAAAATGCAATTCAACTGAATTTCTAAGAAGCAAACATCTCAACAACTCAATATCAAACAAAACAATAAGAAAAATTCAGCAAAATAATATAATTTAAACCCCTTAACAATATTTTCCTAGAGAGGAAACAAGCTCTAGGCTCAGCCACCGGTAATTACCTATCGGTGGACCGATGTTTCGATATTTCCGGAGTTGTCTGAGCTCCAAAAACGACCTCTGATTAGCCTCTGTCCAATTTCAGTTGACCCAAGATGTTTCCTGGTGATATCAGATCATTCAAAATAGATGCATACACTAATATATAGGAAATTATCAAATAGACATCAATTCACCTGCAAATTCTTGGTTTCGGCACATAGAACATTCAATTCAATATAGAAACCACATTTCGTACCAAATATATAGCATGCACATAATTTCATATATTGATGTGAGTGTTAGGACTCACCTTAGCCTTTAAAGCAAAAAATTACACCTCTTAGTGCTCCCCTAAGCATTGCAATTCACCAATCCTTTCTATCCAGACCTTTGAGATGCACCAATATGCCCAAATCTGAAATTGCCGACTCCAAAGGACGTAGAATAGGCTCAATATTATCCTATATTTATAGGATTTTTCTGAAATTTATTTAATTTTATTTCTGAAGATTTTCATTCTATTTGAAAGAAGGTAAAAGAATGCTTTTTGTTTCTGAAATAGAAATGAACGCACTGAGGTAATGAAAGGGAGAAATCTCTATCCTTCTCTAATTTTATATAGACCTAGATAGATTACTAATAAAACCTAAACCCAATATTCAATTTAAATCAATTTCCTCTCTTCTTTTACTTTTAAAACCATACTTAAAATTATACAGCAATCATATACTTCAATATAGGAAATTTAAATCTCATTTTTATTGAAATTATTCATTTCAATACATTATAATATTTTAATACTCAACTTTTATTAACTTTTATTTTGTACAAATGGATTTTCTCATGAAAAATAAAATAAAATTATTTTCAGCCAAATTATCAAACTTTATCTTTACACTGCACAAAATATAATACATTATTATAAAACCTTATTTCATAAATTCAAATATTATTTTATTTCAACTAAATAACTCTCTTATCTATACAAATTTCCATTACAAAATTATAGCATTGTTAAAATTCTCGTTTCAAAGAAAATAATTTTTCCATCCTTGAATGAAACCAAACGAAATTCAAAATTTTGGTTTTCCTTTATAAAATTGTCACTTAGGGAAAATGTTCATTTGTAAAATCCAAATATTAAAGTCCTAAATTTTAAATACATTTTCCCTTCTAAAAAGATCTATTTATTATTTAATTTTCCATCTCAAAAATAATTATACTTGATTGCCTCAAACATGGTTTTCATAGATTCCCCCTTAAGAAAATTGCATCCTTGCAATTTCTCTTTAAGAAAAAACCACAACGGGCTTAATTCTTTTACCTGCTACATCTATCTACATTTATGAACACACAAACAAAAACTAATCAAAACATAAATCCATATTCTAGAATATTTGATAATTGGATTTATGCCTTTCCTTTAGGTGCCTTCTTTCCGTAATATCTAATATTAATCCAATTTCCTATGGAATGATTTTTTTAAATTAAAACTATTACCCATTTACAAAACTTCAAACATACATAATATACAATATGCGCGTATTCAACAAAAAGTCTCTTTAATGAAATTTCAAAATAACATAATTAAGTGACAAAACCCTCATTCAAAAGACAATATATGCATATGTTTATATTTAGTGCTGCTATGCCATGACTTCAAGTGATTTGTTTCGCCTATTTGGCTGCGACCGTTAGCATATAAATTATAATAATACTAACTAGGAATAATAAGTAATAATAAAATTTACAAAATCAATACACACTTTCTTCATATACCAAATAACATTTGTATTAAATATATCCTCAGATTATTTTCCAAAATGTTGCGTCACACTGCCTCGTAGAAGCGTTTAGGTATCCCCATCGATAATGCTAGCCATACATGTTGGATAGAACTCTTAAAGCACTCTTTAGATAGTCTAACAAAATATGTGCGTATATGTGTATAATTTATAATTTTTATGATACTCTTATTGGAAATACCTATAAAAATTACATTGGTCAATCTTAATCATTAATTCATAGTCATCACAATTCAATTTAAACACATATGCAAGCATCCATAAAAATCAAATTCAAAATTTATTATATATTAATTATGCACACATATATAATTACCTACAAAACATACTATTAATCCCCTCGTGGTTCCTTCACGGCTGAAGGAAACCATTGGCTACTACTATTTCAGTACATCAAGATTTAAGTGGGTTTTAAACTCTACGCGATAACTACTACTCAGACGCACATAAGAATAAGCCCGATTAAAAAACATTAACACGACCATATACAACAAACAAACAATCACCTTTAGCGGAAAGCTATTTTCCAGCTTCTTCTACGCACTCTGATCATAATAAGATCTTCTTCTCAAACATGCTTTATCATAACTTAGCATTATGACCAATTTATGGCGCGAGATTCGGATTAGGGCCTTCTGAAGCTTCCATAACTAAGCTACTTCACTCCTCTACTACCCCCTACATCCAAACTTCCATCACACCATTACTGCATTCACATAATTCTTGCACATAGAAAGAGGTAGAGATAAAAGATAATATGTTTCACTACACCAAAAAATACTTTTGGTGGCGCACAAAAAACCCAACCATAACTTATGGTGGCGTTTTAATAAACGTCGTCATACGACATGCAACTAAAAACTAATATTTTTGGTTGTGTTTTTGTAAACGCCGTCATAACGTTCCTTATTGTGGCGGCAAAAAAAGGCCACCGTAAATCTTTTTTTGTAGCATGTTGGAATGCCACCAAAAGTGACGTTTTGGGTTACAACTTAAACTCAAACCTTATAGCTGCGTTTATTATATGCCATAATATCGCCGCAACAATTTTTTTTTCGTTGCGTTTTTTTTCTGCCACCATATTTTTTGGCAGCAATTTTTTTCTGCCATTATATTTTTTCCGTAGAGTTTGATAAACGCCACTAAATATTTTGCTTTTCTTTGTCTATTTCTCACATTCTGCTAGCTCATTTACTCTCCAATTCACTTTATTCATAATTTATATTAAACAGTAATAATAAAGAGTTTAATAATAAACAAAAAATACATGAACAAATGAACTACCATAAACACAAGTAGTACATTACCATACATTGATACAGAAGTAGTACATAACCATACATAGTCACACAACTAGTACATAAATATAGTAGTTTCAAGACAAAAGTTAACATAAAATCCATACGTAGAGAAGTTTATACAACTGAAATACCAGAAACAAAATGAAATAAACAATAAGAACCTGGCATAACGTATCAACCTTTATTCTCCTAAAAGTAATCATCTTTTTGTACGAAACAGGCGACATCCTTGCAGTCTGCAGACAATAACAGTCAATTAAAACAATAGAACATACTAATGTAACTATGTTTTGTCGCATAACATCAATTTGAATGTTGTATTCTGGAGCTCAGTGTACAATCATGGTTGCAATAATTTTTTTCAATATGCCACCAAGCAGCTATTTATTTTACTGTTTGTGTATATATCGTCACTCACACTGTCGACATGATAAATATTTCATTACTGTAATTTATACGTGGAAAAAAGGTTGTGCTTTGCACAGCAGCATGCTTAGGTTTTTCAAGTTTGTGTGCATACAAATTGATGTTAAGGAACGACAGTGAAACCTTTCCCCTCCATTTGTGTTTTCTTTTAAAAAAAGTGTGTGTATATATACTCATAAATTAATGTCACCGTTTTTTTTATAACGATAGTTGAATGGGAAGTGTACATCTGCATATATACACCACTATCATTCATCACCGAACCAAACCACTGTCATTACTCCTGTAACATAAACATCAAAACTTCCACTATCATGCACTATACATACCATCTTCCCTCACTTCCACATCAAATACCCATCCCACATCCAATATAATCATTTATGGATATACCAAACCAACAGTGTAAAACAACCAATCCATCTTCAATACTACAGTCTCCTACCACATCTTTTCTGCTCACCAAAACTTCACACACCTCCCTGCACACAATCACTGCAGATTGTTCACTGACCAGTACAAATTATTACTGCCTTCCTCCGTCTTGCCAAACAACACTTCATTAATTCCTCCATTGCCCAGTCATACAGACACATCTCAACTTCAAACAACCAACCGCAATAGCCATCATCACATCCTCTACAAGATTCACCTCCAAACTGCCTGCCATCATCCCCCTGCCTTCCTCTGGCATTACTACATTTCCAACCTTCCTGTAATATACCTTCCATTCATTCCTAAATACCATCCACCTGACAACAAAACAACCAGCATAACACACCAACCACCATTCCAATTCCGCGTTCTTTGCCATACAAACCAACAATACCACTCAATACTGCATGCTCAACAGTTTCATCAACCTCTAACCATACTATCCCCTACACCCTTGCCTACAGTCAACAACTCCATCACACTTCCACATACTAGTCACTGCTATCACTTCTTAAACCCAACTTACTTCCACACAATACAACCATTTACTGCCTTCACCTTCATCTGTGCACACAAACCTCACTGCATACCCAACCTTCATCTTCACATTCCACACGTGCCTCTCCACTCCATTTCAACATCATCCTTATCATCTACAACCACCCTTACATTGTTATTTCATCATCTATTCATTATCCTTCCAGTACAAGTGCATACAACTAAACATACTTACACTGCTCTTCATTATACTTCACATACTTCATCACCATCTCTTTTCACTACAGCATAACACTCCCACCTTCTTCCCACTACACATGGTATTCAACAATCTCCTACACTTCCCATTCTCTTATACTTATAATTTTTATTAACTTAGTTAACTTATACTATTATTATTAAAACACGGTTAACTTAATTATATTATTATTATTATAAATTTAGTTAATTTTTATAATGAAATTACACTGCTCTGTACATATTTGTACAACAATAGTATGGTTTGTGCAACATGAACAACATAATGAAAGCAGAATATAAACGAACCTACTCTACTCACCTGCTACAAATTTCAAAATGAACATAAACAAAAACAAACCTGAGTTTTGCCTGATAAGCTCGGCAGCTTTAACTAGTTCTCCCATAGTTTCTAATGAACCCATTATGCCTATGAGATTGATTTGGTAACCAGCAATAGAGCAAGGCTTGAAATAATATAAGCAGCAATTGGTCATTTAATTATTTTAAGTTAGAAACACACAGAAATATATTTGATTTTATGAAAATAAACCATAAACAATCTCCCATGAATGGGTAAACCTAATAGAAGATGCCTAAGAACATGATCAGGCCTGAGCAGGTCATAAGGTAATCTCCCATGAACAAATACCTGAAATTGTCATAGTCAAAGTTACAACCAATTGCTTATTCAACATTTAAATGAAGTAATAGATGGTGGTAAATTTTATTTTACTACATTGCTCTTTTTTCATGTCTCAAACCCAAAACAGCATGCTCTTTTTTCATTTTTTGTTTCAATTGTTTCGCCAAGCATGGAGTGCAATGGTACATATGTACAAAAACAGATGTTGTATGATAAGCATGCAATTTTTAAATTTGGCATTACGTAAGATAGCTTGTAAAGCCAAATATCATTACAATTTTATTAATATCTCACATGAAATTAAGTGAATTAACTTTAGGTCCCAGAAATTGCAGCCATAACTCAAACAAATATATTTCTATACTTTCTAAGCTTAAAATTGAGGTGAGATATTAGCACCTTTTGAAAGCTTGTTGAATGGGCAATAGTTAGCTTCATTTTCAGTTCTATTCGACATTGTAAATAGCTTGCTCACCTTCCAGATGCCTTTTTAAAGGCAGCAACCATTTCAAGCATAGATGTGCCACATCCACTATCTGAATTGTAAGCAACACAGCCTGAAAGTTGGAAAGAAGAAAGAATGTAAAGGAAAAAAACTTATATTTTGTGTGCAATTTTTATCCTTACTTCTTTGTGCAGTTTATGTAAGTTACCCCAAACTTAAGTCCTACTACTCCGAGCAATTTTTATCAAACTTTATTATTATTATTGCAAATTTGTTAATTTCTATAATACTTAGTTAACTTAGTTAAATTTTAATAATGCTTAACCAATTTTTATCAATTTATTTATTTTTTATCAAAATTTGTTAATCATTATAAATATTAGGCAACTTGTTTAATTTTTATAAACTATAGGAATTTACCACTAGAAAAATATTCCATGTGCTTACACTACTCTATCAAAATCAAAATAACATTACCACAACCTCAACACTTGAGCTACCTGCCTTCTCAACCCACCCGATAATGGCCAACAACTTTAACCTAAATTGCTGAGAACAACAACAAGAACAAGGGAGTGAACTGGCAATGATTCAAGAATCTGGGCAATATCTAAATTCTAATTATCAAGCATCAACCAATTTATGTCTAGGTTTAGATTTTGAAAATTGTCAAAATCTAACCAAAAGAACAAACAACATTTTTTATGTGCAAAGATTAGCTCCTTCAAAGACTTATATATTAATTGAAAGGAAAGAAATTACAGATGGAAAGACTGCTTTAGGAGCATCTTCACCAGCGTATCCAGCTTTGCAAGCGTGCGAGCACAAATCGATTACTATGGCTGAAACTTCATCTAAAAACACAAATTTACAGAGATTATATAAATATTGATATTTTTGTGGAATTGAATTCTAGGGATTACACTGTGAAAAGAGAATTAACCGCCACCGTACATAATGTTGGTACCAAGGCGATTGAGTTTAAATCCAACCCTAAAGTCTTCATATCAAAGAAGAAAAGTGTCAGTTACACTTTGAACAATCACTGAATTAGTTAGCTGATTTTAGAAGAAACTACATATCACTATTTATAAAAATATAGAACTAAAACTCATAAAAACTGAACACAATAAAACAAAACAGTGTAGACTGTGGTCACTATTTAAACAACCGATTAAATCTAATAGGTGTTCAATAGCATAACCAGAGTTACAAAATTCAAATACAACATGTTACCAATCATGAATTGATTTACAACTTAGAAAACAAATTAAAGTTCTAAAATTCAAAAATAAGAAGATAAATATATTACTTTTCGATGTCCCTTGAGCAAGACGGTATGAGAAGAGGGATGAAATTCACGAACTTTAAATTTGAAAAAATCTAGAGCTGAAGGGTTAGCGGGAGAAAAGCGGTCAATTAGGCGTAAATCAACTATTCAGTTAGGGTTTATTCCAATTAGGTGTAAATATACCTAATAAGGGTACCACGAGGAGAACACGTTGACTGAAGGGCTATGCGATGATGTTGAGCAGAGTAGAATGATGGAGGGCTCCCGCGACGATGATAATGAAGCAAGGTGGATTCTGCTGGAGGGCGAGGTGAATTTTGCTGGAGCGAAAAGGAAAACGGAAGAATAAAATTTTTGAAGTAACGAAGATGGAGGGAAACGTGACAATAAAAATGAAAAGTTTGCTGAAATTTTTTTAGTTAGGCGGGATGGGCGGCAAGTTTTGTTGCATTAATAATATAGGGTAACGTATTTTTAGTTGCACTTAGGTGTCACACGCCACTAATTAATGCAACCAAAAGCTACTTTTCGTAGGGAAAATACAAATATGTTCCTAAACGATTACCCCAGTAACCGTCGTATACTCCTAGTATCCCTTATATAAGGTAACTACCAGACAGCCATGGGGAAACAGGGACTCTAGGTCTCACTAGGCCAAGACTCATGTCTTATATACTATGTATTTTTTGAACCTTGCTTGATACCATGTTGTGACGCCCCACCTCTATATCCACACTACTAAAGAGTATATTAAGAATACTGTTTGGTAATATGGAGAATAAGGCTAGTTAGGAGTGACCAATCATGTCTATTCTCTTGGGCTAACACTATTACATTATCTTTTACCACATACTACTACATAGATATGCATGGTCTCGGCACAAAGCAATAAACATGCTGGCTAATCAGGAAGAACAATACACAATGTAAATGAGATTGCAGAGTCATAATCACAACCGAAAATATAATACATCACATATCACAATAAAATGAGTCTACAGATGAGTATCTGACTCACTATCCCAAAAATCAAAAATAGATACAAGAGAGACACAACCTGTAATGATCCTAATTTTTAGTAACATTATTTAGGACATTTAATTAGTTAAATTAAATGAAATAATGTAAATGATTAAGGGATTGAGGTTTGTGTAATTAGAAGGTAGCCGTGCCATTTAAACAAATGAACTAAGGGAAAATGAAATAAAATAAGTTAGGGTAATTGATAAGGAAAATATAGGAATGAGTAACATTCTTATACCCTAAACCCTCACTCATTTTCATTATTCTCACGTTCATAAACAAAAATCAAATACTAGAGGCTGACTACCATTAGACAAAGCTAGAAGAAGAAATGCTAAAGATCTAAAGGAAGATTAATCAAATCCAAAAACAAATCTCAACTCCTTAATCACAAAGCTAAGGTGAATAATAGGTTACATCTCATGTTTTTATTATTTTCAGTTTTTGATTGAAATATGTATTATTTTGCCATGTTTTTTATTGTTAAAATGGGTGTATATGCTTGCTGATGATTTATGCTATTTCATATAGATGTTATTATAAGTTTTAGTATAAAAACCCTACTAGATGACATTCAAATGCCTTGCAATTTGGAGATAAGATCAGAAATAATATTATAGAGATAGGTCTCGAATTTCATAATTTTTTGAATTAATGTGGATTTATTATTAATTTTCTAGTGAGGAAAATGGTTAATTGGGTTTAAAATTAAAAACGTTTAATTTATATTGTTTTTGGGTCGGAAATTAATATATGTTAGAAAACACATTAAAATTGATTTATGGGAATTTTGTAGAATTTTCCTAAGTGTTTTAATAAGTATATAAAATTATTTAAGGTATAGGACATAAATGTTTTATGTATTTGTAAAAGGAGAAGGGGCATTTTGTAAATCTTTAAAATTTTCACTTTTGAAATTTCGACAGCACTTTCATAAAATGATTTGGAAAAGAAATTAGAAACCAATCACATGTTGACAAATAAGCAGGTTAGTTGAAAAGAAATTACTCTAAAAATATAGAAAACAGTTTTTGTATGCTTTTACTGTTTTACCACTTTTGGCAGCACCATTTGACCAAGTAATCCCGCTTTCACCTCCATCAAAACCAATGTGTATGGTATCAAAGACTTGGCACGTAGTGAATTGGACATAGGCGAAAGGTACTGGGTCGAAACAAGGGGTTCCTTAGGGGTCGAAGCCTTGCTTTGCTTTTGAAAGGAAATGCGCCCACTTAGCTTTTGAACAGAATGCTTTCGACATAGATAGTTTTCGACTTGGTTAAATGGTTTTAAAGAATGGTTTTGAAAAAGGTTGCACCTTTGTTTTATAAAGATGCTTCGAAGGGGTCGAATCCCCCAACTCCCGCATCTTACCTTTCGAAGCAATGCTTTTAAAAGGGTTTCTTTATTGTAACGACCCAGAATTTTAATTTATTAAAATTTGAATATTTAATTTATTTTAAATATTAATAAGTGAATTTATAAGTCGAATAAATTTTATTTTGAATTTTTGGATTTAATTGGATAATTAAATCAATAATTTAATATGTTAATTTATGAAAATAATTGAAAATTGAGTTAAATATGATTGAAAATGATTTGGGAAATTTTATTTTATCATATTGGAGTTAGAACGATATATTAGAACTTTTAAAATCGAATTAAAAGTTAATTTGTGAAAATTGAATATTTTAATATTTAAATCGACTAGTGAAAATAGTCAATTTTTGAACAGTCTCAGAATTGGACGAGACCAGTTCCATTGGATCCATAATAGTTAGTTATTACCGGATTTCAATTTTCGTGTCAATCGGAGTTACCGTTTGATCGTGGCAGCTCGAAACGCATTGAATTATTTTTAATTTTAATTTGGCGAGTTAAAATAGCCATTTTTTAAAAAGTCTCGGATTTCGATGAAACTAGTTTCATCGGATCCGTAATGTGATATTATTGTAAGGTTTCAAATTTCGTGTCAATTGGATTTACCGTTTGTCCGATACGAATTAAAACGCCTAGAAATCGATTTAAATCGGTTTAATTCAAATTGAGCGTTTATTGCCATAACTCGCACAGATGTCCGAATTAGCTTCCGAAACCTGTTCCATTGTGTCCGGAACGCGGGGTAAACCTTAGAAACGTCGGTTACGGCGCGTAAATCGGAGTTCGGAATTTCCGGAATGAATAGTGTTTCGTCGGTTCCTTATAAATAGCCCTCACTCAAATAAAAAAAAACAAAAACAAAACCCTAACTATATACGCAGCCGCCACCCTTAAGCCATCAATGGCCGAAAATGTCAGTTCTTCTCCCATTGATCTCTTCAAATCCACAAACTTTTAGAAGAAATTGTCAACATGAAAGTTGTAGATCATGTTGCGAACTAGCTATTCAACGGTCATGATCTAAAACGACTTCCCGAATCAACGTCAAAGCAAGCTGGAAGTCACGGCCTTCATTCACGTTTTTCGAGCTGGAGGCTCGACCGAGCTTCGTGATGCTCAGGGCGGTGGCGTATGGCGGCACGAGCTTCGAAGGGGTGGTCCTGGATCGTCGTCAAGTGACGTGATGATGGTTGCGTGTTCGATTTTGAACGGCGGTCGATGGGTTTGGGCTCGCGTTTGATACTGGGTGGAACGAAAAAATGAAAGGGAGGGAAGAACTCGAGCTTACGGTCTGGATCTACAACTTTAAAAACGTGCGGCCTTGATTTTTGCAAGGTTAAAATTAAAAAAAAAAATGAGTGAAATTACAATATTTATAATTCGTGTAATCTTTAAAGCTGTATATCTTTTTCATACGAGGTCGAAAACGCACGAAACCAGTTGCGTTGGAATCGTATGGACGAGCACTACGCGATGGAGTTGGATTGGAGTCGTTTGGAGTTAGTGAGAATTTCGGGTAAAATTAAACGTCCGTTTAATTTTATTTGAAATAAATCGCTAAAACGAAAATAAAATCAAGGTGAGAACTTCTCACTCAATCGAATCGGTTTCGATTTTTTTTTTAATAGTTAGATTTAAAATATTTGAATGCATGTTTGAATGTTGATTGTTATCTATTGATTGTTAAAATAGATATTATACGCCGTTAGTAAGCGGATGTTATTTATTAAAAACATATACCGCGAATATTTCATAAACAGTGAAATTAGTATTATATATAATAGCAATATATATATATTGGCACATGTATATATTGGAGTTATTGATTTCCCGCATTTTTTGTTTAGCGGATGAGACCCTATTGCGCCGTCTATTAAGCGGATAATATTTTAAATCCCATATACCGCGATAATTTCGTACTGGAGCGAAATTGGTATTGTGCTAATGTTTGTGGATGCAGGAAAACAGGTTGGAGGGATCCAACTGGATTCCTCAACAGTTTTTATTTGATTTCAGATATTTTGATATTTGATGGATTATCATATTGATATATGATATCGTTGTTGTCATGATTGACTATTTGATATGTAGCATCATTGGACCAAGTTTTGGAATTTTAAAATGATTTATAAAGTGATTTTTGAAAATATACTATATGTTTGGAATTTGGTCTATTTTAAATAAATAAACGTTATAATTTTTAAAAGTTATAAAAATTATGATTTTTGAGAAATATAGTTAAAAAACTGATTTTTGAGAATATGATGCTAATGATTTTATAAAATAGTTTAATCGGGATTTTATAATTTATTGTGAAAAGTTTAAATATAGGATTTATAAAATTTAATTATTTTATGAATCAAAATGGTGAAATAATAAAGGAGTTTAAAGACGTTTTAAAGAATAACATAAATTGATTTATATTAAGAGATTTATAAATGGATATTTATAAATTGAAATATTGACATTATAAAACGAGTTTTTATAAGTGTTTGAATGAAGTGAAAATAGATTGCATAAGTGAATGGAATTTATAGGATTATAAATGGTGAAGTTATAAATGAAATTTATAAATAGTAAGATTTATAAATTTTGTGAAGTTATTAAAGAAAATATTTGGATAAATAATTGAATCTTATAAGTTATAAGATTTATAATTATGAAGTTTAAAAGAACGATTTTTCAAAATAATCGTTTTATAAGCATTTAGCTTATAATATGAACCTTTAGTTTATAATTGAGTTATAAATCGAATAGATTAATAAAGGAATTTATAAAAGAAAGTTGTTATAAAATAAATAGAAAAAGAAATTATAAACATTGTTTTATAAACTCGCAAACGACTTATTTTGATAAGTTAATTGTTGAAACCTATTAATGGAGTTATATTCACGTTTTTGACTGTGAATAATCCTTTGAAATAAAATGAATAGAAGTGATGAAATTGGTTAACGTAGTATATTCACGTTTTTGAATAGTGAATAATATGTTAAAGAAATTGTTTTGAATGAGATGTTTAAATTAAATTAAAACGATCTAACGATGTTTTAAAATGTGTTGAGATTCGAAACCATAGATTTCAACATTGATTGTTGAAATAGACGTTTTCGAGAAATAGAAGGAAATAATGGACTATAACACGGTAGTTATAATAGATGATTTCCGAAAGGAAATGTTTTGTATAGTATTGGGATTTATATATCTATTTTAATTTCGAATCCCTATACTAGTGATTTTGGGTTGTTGTAACGATGTTTTACGTAACATTCGTTTTGGCCCAAATAAATATGTTTAAGAGAATGATTTCCTTAAAGAATGAAATATATACTTAATCTCGATTTAAGTATATTGAATATTTTCCAAGTGTTGAAAATAAATGGATTTGTGAATTACTTATGAATAAATAAGTATGGAAATGTTTTCCAATATAAAGTGAATATTATGGGAATTTATCTTTTTGAAGATAAATTGAAATGAATAATTGAAATCGTATATGCACGGATATTTTGGAATGTAAATTCACTATGGAATTTATAAAAGAAAGGGGAACTGGTTTAAAAATAAATCTTGATTTATTTTTAAAGTGTGAAAATAATATATCTTGTAAGGATATTTTGGAAAATAAATAATTTGGAAAATTATTTGGAATCTGGTGATGTGTGCATATCCATTGATAGTTCAATAACCGACTATCAATATTTCCCTTTGAATGGGTATTTGATGTGATTTGTTTGAATTTGAATGCCACACTTATTTTTGAACAAGCGCTCACTATTCGGGTTAACCGGGAAAGGACCATGGGGTCGTATAACCCATTCCGAATATGTGATACGTCGTTATGATAACATTGAAGATCGGTGTTGAAGACCGGATCTTTTTGAAAGCGAAAGGACAACTCGTCGATTATCTTTGCACCGAGTAGCTACGGTATAGAGACTCCCTATGTGATGGGAAGTCCGGACGTGATTAGAGATTATCCGGATTGCAAGGACTTCTTTGTAAGTGCCTTCGGTTTTGTTCGAGTCCGGAACAGACTTGTATGGATTGTATGTCTGACATTACAAGTTGAGATATAAAGCCAATTTCTTTCAAATATATTTCTGTTGGTGGCGGAGAATTTATTCTTTTAGCTTAACACCCTTCTCTGAGACGTACGAGCTCAGAGGTTATATAGTTGAAGTTATCAGCGATATATTCCCAATTTGGTAATGTGACATGCTGAGTGTTGCTGTAAATGATCATTGTGTTGATTATTTGTGATAGGATCGTTTATTTGATCGTCTATCCTGGTGATCATTTCTATGATCATTTGTTGACCCAAAGCATGGCTTTTGTATAAAGTATGTTTTTGTGGACGTGACTTCGTCGAGCCTCACACCCCGTGAATGGTCAAAACAGGAAAGAAGCAGCAAGGTTATGAGGGGTAGCGCCCTTTAGGATATGTGCATTTCCTTCTGGAAAAGGGTGGTATCATGGTATGGAGCCCAGATACTTACTCATGTTGAAAGCACTTTGTTATGATTGTGTGAATTGATTGCGAGCGCTCGGTGAAAGGTCCCAAAGGACCGGGGGATGGCATATTCGGTCAGTTGTTACTCAGTTAGGGGTAACCCGGCCTTGTGTTGGTAGAGATCCGGTTTGGTTCTCGGGGATGTCCATCCAGAGGCATTCTCATGTGGCAATGGGAAGTTCCTTGGCCTGATCATTCGTTGGAAATCCAAAGAAACAATACGAGACTTGTACGGTTTTAGTTGTATAACCTGCTATGGAATGTGGCGGTAACCTGCTATTGAACATAGTTAGCTATAGTAGGCATACGATAATGGTCGTATGTTGGCTAAGATTTATATTCTACTTTCGAAATGAATTTTTTCTCTACACTATGCACTAGTAATAATATCAAATGTTCTTTTAAATACGTATCAAGCATCTTTGACTATCATAAGGAGAAATCTCCTCCGATTCTGCGTTTGCATGTGTGTGTGTGCGGGAGGCCTTATGGTAGTCTCATTTTTAAAAGCATTGCGAATTGACTTTAAAAATATTCTTCTATTTAGATTTTAAAGATAAATAAACTGCTTTGAGTTCTCACACCAGTCACATGACTGACTCGGAGTTTATTGTTTTCCTTCCTAAACTCTGGGTGCCCACCAATTTCCACACGGGAAGTCAAGAGTTAAGGTTTATCAGGATATTCTGGATATTCTGGAATTGCTGGAGGCAAGCTGGATGGCATGGCGTATTACTATTTTTTTTAGTATTTCTTTTTCCGCTGCACTGTTTGTTGTTGTTGTACACTCTGATGATATGATATAATGAAATGTAATGTAATGTAATAACTGATATAGTTCTTTGTTTAAAGATTATTCATTTATTTATTATATGTTGTCCCGCTGCGATTGTGAGATTCTGATGTTGTTCTGTTGTTTTCTCTTCCGTTCTATTTTCTATTTTCCATTTTCTTTTCTCTATGTTTTCTCTATTTTCTTCCCCCTATTTTCTACCTTCTTATCTCTTCTTCTCTCTTTTTCTTTTCTTAAATTCTTTTTAAAACCCTAACTATTCGGTTTTTCGGCAACGAAAAATCGAAAACGTTACATTTATTTTAAAACCGAAGCCGCTTCTCCAATGCTTTCGAAGGAATTGGTTTCGACACCATCCACTTCTTTTACTTAGGAAATTGCTTTCAAAAGAGTGCTTTCGACTTAGTTGTATTATGACCCATTATTCTCTTGAAAGTTAAACCCAAATGGTTTTGAAAGGAATAGTTTTAAGTGTTTTCGAAAGGTTGTTCCATATGTTTTAATTGAACACAAATGCCTTTGAAAAGTTTGATTCATGTAAAGAACTTAATGCTTTTGAAAGGTTTAAGATAAAGTTTTCAAAGGGGTGGTTCCCCAATGTTTTTGAAAGGTTTTAAATGGAAGGTTTCCAATGGTTTAAAAAGACATGTTTAAAGTGTTTTTAAAAGGAGGATGTCTATGGTTTTATAAAGCTTTCGAAAGGGATGATTTCAATGTTTTCAAAAGGTTAAATGGCCTTCGGCCTAGGTTATAAAATAAAGTAGCTTACTTGTGTCAAAAGGGTTACT
The DNA here is from genome assembly GCA_030765085.1 of Allium cepa. Lineage (NCBI taxonomy): Eukaryota > Viridiplantae > Streptophyta > Magnoliopsida > Asparagales > Amaryllidaceae > Allium > Allium cepa. The sequence continues at coordinate 257,724,205 of CM060939.1, forward strand.
TTCAATGGTTCGAAAGGAGTACTTTCAAAGTTTTTGAATGTTTTCATCAATAATGTTTTGTATAAATTATATATAACATGGCATAGTGATTTGAGTAAAGCATGGAGTATATTTTCCTTGTTTAAGTATGATTTAAAGGGCTAAATCAATTTGAAAGAAATGTTTTCAAGGAAATTTTTTAGGGTAGATGAGCCTAAGTAAAATGACACGGATATTAGAATACGAGATGGGACTGGTATGAGGTCGTGCCCTATACTTTAGCTAGTAGCTCCTAGCTAATTTAAGTCCAAAATTCCATTGTGCAGGGCTTTATCACAGGAAAGACTAAATTGAAGTTATACACAGAAAGGAATATACAGAGCGGGGATGGTTATTGGTGAGCTTGCAAAATCATTAGGATCGGTTGACTCTGTGAGAAGTAAGTTAGGGACAGACCATCTAGAAGAGGAGTATCTAACAGAAGTTAAATTATTTGTTTATTTTGGATGGTAGTCCCGAGTCAGCCAAAGGTTAGTAGTTAACCAAACAAGACTATAGTGTTCGGATACATAGTCTATTAATTACCTGATTTATATGCTTACATGATATTGAAATTATTGTTTTAACCGATTTGGTTGCAAGGTTTTGACTTGCAAAAAGATAAGATTTAAAAAGGGATATTAGTAAGGGGAAACCTGTTCCGCTAAGTGGCATGTTCTCACTTAATATCATATAATCAAAATGTATAGTATTATTTACACCAGACTTTATGTCTGACTCGAAGTTTATGTTTTCCCCTTAAACTCTCGGGTGCTCAAAATTGATTTAAATAGGCTTAGGGTTGAGTTCTCAGGTTTTAGTTGGTGGACGAGTAAAGCTTCTGAAGATGAGCCATGGCTGATGCTATTTATTTAGGAGTTGTCATGCTTATATTTTCGCTGTGTTGTATTAAGTCTGTTATGACTATTTACTACTTTGGTCCTCCAAGGGGGCATCTTCATATGTGCAACGACCTAGAATTTGCCCACTTTAAAATATACTACATAAAGTGGCTTTAAATATAAAATAGGTAAGGTTATATGATTCAAACTATATTAGATAGGATTTGGAAAGAGAAGTATACACAAAAATAGTACATTTGCTTATATCGACAAAGTGACAAAATGCTAATTTCAGAAAAGTAAGTTTCAATGGTTAAGTAAATTGTTTTAATTTATTTATGAGTGTTTATATTTTTAAACAAAATTATACAAAATTATTTTTAAACTTGGTTTATATAAATAAATAGTTTAAATAAAACGTCAAAATGTGACCGTAAAACATTTTGTTGAAAATCAATGTTTTGTCGATTAAAAGTCGTCGAACGTTGTCGCACCTTTATTTTCTTATATAACAACATATATTCAAATAGTATAAGTACTAATTAATTCACTAATCAAGTTTGAGTTTTCTAAACATACTTAGAAAATTATAGAATATAATTAAGAAAAAGTAAGCACAAAAAGACAAAAATGTCATTTCAAAGCAAAAATTAAACATCAAATCAAACCAAACATAATTATTATATTCTTTAATTAATATTTAAGTGACTAAGACATAAAGTAAGGATGTGAAAAATGATGTTATGTATTGAAAAAGTGGAGATTGCTTTAGATTGAAGTAAGGTTAGTTTGGTAATTTGGTAAGAGGTTATTTTGGTAAATTTACCCCTTCTTTCTTTCTCTGTAAAACCCACCACCTTCTCACTTTCATTCACATTTCTTCTTCTTCTTTTTTCAAGCTTCTTAATCTTCTTCCTATTTTTAATAATGGCTTCTAGCCATAGAAAAAAATTAGAAAGAAATAATGTCAAAATATTTACAAAATATTCAAAAGCAATCAATATTCATTCTCTTCAAATCAAACTCCTCTTTTCTCCAAATTTTACATCTTTTTTCTCGGCCATAACTTCTGCAAAACGAACCAAAATACAAAAAAAAAAAAATTCAAATCATTTATTTTTCCAGTGGCTACAACTTTCATGTTGACCACTTTGTCTTATTCTAAAGTTAACCATGTCAAAAATCCACTTCTTTCCAATATATTTTCTGGCCCAAATTTTAAGTCAGAGAATGGGCTATTTTGTTTTGATCATAACTAGACCATATTAGACCCAAATTAAAAAATACATTTTCTCAAACCATATAAAATTCCATCGGCTACAACTTTTATGTTTAACACTTTTTCCATTTTTGAGTTTACTATACCAGAAACTTAATTCTTTGAAGTGCATTTTCAGGCTTCGTTTTTGTCGATCCGACAATACTCTTCTTCATTCTATCATATCTTCCTCAAAAATAATAAAAATCAAGTGATACTTTTTCTAATATTCAAGAGAAAATAATTTGTAACAATTTTTCAGTTAACAAGTTTTTCAAATTTCGAGAGTAACAGAGTCAAAAACAAGAGAGAAGATGACCTATTTTCGGATCTAATTTTGAGAATTCAAGTTCAAAGCTCTACCGCTTCTTCTCTATATTTTTGGCCAACCTCCATCTCAAGCCTCGACCAAGCTATTGGAATGAAGATAGTATTGTTTTCTTGTGTTTAATGGTGTAGGAATTAATTAGCGAAGTGTTGGTTGATTAAAATGTTGGTAGGAAGTTAATCGCTTTGGTTTATGGTGAGAAACTCGATTTAACATCTCTATTTACATATATACATGTTTGATGTTGTGTTATGATTTCTATGGATGCTTATATATGCTTTTCTCATCAAGTATTGGTTGCTTGATATGATTGTTAAATTGTTTTACCAAGTCACGTTAATACACGTCGATAAGCACAAAGGAAAGCACTTTCCTTTTGAAAATAAAATGTCGTATATGGAATGCTTAAACCTTTTGGAAATAGTTTTAAAATGAGTTAGAAATGTTTTATAAACATTTAAATATGTTTAAAGAAATAAATAAAGAAAATCAAAATTTCATTTGTATATTTTAAATAAGTCCAAAACAATTTTCCAGAAAAATCGCACTTTTACGGTAAAGTGACCTAAGTTTAAAATTGATATTTTAAATATTTTAAAATATGAAATAAATCCTAAAAATCTTTTAAAATGTATTAAATGAGATTTAAGTTGAAAATATGGATTTCTAAATGATACAAAAGTCATTTTCAAGAATATAGCTTTTAAAACGCTATTTGCAACATTTTTCACAAAGCATTTCGCAGTAGTTTGAAATAACTTTTGAAATGCAATTTTAAACTTAAGAATTCTTTCCTAAGTATTTTGTGAAATATTTTAAAAGAATAATTAAGTAACTTAAAGGTGATTTTGTAGTTTTAATAAGAGTTTGAATAAATGGTTAAGATGAATTGTTTATACCACTTAAACAAAAAGTGAAGAATATTGAATGCAATAACAAATTGAGTATGCGGAAACGATTAATACAATTGTCCCACCTGTGAGATCTGGAAAGATAAAACAATATGTTTAACTAAGGTTAGGGATGGAGCAACCAGTGCCCTGAACTTACCTGGCCTATGTTTTCTCTTTTTAGGCGAGAGGTGGAATAGATCGAAAGGAAAGGCCGAATGCTCTAAAAGATCATATTTAAGTTTTTCCAAGATAAGAGAAAAGAAATAAATTATTTTAATGTTAACTAACCACATAACATCTTTTATCGATGATTAGTACGAAGGAATCGAGATTGGATTTGGGTGATTTCTATCCGAAGAACCGGGATCAGATTTGGGTGATTCCTATCCGAAAGTCACTTCAAACTAATTTTTAAAATCCCATATGAAATTAACATTTTTTATCGATGATTAGCACGAAGGAACCGGGATCGAATTTAGATGATTCCTATCTGAAAAAATGGGATCGGGTCTGGGTGTTTCCTATCCGAAAACCCCTTCAAAATAATTTTCAAAATAAAACATATTGAAGACAACGATCTTCATGATGTAGGATTACTTGCCATTAGTCCCTGGAGGTGAAGTTTACCATATTTAATGTGGTAGTAGTGCTTTGTTATGAAAATCTTCGATTTGCAAAAATATGATTTGAAGTTAAGAAAGAAATCTTTGATTAAGATTTAATGAATGATTTGGGAATATTTTCCCTAAATTAAAAGTTATAACTTGAATATAAGAAATCTTTGATTAAGATTTAATGAACGATTTGAAAAGGTTTTCCTAAGTAAAAGAGAAGGTGATTTGGAATTATTCCAGAATTTAAGGAAGGTTTAAATAAATCAAATTATTTGATTAATGAGGCATAATGATTCCATATACTCTTCAAAAGAAAATGGAACAAACTGAAAAGAATATATCTAAGAAAGATATTTGATTTAAATAGAAGATGAAGTAATTGATTGATAATTGATATCCACATATGAAATTAACATCTTTTTAAATCGATGATTGACTTCGAAGGAACCGGAGTCGGATTTGGGTGATTCCTATCCGAAAACCACTTCGAACCAATGTATACCTTTTATGATCAAAGCGTGGTTTTGTATGAAAAGCGTGGCTTTGAAGAAATTGAGCGTAGCCTTGAGATCATCACATCCCGTTTATGATGGGCTTCTATGCGATCAGATGTTTACTCGCATTTCGGATAGTAGTGATCTGGGTTATCATATGTTCTGATCCCTAGGTACCAGATACGTCTGGGCCTCATGGTAGAGATGCGTGAAGTCCGAGTCCTTGGATGTTATTCGCAGATTATATCCACTTTTAGCCATTTGTGTGGTTGTATAACGACATCTGAGTCTTGGACGTAAGCCGTGGATACAGTTTGATCTTTCCACTATTTTCCTATCATGTTGGAAATCCAATTCCAATACGAGATTTACAGTTTTGATTGTATTCCCAAAATAGTTGTAATGACTTGCAAACATTTCAGCTACACCCTTTTTGGTATTATATATCCCGTTCGGTATATTCCTTTGACCTAGTCCGGATATATTACCATGGACTTAGTCCAAATATGGATACCTTATTTGAATAAGTTTATTTGAAAAGTGTTTTCAAAAGAATGTCATTAAAAATAATATCAAGTGTATTTTGGTATGAATTATTTTGGTTATCATAAGGTAAAAACTCGTCCGTGTTTATATATGGACATGGTCTTATGGGATGCCCTTTTTTCCAAGGTTTTTATAAATTCTTCATGATCTACACATTTTAAATTTCGAGTATCTCATGTTGGTTTATCAAGCATGATCCGGGTATTTTTAATACTTGGGTCAGATCCGAGTAGTTTCAGGTTGAGCTGAAGACGGTTGGAGTTTCCAGAGGAGAGCTGGAGATCTTTATCATCGTATGGACTATTCTATTATCTGCTACATCTATTGCATTTGTTTAGTTGTTTTCAGCATTTGATAGGACAGAAGTTTATAACTGTCCAGGATGAATCTAGGTTAGACTGCAATATTGTATTTTAAAATTTTCTGCTGTAAATATTATTATTGAAATAATATATGTTATTCCATTCGTGTGAGATCTTATTTTGTCTTTATTTTTCTTTCTACCCTTAATGATCTGTCTTTTCGTGCAATTTGAGTTGGACATGTGTGGTTTATTTTCGATTCAAAGGGTACGGAAAAATGGGCCATTACAATATGTCATGGCATATTTATGCAATAATTATATTTGATCTGAACCTGGGGAACGTTTGGGATTATGTAACATGGGTATGAAATGCTGTTTTTGTAATGCAATCAGAAAAGTGTTTTAATCTGTGATGATTTTATTTCATATTCAAGCGCTTCTAATATAATGGATATCATTAACATTACCGTATTTGGTCACTGGAAGTTAATACTATGGATGACTGCAGCATCTGTAACACTTAGCTTCGGGCCTCTAGATAAGGGATGTTACAACTTGGTATTAGAGCTTAGGTTTATGAACAAATTTTAAACTAAAAATGATTTTGAAAACAAAATCCTAAGGACTTAGAGAAAAGATCGGGATATAGGATAACACTATAGTATCGTACTTGTATTTGCTATATATAAGTATACGTTTTAGCTCTATTCTCCTATATCTCTTAGGTTATTCTTCTGTATCTTACGAGGCTCGAATGCATATGTGGATGCTTGAAGTGGAAGTGTTAACCTTGGTGGGGGAAGCACCACAACAGATGGAAATGCCAGACCTAATATCAGAAAAAACCTAGGTCAGGCACAAGATGGAAATGTGGGTGCAGGAGTCTCGCAAGTTGACATAGGAGCGATGTATCATTTCTTTGTAAACATGATGCAAGCAGGAGTTACTGCTGGAGTGGTTGGAGGAAGAAATCAAGAAGCTTCGGTGGTCAATAACTATGCTATTTTGAGTAGAGATTATGCACGGTTGGGAGGAAAGCTATTTATTGATACTAAATACGTAATTGAAGTGGAGAATTGGTTACTTCATTGCGAGAGGATTTTCACTGATCTATGGTTCAATGATGATCAAAAAAGAAGACTTGCTTCTAGATAGTTACAAGGAGCAGCGCTATGCTAGTGGAACAGTGTTATGATTGGAGTTATTGAGGAGACAATGACTTGGGCTGAGTTTAATAAGAGGTTTGAGAGATATTTATGTCGGAGATCACTAAGTCCACTTTGCTCATGATTTTTGTTGAGTTGGAGCAGGGAGACATGACTATGCTGGAATATGCAACAAGGTTTGAGGAGCTAGCGAGATATGGTTATGCTACTGTTGATACTATGATTAAGGGAAATGAGAAGTTCATCAGGGTGTCGAAGCCTTAGTTTGTTGCTAAGGCTACATTACCGCATCTCAAGGACCCATATGATGTTGTAGTGGAAATGGATTTGAGACATGAGGAGATGCATGCTTTTCTAGAAAGGAATAAGGCAAAGGAAGTTCAAGGAGTGCAGAGTCATAAAAGAAAGTTTTTCCGTAAGAAGGGAGCTTAGAAGAGCGGAGCTTCCAAAAAGGGTAAGGCGGAGGTTGTTTGCTATAAATGTGACAAGAAAGGGCATTGTGTGAATGAATGTCGCTCAGGGGATAGAAAGAAGGTGATCGGGAAGAATATCAGATGCTTCAACTGCAATCAAATTGGACATTAAAAGAACCACTGCAAGGAGCTAGCCAAGGATGGAAGAGGCAAAGTGTTTGCATTGGAACCAACTACCTCGAAGTCAATGGCAGAGGAAAAAGGAAAACCTACGTTTGGAGGTATGCTTATGATTCATGGTATGTCAGTTAGCGTCCTATTTTATACCGGTGCTTTGTGTTCTTTTAACCTCATTGTTTGGGAGATAAGCTTAACCTAGAACCCTTATACTTAGTTACTTCCTTAAGGGCTGCAAATCCGATAGGAGCGTATGCGACATTTAGGATGAAGTGCGACCACCTAGAGTTTGAATTGTTAGGTCATGCCTTTGTTTGTAGTTTACATGTGTTTGATTTTGTAGGGTTCGGAATTATTTTGGGTATGTATTGGTTAAGTAAATATGATGCTAGGATATTTTTCCATGATAAGGTAATATCGCTTAGACACCCTGACTATAAAGATCGGATAGTATACTCCATAGAAAACTCTAGTCTTGAGGTTAATGCTTTATTGGGTTTTGTGGAGGTAGAAGATGAGTTGAATCACGTTTTCGTTGTTAGAGAGTTCGTAGATGACTTTGAACCTGTAGCAGGACCACCATCGAAACAAGCCATTGAGTTTCGAATAGATCTACTACCTGGTGAAGAACTAGTAAGTAGACAGCAAAGCAAAATGACACCTACCGAGATGAAAGAGCTAAAGGTGTTATGGTTGGATTTGTAAGGCAAGAATTTTACCAAACGTAGTAGTTCTCCTTGGGGAGGAGCCGCATTATTTTCCAAGAAGCTGGGCAGATCGTTAAGGTTGTGTATCGATTATCATAAGTTGAATGAGAAGACAATAAAGAATCGATATCCATTACCCAAAATTGACGATTTGTTCAATCAGTTTAGTGGAGCCAAGGTATTTTTTCAGTTGGACTTAGCAACAGTATTCCATTAGCTTAGAGTGGCAGATGATAGTATTCCTTTGACGATATTTAGAACTAGATACGGATCATACGAATGGTTAGCAATGCCATTTGGACTAACTAATACGCCATCATTTTTTGTAGATTTGGTGAGCCAAATTTTCAGAGAGCATTTGGATAAGTTTGTGTTGGTTTTTATAGATGATATTTTGATATACTCTAAGGATGAAAGAGAGCATGAAGTTCATCTTAGAGTGGTTCTTGAGACGTTGAGGCAGCATCAATTGAAGGCGAAGTTTTCCAAGTGTCATTTTTGGAGAAGGAAGTGAAGTTTCTTGGTCATGTAGTCTCAGAGAATGGTTGTATGTAAATCCGACTAAGATCGAAGCAGTGAATAATTGGAAGAAACCCGAGACAACGACTGAGGTAAAGAGTTTTCTTAGATTAGCTGGGTATTATTGAAGATTCATTAAGGATTTTTCATGGATAGCAGCACCAATGACCAAGCTAATGCGAAAGGATGTAAAGTTTATTTGGGCTGGTAAGAGTGTGTAGGCATGCCAGAAGATGAAACGCTTATTGACTAATGCATATGCGCTAGTTGTTCCAGAAGGGTACAAGGATTTAGTGGTATATACAGATGCATGTGGAACAGAATTAGGAGTTGTGTTAATGCAAAGTGGTAAAGTGATTGCATATGCTTCTCGACAGCTTAGACCGCATGAGGTTAGGTACCCAACTCATGATTTGGAATTAGCTACGGTGATTTTTGCATTAAAGGTGTAAAAGATATTATCTTTTGGGAGAAAGATTCGAGTTGTACACGAAACATAAGTCGCTGAATTATTTATTCTCTCAGAATGAGTTGAGTATAAGATAGCAGAGGTGGTCAGAATTATAGTCGTTTATGATTTTGGTATTGAGTACACACTAGGAAAAGGCAACAATGTTGAAGATGCACTTAGTAGAAGACATCAGAATGTTGTGTTGGCGATGATAGCTAAGTGAAAAGATTTAGAAGCGTTGACTACATGTAGATTACAGAGAAGATCTGAAGATAAATCTAGCAAGGAAACTGTTATGTTGTCATGTTTAGAAGTTCAACCAATTACGATCGAAAGGATTGCTTCTAAGCAAGGAGAGGATCTAGTATTAGCTGAGCGGATCAGGAAATTAAGGGATGGAACAGAGAGCAATGTCTTAAAAGATTTTAGTCTTGATCTGAATGGATAGTTAAGGAAGAAAGGAAGGTTATGTGTTCCAAATGTAGGAAGCATTCGGAAGGAAGTTCTTAAAGAATGCCATCGTTCGAAGTTCACTATTCATCCGGATGGAACTAAGATGTATCAAGATATAAAGAGAAGTTTCTTCTGGAAAAATATGGAAGGAGATGTATGCTTATAAGTGAAATAGTGTAAAAACTGTCAACAAGTAAAAGCCGAACATCAGAAACTAAGTGGGTTGCTTCAGCCTTTGGATATTCCAGTTTGGAAATGGGATTTGGTTTTAATGGATTTTATAGATGGGTTGTCAATGTCAAGCAGAGAAAATTGAAGTATATGGGTCATAGTGGATAGATTGACCAATAGTGGCAATTTCATTCCACTTAAGTCAACCAGGACGGCATCAGTTTTGGCTACGTTATTCATGAAGAATATAGCTAGATTGTATGGAATTCCTAGTAGTACAGTAAGTGAGAGAGATTCCTTATTCACTAGTGAGTTTTGAAAGAGTCTACAGGATAATTTAGATACCAAGCTCAAAATTAATACCGCTTACCATCCACAAACCGATGGACAAACGAAAAGAGTTAACAAAGTGTTGGAAGATTTGTTACGAGCTTGTGTGCCAGATTTAGGAGGATCATGGAAAGACCATGTACACTTAGTCGAGTTTTCATATAACAACGGTTATCAAGCTAGTATAGAGATGGCAGCATTTAAAGCTTTGTATGAAAGGCTATGCAAATTTCCAGTTTGTTGGTTAGGGACCGGGGATAGGTTGGTTCTTGGTCCGGATTAAGTTAGAAAAGCTGTAGAGAAGATTTAGTCGATTCGAGTTAGAATGAAGGAAGCCCGGTCTAGGCAGAGGAGTTATGCTGATAGAAGACGGAAAGACTTAGAGTTCCTAGTGGGAGATCATGTTTTCATCAAAGAATCGCCAATGAAGGGTGTGATCAGATTCGTGAAATCAGGGAAATTGGCGTCGATATTTGTAGGAACATTTCCTATCGTAGAGAAGATCGGGAAACTCGCATATAGAGTGGAGTTACTGAACAGTTGGTAGTAGTTCACGATGTTTTTCATATTTCTCATCTAAAGAAGTGTATTCGAGATCCAGAGACTACAATAACACCGACTATGTTAGAGGACTTAGTAGTAGAATCGAACTTGGCTATAGTTAGGAAACCAGTTCGTATAGTCGTGAGAGATGAGAAAAGGCTAAGGAACAAGACAGTCAAATTAGTTAAGGTTCAGTTGAGCGACGATGAGAGGGACTGTACTTAGGAAGCTGAGAGCAGGATTGGGAACGCTTATTCTGATTTGTTCATGGTATGTTTTACTTTGATGATTGATTTGTTGTGTACCTTATCGTAATTTCGAGGACAAATTCTTTAAAGAATGGAGTCTATAACGACCCTAATTTTTAGTAACATTATTTAGGACATCTAATTAGTTAAATTAAATGAAATAATGTAAATGATTAAGGGATTAAGGTTTGTGTAATTAGAAGGTAGCCGTGCCATTTAAACAAATAAACTAAGGAAAAATGAAATAGAATAAGTTAGGGTAATTATAATGGTAATATAGGAATAAGTAACATTCTTATACCCTAAATCCTCACTCATGTTCATTATTCTCACGTTCATAAACAAAAATCAAATATTAGAGGTCAGACACCATTAGACAAAGATGGAAGAAGAAAAGCTAAAGATCAAGAGGAAGATTAATCAAATCCATGATCAGATCTCAACTCCTTAATCAGAAAGCTATGGTGAACAATATGCTACATCTCATGTTTTTATTATTTTCGATTTTAGATTGAAATCCAAATTATTTTGTAATGCTTTGCTATGTTTTTTATTGTCAAAATGGATATATATATATATATATATATATATACATATGTTGTTGATGATTTATGCTATTTCATATAAATTTAATGATAAATGTTAATGTGAAAACCCTATTAGATGACACTCAAATGCCTTGCGATTTTGAGATAAGATCAAAAATTATATTTTAGAGATGGGTCACAAATTTCATAATTTTCCAAATTAATGTGAATTTATTATTAATTTTTTAATGAGGAAAATTATTCATTGGGTTTAAAATTAAATAAGGTTAATTTATATTGCTTTTGGGTCAAAAATTAATATATGTCAGAAAACATATTAAAAATGATTTATAGGAATTTTTATAGAATTTTCCTAAGTGTTTTGATAAGTATATAAAATTATTTAAGGTATGAGACTTAAATGTTTTATATATTTATAAAAGAAGAAGGAGAATTTTGTAAATCTTTTAAATTGTTTACTTCTGAAATTTCGGCATCACTTTTAGAAAAGGATTTGGAAAAGAAATTAGCAACCAATCATATGTTGACAAATAAACAGGTCAGTTGGAAAGAAATTACTTTAAAAAGAAATAAAAACAGTTTTTGTATGCTTTTGTTGTTTCGCCACTTTCGATGGCACCTTTCAACCAAGTACTCCCACCTTAACCTTCATCGAAACCAATGCGCATGGTATCAAACACTTGGTACGCGGTGAATTGGACAAAGGTGAAAGGTATTGGGTCAAAATAAGGCGTTCCGAAGGGGTCGAAGCCTTGCTTTGCTTTTAAAAGGAAATGTGCCCGCTTTGCTTTCGAAAAGAATGCTTTCGACTTAGACAACTTTTGACATGGTTAAAGGGTTTTAAAGAATGGTTTCGAAAGAGGTTGCTCCTTTGTTTTATAAGAAGCTTCGAAGGGGTTGAAATCCCTAGCTGCCACATCTTACCTTTCAAAGCAATGCTTTCGAAAGGGTTTCTTTATTTTAAAACCAAAGCCGTTTCTCTAATGCTTTCGAAGGGATTGGTTTCGACACCATCCACTTCTTTTACTTAGGAAATTGCTTTCGAAAGTATGCTTTCGACTTAGTTTTTTAAGACCCTTTTGTTCTATTGAAAGTTAAACTCAAATGGTTTCGAAAGGAATAGTTTTAAATGTTTTCGGAAGGTTGGTCCATATGTTTTACTTGAACCCAAATACTTTCAAAAGGTTTGATTTATGTAAAGAACTTAATGCTTTCGAAATGTTTAAGATAAAGGTTTTGAAGGGGTGGTTCCCCAATGTTTTAGATGGAAGGTTTCCAATGGTTTCGAAAGACATGTTTGAAGTGTTTAAAAAGGAGGATGTCTATGGTTTATACAGCTTTCGAATGGGATAATTTCAATGTTTTCAAAAGGTTAAATGTAAATGGTTTTGAAAGGTATGTTTAGGCCTTTGGCCTAGGTTATAAAGTAAAGTAGCTTACATTTTATCGAAAGAGGTACATTCAATGGTTTCGGTTTGGATACTTTCAATGGTTTCGGATGTTTTCATCAACAATGTCTTGTGTAAAGTATATATAACATGACAAAGTGATTTTAATAAAGCATAGAGTATATTTTCCTTATTTGAGTATGATTTAAAGGGCAAAATCAATTTGAAAGAAATGTTTTCAAGGAATATTTTAAGGGTAGATGAACCTAAGTAAAATGACTCGGATATTAGAATACAAGATGAGATTGGTATGGGGTCACGCCCTATACTTTAACTAGTAGCCCATAGCTAATATAAGTCCAAAATTCTAGTGTGTAGGGCATTGTCACATGTAAGACTAAAATGATGTTACACACAAAAAGGAATATACAAAGTGTGGATAAGTTATTGGCGATCCCGCAAAACCGTTGGGATCAGTTGATACTGAGAGAAGTAAGTTACGGACGGACAGTTAGTCCACTTTCCCCTTATATGGGACCATCCAGAAGAGGAGTCTAACAAAAGTTAGATTATTTGTTTATTTTGTCTAATAGGCCCGTGTCAGCCAAAGGTTAGTAGTTAGCCAAACAAAAATATAGTCTTCAGACTGATAGTCTATTGACTGCCTGATTTTTATGCTTACATGATATTGATATTTATTTTTTAACTAGTTTGGTTGTAAGGTTTTGATTTGAAAAAAGATATGTTTTAAAAAAGGATATCAATTAGGGGAAACCCATTCCGCTAAGCGGCGTTGACTCACTTAATATCATATAGCCGAGATGTATAGTATTATTCAAACCAGGCTTTATGTCTGACTCGAAGTTTGTTTTTTTCCCTTAAACTCTCGGTCATCAAAATTGATTTGAGTAGGCTTAGGGTTGAGTATTTTCAAGTTTTAGTAGGTGGATGAATAAAGCTTCCGGAGACGAGTAGGATGTTCATGCTAGCTTTTCAGGAGTAGTTATGTTTTTATTTCGACGGTGTTATATTAAGTCTGTTATGACTATTTAGTACTTTGGTCATCCAAAGGAGCATCTTCATAATTCTTGGCATATTTGTGTAATAATTATATTTGATCTGAACCTGGAAAACGTTTGGGATTATGTAACTTGGATATGAAATGTTGTTTTTGTAACGTAATCAGAAAAGTGTTTTAATCTGTGATGATTTTATTTCATATTCAAGTGCTTTTGATATTATGGATACAATTAACATTACCGTATTTGGTCACCAGAAGTTAATACTACGGATGGCTGCAGCATCTGCAGCACTTAGTTTCGGGCCTCCAGATAGGGGATGTTACACAACCAAAAGATACACCATCGATATCACATTATAACATACCATGGATCATGAAAAAATAATGCATATGCATAACGTCTGACAATGATGGATGCTAAATTGCCTCCCAAAAGCCCATCATCCAAGAGTTTAGTGTCCATTTACTTGAAAGTCTTGGACTGACTTAAGTATTATATATAATAAACAAGTGAGACTATATCTAAATTCGAGGGCGAGACATAATGATAAGCATGGTAACAAGGATGCAATAAGGTCATGATACAACATAATGTCCAACAAAGTCTCACAAAATATACCATGCAACACAAAAAATCATCCATGATTTACATGTAATCCAAGTAAAGGTTGGGGTGATGCAAATACATCGAGTGATATAAGCAGCCCATATAAATCATGAAATACCTTAGACGAACTAAACGACCATCCAACAAAATCTTAAGAAAGGCATAACCTAACTAATGTAGGATACAAAAGATAATAACAAAATGTCTATCATAACCTATAGTCCTTATGGAAGCAATAACTTCCAACTATAAGCCCAAAAGAATGATTAAGATAATACAAAGCTCAATAATAATCAAACATCAATAATAAAGCTAGTAAATCCCAAATCACATTTCAAATGGAAGTAATAACTCCAAATTTCGATTATATCAATATATAAAATTATGTGGAACTAAGTACAAACATAATCCAAAAAAAATACAACAATAATTTCATGACTTATAGCCCCAATGGAAGTAATAACCTCAATGGATAGTCCGTCGATATAGCTAGAAATACAACTTGATAAATCACATTTCATATAAAGCAATAAATATAGTAATCAACTATTATCTCAACCCGTCATCCTAATGGAAGTAGAAACTTCTGATCGTTAGGTCCTTAGAGGTAACAAATCAAATTCAATAATCACAATTTATTCAAAATCTTAAAACAACATCCAAATGTTATCTCAGTCGATCTTACCAATGGAAGATGTAACTTCGACCATTGGCCCTTTAAGATAACAAGAATACCAGACACAATAATATCAAAGTCAATAGAAATCAGTGCATAAAAGTCATAAGTTTAGCTTATAGCACTTAGAGAGGTGCTACTCTCGACTAAAAGGTCCAAAAATCATAAAAGAAATCATGCTAATAAATATCTAAACCATGGGATATTATGAGAGTATAAACACACAGAATACTAATAAAATGATGAACGACAACAAAGAAATTTCCTAATGTCAAGTGATAAACAAGATTTTGGCTTGTCTTCTTGACAAGCTAATCATAATGATAGATGAGCACAGAGCAAAGAGCAAGTCTCTAACATCATAAAACTCAATAATAGTCAAAATGGTAACAATCGTCTCTTTATTGTGTCAACAAAGTAATAAATAATCAAATGAACCCACCTTACATAATAGAAGGGATACCGACAAAAATACAGTAATGCTCCAGGAAAGGCGAATAGCCACGGACCCATTTTGTACAGTCCCTAGTTACTTCTAAAGTCATGACTCCTAGTATCCATCTATTTGTCATAAACATATCGCAAGCCGACAATATGCAATTCTCCTACTCGCCTTTAGTAATAGACTGTTAGCCTCAAGTGACATCGAGGCAATTGTCCTTATAAGAGTAGTAACTCTTGGCCAGCGAAGACTCTAAAATGACATCACGGGCTGTAACAACACTCTTCGGAACGAGCCTAATTCCATCGTTTGCAAAATTCTCATTTCAGCCATACTATTAAGCAACTAATTTCTTATTAATTTTTACAAAGTGTTACATTCTTCCTCCTAAAAAGGATTTCATCTCTGAAATCCCTATGGGACAGATAACTGGGTTGTATAATATGGTTAGGTCCATTACGGAGAGGGTAGTTACATGAATCGAGGAAGAGACCCTACAATCAAGGCTACAAGTATGGATCCTAGTCAATCTAATGGCCTTTATCACGTTCTAGGAATAATAATGTGGATCCAATGACGTAGGTTATAAAGTCAAACAATTCTCTTGACTCAATGGGGTTTAAGGGAGATCAAAACCAATAGCAATATAAAGAAATATTCTGTACTTCTAGTCTAAGGGTACAATGAATCCCACTAAATGTCCTTATGAGAAACTCCAAAAATGAAGAATAATAAAATATGCAGTCTATGGAGCGATAACACTATGAACTACTACTCAAATCAAATAATAACCTCGAGATGATAACCACAAAATGCATAACTCGACTGCAAAATATAAGTGATATCTACTTAACGTTAGTATTCAAACAAGTATTACTTGAGCGTCCCATGCAACTCAGTATTACTCGAACTTTACTAATAGCTAGTAAACTGTGCTCACAAAATATCAAATATTCTATAATATGATTCAATAGGATAACCGAAAAAATATTACTGAACGTCTCATACCATCCAGTATTACTAATTCGTTTATTCAACATCCTCACTATATAAAATTTAAAACTCAATATAAAAATCAAATATTTCGTATAAACGGTCAAGAGAGTAATCAGAAGAGCATTATCAAACGTCCCATACTGCTTGGTGTTACTAAAATGTTTAATTCTCATCATATTGAATTTCACATAAATCTCCACAGAAATCAAATCTAATTCAGACTATATATATAGACATAAATAGAGGGATATCAATTTAAAAGTTCTTAAATAAATCCAATCAATCACGAATCCCCATTCCAACTATAATTGAATCTATTTCATCAAAATACTCCTTTAAGAGAATTTCCCTTCAAATACTTTTATACACTTTCCTTTACTGCAGTGAAATTCCATACTTTTAAAATACAACATTTCCTTAAAAACAAAGTTTATACTCAACACAAGATTCCAATAATTATATCTTTGGTCCAAAGCATCTTTACAAAATCATTTCTTTTTTAACAATAATTGGACTAGACCCTCTTTTCATATAAATTCTTTTTCAAATACCTTAATAAACTATATAAACTTATATAAACCCCAATCTTCAGCTTTAATGGAAGCTTTAATACTATAATTCATATATATGTGTGTGTGTGTGTGTGTGTGTTCAAGGACAAATTAGATTTAAAAGGATTATAAAACACGATGTACATATATATAAAAATCAGAAATGAAATCCCATAAAGTATTCATTCATTAATTAAAATGCAACTCAACTGAATTTCCAAGAAGCGTACATCTCAAAAACTCAGGATGGAATAAGAATAATAAGAAGATCTTGAAAAAATAATATAATTAAAATTCTACAATAATATTTCCTAGAGCTGAAACAGGATTTTGGTTCGGCCACCGATGGACCAGTGGTTACCACCAGTGGGCAGATGGTTGATATTTCTAGAGCTGTTTCCACTCTAGAAATGACCTCCGGTTCCCCTTCGGGCATTTCAAGCAAAAGATGTTTCCAAATGTTCTCAGACCATTCAAAACACATGCATGGACTATTATATAAGCAATTATCATTCAGTTATCAAATAGACATCATTTCACTTGCAAATTCTTGGTTTCAGCATATCGAACATTCAATTCAATATAGTAACAACAATCATATCGATTACAAAACATGTACATAATTTCAGATATAAATGTGAGTGTTAAAACTAACCTTAGCTTCTAAAGAAAACAATTACACCCCCAAATGCTCTACTAAACACTACTCTTCATCAATCCTTGATGTCCAGACCTTTAAGATGCACCAGTATGCCCGAAATCTGAAATTGCCAACTCCTAGGGATGTATATTAGGCTGAGGACAACCCCTAGATTTTATAATATTTTTTGAATATTTTCATTTTAGGGTTTTGGAAGAAGGTAAAGGAATGTTTTTTGTTTTTGAAATAAGCAAAGAACGGGAGAAACCCTATCCTTCTCTTGTTTTATTTGGGCTTAAATGGGATACAAACTAAACATAAATCCAATATTCAATTTAAATCAATTCCACTCTTATTTTACTTTTAATACCATACTTAAAATATACCAAAATCGTATATTTTAACATTGAAAATTTAAATCTCATTTCTATGGAAATTATTCATTTCAATACATTGTGATATTTTTAATACTCAACTTTTATTATCTTTTATCTTCTACAGATGTATTTTCTTATGAAAAGAAAATAACATTCTTTCCATTTATTATCAACCTTGCCTTTACACTGCATCAAATATAATATACTATTTTATATCATAAAATCTTACTTTATAAATTCATATATTATTTTAGTTTCACTAAATATCTCTCTTATCCCTCCAAATTTCCATTACAAAATTATAACATTACAGATATTCTCATTTTATGGAAAATAAATTTTCCATCCTTAAATGAAACCAAACAAAATTCAAAGTTTATGTCTTCCTTTTCCATTACAACCATAATTTTATAAATTCCATTCCTTAAAAATGTTCATTCAAAATATAAAATACTCATTTTCCTTTTTCTTTATAAAATTCTTACTTATCGAAATGTTCATTTGTAAAATCCAAAATTAAAGTCCTAAATTTTTAAAAACATTTTCCCTTCTGAAAATCTATTTATTATTTAATTGTCCATCTCAAAATTATTTATATTGGAGTGCCTCAACCAAATTTGTTACACTCATGCATCCTCAAGGTCTAGGGTAAGACGAATCTTAAGTCAAAGATCCGAGATAAAGTCAAGTCCTGGTGTGCATCCTCACATACCCCCTCTTTACAAGCCCATTTCAAAACCTTCGAGTATTAGCAATCCCTTTGCACACATATCCATAGTAGAACATAATCAGCGGTCCATTCCATTCATCTCCATAATAGAACACGGTCATCGCTCTACCCAAAATATCCTCATCGAACTTGTCCTTATGGATTATCATCACAACTTCAAACATTGATTCGTCGTCATTTGCAGCATCCTTAGACATCCATTCAAAGTCGTAAATTCCCTCGCCAAAGTCCCAAAGTAATCAAGTCAAAGTGTTGCGTCGTCTTTTCACTAATAAAATTGTATGTCATAGAGCCATAACTTCCAAACCAAGCGTTTAACGAACACATGAATGGTCGCTTCACTCTCCTGAAGCGCCTTCCTCTATAAAATCTTGTTCGGTAATTTAACAATCTTTTGCCAAAATCCCGTACTCATAGTATGCAGTAATATGTGAGTGAAATCTAAATGGATTCTAGCACAGTGACCAACACTTTTTACTAAAATAAACAATTGAATTTGATAAATTCATCCCTCATCGACCCTTCTTTATAAGCATTTAATTTTTCAGTTGTATCGATCTTTTATCAAAGACTCGCCTGTACTTTATGGATTTTATCCTTTCAGATAAATTTTCTATAATTTAAATTTTATAAGTATACTTGGAATCCATTTTGGATTGAAATCATCACTCCTAATGGCAAAGTTAATGCTTTTCATAGCTTATTAGCAACATCGGCTATTGTTATAATAACAACACACTTTTGTGCCATCGACAAAAAATCTTATGGATTTTTTTTATGCATGAGATTTAGTTTTAAACCTTCTAATAAGTTATTTCTTTCAAGCTCGGTTGAGCATTATTATCTATATGATCAGTTTCCATATTAAAATCTGGGATCAAATCCAAGTCTATCAAATTGTCACTAATTTCTCGAGAAAGAAATTCCTTCCATGCGTTCAAACATGTCTTGGAATAGCAATTTTTCTTAGTGTATCAGAATAGATATCATAGATTTTATGATCTCCTTACAAACTTATAAAAAAAATCTTGCTTTGGCTTCAGTGGGCTTACATTCTCAGCGTAGCTTGGGCAACCCCATATAAACCATTTAAGATGATGTCCCATCCCAATGTCTTATATGGAGTCATAAGCTCGGCTGTGGATGAAACCAAATTCAACATATATGCTTACTCTTTTTTTCTTTGCCATAACATACCTGTTTTTATAGTGGTTGGTCAACTTTATAAATAAATAGTTAATAAAGGCGAGAGGCTGAATACCTTAACAACTATGGCACATATGCCTAAGTGACAAGACTCGTTACAAAGATGCATTTAGCAATCCCATGACCAATCACTCAAACTCATTGCATATAGAAATCTCACAGACTTACTCACTTTACACAATACACATACATCATACTCATACATATCTCACAAGAAACACATCAATGACACACACAAAGATTAACATATGCAAGATACAAGTGACCAAAAGTTTCCACAAGCGCCAATAAGAAAAGTGCTCGATCGTTAATGATATAAGAGATTAGTTCACAATGGAGGAAACATTCAAATGAATTCCAATAGAAGAAATCACCAACAACCAAGAGACTTGAAAAGCACGACAACATTACCAAAAGAGACTACACAAGATGCAACAACAATCACCATGTAGGCTTAAAGCAATGTGGAAGAAGTAAAGATTTAGCAAATGACCATTAAAAGCACACAGGCAAAACGAGACTCCAAACAATACAGATGTAATTTAACATCACTCGTTGTCGATCATACTTTACTTAATGGAGTTCGATTACTCTTTACCTATACATCCATAAGAATGAGTAAACTTGTGAGAGAATTATATTCTTCTTTTGATACTCTTGGAGCTCATACCCTAGGTACTCAAATATTCGATCAAATCAAGGTGTTTTAAATTTTTTTCCACTTCATTTTATATTAAGTGAATCCAACATACACATCTGATTTATGTATCAAAATATACATGTATCATTTAAAAAAAAAGATTGGAAATGAGAAGAAACAAGGTAAATGAGAAATTTATACATACACAATACCAGAAAACATATAAAATACATGCGTAACTTCTAAATTTGTATTTTTTACAAATCCAGAAGTTGAATGTGTATAAAATATGCATCATCATTAGGCATGTATTATATAAACATTTCGGTACCGTTCGCAAATAATTTTTGGACCGTTCAGATTTCCATCACATCAAGGGTGGTGCCTACTTCAATGCACTGTTTAGCTTAACTGTTAGGAGCGAACGGTTGGCTTTCGATGCGTCAGACGAGACATGTCCACCGTATCGGACGCCACCGCCTTTTCCCGCCAATCAGCGGTCCCCTATCTTTATATTTCTCCTTCCCCTACATC
The DNA here is from genome assembly GCA_030765085.1 of Allium cepa. NCBI lineage: Eukaryota > Viridiplantae > Streptophyta > Magnoliopsida > Asparagales > Amaryllidaceae > Allium > Allium cepa. Next base: position 257,745,036 of record CM060939.1, read on the forward strand.
ATTTTCACTAAATCATCGTACTCCTAAATTCGAAAATACATCCAATTTTTATCGATTCTGTGTTAGTTTTTAAGGTTAATTTTTTTAAATTTGTGTTCGTAATAATATTTACCTCCATTTTTTCTTGAATTTTTTTGATTTTGTCAACCCATGAATCATTTTGTTCTTTCGCCCTCCATATTGTAGACTGGACCGAGAAACAGACTTTGGCCTTCATCGACATTTGTTATGCCAAAATCGAATCTCTAAAATGTCGAGTTGGCTATTAGAATGACGAAATCACCAATGCCTTCAATGCAGATGGGCATCATGTACAGTGCCAGTGATAGAGTTAGGGGTATGCCGTAGAGGAAATTTTGTACTTTATTGTAAATCAATTAATTCTATAATCAATTCTTATCCGAAATAAAGGTGTTTTTCTTTTTCTTATATATTTTTTATAATGTATTATAAATAATTAAATATCTAATTATAATCAATTTAACAAAAAATTCATAAATGTTTTGTTTATGATAGTAATTACAAATAGTAATAAACACATCATTTTAAATATTCTTATTCAAGATGCATCGAGATTGGATATCGATGCATCTATTGAGACTAAAGTACGTAATACTCTCCAAATGTTGGGCAGCATTTTACTCGTGGCTATTGGGGGAGCCAAGGGATTATGTTGATAGTTATTGGATAACTATAGAATGACTCACTCGATAGTTTTATGTTGGTTCATATAACTAAGGTCAAATAGAAAATATTAATGTGACTAATTGACATATTTCCCTCGACTTGAAAATATCGTCGATCTTTAATGTGAAAGATCCACTTTGATTATAGTCAAATCATGGCACATCGTCCAACAAATGACTGTAGTTGGGTCGAGTGGAAGTATTGAAAGTGAAATACTATTCAAGTGATGATTCGTCTATTAAGCTATATAGAGTTATTATCATGGTCAACTGAAGTCTATTCGAGTCAAAATATGTGGCCAAAATAATTCGGCTAATAATTATTGTTATTATTGAACCAAAGACTTTTTGTTTGGACTATAGAGCTGAATCTGAATGATATAGGAAATTTGATAGTGACCAAATTCCATAAATTCAAAGTGATATAGTTTTGATGGGGAGAATAAGTGTAAATATTTATCACTACTAGGTAACGTTTAGTTAAGTGAAATTGGATTTTACCAAAACCGGGTAAGTGATAAATTTGGTATAATGTCACACCACCTGCTAAATGATGTGTGAATGTTAATTTTTGAATTCATAAATTAAATAAATATACTAATCTTTGTGAAATATTAATTATAAAATTGTATATTTGGTGTGTTGACCAATGCTAAATTGTATGTTGGCGTCAAAATTGGCCACCAACACCCAGCTATCAGAAAACACCAATATCCAATCATAGAAATATGAAGAGAAATAAATGAATAACAAAATTAAAACAAACAGAAAGCAAGTAAATGGGGACACCGATTTATAGTGGTTCGGCTAACTCCGGCCTACGTCCACTCCAGAATAATCCCTTTTATTATGCTGAAATTTGTTTACAGTTACAATCCAAAGTCCAAGAATAAAATTGGCAGAGTGTAGGCTAGGTTGAAGACAAAGAGAAGTAGAAAGAAGATTCCTTTTTTGACGCAATGCTTGCTGTATTTATAGGGGAAGATATGCATGGATCGAGCTGAAATTTTGACAGAAGGTTCGGGAGACCAAGACGAGGACACCCATAAATTTCCAGGCCTATTAGGGCCCACAATAGGGATAGGTACCGATCCCTATTAATGTGTCTAAATAGGGTGCGATCCCTCTGGGGTGTTCTCCATGATGTTAGCTACTTGCCCTCTAAATTTTGTGCCATTTTGATTTACAGTTTGTAACATATTGCATTTTAAGCGAAGTGGGTTGTTTAAATCCTAATTGTTGCCGATCCCTATGGAGGAATAGGTATCGATCCCTCCAACTTCTTCCAAATTCCATGCGATCCTTCGAGGAGCTTCTCCATGTCATATTATACTAAGCCTCCAAGTTTCATGTCAGTTGGATTAGTAGAACTCGAGTTATTGATCAATCTTTATTGCAAATCCAACTAAACCAATTATGAATAGGCATGAGTATCGATCCCTACAAGAGAAGAGTATCGATCACTCCAAACCCCTCCAAATGACATGCAACCCCTAGAGGAGGTTCCATAGGGTTCATATACCTTTCTCTTCATGTTTTATATGCTTTGGACTTGTAGTTTTTAAGATATTGATCGTTGAATGCAAAAATGTATATGTTCTTTGATGTATGCCGACCCCTATCCAATGATATACGCTGATACGATGCAGACACTCATGCCAACCCCTCTCTGTGAGCAAAAGTATGCCTACCCACATTTATCAATAAAGCATGACGTTCCCTCTTTTATAACATATGCTGAGCCATCTTAACCAAATATGTCGAGCCCTACTTTGTGAAATGAAATATACCGATCCCTCTAGATTGAGAATATTGATCCCTTCCGTTTGCTAAGCTATATTCCATACTTTGAACATTCTGCCTTGCCCATCTATCAATTTCATTCAACCTTGGCTTGATACGACTATCTTTACTTGATTTTTGGGTCCTACAACCATCGTTATGGACTCATCGGTCTTAATAATCGTGAAGTCCGTTGGGTAAAATCCACCTTTTTACTGCCTTGGAAAAAGGTGGGTTAACGCTTTACCCCCCAGAACATACATTGCAATAGGAAGTCGTGTTTTGAATTTCCATAAATTCAAAATCCGAGATCTATAATCCACCGATAGCTATACTTTCCAATCCATTACCAATCCAAATCCATGATCTCTCCAGATCGATAGTGAAATCCATGACCATTTCGAGTCGATATCCAATTCCGAATTTGCGATCTTTTCAGATCCTTTTATCCAAACCATTGAACTTACCAGGTCATTAGCCAAATCCTCGACCGCTTCAGGCCCATATCCAAATTCATAGTTGTTCGAAGCTAATATCCAAATCACGGCCTCTCCGGGTTGTTATCCTAATCCAAATCCTAGATCTCATCGGATCCCTGCTGAGCACAATCTGTGCTCGACGACCTGAGTAGGATGATCCATCACGCTTGAGCGTAGCGGCCTACCCTTTGCCAAGCACAGTCCATACTTAATGACCTTGATCTCTTTGGATCCTTGTCGAGCACAATCCATACCCAATGACTTGAGTAGGTCGATCCATCGCGTTTGATCAAAGCAACCTATCCCTTGCCAGGCATAGTCCATACCTGACGACCTCGATCTCTTCGGATCCTTACCGAGCATATTCCATACTCGGTGACATGAGTAGGTCGATCCAATGCATTTGAGCGAAGTGACCTACCCCTTGCCAGGTATAATCCATACCCGACGATCTATGATATCTATTACATTGATCCAAATTTAAGCATTCCTAGGTCCATAAAGTAAGAGTCCGTACAACCAATAAACCAGAGTTCAAACAAAACTAGAAAAACAAGAGTTCAAAGAAAACAAGAAGAAAAAACAGATTTCAAAAACCCCAGAATTATGGTTTATCATCATCTTAGAGCATGCCTTGGGACCGTCCTCGATCCCGTACATGTGTAAGTGACTTAGCCGTCCTACCGTGGAGTTTGCTACTTATTCCATGCCATCCCAATCAATTGATGACAAGTTGATGATGATGCCTTTATCCAGTGCCATTTTCATTCGAGGTGGATGGTGGCTGCTCCTGTTCCACTGTCGTAGCCCGAGTCCTTACGTATTGTTGTAACTGGCCATTCCTCACATGTTCCTCAAAGATTTCCTTCAAATGCCTGAAGTCATTTGTATTGTGCCCATCTAGCTCATGGAATAGGCAACGCTTTCCTAATGTCCGTTCGCGTTTGAAGGGTTCCCTCGTTGCCGCCTTCGACACGGAAGGCATCCCTAAGTATCTAGATATATCCTTTCTAGAGTTTCATTCAATTCTGAGTAAGAAGAGAATTGGGTTCTCCCATCTGTCGCTTCGATCCATCGAAGTTATTGTCCATGTTCCGTTTACCCTTGTCATTTCCTGAGTTTTCACCGGCTGGTTCTCCACCTCGCACCATATTGATTCCGTTACCTTTTTATCAGCTTTCACATCTTCTTGTCATAGAAACCTTTCTGGTTCATGGTAAAATTCCCCGAGATCCATCGGTTGATCCAGTATCAGTGATATCTAAAATATAAATTATCTACAACTCCTGACACTGCTGCCATCAAAACCATCGATGGATCTGGTCGATCCACCAAAACAACTGTCGCATTGAGCCTGGTTAAGAAATTCTTGAGTGATTCTCCTGTCCACCGCTTTATTAATGTCAATGTTATCACATTCTTGGGTCTCGTAATGTGAACCCGAAACTGCTTCATAAATCTTTTGACCAATTCTGTCCATGTGCTAATAGAACCGCTCTTAAATTGTCTGAATCAAAGCGCGGCTACATCCATTAAGTACAAGGGGAAGCACCGTGCCATGACTTGTTTCAATGCTTCCAATACTTCCATATGCCTTATATACCTTATCATATGCATAGTTGGATCTGACCTTCCGTCATAAGCTTTCAGTGTTAGTAGTTTGAATTCTGGTGGACTCCTAGCATTCTTGATATTTGGAGCGAATGGACTACTATTTACATCCTCCAGATCCCTGTTCACTAATCCTCTACACAAAGCTCGCCTTTTCATCTCTGCAAACCGTTCATTGTCTTTTAATTGTATTCTCCTAAAATCATGCCCAAGCTGCCCCCCTCCCCCGAGTCTGCAAGGGAATTCTAGAACGTATTGCTCCGAATGAGCATCCAAATTCTGATTTGCACCAAGCTTCACAAGATTGATCACAGGTCCTCTAGCATCATGATCAATAAGACCAAAGGGCATGTCCCTAGCCTTTGAGGAACGGTACCGATCCCTCTGGGATGGCAGGAGACTGCCTCCAGCTGCTTTGTTCTATTCCTTTGTCTATTGGCTCCATTTTCATGTTCACGGTTCTGATTTCTAGCGATTCCTGTTGCTTCAAATCCTTGATTCTGTGCTTCATCTTGTCTAATCCGTTGGAGTAAATTCTGCATCATTTTCTCCTGTCTTTTCATCATCCTCTTCTGCATAGCATCCATCATCGTTTCTATTTCATCCCTGCTGATATAGATAGATGCTTGATTATTTCCAGCTCCTAGGGAAGCCTTCCAACTCCCCCATGGTGTCTCTTTTCCGGTAGCCCTCTTTGTTGATTGCTTGATCATAGCTTTCTAGATCCAAGTATCCAAGCTTCCAAATCTAAGATCCTAGCTTCCAAATCCACGAGTGCAAGTCTTCTCAGTGAAAGCACCAAAATGTTGGTGTCATAATTGGCCACCAACACCCAGTTGTAAGAAAGCACCAATATCTGATCCAATCATAGAAATATGAAGAGAAATAAATAAAGAACAAAATTAAAACAATCAGAAAGCAAGTAAGTAGAGACACAAATTTATAGTGATTCGGCTAACTCTGGCCTACATCCACTCTAGAATAATCCTTTTTATTATACTGAAGTTTATTAACAGTTACATTCAAAATCCAAGAATAAAATTGGCAGAGTGTAGCCTAGGTTGAAGATAAAAAGAAGTAGAAATAAGATCCCTTTTCTAACGCTATGCCTGCTATATTTATAGGGGAAGACGTGTACGGATCGAGCTGAAATTTTAACAAAAGGTTCAGAGACCAAGACGAGACCACCCATAAATTTCCAAACCATTGGGGCCCACAATAGGGATCGATACCGATCCCTATTAGTTTCCGAAAAGGGCACGATTCCTCTGAGGGGTTTCCCATGATGTTGCTACTTACCCTCCAATGTTCATGCCATTTCGACATATAGTTTATGAGATATCGCGTTTTCCGTGAAGTGATGTTGTCTAAATCTTGATTTCTGCCAATCCCTATAAAGGGATAGGTATCGATACCTTCAACTTCTTCCAAATGCCTTGTAATCCCTAAGGGAGCTTCTCCATGTTGTATTATACTTTAACCTCCAAGTTTCATGCCAATTGGATTAGTAGAACTCGAGTTATTGATCAATTTTTCTTGCAAATCCAACTAAACGAATTCGGAATGGGGATGGATACCGATCCCTAGAAGAGTGCCGATCCTCCAAACCCCTCCAAATGACATGCGATCCCTAGAGGAGGTTCTCTAGAGTCCATATACCGTGCTCTTCAAGTTTTATATGCTTTGGACTTGTAGTTCTCGAGATATTGATCGTTGAATGAAAGAATGTATTTGGTCTTTGATGTATGCCAACCCCTATCCAATGAAATATGCTGATCCAATGCAACAAATCATGTTGACCCTCTCTGTGGGCTAAAATATGTCGATCCACATTTATCACTAAAGCAGGATGATCCCTCTTTTATAAGATATGCCGAGCCATCTTAACCAACTATGTCGAGCCCTCCTTTGTGAAGTGAAGTATACTGATCCCTCTAGATTGATCATGTCGATCCCATCCATTTGCTAAGTTATATTCCATACTTTGAACATTCTGTCTTGCATATCTATCAGTTTCATTCAAACTTGGCTTGATACTACTATCCGTACTTGATTTCTGGGTCCTACAATCATGACTCTGGACTCATCGAATTTGAAATCGTGAAGTCTGCTGGGTTAAGCTTTGGTAAAAGATGGGTTAACACTGTGTATTTTATAATAATTATAAATCTATCGATGGATATACGATATCAGTACACATTTAAATTTGGATTTAAATGCAACGGAAATTGTTCGGGCTTGGAATTGTTTTGAGGCCCATCTGGGGCATGCATATTTCAGTTAGAAATATCTTGGATAGGCCAGCCAAATGTTGGCTAAAGAGGGAGACTTTTGAATGGTTAACAAGAATTGAATTGCTAAGAGAGAGATAAAGACGTAATCCCTTTTTCTCTTTATTTGACGTCCTATTTATATTCCACATTTTACACAATTTCTTAACACACATTTGCTCCTCCTTATACCTGCAAAATTTGGCCAGAAATATCACAAATCAAACCCCAAAATATCAAAGAACAAATCACATCAGAACTCTTCGATTCGATCGTCAATGGCAAAGTAGTTCGGGAGTCCGTAACTCTAGAACTTAAAATTCGATTCAAGGAGCCATTTAATTATTTGAAAGAAGATCTCTAGGCCTTGGTGGGAGGTGTGGTTTTGATATATTAATATTTCAATTGCTTATTTAATCGATAATTCATGTATTGGCTAGATAGACGTTATCATGAATTAGTATATTACTATATTGTCACATGTCGATTGTTATATATATATATGCATAATTTTTTCTTACGTAAGTATCTTGTAGCTCATGGCATATTGATAAAAAAATCATTTTTATTACTAAACTATAATTATATTATTCTATCACTTAAACCTAATAATAAAATATTAATTTATATGATATATGTATCTAAAAATTCTTAAAATTATTTATACAAACCTAAAACAAACCTTTACATAATAAAAATAATTTTTTTAATTTATATATATAAACATTTAAATTATTTATTCGATTTAATTTTTTGGAAAATTTTATATAACATAAATTATGCATTTTGATTCCAAAAACATTTGTAAATTTTTATCATTTAATCTGTACAGATTTTGATTTTAATAGTATATTTTATTTAAGATTATTTAAACAAAAAATAAAAGTAATAAAACATTCATGGCCATGAGCAACAGCAAATATGTATTTAAAATTAAAAGTAATATTATATATATTATAATTAATTAACTAGCTATATGGTTATATATATATATATATTAATTCAATGAAAAAAATTATTTTTATTTACATAATATATGATAAATTTTTTGTTAGTTTACAAATTAATATTTTAATAATTTTGAAATTTAATTATATACATACATACATATATATATAAACACGCACATATTTCATAAATGATTTATACAAATAATTTATAACCAATATTTTATAATAAACACATAATTAACTTTATACTTACACACACACAAAATAATTTGATGCACATTTACGTATATTTAGACAATAATTAGTATACACGAGGGATTAACCGTCTATTCTGGTGTAAATCCTAGCACCTATACACGAAATATATCAAATCATGCACACTCTATCCTATTGCAGGTGCGTGCATACATAAGTGTACAAGATAAAAATATATGAAATATAATACAAATTATATAAAATAAATTTAATTTACAAAATTCAAATAAAATATTGATTTTATTTAAAAGAAAATATAGAAAAGTTCTAAATGAATTAGATTACATATAACCGTTAAAGATTCAATAATGGAAATTGCTTTGGAATTTGCAACCTTGTCTTCAACAACCTTGCGCTTTACCACTACACAAATCTATCTTTTGTTAATTTGAGGCCCCTTTATATTAAATAATAATAAACTAGAAGAATTTGAAGCCCTCTCATTAATTCTAAGAGTTATCTGTGTTCTCCTTAATTCTCTCCAAGTAGATATTTTATTTTCAAAATCGTATGATTTACCATCTTACAATCATTATACTAAACTTTTTATATTATTCTACATTTGAATACCTACTATCAAAAGAATCTACAGTTATTCACAAATATTTCATGGTTCTTTCCCAAAATTTTACATTATAGTCCACACATTTAAATTAATTATATAATCTAAAATTTAAACTACTCGACAAACTTAATTAACTAATATTTATTAATAAATCCTAAAAGATGAAACTTTCTATATGTATATTATAGGTATATAACAAATTGGTAAAAAATTCATTTAGATGAACATATATAAATTACATAATATAAATTATATACATTAATGACAATAACAAATTTATTTTATAATTTATTTACTAAATGAATTTACCATACATTGCGGCGTAAAATACTATTAACTTCAAATGCCAAAAAATTTAATTTTTTACAATTACTTAGAAACCTTTCTCAATTATCATTAATATTTTACATTCAAGTCTATATGTTTAACTAATTGTGTAACTAAAATTTAAATATTAAAATCAATATGATTAACTAATATTTATTAACCCATTTGATAAATCCTAAAAATAAGAGGATTTCAATATATATAATATTCATGTATATAAGAAACATAATAAAATTATTTCTTCTTTATTCGGATTTTTTTTTTTATCAAAAGGAAGATTTTTATTAAATGACACCAAAAGCTATCAACAAGCCTGACAGGTAACCAACAGAAGAGGAGACAACAAAACTCGGCGAAGAAAGGCATAACAAACAAAAAACAGAAGAAACAAAAACCGGAAATAGCCGCCTAAGACGCCCTCCAGAGAAAGACGCAGTATAAACAGGACGGAACCCAGAAAAGACAGACGATAATGAGATCGGCGATAATGAAGTCCGGAATATCCTCTGCCCAAAATCCTACAATAGAGAAGAAAAAACATTCCCCGTACCAAACCTATATATCCAGAGCCTGAAAAACAAAAGCCACTAAATCAGATGAAAAGGGGGGGGGGGGGTTAACGGAGTCGGAGAGCCAGAACCACCTGGCTGGAGATTGGTCATCATCCAATTCCCGCTCTAGTGGAAGCCTGAGAACAGGAAATAGACAGCAGGACCACCAGGGGACCAGAACGGAAACTAACCGATCCCTTGAAAGGTCTACCACGAAAAGCTAAGAAAACATCATTTCTAACCCGGCGAATAACGGAAGTGGGATCCATGGGAGTTTCCTCAAAAATTGCCTTATTCCGCACGCACCAGAGATGCCAACAGATCAGACAAGGAATCAGGCGAAAGACAACAAAGCGCAGCGATTTACCAGAGATTTCGTTCCACCAAGTTCTCTGTAAATCCCCCGGCGAGTTGTTTCTATCTCAGATACCAATCAGATTTCCGAAGTAATTCCAGCAGGATCTGGCTGTGAAACCAGAAAAAAGTAAATGATCCAAAGATTCCGAATTCCCGGTGCCGCAGCATCTACAACGGGAGACATAAGGAATGCCAATCCGCTGAAGTTTCTCATCAACTGGCAAATCATTATGAAGGATTCGCCACATGAACAGAGACACTTTAGGAGGGATTCTGGCATCCTAAATGAAAGAGAATAGAGGGAGAACCGGGGCTGGATTACGAGCCGAACTCTAAGCTTTCAAGATGGAAAACGAACCACCATCCCAACCGGTTTGGCCGCCATGAGAGTCAGAAAAAGATTTGACCGATTGCATGTGCTTCCAAGTCTCACTAGCGAAGGATGGAGATCCGGAAAAGCCCGTGGAGGCCAGACCATGGTACTTGGCATGGAGGAACTTCGCCCAAAGGGAGTCGTTAGTCCCAAACCTGTACCACAACTTGCAAGCAAATGCCGAGCAAATATCCTTTGGGTTTCGCAAACCAAGCCCGCCCTCGTTTTTGGGACGGCACACCACGCCCTCGTTCTTTATTCGGATATATGAAGATATATAAATCACATAACATAAAATGTATACATAAATAATAATAACTCTTTTATTCTAATTCATTTATCTCAACAAAATATCATATGTTGCATAACATAATTTCATTTTTAACAACCTTCAAACGATAAATTTATATTTTACAACATTATGACGTGAACGCACAGATTTAACCGATAAAAATTAAATTATATAAACATTCTCACTTTCAACATGTTATCAAACCATACCCAACTCATAACTCAACTAAATGCTACATAACATTATTTTGTAATTATCAAAGTTGTAAGCATGACCCTTCTACAAGAACTTGAAATCTAAGGGTAAGTGCAATGATAAAATTGTTTAAAAATGAAAACTAAAAAATGAATAAAAGTTCACATCTTATTCAAAAAAAAGTTCACATGCAGATAAGCTAACCATAAAATCTATGCTCTTCTCAATTACGAATATATAAAATGCTCTTCTCAATTTTAAATGCTCTTCTCAATTTTAACTTTTTTTTACATTTAACTCCTTATATTTAATTAGTTATGTCGATTAATTCAAATTATTCAAGTGAATTCAATTATTTATGTTCATTGATCCATTTATAAATCCTTCAGATATATGATAATTCAATATATACATCATATTAACAAAATATTGGAGTTACATATTCACTTATATATATTTTATATAAAGTATATCGCGTAACATAAATTATTTACATATATGGTATTAACAATTTTAATTTATAATTTTTTGAGTTTGGACATTAATTTGTACAGAGATATGTAGTTAGCGAGTATTGAACCCTCAACCTTATATCTAAGCATCGCAAATCATTTTAGTTTATAATTAATACATCATAATAAATTTATCATATATATTGCGTAATTAAAATATATTTTAGCAATAATTAAAATAATAATATTTTTAACAACTTTACCGTTTGCAACGTACGTGTTACACACTAATAATGTTATTATATGTAAAATATTATGTAAATCCAAGGTCTCTATAATCAAAGACCAGGCCTCCTCCAGATCGGAGGCCCTGAACGGCCCCCTAGCCAGCTTATGCCTGGGGTCGCCTTTGTAGGAGGTACAAGAAATTCAAAATTTGCTCGTCGAAATTTAGGGAGTTGGATGTGATATTTGAAGGTTGCAGCCAATACCTAGTTCAGCATTCAGTTGTATGCCGACTTTCACATGGACGGTATCGTCGTATGTCGAGATAAACGCTCGCATCCCTTGAATTTCTGTACTTCCGCATCGCTTAGTTGCTACCGCTGCTCGTGGACGTCAGTTGAGTGGAGCTTCGTCGCGTGATGATATGATAAAAACCTTTCGTAAATGTATAACTGTGTTATAGGAGGTTGGACCATTTTTTGAATGAGAAATTACATACATTCCAACCAACTTTGAGTTGGACTACGCCGTCCGTTTGCTGATGAACAAATCTATTTTTGTTTTAGTTTCTAATTTCGTTTCATAATATATGAATCCAATATATACAATCCGAACTAGGCATCAAAATATACATATCTGTACTGTTTTCTCTCTTATAATAGAGGGAAAAAACAGATTGGAAATGTGGGAAAGTGAGGTAAACAAAATTTTTATACGCACACAGTACCAAAAAATGTATAAAATACATGCATGGCTTCCATATGTGTGTTTTTTACACGTCCAGATGCTGGATATGTATAAAATATGCAACATACTTAGGCATGTATTATTTAAACATATCTCTGAACCTGTATTTTACTAGTCCAGTTGTTAGGCATTTTCAACCCTTCACAAGTTTAAGCTTAGGTTCGTTAATATCAAAGTACATAAACTATTGGAAATGGCCTGATATCATGTTACGTGTGTCTAAAGTTAGGCATTCAGGAACAAATATATCATTAATCAAGGGACCCAAAACCTTAGGAAGGATCGGATCTGGACGTCAAGTTAATTTGGAACCGGGACCTCCATTACTTTTTGTTGTTTGAAACTACCATTTATGTATTTTAGTTTCAGTAGATCTCTTTACTTTCTTGCGTTTCGTGAAATAAACATGTGAAATATTGTACATGTGTCCTAATCATTTTTTTTGTCAATTGACAATTATTTAAGATATTTAACTCCGACATTCAATCTCACGTTTAAGCCATGGTTTTACTGTTAAGGTTGTCTCCAGTTGCACTTTATGGATATGGATTGCTGCTTCATCAACTTCCACTATGGACTACAATTCCAAACAGAACACTTCTCTGCATATTCTTTTTCAAGCACATATTATTATTTATACATACACGAGCATTTATATAGTTTGCAATATATAAATGATTCCTTCTGCATGCATTTTAGAATCAATCAGACGTTTTGTCTTTCAAATATGTTTCCTTATATCCTTATATTTCCAGGTCTTTTTGTCTTTGTTTTAGCCATGTATATGAACTTCACATTAGACTATCTTTTAGGCTGCCTTGACAGCCGTTCTTTTTTATTTTTATCTAGATCACAGGACATCAAAGTTAAAATAACATGAGATAAATAAGTTTGGTCTTAACTCAATTTTAGGTTGCAGTGGCATTATTAGGTATGGATGTTGACAAGCAGTCAACAAGTATTTACGATGCACAAAGATTAAAAAATCTTCTATCATTAACCTGAAAAACATGGACTATTTATCACTTTAATTATTCGGAGTCTTGGTTGGCTTTTTAAGAATAAACAACAAATATTCTCTGAACAAATTTGTGTGTTCCTAGATTCTAAATTTGTTCTTATTTTGCAAGCAAACCTGGTAGTTGGACCAACCATACAAAATTTTTAGTGATATAAAAGATTAAAATTTACATTCGAATTGTTGAAAATAAAGTAACATTAGCTGTTGATTTGAACTGCTAAAATTATGAGGAGTTCAAAAGTTCAAGAAGATATCAAACTTTCAAAAATTATATTGTTTAAACTATGCAAAGTTTTTATTTTCTTTCTTCAAATGAAGAAGCAATTTATAAGATATTTTGTTGAATTGGAAATAATTCCAAAACATGCGAAAATAATGGAGAGTGAGAGAGAGAGAGAGAGTGTAACGTGAAAGCGAAATTAAGAGAGAGAAATATGTCAGCAAAATGGAAGCATTACCCCCTCACAAGAGTTACCACCATCTCTTGTGTACTTTTTTTTTTCCTGCACTTGTAAAGTCGAAAGCGCTCTCTCCCCTTTTCTCTTTCCATCATACTATTTTTGTTCATTAACTTAGTTCATAAACTTATTCTATAGTAATCACTCTACGACTTAACCTAATATACACATGCAAATATACGTACATGGTTATCCTATATTATAACACATTAATTTATGGATGAAATTCCATAAACGTTCTCAAACATTTTGAAACAAATCAAATTCTACTGTAGCTCACACCAATAATTATCGTTTAAGCCTAGAAGCTATATTATGTAGCATAAATTCATCTTGACCTAGCGATTATGTCTATCCACCAATAATACTGTACTGTAAATCGGAATACTACATTATGAACAGCTGCAGCTGGTATTACTTCTCAACCTTCACCCTTTGAATAGTGTTTTACTGCTCCTTTTTTTCTTCCTCTTCACATTTATTTTGCCCTCTTGTCTGTATGTACAGTACTGACCATTCTTTTTTCAGTAGCTGCTTCTTCTTCTTTACACAAACATCGCTTGTTGTTACCTTGATTCTTGTTTTCCCAGCCTAATCGGTAAGCGTTCTTGTAATTTTACTGTTTATCTTCACAATTCTGTAGCTTATCATATAGCTCTACTTATTATCTTCAAATTGCGTGAATTTTAGCTCTCCTCTACATGTACTTTAGGTAGTAGTACCATAATAAAAAGGGATAAAACATTTACAATGGATTGGGACATGAAAATGGCATGGGAGATGAGTGAACTAGATCCGAATGCCGAGCCCAGCATCAGTTCAATTCGATCAAACAATTTAGACTGCTCAGTTGATTTGAAACTTGGTAATTTTGGAGATTTTGGTTTGAATGAGAAATGGAAAGATCATCATCAAACGGTGCCAACAGTTACGGCTTCGCCCTCGAGTACATCAAAAAGGGCACGTGTTCCTAACAGCAGCAATCAGAATGTATCATGTTTAGTTGAGGGATGTACAGCTGATCTTAGCAATTGTAGGGAGTATCATAAGAGGCATAAAGTTTGTGAAGTTCATTCTAAAACTCCTATAGTATCTGTTAATGGTCAAGAACAAAGGTTTTGCCAACAATGCAGCAGGTATATCTCTTATTTCTTTCATTACACTTTGTCTATAATGTTTGTCTTCAATGATAATCATTAATGAAAATCATTACCTGGGTATGTTGATGACTGAATTGGGAATATATATATATGACTTTAGAGGAATCTACATACGCAGTAAACATTCTAAATGCAGTAGATAGATCAGATTAGGTGTGGAGTTAATAGAACTGATGTTGAACAAATATATCGACTTAGATTCTTTGGGTTCATTTAAGAGTATATATAAGTGGCAATTTTTATTTTCATACCAATTCCATTTAGGGAACATGAGGTGTAGTTGTGTAAACAACAGTTTTTTTTTCTTCTTCTAAGCAATCATGTACAACCGTTCTACTGGAGTAAATCACAACCGTTCATACTCCAATAGAAATGGACATACATGATTATCTGCTTCTCTGTAGAGCAGATGAACCGAACCTATCAGGGTTTGAGTATGAATCATGATCTGCTTTGAATTTGGACTGCGATGATGATTATGTTTTTTTTTTGTACTGATTATATGGTTTTCACTTTGCCTCATCACATGAAACATATATAATTGTATATGCGTCTCCTATTTGCATTTGAATCTGGTAAAACATTGTCCAGTTTTACGTAGTAACTGCCATCCAACTTTTTTATGATCTACCAGTGATAATAAATGTGGGCCAAAACATTAAGTTCTTTTGTTGTTTCTTTGGTCTCTTCTTTTATTGCTTGCCATTTTATTTTGAATGTTGCTTCTAGCTGTTTCACCTTTAATTATCATCCTTAGCTTCAAACATATACTTAAACTTTTTGAGAAACAAAAGCATTCACCTTGTACTGATGACCCATTTGATAGAGAAGAATATTTTCTTTCTGCATTTACTTAAAAGCAACAAGTTATTACTGTCTTTTTAATTTTTGGTGATGTATGCATTTTGGTTGCATTTAAAACATTAGATTTCTTCTTGAGATAACTTCAATTTTTGTACCCATCATTATTTTTGCATTTAAAATAGGCATAGAATTGGAGCTATTTTAGCTTGAATGCTAGAGTTATTCTTTTATAAGGTTTTATACTTAAACTAAAGAGCAGTGTTAGACACATTCAAATTCTCGCTACAAATTATTACTCACTATTCAAATACTAGAATTTTTGCTAGTAGTACTCTTAATGACTTTACACTCCACAATATCCAAAGCGGTCTACCATAGAATAATGAACAATCTTCAAGGCCTGTTTGGATAGCATTTGAAATGTAACTTCTGTATTTTAAAGGCAAAAATAAAAATTCAATTACGATTCAACAAAATAAACAAATTCTAATATATAATCCGGCTCTGTGTAAACAAAATTACTTTAACTAAAAAAAAATATTTTGACAAATTGATTTTGTAATTATTAGCATTTAAAAATCAGTATACATTTTCAATAAAAGCAAAAGCCGTTTTCGCTTTTGGTTGTGAAATATATTCGACGTTATAGTACTGGGTAAGAATGGATTTTTTTCCATGTTACCGAACAGACTAGGTACTATGTCTATTTACTATGGAGTGTGACTTGGATATTTTGGAATGACTGTATAGTGTCAGCCTACAAAACTGATAAGAGTGCACCTATGGAAAACAGATCAACGCAACATAATATTACCTGCAAGATTTAGAGAATAGCTTGGCACAAGAAATCTTTTATTAACAATGCGAATGGAAGTAAAAACAAATCAGAAGCTTTTATTGTTATCTTTGAATTTGCTAAATATGTCGGTTGGTTACAACTTTTTACAATGGAATACCACTTGGCAAAATAGGGAACAACAAAATCGCAATAGGGTGTCTACAAACATAATGACAATTTGTATTGAAAGGCATGCAATGAAATAACAAATTTCTCCTCGGTTCCAAATAATCTTTGTTGCATACTTTGCCGTGAGTAGGTGCTATTATTTGATGATTTCATTCATCCTTCCACACTTCCCTTACCTTGAACCTTCTCGACCTCTAAAATCCCATCATGACCAACCAAGTTGACGAAATCCACGACTACTTCACCCAACACCAACAACACATCGACACGATAAAAACCACTCAAATCGCTCATGGTCCAATGCTCCAAAACCGACAATCCCAAATCCACGAAATCTAACTCTTACCCCATCAAATCACCAAAGCATTGGTTGATATTAATGCCAAACTTTCCTCACACCTTCATCTTTTCCCCAATGAATAGACCCTTCACAAAACATCACTAATTCATCCAATTAACAACCGCTATTGTTACCCATGCCAAATAAGATCACGGTTAGACCCTTGATTGTAATCTTACAACTTTCGATGGATCTAATCTATTTAATGGAATCTTCCAAGCTAACACTTCTTCGCCTACCACTTAAAATCCCCCCTCTTCGAATAGCGCGTTGACTTTACAAGTTTCTATACGATCAGACAAGCTTTCACTCGGTTCCAATGAGACAATGGATGCATCAAAACCAACAATTGTCATCATAGTGTGCTCTAATCCAAGCCATGGAGCAACGCTTTAGACCACCTTCATGTTGGGACGAGATTCCAACCCGAGACCACTCAAATCGAAACACCACAAGCACAGCGGAAGACAAGATCGTGGTAAGAAGGGTAAAAACAACCAATCAATAACTCAAATTCCAATCTCAATCCACGACAATCACAATCCAAGACAAGTAATTCAGAAATTAAAGCAATAACGAAAGATAAATCACACAACGATTTATAGTGGTTCCACTAACGTTGTGGTAGTGTACATCCACTTTAAGAGAGAGCTTTTATTAATATTGATGAGAAGAGTACAAGAGATTGAATACAATGATCAAAATTCTAATTAGAAATTGATTTGTGAAGAAGAGAATTGAAGAAAATTAGGTTTTGATAAACCCTAGTTGGTGGAGGCTAATCTCTTGTAATTACTTGCACATTTTCTGATCTGGAACTTGAAGCTAGCTTATATAGGAGAATAGAAACCCTAGGCAATGTTTCGAAATTGCCCCTGTAGATATCACAAATCTTCACACTAAGTCCACACGTGAAAAACAGGCGAAAGTCGCCTCAGACGTCTGGCCAAAATGGTCAGACGTCTGACTTAAGTTATTGGAAAAGTTTCGCTTCAGCTCAGACGTCTGACTATTTGGTCAGACATCTGAATATAGACGCTAGAACCAATTCTGCACAGACTCAGACATCTAACACTTTTGGTCAAACGTCTGACCTCATTCTTTGTAACAGGTCTGGTGCAGATTTGCTGAAGGGTCAGACGTTTGACTCTGTCAATTCAGCCCGCTTCACCTTTTCCCTTATAACTTTCACATCCGAACTTCGATTTGTGAACCGTTTTCTTCGTTACGAAGCTACTTCCGACCTCTACAATTCTCCATATAGCGTCGTCAAAATTTAACACTTCAATCCTCAACCTTCAATATACCCTATTCAAACTTAAGCAAACCGCATCAATCAAAGAATACCAATCGTTATTTGGAACCACAAACGACAGATTTGCTAACCTACAGATGGATGGTATTCTAAATTGCTTTTCTAGCTTGAAACCGAAATGACCTCATCCTTCTACCCCCACCGTCATTTCTGAAGCTATAAACCCGACAAAAATAATCGAAACAATATTTAATGAATCCTAATACCTATACAACGGGTCCAATATAAATCGAAACCACTGTTTTAAATCTCAGATATCTCGGTCGAGGTCTCGGTTGAAGGCATAGGTGAAACAAAACATGATATATTGGTTGATATCATTTCGGATATGTCGGCCGAAATTTACAAATATCGACCGATATTTGTAGCGAAATGATATTCTGAGATCTCTCCGTTATATTTTTTAAAATAAAGGGTATGCAAGTATAATTTCATGGTTAAAACTACTACTTTCTTTGCTTAAACAATATATGTTTATTCAAACATTTATTTTATAAATATTGGTGGCGATGTGAATACTCTGTAGCAGGAAATAATGTAAGCATGAAGGGTAGAATTTCCTTGTTTATGTGGTAGGAAGTAATGCAAGCACGATGGGTAGCGTTTTCTGCTTTTATGTGGGTATTCACATAACAATGGTTCATGTCAGTTTAAAACTTTAATTATGTAAGTGGTGTTCATTCAATATTTTTATAATGTTTAATTAGATATGTACGTGTTGTTTACTTATTTTAAACTTTAGTGTTGTATAAACTTCATGGATATGATTTTTTAATATTGTTTATCATATTTTAGCATTGTATGAACTGATTTGAAACATTGAAATATACGCCGATATGGTCCTGAGATGAACTTTAAGGTCCGATATGTAAATCTGATATTGGCATCCGAGATGCACTTGTCTCGTCCATCGCTGGGACGAAACGTGATCGATGTCTGAGATTTAAAATCTTGATCGAAACTCAAACCCTCCTCTACGTACCTAATCCCCAATATCATCATCTACCCAAAATCCAATTTGAAATTATCTATAAAGTGCCTCACTTCATCAAAGATGCAACAACGTCAAGCTCAAAGAGTAAGTTCCAATTGTGATGAAAATTATCAAGCAGACAACATATGCCAAAGTCTTTGATATGTTACAATCCCAACATCATACAACCATCCATAAGTCCCTTCACTTCACCTGACCTACTTATTAAAAAATGTGGTTCATGGAGATTGTGTACCGATTATCCTGCCCTAAATGCTATCACGGTAATTTTTAGAGGAGAAGACGAGGGAAAGAAGAATTTTAGAAGGGAAGAAGCATGAGGAAGAAGATAATTTTTCAAAATTTCAGCCTATCTTTTTCATTCATTCACAAGCAAATATAAAGATGCTACAACCATACAAATTTGGACAAGTGCCATCTAGAAGCTTACATAATTTCTATGATTTGTTATAGCCACTATCGTGTAACAGAAAGGATACTAAAGTAAAGTAAATTGTTATAAACTTTTACTGCTCTTATTCCTCTTACTGCACACACATGTACAACATATTGGTATATCCTTTCTGGTGCACATGGTTCTGTACATCGGCATATTAATTATTGTACATAACACGCAACTTGATATTGCCTTTGGGCTGCCGCTTCATGTGGCTCTATAGGGTTGGTTGAATCATTGCCTTGTCCTTACCGTATCATTATCCTGCCTTAAATGTTATCACGATAAAGAATCGATATCTTATTTCAACTTCCAAGCAATGATGAACAATATTATTCGGCCTTATCTTCGTAAATTCATTTAAGTATTCTTTGACGATATATTGGTCTATAGCGATTCATGGGCATCACACCTCTTATATTTGGAAAACAATTTTGGAATTTTAGCTACGCACAAAATTTTCACCGATCCTTTGAAATGTGAATTTTGGCCTACAGAGCTTAACTATTTGGGATGCATTATTTCATCCGACGAGTGCAAGTAGATCCTTAAAAAACCGAATCAATTCTTCATCGGCCAACTCTGACTTCATCAATAACAATTCCTGTTTTCTTAGGCTCACAGGCTACCATCATTGATTTATTAAAAACCACGCCCACTTAGCAACCCCATTTTCATATCTAGAATGTTGAAAATTCCTTCAACTAGACTGATAAAGTGCAACATGCGTTCACTACTTTGCCGTAGGCAATTACCCATGCCCTAGTTCTAGCGCTTCTCAATTTTCAGTCCTCCCAAATCAATGTCGATGCTTCGAGGCAAGCAACTGTTGTTGTTTTACCCCAGGAAAACCACTCATCCGTTTTTCATAGCAAGTGGCTTGCTCCTTCCCTCTGCAAGGCATCAACATATGTACATGAAATGTATGCAATTACATCGATCGTGCAAAAATGGCTGCATTATCTTTTAAGGTGTTGATTTGTTATCATCATCGACCATTATAGTTTGTTGAAAAGTAAACTCAATCAACATATCTATTATGGAAAAGTCATGTCTTTTTTATTAAAAAGTCATATATCCATTTAAATGAAGAACCATGTCGATTGAATAAAAAGTTATGCCTATTGAAGTGAACAGTCGTTTTTGTTCAGTGAAGAGTAATGTGTGTTGAAACGAAAACGTGTCTATCTAAAGATTTGTGTCTATTTGTAAGGTATGTAGTCTACCATAAATATAAGGTCATTTTGTTGTATTGTAAGTAAGTTGAATTGAAGCGGTAATAAAAGAAATAAATTTCCTTCTCTTTCTCTACTAATTTTAAAAATATAATCTCCTCTTTTTTCTAACAAAAGGTATATCATAATCATATGTGTTTGAAGATTAAAGTTTGAAGAAAGATGTCAAATGAAATACCATTAATAGTTTCATCTCTCGCTAAAGATAATATAATAAGTGGTGCGTAAGGATGAAGGCTTTGTTTGGAGCTTATGGAACATGGGAATGTATGAAGAAATGTGTTAAAGGAGATGATGCGACCGCAAAAACCAAAGACCAAAAGCGCTCTTACTCATTTTTCAAGCTTTGGATTATAATATGATTGAATTTTTTTCCAATGAAATCACCTTCAAGCATGCATGAGATATTCTTCAAACTTCTTCTAAAGGAGTTAATAGCGTAAAGAAAGTGTGTCTCAAAACATTAAGAGACGAATTTGAATATCTACACATGAAAGGTACCAAATCTATTTCAAAACTTTTAAGAGTTTTGTTATTAGTAGGGATGACAATGGGGTGAGTTTAGGGTCCAAACCCAGTAGGCCTGCTCCTGTTTTGATTCGCCATGATCCGTCATAATGGATCATCGGGACGGGTAGACCCATGATTCGTTCTTAAGAGCTTCAGGTTTAGCGTCGGGTCGGGGCTCGTCTTATCCGGTCCAACCCGACCCGCACTAATATGATATGGTAAAATAGCTTTATTCCTATAAAATGATTCGTTAATCTTTTTAGACATAAGTGATTATCACATGGATGCTCTTATGTTTGATTCAGTATGTTATAGGATTTTTATAGTATTGAATTGTACACTAAAAATTATATAATAGCATACACATTTTTTAAAATTTTTACTATCTTCCTTTATCGTTATAAACACATTGTTATTTATATTTAATGTATCCTTTAGTGACAATCCCTTTTACAAATAAAAAATAAATATATGTACATTATTACATAATTTTAAATGAATATATAGAGCCTTATTGGGTCATGGATGAGGCGCATCCATCCTTATGGATTATGAGACCGGGATGAAAATCCTGACCCACATCGGATCAAAGGAATGGGTACAGGACGAGGTTTAAAAAACTCAGGACAGATCTGGGGCATAAAAAACCCATCCCAACATGTCCCATTGCCATTTCTAGTTATTAATGTCCCATTGCCATTTCTAGTTATTAATAACCAAATGAAGAGATATGGAGAAGATATAAAAGATGATCGAGTTATTGGAAATTTTTTAAGATCACTAGATCTAAAATTCAATTATGTTGCTGTTGACATTGAAGAATCAAAGGATTTGGATACTATGACCGTGGATGAACTTGTTGGCTTGTTACAAGCGCATGAAGAAAGATTAAAAAACTGATTCAAGCATCAGTAGAACATGCAATGGAAGCAAAGTTATTTTTAAAAGAAAAGAAAACAATTTATGACACATTTTAAAAAGGCCGAGGATATGGCGAAGGCCGTGGCCAAGGACAAAATCGAGGCGATGTTATGGAAGTGGTAGATGAGGTGAACAAAGCATTATAAATAATAGTGAATTAAGTCATAACTTCAATCAAGGAAGAGGTCATAGATGAGGTAGAAGAGGAAGCTATCAACCAAGCCAGCGAAGAAATGACAAGTCACATATTGAATATTATAATTGTCATCATTTTGGTCATTTTTCTTAGGAGTGTAGAAGTAGCGTAGAGGAAATACATAATCTTATGGTGATCAACAAAGAAGATGAAGAACACGCTTTACTTCTTGTATGCAAAGGTAATCAAGACAAGGAGAGCAATCAGTTGTATTTTGACTAGGGTGCAAGCAGTCATATTTGTGGAAAGAGAAATCTATACATGGAGCTTGATGAGACTACTGGTGGTGAAGTCATATTTGGTGACTTTTCAAAAGTCAAAGTAAAAGGTAAAGGTATTATTATGTTTCGCTTGAAAGATGAAAGCCATCACTTTATTTATAACGTCTTCCGCGTATCGGATATGAAAAGTAACATTCTGAGTTTGGGACAACTTTTGGAAAAAAATGAGATGAACATAAAAGATAAAAGTTGGACCATGAAAGATGAAAAAGGAAGATTGCTTGCCAAGTATCTATGACAAAGAAAAAAATGTTCTTGTTGAATCTCCAATCTAATATCCCTATGTGTTTGAAGTCTTGTTTCAAAAATTTGTCTTGGTTGTGGCCTATGAGGCTTAAACACTTGAATTTTGATGGCTTAAAAATAACGAGTAGAGAAAGAATGATAAATTTATTACCTTTCAGTGACTATTCATAACAACTTTGTGAAGGACGTCTTCTTGGAAAACCAGCATGAAAAAGTTTCCTGAATGAGTCTTTGGCTCGAGCCCGACACCCATTGGAGTTAATTCATTTGGACGCATGGAACCTACCAAACCGTCATCACTTGGAAAAAACAATTGCTTTGTGCTTTTCATTATTGATTATAGACGAAAAACGTAGGTATATTTTTTTGAAAGAGAAATTGGATGTGTTAAACTTTTAAAAGGTTCAAGACACCGGTGGAAAAGGAAAGTGATTGTCAAATCAAAGCACTTAAATCCGAGAGAGATGGTGAGTTCACATCAACATAGATCAAAGTATTTTGTGATAAAAATAGGATCAATCGTCCTATGACAACTTAATATTCACTTCAACAAAATTGAGTGGCTGAAACGGAAAAACCATACCATCCTTAACATGGCAAGAAGTATGTTGAAAAGTAAAAACATACTAAGGGAATATTGGATTTAAGCAGGTTAGATTTGTGCAATCTACTTAATGAGTCGGTGTTACACCAAAGTGTTCATGGTGTTTATGGTGTTCATGGTGTAACACCTCAAGAAGCTTGAAGTGGTTACAAATCGAGCATTTCACACTTAAGAGTTTTTAGAGGCATATCCCATACACGCATTCCTGATGAGAAAAGAATTAACCTCCATGATAAAAGTGCAAGGTATATCTTTATTGGCTATGATTAAAGCTCTAAGGTTATAGACTATATAATCCAAGTAGTGGAAAAATTGTTATAGGTTGAGATGCCGAGCTTGATGAATGAGGGCGTTTGGGAATATAATAATAAAATGGAACCAACAATATTGTCCATTATTTGATGATGAAGTCATGACACAACCTATTACTCCACCAACAACACCTCAACCACAAATTGCACACGATGATGATGCTATTCTAGTGAAAGATCTCGCAGATTCAAAAATATGTGTGAATTATGTGAAACTATAAAAGAAATATCAAGTTTAGATGATTTTACATATCATTGCTTATTTGTAGAAGTTGAACCTATGAGATTTGATGATGTTGCTTGCGATGAAAAAGGGAAACAACAATGAATGAAGAATTTAAGGCAAGTAAGGAAAATGACACATATGAGTTAGTATCTTTAGCGAATGACAAAAACAAAATTTGCGTGAAGTGTGTTGGGGAAAATCCCTCAAGACCGCCTTAGGAACAAAAAAACCCAACCTTGCGGAAAAACAAATAGGATCGGATTAATGGTGAAGCAAAACAAACAACAGATAGTCATCAGCTAAAAGCAATCACAAATCAAACAATAAAAGAAAGTAACAAAGGATTTATAGTTGTTCCACTACCGCGAGGTAGTGTACATCTACTTGGGAATATGATATTCTATTACTTTCTAAGAGTAGAAATTTTTACAAAATTGATAATGGAGAATAAGAATAAGAAATACAACCGGAAGAGATAATTCTACTCATGTTAATTTCTGCTTTTATATGGAGATTATTACCTAGAGTTGGAAATAATTGATTTATGGTCAAAAATCAATGTCTCATTAATTCTCCTATTCATACAAGAAACGTTTATCCATTTGATTTTTCAGTTTCCACCAATTTACATGCGCCTGGTAAGATTACTTCTTTAATCAGCTAATTAAGAAATTATTGATTACCTCAATTTTCCAAAATAATTCTTCTTTTAACGTAGGTAATTTATTTCTCTCTTTAATGCTATAAAAGATGCAATATATATTTGAGTAATTATCTCAAATATTTTTCAAATCTTTTACAATTGGAAATATTGTATCATCAAATCTTGCAATATTCACGTTGATACTATATTTCCCCGCAAGTCTATCAACTCCACCTACATCCTCTTACTCCAAGTTGGACCCATCAATCTCCACAATAAAAACAAACGTCTCCATGAATCATCTCAGCTCTCCCCCTTCCCCCGCCTCGTGTCACCATGTGGCACCTAGCATTTTGATAAGCGATTTCAGTTCGAGCAACGCCCGAACTCTACAGCCTTTATGCGTATCCGTTGCTTTCTCCTTTGATCTCTGATGGCCAACTTCAGACGATACTTTATTCCGCTTATCAAGCACATCCTCTTGGCAGAACCTCACCTTGTTGAAGCTTTCCCTTTTGATCTCATTTTGTCTATGCAGAAACTCAAAGTCCCTTCTCGTATGCCTAGCTTCGATATTTTTTCCACGAGAACTGTAAGCTCCTACCCTAGACCCTCCAAGTACATGATTCCCTTCAAGAGATACAAATTCTGAAACATCTCCCTTTATCACTACAAATGCACCCTTAGAAACCCCCATATTATCCTTCTCCATAGTCACATTTCATCCTTTCGATGACAACTATCCAAAAGATATCATCGACTTTCAAAAATCGAAACATAGCGGACACGTATCACCCTGTCAAACATGCGAATCTGCACGGTACCTACGTCCACGACTCTACAGTGAACAACATTTTCCATAAGAATCTCATTTTTTTCTTTTTTTTCTTCAAAAGAACTGAAATAATTCTTATTAAGCGTCATATGGAAAGATGCTCTCGTAACTAGCACCCAATGGTCTGATACATCTGATACTACCGCCGTTAATAAGTCATTGGATACAACTTTCTCCATTGCAATCGACGAACTTCCATCTTCAGTCTTCCTCTTCAAGTTCGCACAATCTCTTTTTCAATGACCTGGTTTCTTACAAATGTAGCATTTTCCATCTCTGGATTTACCTTTTAATAATTACCTGGTTTTCCAGATTTGAAACGCCCTCTAGAATTTCAATTCTTCTTCTCCTCTCCCCCTCTCTCAGCAAATAGGTCTTGACTACTGCTTTCTCCTCTACCTTCATCCCTCTCTTATCTCTCAAGCCTCGGATAGAAAATCCGAATTCACATCCTCAACGATCAAAGTATCTTTCGTAAAAGATAAAGCTGTTAGCGAAACCCGTGTAACGCTTCGGAAGAGAACACAAGAGGATCATAACCATATGCTCTTCATCTACCTTCAAATACACGGTCTTCATCTTCATCGTTGGATCGTCAAAGAAACCCAGATGCTCTTTGATAGAAGTACCATCTCTCACCCTCATGATGAATAATGTCTTTAACAAAATCAAATGGTTAGTCAATTTTTTTTTCAGATAGAGATTTTCCAGCTTGGTCCAAATGCCATTAGCACTGGTTTCACCGCTAATCTCAGAAATAACATTTGCTCCCATAGCTAATTGCAAAGTAGTAAACATCCATTTTTTCATTTTCTTCCTTTCCACGGCTGAAATTTCAGCCGTCAACTCATCGAGAGCAAACACCACAGGATGAACTTCATTTCTCATCAAACAACTTTCATCCTTCATTGCCACTTCTCGAAGTTTTTATCACTGTTCCACTTCTCTATTGCTAAAATAGATCCTGATGTAATATAGGTCCCTTAACATAGGGTCTTGGTACAACCACTGGAGTCTCCTCATCTCCTATTACAATGCGTAACACCCTTTCTCAATCAACCTTGTCTCTTTGATACTAGACTATTGGAAAAAAAATCTCTCAAGTTCGTCTTAGGAACAAAAAATCCAACCTTGCAGAAAAACAAATAGGGCTGGATTAATGGTGAGGCAAAACAAACATATAGTCACTAGCTCAAAGCAATCACAGATCAAGCAATAAAAGAAAGTAACACACAAGATTTATAGTGGTTCCACTACTGCAAGGTAGTGTACATCCACTTGGGAGAGAAGTTTTTATTACTTTCTAAAAGGAGAAATTTTTAGAAGATTGATAATGGAGGAGAAGAATAAAAAATGCAACTGAGAGAGATAATTCCACTCATGCTAATCTCGGCATTTATATAAAGATTATTACTTGGGGTTGAAATATTTGATTTATGGTCATAAATTAATGCCTTGTCAATTCTCATATTCATACAGGAAATATTTATCCATTTGATTTTTCAGTTTTCTCCAATTTACATGTGTCTGTTAAGATTCCTTCTTTAATCGGGTAATTATGGAATTAATTGATTACCTTAATCTCCTACAATAATTCTTCTTCCCACGTAGGTAATTTATTATTGTCTATAATGCTACAAAAGAGACAATATATATTTGAGTAATTATCTCAAATATCTTTCAAATCTTTTACAATTGAAAATATCGTATTACCAAATCTTACAAAGTAGGTGTGCAAATGAGGAATGCTTGCGATATCGAAAATGCAAAGCAAGATTAATTGCCAAAGGTTACAAACAAAAGGCCGGAATTTATTTTGGAGGGGGAGGGGTATTTGCACTTGTTACTCATCTCGAAACAAATAGATCATCTCCCTTATAGTCTAAAATTATTGGAAAATTCACGAAATGGGTATGAAATCTGCTTTCTTGAGTGATTTCTTGGAGGAAGAACTCTATATTAAGTAATCTTTTGGATATGTATACAAGAACATGAAGATAAAGTGTTGAAATTGAAGAAGGCTTTCTACAGCATGAAGCAAGCCCATTGTGCTTAGAATAGTAGAATTGATAAATATTTTCAGGAAAAAGGTGTTATAAAATGTCCGTATGAGCATTCATTATTCGACAAAGTAAATAAAGATGGTGTTAAGCTAATAGTTTGCTTGTATGTGGATGACTTGAAGTTTACAGGGAATAATCTGAAGATGTTTAATGATTTTAAGAAAGCTATGACAAAGAAGTTTGAGATAATGGACATTAGGTTAATGTCGTACTGTCTTGGAATATAAGTGAAACATAGAAATAATGGCATATTCATTTCTCAAAAAGGATATGCAAAAGAAGTTCTCAAGAAAATTAAAATGGAGAATTGCAAACATATTACCATCTCTACAGAATGTGAAACTAAATCATCCTTACAGCAACACGACAAGAGAATAAATCCCCCATTCTTTAAATGTCAAGCTAGAAGCTTGAGATATTTAACTTGCACGAAACCTGATATTTTTTTTGGAGATGGACTTATTAACTGTTACAAGGAAAGCTCATACTACACATTTGAAAGTGGCTCAAAAAATACTTCGATACATCAAAGGTACAATCTATTATGGACTTTTATATGATCCTTTTCACGACTTTAAGCTTGTTGGCTACTGTAATAACGACTGGATCGATGATATTGATGATCGAAAAGCACTACATGGTTTTTTTTCTTTATGGAAAGTTCATTATTTACGTGGAATTCTAAGAAACCATCCATTGTAACTCTTTCTACATGTGAAGTTGACATATGATACGTCTCCTTTTTGTGTTTGTCATGCTATTTGGTTCCAGAGTTTGTTGAAAGAGCTTAACTTACCAAAAAACCGATTCAAAAGAGATTTATGTTGATAATAAATCTGCTATTACATTGACGAAGAATCCAGTTTTCCATGATAGGAGTAAGCACTTGATACCATGCATCATTTTGTTTGAGACTACATATCAAAGAAGGAAGTGAAGCTGGAGTTTATGAAGTCACAATACCAAATTGTAGATATCTTAACAAAGCCATGAAAAACTAATATTTTTGAAAAGTTGCATAGTGAATTAGGTTTAAGGGGGATGTTGAAAAGTAAACCCAATCAAAATGTCTATTAGTGAAAAGTCATTCGTCCATTCATGTGAAGAGTCATGTCTACTGAATAAAAAGTTGTATCTATTTAAATGAAGAGCCGTGTCTATTCAGTGAAGAGTCATGTTCGTTGAAACGAAAAGATGTCTAATTAAAAAGTTATGTCTATTTATAAGGATATGTAGTCTACTATAAATATATGGTCATTTTATTGTGTTGTATGTAAGTTGAATTAAAGTAGTAATAAAAGAAATAACTTCCTCCATTCTTTCTCTATTAATTTTAAAAATATAATTCTCCTTGTTCTAAAAGAGTTTATGTCATTTGCTTACTCAAACGGTACAAACGCTTGAACAAAAAATGATTGGTGAAATTGCTTGGATACCATTTTGTTGTTCAGTACAAACTAAGTCAATAACGTTCTGATGTAAAGGCTTTTCAAATCTATTAAAAACTTTGTCACTCAATGTTCTGCTTGTTTGCAAACTAATTCTGAGAACACACCACAAAAGGGTCTCCTTCAACCTTTAACTATCCTGGCTCAAATTTGGAATAATATATCTATTGATTTTATTACTTATCTTCCATCGTTTTAGGAGAAACTTGCATTTGTGTGATATCAGATCGTCCTCGCTCGATTATTTTCGATCGAAACCAGATATTTATAAGTCATTTTTGGAAGGAGCTTTTCTGCCTTTATGGAACCGAGCTTCGAGTGAGTAGTGTATGTCACCCTCAAACCAATAGCCATATCGAGATGGTCAATCGACGTTTAGAGACTTATCTTAGAGCAATTTAAGACGATTTTCCTAAACAATGGACCAAATACTTAACTTGGACGGAATGGTGGTACAACACATGCAAACATTCCTTTACAGGAATGTCGCCCTTTCAAGTCGTTTATAGCCGTGCACAACCAATCATTTCCCACTAACTTTCTAGCACCACCAAACTTCATAATTTAGAAGAATGAGCACTCACATGGGATCATATTGTATACCCTATCAACGCTAATTTACGACGAGCATGAGTTTGGATGAAGAATCAAGCTAACAAACATCATCAAGATAGAATTTTCTACATCAAACTCCAACCTTATCGCTAATACACCCTCGACTCCCTTCAAACAAACTCTCCAAGAAATATTTTGGTTCATTCCAAATATTTGAACGAATCAGGCCTGTAGCATATCGCCTCTTACTACTGCCCGAAGCTCGTATACATCCCGTATTTCAGTTTTGCCCAAACCTTCAAGCTACAACTCATAGCCATTACCTATAGAAATCACATCTTATGACCTTAAGGACAATGTTGGCTCTCAAGGGGGAGGTGGTGATACAGTTGCACCTATGATAAATAGACCAAGACGCAACATAATTTTACCAGCCAGATTTAGAGAATAGCTTGCCATAAGGAATCTTTTATCGACAATGAAAATGAAGTAAAGACAAATCATAAGCTTCTATTTTATCTTTCAATTTGCTAAATATATCAATTAGTTACATCTTTTGTTAATGCAATGCCACTTGGAAAAACATGGACCAACAAATTGTAACAAGTTGCATATAAGTAGAATGACAAATTGTATTAAAATGCAGGAAATGAAATAGCAAAAAATTTCTCTGTTCCTTTCCTCCTGCTTCGTCATCTTTTCTTTCTCCTTATTTTTTTTTCTTTTTTGCTACAAATAAACCCTGCTGCTTACCTTGCCGTGAATAGATGCTATTACTGAACAAATTAGGTATTATGTGTACTTACGATGGAGTGTGACTTGGATATATTGGAATGACTATTTCAATGTGTATAGTGTCAGCATACAAAGCATTATCAAATAATTGGTTTTCTTTTAGTTTTACTTGGCATTGGGATCCCCAACTTGCGTTCACAGTTAAAATACATTTTAACATTTCATTTGACCCCCCCTTTATTATATCAAAATTTTCAATTATCTAAGGGAAAGCTACCTATAACATCGATTAATTCCAAACATAAAGATGTTTATGTATAGATGAGATGAAATAAATTAGTCGAACAATCAAAGTCAATTCAACAGGCTACAACCAAACATGAGCAATGTAGATATCAACAAAAAATAAAATGGTCACATAAATTTTAGTGGTTTCATTATCAATTAGATAACGTACGTACACTTTTAGAAAGAAGAATTTTATTAATAATTTTAAGCGGTTTACAAAGAGACTGATAAATTTGCTTGAGGCTATTACAAAATGAAGAAGATAGTTTTTTCCATACACTTGAGATCTTATGTGAAGTAATGTGGTTATAGCATCCAATTAGTCTCAACTATTAGATTATCTTATGAAAGATCCAAGAGTTCAAATAAAAAGTACCAAAAGTTTCCTATTCGCTTCATAACCGTTCTGTTTCACCCATAAGCCTAGGATAAAACTTCAATGTTTCACATCTTTTGGTTTGTAGCTCCATATGATGAACCGTCTTCATCGTTATGGTCATAATGAAATTTTCTTCAAGTTGGATATAATGTAGCACATATTTCAACATTCCACCTTGATATAATATATTCTCCAGCCCAAGCCTTCTCCAAACTTCACATTTAACCAATAATTATCATATCCAAGATGATACGAACATAGATACTTTTTCAATGGGCTCTGGCAAAGTCACCTTCCGTTGCACTGTGCTAATGAGCTCTAACATGGTCATCGTTTGCCCATGCAGTGTTGGAAGTATCCAACTCAAATAGTTGAATCGGTCAATCTCGTGAAAACACAACATCTCGTACAATCTCCGACCAAGTCACTCTCTCTCTTACTGTGCTACCATTTGTCACATAACATCTCAATAAGCGAATCAAGTTTAAGCAAATGCTCGAACTTAGCAATATAAAATGATTTGATAAACATGTTTGTTGCATTATATTTCATGCAAACTTTCTCTAGATGAACCGACTTTTCTGCATTGAAAGTTATAATAAATGATTTTCTTATCTTTATATATTACTCGAGCTAATAGTTTATTTTTCAGCTAAATAAATAGTAATTTGGATAACACAATTCATCACGACACTATCATGCACATCCCAAGTCACACAACCATCACTTCATATAGTGCGCCTTTTTTGCTGCTTCAACAGCGTCTATCAACTCAATTTTCGCTGGGTATAATGCAACTACATTTTGCAACGTCGTTCTCTAACTAATATAAGTACATCTAAAAGTAACACATATCCAAAGATTAACCTCCTTCGATCCTTATCTCCAACGTAATTTTAATCACAGTAGTCAACCAAGCTGCAATCCTTTCCATTGCCAAAAACATGCCAAAATCCGATGTTTCGTTAAGATACATCAAAACAACTTCAACAGTTGTCCAATGAGATTTCTCAGGGTCAACCATGTAGTGACTAAGCACCCCAACATGTGCAATATCCGGCCTATTATAGACTATACCATGCATTAAAATTCCAATTACACTAGTATAATGTACCTTTTCCATATATGTCTTGTATTCGTCAGATATCACAGTCCTTTACAAAAAGCTTCATATTTAATATACACGATATTTGTCGTCTCCATGCTAAACCGAGTAGCAACTTATTAATTTTTTTTTGAGTCAACGTGCCTTTTTTTGCTTTATAATGATCATTAATTTTGAATTTCGTTTTCAAACGCAATTTCAAACAATTGATTTCTCTCACTTTCTTAAGAAGCACTTAAATGTCGTTCATAGAAAAGACCAAGTAAAATTAGTCATCACTGTCCAAATGCTTGTCCAAGGCACAAACATACTTTATGCTTTTATCAAAGCCAATACTATGTATAATAATCAAATTTCTTGTACCATTACCTAAGTGATTACTTAAAGGCATAAGTTATTATTCAACTTACAAATCAAATTAGACTTTCCATCTACAACAAGCCTATCTGATTGCTTCACACACACACACGTGGTTTCTTCCAATTCTACTTGTGGAAAAGCTATCTTCCCATCATGTTATGCCAACTCCATGTCATTATTACCAACAATGGCTACTAAAATCCAGATAGAGGTACAACAAATGTTAGCAGCAAAGATCCTATTTCATCTGAGAAAACCCTTTCGTTACCAAATTAGTTTTATATCTCTTCATTCTTCACCTTAATTATATACTTGCAACTTATGACTCGATGTCCCTGAGGTAACATAATTAGTATACATGTCTTATTCTATATCAAATATTACATCTTCTCTTTGATAGTGCAAATCCACTTCAATTTATCACTCGATTTCAAAGCATCATCAAGGTCTAATAACTCATGTGCAGTACATAATCAAACTGATTATTAAGACTAGGGTTTGTTTATCGCCACTTTACATATTTATTTGATGCCCTTTTGGTATGTCGACTAATCTAAATAGATCCAACATCATATAAATCACTAGCAAATTTAACTTGAACTAAATTCGTTTTAGTATCATGAACATCACCTTCACTATTAGAAGACATGTGTGGAATATCAGTGATGTCTCGTCAGCTGTATTCTTTTTATTACGACCTTATCATCAATTGGAACAACTCTACTCAAGCTAAAAAGTGGAATCAATATCCATCTTCTTAGACTTCTCTCCATGTAAGTCCGGATCGCAGATAAGTCTCCTAAAGTTTTGAACATAACCGATTCATCAAAGATACTATGCCTTGAGTGGATTATTCATTGGTCCCACGGTTCCAAATACATTTCCTTTAATGTCATTCATTTAACCAAGCTAGAAACATTTCGAAGCTCAACATTTCAACTTATCATTTTGTGTTACGAACATGTACATGAAAGTCAAAAGGTAACGAAATAACTTATGTTTATAGGTTGACCTCTCCATTTTTCTTTGGAATCTTCTCATCAATGGCTGATCCTGGAAGTCGATTTATAATATGAAAATAATTGGTACAACTTCAACCAAAAAACCTTTAGATAAGTCCGTATGCAATCTTAAGTAGTATGTTTTCTTAAGTAAATTCATATTTATTCTTTCTACACCCATTGAACTACAGGTCCACAATTGTATTGAGAAGTCTTATGATACCACACCCTTTGAATAAGCAACTCGTTCGAGACATATTTAGCGCCATTATTGGGTCTCGGCATCTTATACATTTTGTCAGTTTGGTTTTCAACATGAGTCAACCCAACTTTAAATCTCTCGAACACTGCTTACTTGGCTTTCCTTACATATACCCAAGCTTAAACGAGTAATCAATAATTAAAAAAACGTTGAAAAATGTGATACAATATTGAGTTTTGTTATTTTGTTTAGTCCCACATCGCGGGATAAGTTCAAAGCTTAGTTCCTAAGCCTTATATAAAAGAGCCTATATAATATAAATAACTTATACCAATCTCTATAATCTTCTCTCTCAAGTTATTAATAAAAATTCTTCCTCCCTTAATGGATGTGCAATATCGCATTATAGTGGAACCACTTTAAATTTTTTAGTGTACTTCCCTTTCATTTGTAATTAGTTGGTAATTTTCACTTTTTCTTTAAAGGAGAATAGCTCCATTAATTTTATTTGATTGTTTCGCCATTCTATATTTGATCTTATTGTTCCCCACCTGTGATGTTGGGTACTTCTTGGAAGAGTAGACCTAACAACCTGGTATCGGTGCATCTGGATTTGTTTATAGGTGTAAGGAAGTATGGTAGAAGGTGGAGGCACCTCTGTTGTAACAGGACCTTATATCAGAGGTATGTTGCATTTGGATCCCTGTTGGCAATAGAAAGATGGAATAGGGATAAAAAATTTAAGAAGTGACAATGGAGGATAAATGCTATTCTAGAAAGGAACATGGTTCATTAGGTGTTTTTTGACAATGAGGAGTTACCGGCTGCAGTTTCTACCATAGAGAAGGAGATGGAAGAATAAACATTTATTACTCTACAGTTGGTCATGAGAAAAAATGTTATCTCAGAAATTAACATGGAAACCACTGCTAAAGGAATTTGGATCAAACCGGAGAATATCGATTTGAAAAAATCACTCTAACTGTTTGATTCTATTGAAGACGGTTTTCATCATGAAGATGAGAGATGGTGCTTCAGTAAAGGCACATCTTAGCTTCTTTGACGATCTTGCATTGAAAATGAAGTCTCTGGATGAAGAACAGAAGATGATAGTTCTTTTGTGTTCCCTTCCGAGCGTTATACAGGTTTCGTTAACAGTATGATTTACGAAAGGGACACTTGAATGTAGATGATGTGAAGTCGGGTCTTCTATCCGAAGACTTGAGGGATCAAATGAAGGAGATGAGTAAAGTAAGAGAAATGAGTAGTAGTCAGGGCCTATTTGTAGAGAGAGGTAGAGAGGAGAAGAAGAGTTGCAATCCTGAGAGCGTTCAAAAACTAAAAAGCTCAGAAATGATTGGAGACGAAAGTCTATAGATGGAAAGTGTTACTATAGTAAGAAATCACGTCATTGTAAGAGAGACTGTCTGGATTTGAAGAAGAAGACGAGGATGGATCTTCATCGATTGTGATGGAGAAGACTATATCTGATGATGTGTTGACTGCAGCGGTATCCGATGTAACAGACCAATATGTGCTTACCAATATGTGCTTGAACATCGTTTCATATGACGCAAAATAAGGATTATTTCATCTTTTTGTTGGAAAAGAGAGAAGTGCAATCCTTATGGAAGATGATGCTAGTTATAGATCCATGAGAGAGGGTACAGTTCGGATTAGGATGTTTGACAAAGTGATATACACTTTAACAGGTGTCCACTATGTTCTAGATTTTCGGAAGTCCTTGATTTCTTTAGAGTGGTTAGCATCCATAAGATGCAAGATGGCAATGGAGAACGATGGTTTAAAGGTTTATAGGGTTGCACTTATTTTAATGAAGGGTGATGTGTTCCAAAACCTATATCTGCTAAAGGGAACTATAGTTCTTGGAGAACCCTGTATTAGAGTGGATAGTTCTCGTGCTTTGGATGCAACTAGACTTTGGCATCTAAGATTGAGTCATATTTCAGAGTATAGCTTAGAGTTGCTTTGCAATCGAAAGATGATCAAAGGAGGAAGCTTCGACAAGTTTGAATTTTGCCAGGAATGTGTGCTGGAAAAGCAGACGAAGGTATCTTTTAGGGCTGGACTTCATAGATCAGAAAAAAATGCTTGATTATGTGCATATAGATGTTTGGGGACTAGTAGCGACTGCTTCAATTGGGGGAGCAAATATTTTATTTTCTTTATTGATGACTTTTCTTGAAAAATTTGGGTGTATGTGATGAAGGCCAACTCAGAAAGATTTGAGAAATTTAAAGCTTGAAAAACGCTAGTTGTGAACCAATCTGGTTGTAAGTTGAAGGTGCTTAGATCTGATAATAGCGGTTGATTTGTTTCTAAAGAGTTCCTCAATTTTTGTAAGCAGCATGGTATTCAAATATATTTCACTAACCAGGAGATTTGGAATCTAATAGGGTTGCTGAGAGAATAAATCAGACTCTATTTGAGAAGACACGTTGTTTGAGATTGACGACGGGCTTGTCTAGAGGATTTTGGGCTGAAGCTTTATCAACTGCATCGCATATTATAAATCGAATTCTGTGCTCAGCCATAGACGAGAAGCATCCAGAGGAGAAGTGGAGAGGTAAAGCAGCGTATCTTTGTTACTTTCGTATTTTCAGTTGTCCAGTGTATGTTCACCATACAGGTGATGATAAATTGAAAGTTAAAGCGTACAAGAGTATATTTATGGGATGCACGGATGGTATCAAAGGGTATCACATTTGGAACCATGTTGATAGAAAGATTGTGCGTTCCAGACATGTAACCTTTGATGAGTCTGCAATGTTCAATCCTGAGAAGTTACATACCACAGAGTCTGATAGGCCTAAGGAGTTGGAAGAGGTTCCCATATTTCAGCCTAGTAGTTGAGTTGTTGTGAAAAATGTAGATACAGTTGATGAAACATCGTAGAAGAGTCCACATGTTCGTTCTAGTAGTGTGGGTGATAAGCATAAGACTATAAGAAGTTCAGTTTAAGGTGGAGCTGAAAGAACTGTAGGCGATATTGTACCTATTTGGGCTAGTCATAGGACTATTAGGCCACCCGAGAGGTATGGTGATTGACAGTATGCAAACCTTAGCCTTGGTAATCATTTTGATTATGCCCTATATGTGGTTCACAATGAGCCATTTGATCTTGAAGAAGCTATTGAGTCGAGTGATAGCTCGAAATGGATGTGCGCTATGCAAGAGGAGTTAGATTCGTTGAGAAAGAACAAGACTTGGGATTTGGTACCACCTCTTCAAAGAAGCCAAGCCATAGGTTGCAAGTGAGTATTCAAGGTGAAGGATGATGGGAGATTAGTTGCTAAAGGGTTTTCACAGAGGAAGCAAATGAGTATGATGAGGTATTTTCTCGTGTAGCGAGACATACCCCATCCACATTTTGCTTGCTATTGTTGCTACTCATGATTTGGAGTTGAAACGACTTGATATTAAGACCGCTTTTTTGCGTGGTGACTTGAAGGAGACTATTTACATGAAGCAACCAGAAGGATTTATTGTAAGTGGGAAAGAGAAATGTGTTTGCAAGTTGAAGAATTCACTTTATGGACTTAAGCAGTCGTCTAGAAAATGGTACAAGAGGTTTGACTCTTTTATGCTTTCACTTGGTTTTGATCATAGTATCAAAGATGCTTGTGTGTACTTCAAGCATTTAAAGAGCAGTAGTTAGGTGTATTTACTCTTGTATGTGGATGACATGTTGATTCCTTCTAAGGATAAAGCTGAAATTGATATTTCGAAGATGAAGTTAAAAGCGGAATTTAAGATGAAAGATCTCGGAAAAGCAAAGAAGATTTTGGATACGAAAATCCAGAGGGATAGAAAGATAGGACTTTTGAGCTTCACTCAAAAAGAATATTTTAAGAAGTTGCTTGCTGGGTTTAGCATGAAGGGAGTAAAGGCAATTAGCACATACATGCCTTTGCGTATCAGCTTTCTAATTAAGGCTCTCCAATGTTAGAGAAGGACAAAGCTTACATGGAAAACGTGCGCTATGCGAGTTCAGTTAGTAATTTAATGTATGATATGGTTTGCACTAAGACTAAAATTGTACGGGCTGTTGGATTGGTTAGTAAATAGATGATAAATCTAGAAAAGACGCATTGGGAGGAAATAAAGTACATTTTCAGATATCTTAGAGGAACTCTAGATCAAGGGCTTGTTTTTAGCGGCAGAGAGAGATCACAGCTTGGTAGGATTTTGTGATTCTGACTATGCCGGCGATAGAGATTGAAGAAAGTCAACCTCATGTTATATGTTTACTCTTGGAGGAACATTTATTAGTTGGAGAGTGAGGTTGCAGACTATTATTGCTTTGTCTACTACAGATGCAGAGTTTATAGCTGCTGTTGAAGCAGCTAATGAGACATTGTATTTAAGGCAGGTTATGTGTGATTTGGGCTTCGTGTTTAATGGAGTAGAAGTGAATTGACAATCAAAGTGCAATTCACTTAGCTGAAAATCCGGCTTTCAACTCAAGGACGAAACACAGAAAGGTGAGAGAATCCTTTCTTGTCACAACGAATCAAGAGAGCTAATTTGTCTTCAGAAGGTTCACACAAAGAAGAATGCAGCAAACATGTTCATCAAGTTCTTACTTGTTGCAAAGTTCGAGCATTGCTCGAACTTGATCCATCTATCAAGACGCTAGGTGCCACATGGTGGCACAAGTGAGAGAGAATTGTTAGATAGAGATGTTTGTTTTCATTGAGAAGACTGATAGATTCTACACGAAAAAGATATATTTAAACACTTTATTGACGGGCGATTGAATTTTCGGAGTACGTCGGAAAATATAATGGGCGATGACATTGCTGAAGCTCATTGGGAATGTATCTGTTATGCTCAAGAATGTTCAGAGTATGAAGGTGTAGATGAGGTTGGATGGCTTTGTTATATATATGTATGTATGTGTGTATGTATGTATTTATTGTATCAAGGTATAGCGTTGAAAGGTATGATACGATATTGGATTTTGCTATTTTTTAGTCTTACATCGTGGAATAAGTTCAAACCTCAGTTCTAAAGTTTTATATAAATGAGCTTATGTAATAGAAATAACTTGTACCAATCTCTGTAATCTTCTCTCTCAAATTATTAATAAAAAGTTCTTCTTCTCTTAGTGGATGTACACTATTAACATTGATAGTGGAAACACTTTAAATTTTTTAGTGTACCTCCCTTTCATTTATAATTAATTGATAATTTTCATCTTTTCTTTAAAGGAGAATAACCCTCATAACTTTATTTAATTGTTTTGTCATTTTATATTTGATCCTATTATTCTACATTTGTGTTGTTGGGTAATATCAGCTTGGAAGGATAGACCCCAACAAAAAATTCAAACTACAGAGCTATCGTTGGAGGTGCATCGGTGCAGGACTAAAAAGGTGATTTCCAAATAAAAGTTACTTATTATTTTACAAAAGATCTTATTTTTGTGTTTATGTGAATTTTTTTTTATTTTACTAATTAAAATTTAGTATTTATTAATAAAAAAGTTTGTGCAATATTTTAATCTATTTAATTTATTTAAAATCATCATATGTTAATAAATGTTTAATAATATTATTTCATAATATCATAGTTATATATGTATTCTTGTGATTATTATCACATATCATAATTATATATGTATGTATAATAAACATATTATGATAATTTTCTATATCAAGCCGAAAATAAAATATTGTATATTTATAATAATGCGCGCACATTCAAATATACTATTTATTTATAAAATAAATATAATTTTAAAATTAATAATATGGATGAGACATGTCATGTGTAATAGCTGGCAAAGATAACATCATATGTGCGTCTGTGTGTATATGAATATGTTTAAATTTTAATTAGCATCTTTAACCTTTGAAATCTAGCTGACAGTCGAATGTATTTTTTGTTTGTTGGTTGTTTCCTCTTCGAACATAAGTTCTCCTCCTTGGCTACAGTATACACAGCTGTCACCTTGGCTACACCAATAATTAATGGGAGGTAGAGCCGTATAGAGTTTGTATAGAGAGAAAAGAACTAGAGACCATCTATTTATATCCAAGCAGATACCAAAATATATTCTTGTGATATATACCAAAATATATTCTTGTGATTATTATCACGTGGCCAAAAATATTTAAAATAATATGTTATTTTATGTTGTGTTAATTTTCCCATGATTACAACTTCTTGTGATTATTATCACATATCACTTAATGATTTTCTATTTAATATACTATAAATTACATAATTAATTATATTATTATATAACAAAGAACACAACGGAAATAAATACCTATATTACGAATAAGATTGGTTATAGAATTAGATATGTGTAACAAATTATAAAATTTCTTATGGTATACCTCTAACTCTCTCAATTATTCACTTACACCTAGGTCAATTAAGGAATCTTAATTCCATCACTTTGATCATTTTTCTCAAAACTGCTCTTGTTAGTTCCTTAGTGAACGAGTATGCTATATTTTCTTAATTATTTACTTTATTAATTAACTCTCTCCGATGCTGATAAACTGTTTTTACCATGTGGAACTTTTCATAGTATGTTTCTTGACTTCTAACAAGCTATAGATTTTTTTGTGAACTGCGTTGTGGCATTGTTATTCTATAATAATGTCATGGGGTTCTCGACATTTGAAATCACTGTTAGCTCGTTATAAACATGTTCATTTAAATATACACACTGTTTTTATTGTTGCGCTTATTCAAGGCAATATACATAGCCTAATTTTTGAATTAGCCACAACCTCTTGTTTGGAACAATTCGACCTTAAAGCTCCTTAGTTAAGATTGAACATGAATTTAAAATTGAAATATTATGTTCGGAATCACTTATAAAGTTTATTCCGAGTACTCCCTTCACTTGGAGTTCATTATTTTTATAAACTCTCAAGTGTTTCGTAAATATTCAAAAACACTCTTAATTATCATTTAGTGGTTCTTAATTCGGATTTGATACTTACTTTATGTATCAAATACATAAGTGAAATGCAATATTGCATATGATAAATCATGTACGATAACCTTATTGTCAGTGCAAAAGGAATCCATCCTACATGCTCTATATTAAACATTTTAATATGGTGTTTGTGTATATCATTTGAGACACTCCCAACATTCTTTTGTACCTACTATAAAAGACATCTTTTCAAATCC
This sequence comes from Allium cepa, assembly GCA_030765085.1. Taxonomy (NCBI): domain Eukaryota; kingdom Viridiplantae; phylum Streptophyta; class Magnoliopsida; order Asparagales; family Amaryllidaceae; genus Allium; species Allium cepa. The sequence continues at coordinate 257,785,971 of CM060939.1, forward strand.
AATACCGAGAATTAGACAACAAAACTATAACTTATTTTAATATGGGTACATTGTTAACAATCAATAATAGTATTTTGTTTACTTATAATTTAGAAATATATCAGTACCTTGTAATCTTCTTTTTTATAGACGTGTGCTTCCGCTGCATTTTGACTGAAAATTAAATTGTTTTATTTCTATCAAATTATTTGCTCTATTTTGATGCTTATCAAACAATGCTTTCGTACTAGTTCTTGAATCTTATTGTAAACCCATAACTCAGTATTGCTCTAATTGATCTCGAGACATTTTCGTAGTTATGTGCAAATAATCTATTCTAAATCGTTGTTTGGAATTTCTGTTTCAACGTATATGTATTAAAACTCAAATCATATCGGGTGATAATTTCATGAGTAAAATTTTAATTAATTTAAGCACGATAAATGATGAATCTGTTACGTTAATTTCAACAATTTAAATTTACGATGTATTTATCAACATTGTTTGCTATATTTCAATTGCATTAGTCTTTTTCTCGAAGACGCATTTGCAGTCCATAAATCATATCTCTTTGGACACCACTATCAAACTCATATTTTGATAATATAGGTGAAATCCATTTCAGGTTTTTGCATCATGGCATATGGTAGAGTGAATACTTTTTATGGCTTATTGACACTAGGGCGGTTCTTTTCTTGATATAGATATGAAACTCATAGATTATATATAATGTACGAGTTTTTTATTAGACATTCTAACGAGTCATGCCTATTTTGGCTCCATTGAATTCATTTGATCTTACGTAATTAGTTGTCTTTGGATTGATCCAAATTCATTTTTCTATCAAAAATTTCTAAAAGAAATTCTTTTATCACGAAGTTGCTATTTTTGAAACAATAATCGTTTATGAACTTGCATTATATATATGTATAAAACAATTTAGTTTTGAGTTTATGAAAATTTTGTTTATAAGATAAATTGGTCAATCAAAGTTGGTCGATCTCAAACTCTTTTGAAGTGGTCTACACAAGATGCATCACAAACGAAGATTATGTTTAGTCTCTCGACTCACATAACTTGTCAACTTCTTGACCTTATCTTGTATGATCTTGTAAACCATGCTTTAGATAAAATTAAATTCAACCTATATACTTACTTTTAAGTACACATCCTTAAAGAAAGAAATTAACTCAACTTCATTTATCATCAATCGTACTTTGTCAACAAAGTCTGATTACTGCTTATCGATACATCATTATGTATCATAAGAATGATTAACTTTTGAGATTGAATCTTATTCATTTTCATGTACTTTTGAACCCTTTACAATACACTTATCTATTCAATCAAATCAAATCTTTTATTTTCTTTGCACTTTACTTTCGTTTTATACTCTATGAACTTTTTATAGATACACTACTTATGTATCAAATACGCATGTTCATTTCTATGATGATTCATCGGTAAATTCAAAAAGAAGTGGATCTATTTTGGTATTATTAGACTTTGAACTACATCCATCTATATGTTTCAATCTGAGGAATATACCAATTTTTTGTCACTTCCACTAAACGGGCGGTTTGACCTTAATTGTTTGGGATACGTTTCATCAGTATTACACGACTCAAAATTATATGATTATTAAATTTATTTCTCAAAGATATCCTTAATCAATAATTTCAAAATAATTAAATTTTATTTAAATACTTCTATTTTCTATAGCTAATACATCCTTTTGTTATAAAAACAATACCATTACTATAGAATTATCTTATTCGAATGTTCATAATATTCATCTTAACAAAACTTGTATCTATTTTTAGTAACTACTGAAACAATTATTATTTCATAAGCACTACTTGTTATATTTACGAAGATGATCTTTTGTAACTTGATACGACCACTAATAAGAGTCATATAATATGCTTTCACTATTACTGCTATTACTTTAATGGCATACAAAATATGAAATACCATTCAGCCATTTATTAAGGTATTTTATTTCATCATCTGTAACTAGTTTACTGTCGAGAGTTTCAGATCAAATATCTTGAATTTAAAAAAATAATTCTCATGCAAAATAATTTTCTGTATATAAAATTACATTTGGAATATAAATCATATTTCTTATTTCATATTAAGTATCTATCAGTATTTTATACAACTAACGTTTTCGATGTATCTTCATGAAGCAGAGGTGACATTTTCACTCTCTTTATCCAACTGTGTCTGAGTCACATCCATTATTATATATCTGTTTTTGCTTTCCAAATGGTCGAGGATATCGAATAAGTTTGCACTTTATGCAAACTGATCAAACTGACATTTGAGTGACGAATTTCTAGGTTCATCTTGTAATTCTTGGTCTATTGTTACATTTAACACCAAGATCATTACTGCAACCAATCTATAGAATATACGGTCTAATATTATGATTTACTTTCTCATTTCGAATTACCTAGCAAGGTTTCGTACATTACGAATCATGACTGTTCATCATATAGCACTTATATGTGATTGAATATGAATCAAATATCCATATTCTTGTATTGCTTAAGAGTTCAAAACACATAGAAAATAGCCGGACAAATAAACATTCAAGCAATTGAGGTCCGAATATTTTAGTAGTTGTATAATTATAATTTGGCCTTTGCATGAGTATTAAAGTGACAACATGACGATTTTTATTATTGATAAGTACAACCTTAATTCATTTCATGTTTATATTTTAACTATTAAATATTTTATCAATTATATTAGTTACACAAATTTATCATATATTCTTACAGTACTAGAAAGATTAAATATTATCATTTCATTTTTCTAATAAGTCTCTCACTAGGTTTTTATATTTTTCACGACCCTTAGAGAAATATAGAAATCTTGCGATTTCTTTAACGAATGCTAGGACTTGTTTGCATTGGAAATCTGACATTATGTTTGCTCAAAAAGTTAGAAGCTCACAAATGATGAATAAGTATTTGTTGTATCGCATACAACTCCTAACTCGTGATCTTTGTCCTAATTTTAGTCTCGACCTTCAGTTTGATCAAAATATGGATTGAGATTATTCATTCGTACCTACCATTTCGTGATGACCTAAGTATAATGCATGTTACCTTGAGTTTGCTCAACGAATACATGAATGCATCCAACCTCATCTAGACAATATACCAATAGTTCTACACATAACATTAATAGGTTGAGTTTGCTCAACAACGAAAGAGTATGAAAGTAATTTATCAATATATAAATGGTAGATGACAAATTTATATATTAAAGATTTATAATCTTCAATATGTTTACATCAAGTGATATCAGTTTACGGAATAATATATTTCTCATGAAACACCCTCGTGATTCAGGTGTTGGACACATTTGAAATCAAGATATATGTACTTTACGTATGTATTTATTTCAAAAATCTATTTTTGGATTATTTTAGTTCCACTTACATTATTTTTACATAAACAGTCATGTAATCTTGCTAATCGTATGCCTATCTATAGTGATATTTGCAAAAGTAATGGTAATTCTGATAATACTACTGCGATAATGATAGTTGTAGGTTTTATTGATCAACAAAGGCTGGTGGAATAATTTTTAGTCGCAATATAATAAAAATAAAATTATGAAACTGCTAAACAAGAAAATGGACAAAATGGTTCAAATTGCTGTGTACTATAATAGTTACTATTCTGGAACATTTTATTCGCCCAATATCCTATAGTAGTAAAAATATTCGTACACTTTTACAAAACTTAAGATGTAAAACATTAACAAATTTTAGATTAATACAAATATACTTTTCTAAACTGAGTAATTGAACTCATAGAGAGTGATAGTTCTCACTGGAAATCAAAATTTGTAGATGGTCACCTCTTTTTATTTGTTGAAAGAGTAAGAATTTCGTTACAAAAGGATAAAATAAATATTCCATATGAAAAAATTATTGGAACATGTATTCAAAAAGGTTTATAATTATGCAATGAGATAAAGTTAAATCAATAAATTGAACATCAAAATTTGACAGAAGAAAGTCAATTAAAACAGTTTTGCAATCAATTTGCAATGGATATTCCAGCTATAGAAAACCCCCATCAACAAAAGTGTAATGACCCGTAAATCCGTACCCCTTGAATCGACACTATTCTCTATCAATCAACTCAAGATGAACGGAAATACGAACCATTAAGGTTAAAGAAGAGGAGGTAGAATAGGAAAATAGAAAACAACATCCGAATCTATACATCGCAGCGGAATAAAATATAATAGATAATCATAGATCTTTACATAAAAGAAAACTATAACTGTTTTATACATCACCAGAATACATCATCAGAGTTCAACAACATCAATAACATACAACTGGATAGTCATATAAACTTGTCCTCAAACTGGACACACAACGGAATAATAATCAAGTACGGAAGTACGTATCGTCATCCAGCTCGTCTCCTGCTCCACGACGTCCTTTCATGTATCCTATAATACTCGGTCTGACCCGAGCATTATAGTTCATTAACACCTGAGTCAGTCTGGAATACCAGCGTGAGAAAATCACACTCAAATTAATGATTAAAGTTTCAAAATTCTTTTGAAAACAAAAGCATCTCGTAAGACCACGCCACAAATAAATATGTCGGGTTTTACCTTACGATAGCTAAAACGCTTTTTATTAAAATCATCTGATATTATAATAGGGTCTATTTACAAATACTTATTAAAATAGCTGAAATTGTTACATCTATTAAATTCCAGCTACTAGCCACAATCGTGGGTAATACAAACAAAAACGTAAAAGGCACGTAGGGGAATGTATTTTCAACTAATGACTAGGCACTGGGGTACCACCTGTCACAGCACGTGGCCTAGATCACCGTACCGAGAATTACTCCCAATCCCCTGCAACACAAGACCGGGACTACCCCTTACTGGATAATCCCGAGTAAGATCAACCCACGGTTGGGATCAGCAACCACACCACTAAGCCGAAATAAAAGGGACATCTAGACAGGGATGACTTCACCCTAACGGGCGCTACCCACCTAGCCTTGCTGCATAACCCCTGATTTTCAGTCATTCCCGATTAATGAGGCTCGAGGCTAAGCGTTACCTTTCTAGAACATATCCCTCAGAATGCTCATCGCCCACCTTACGATGTTCTGAAAGCATTCATCCATACAAGTCTGTCTCGTGTTCGAACGGAACCGAAGGCACTACTTCTACTACATCCATTTTGGAATCATCCTCAGGATTAGTAGCGACTAGCCCTTGCACTTCACTGTTCCATCTTCGAATCCAAACTCGTCTTCCTCACGAAAACGTACAAACCGGATCGTAGTGGTTTTCGAGAAATTAATCCCGATCCCGGTCTCTTCGAAACGATCAGCGCATATGCCAATATTGATAGTCGGTTATTTAACTATCAATTATCATTCACAAACAACCATCAAACATAAATAATTCTCCTAAATTATTTATTAGCCTCAAATATCTTCGCAAGATATATTTCCACTTTCAACCCTTTTTGAAAACAGTTTTCAAACTTCACTCTTCTCATGAATGAATTCCCAAATATTTATTTTCACTGAAACACCAAGCACAAAAACTTTAGATTTTTAAAATAATTTAGAAACACTTTATCATAAAATACCCTTTAAAACATTTAAATTAAAAAGTACTTTAATACTTATTCAAATTATATACTTTAAAAATATTTAAAATAAAACTACTTTGTACAATATAAAACTGGATTTCTAACCTTTAAAACATAATACAAGCCACCTTTAAATGATTACTGCTATAATAAATTAGAAAAATATACTTACTTTAAAATTTAACATTTAGAAATAATAACTTTTCTAAAACATATTTTTTTAATAACTTAAAAAAAATTCTTTACTTATACTTAAAATTTGTTTGAAACGTACTTGGCGAGGGAAATATACTTCTCTTCACATCCTTTAAAAATAAATCACTATTTATTTTTAAACAAATTTTTCCATTCCTTTAATAAATTCCCACCGTGAATTTATTCTTTCAAATATCCACTGATATATTGCTACGCTTTTATAAACCCAGTTTATAAATTTCTTAGTCTCAACTTCCTTTTAAAATTCCGATTCCAAACACTTAGATCAATTTTCAAATTGATTCCCAATTTACTCCATTTGAAATAAATTTCTTTACTTACCTAATTTATTTCGAAATTCATTAACTTCAAATTTTATTCCTTAATTATGATTTAAAATCTTATTAACTGAAAACACCAATTTCAGATTTTTTCAAATTCCTTCTTTATCCTTTCAAATAAATTTAAACCTTGAATTTAAAGTAAATTCTTTATTCCTTGATATAATATCTCTTAAGTTTGAAATTCATTATTTCTCTGTTTATTCAAATCCCTTTTTCATACCCGGAATTTATTAGGATTTAAAAATCACCTTTATTCCTTTCCAATTCATTCTTATTTTTATTCAAATTCTCAATAATTATTTTACTTAAAAATTCACTCTTTTATTTTCTTTTCAAAAATTCAATTCTATATATTTTGATAACTCAGTGTACCGAAATATATTGATTTCAACCATGACATCAAATATTGCAAATTATTAATGAAATTTACCACGGAATATCAAATATCCATAACACAGAATATTAAACAATCTAAATAATTTTAAGGAATCCAGTTGGATCCCTCCAACCTGTTTTCTTGCATACACAGATGTTAGCACAATATAAAATACTAATTCCACTTCGAGGTGGAATATCGCGGTATATGAGATTTTAAATATAATATCACCCGCTATTATGCGGCGCATAGGGTCTCATCCGTTATATAACGCGAGAAATCAATCATTTCAATATATATATATATATATATATACTACTATATATAATATAGCACATCAAATCAATTCAACCATTTAACCGTTATTTAAATTTAACCATTAAATTTAAATAGCAACCCAGAAGAGTGAGATTAACCTACCTTTGCTTTTTAATTTGCCATCCTATCCATCTCGACTTGTTTCTTCATAATTTTAGACCTTGTATAAACATTATATGATTTCATTAATATTTGAACTAATTGAACAATTAATTTCCATTTGATAGATTGAATCAACTAATTACTAAATTTAAAACTAAATTTCCTTTAATACATTATTTTAGTACTAAAATAATTAAATTAGTTTTATAAAATCAAGTAATCACCCTAAACACATATTTTAAAATAAACTACTAAGTTTAAAATATGCATATGTATATTCTTAAAATTTCTATATCTTCCCAACTTATATGTGTGTGTGTGTATTTTACATCTACACATTGATTTAAAACTAAACTGTAAACATATGTATTTCCTCCTTCTTTTCTATTGAAATAAATCTTCTCTGTTTTACTATATATATATATATATATTTAATCCTACAGTAAATAAAAATGTATACATATTCATTTACTGAAATAAACTAAGATAAAATAAAATAAATTAAAATACCTTACTGTGAACACCCCACGGTCATCCCAGCAATCGCCGCCACAAATTGTTCCATCTATAACGAACCCAGCCCCGCATTGCGACTACGCGGTCTCGAACCAGGAGAAGTTCACGCATCATTGATCCACTCAATGCCATCGTACGCGCCTCCTTGCTTTTCCCCTATGTCGCTCAGCCATCTGAGTCCACGCGCGACCCAGGGTTTGTGTCGAACTAGATTTCTCGACGATCCAACTTGCCGCCATCGCGACCCACTCGGCAACTCACACCAAGTCCAACAACAGCCGCGACGAACGAATGAGACACCCCATCATCAGCTCGAGCTTCAGGCGAGCCGCCGCTTCCGAAACCCTAGTTTCCAATCGACTGCCTCCTCGAGACTTCACGCGCCTCCCTTGCCTTGCTACACTGCTTCAATTTTTTTTACATGAGTTGATTCGTTCGAATCGATTTGAAGATGGGTTTTGAAATTGTGGAGGAGAGGAACGAGAGAGAGGCCAACGGCCATTTTTTTTATTTTTCTTCTGTGAATACCCTTGTTTTGATTTGTATGTATATTTTTGTACGAGCCTGCATTTTTGTGAATGAATTGAGAAAGACAGGAGAGGGTGGCGTGCAGGAGAAGGTTGGCTACAGTGCTTTGGAAAAGACTGGAAAAGGGTTGATATGAGATAATTTCGACTGCAGTTGACTAGTATAAATATTCAATTTAAATTCAAATTCAGACCGTTCCGATAAATGCAACTTAGAAACTTGACCTCTTATTGAGGCGTGCTGTTAGGCGTTTATAATGTTATATCCCTATTCCGAACGCAATGGAAAAGGTTTCGAGTCCTAAGTCGATCGTATTGAGAAGATAGCGTTTTGGACTAAATTATTAAATTGAATTTTCGATATAAATATCAGCGCGTTTATATGTCGTACGCTCATACAACAATTTCAAACACTACGAAAATTGAAACCTGATAATAATACCATATTACGGATCCAATGACACTGGTTTCGTCGAATTCCGAGACTGTGCCTTGGAAGACTATTTTTAAATATCGATTTAAACGATATATTTTCAAAACTGAACAAATCACCCTTAAATTCAATTTTAACACTTTTACTATTTTCAGTATTATCAATATAAATTTTACAAGCCTTCAAATTATTTTAACAGGCTTAAAACTCCAGATTAAATATTTTACCCAGCTTCAAATTATTATATTCAATAAATTTAATCGCCAAATTCAAACTGATATTTGAAATCCAAGTTAAACGAACTTGCAAATATTTAAAATTAATTAAATATTCCAATTTCAAATGCCTAAAAACTCCGGATCGTCACAAAAAGAATGACAAAAATCTTGATTTCTTCTATAAAAGAAACAGAAACATTATTCTAAAAAGAAATTAGAACAAAAGGCAGAAAAGAGTAAAGACAAGTGAAAAGAAGAATAAAATCATTCACTATTACAAACGTGGAAAAGTTAGACATTATGCGAATAGATGTAAATTAAAGAAAAAAAATTAATAATTTGCAAGTTGACAACGAATTAAAAAAATACATTATCAAAACTTTTATTAAATTCAGATTTCAAAATTAGTTTCTGAAGAAGGGGAATCTGAAGACTGTTCAGATGATTTTGAAAAACTTAAGGTGTTAGAAAATGAATCTTTATCTGATGAATGTTGTGAACCTTGTATGAACGAGCAACCCTGCTTAAATCCAATTAATGGTGAAAGTGAAGGTGAAGAAGAATTTTATAAAATTCTTTCATAACATCAAATTTTAAATATTAATGTTTTAATTGATAATAATGTTTTAGAATTTCTTAAAATGTTAAAGACCAATAATTAAGATGTAAACTAAAAAAAATCAAATGAAAGATACTCAAGAAACAAGCCAAAATAATAATACTTTTAAAAATATTAATAATACCCATATTTCTCAAAATCTATATTCTATGAATAAAATTTAGAAACTTTTAAAATAAAGACAAAAGCTAGGACATCATATTACCGTATAAGATCTTAGAGCGTTGACAACGGAGTTAAGATGATGATTTCAGAAAAACTTCATTTTGTTAATTTGCACAAGATTTTATGTTGTGTTTATATGAATAAAATTTATTTATTCTAAATCAAATTTAATATTTATTAATAAAAGAGTTTATGTAATATTTTAATCTATTTAATTTATGTAAAATATTTAGTTGTTTCTTAATGTTTGATATTTTATTATTAAGTTTATTTAAAATTTAATTTATTAATTTTAGTTTTACTTTAATTTAATATTTTAATACATTGGGGTCATAACTATATTAAAGTATAAACTAGTCTTGGGCTATACTAGGAAAATTAACTATTGTGACCTGCAGTTTATAATGTCGATGTGATAAACATATAAGTGTCAAAGGGAATATGATCATATGTATTGAGTAATCAAGTTTGTATCCACAAAATTAACTAATAAATATTTTTTGGCTATAATATTTAATTTATATTTATGTTAATACAATATATAATAATTAAATATTTGTATATAGACAATAATGTTATTTTTAAATATAATTTGCTGTTATAAAATAATATATATGTATGTATGTATGTATCTATAAATTTTTACATATAAGTATTTTATTATATATAAAGTTTAGATTTAATTAAATATGTATATTTGATAATTCCCAATATAAATAAGTTTGACCATTTCAAAATAAATATCTAATAACAATCTATACACAAAAAATTGTTATTTTTTATTATTAATGATTTGCAGCCAAACATCTTTTTTTTTTTAAATTGAAATCCAATTCGGACACTATAGGAGTAATATCCAAATGATTAATTTAGAAACACCTTTGACCTATAAAAAAATAAAGTTCTTTTATGGTCAAACCTATCTACGACCGTTCTTAACTAAATTGGCTTTGACTCTAGAAATAATAGAATAATTATATGATTCAATTTTATTTAAATCGAACCGACATACAATTTTATACATTATTTAAATAGATTTTAAGCTTAAAATAAATAATTAAAATTGACATACAATATTAATACAACATTTGTATTAAATTTATTATTAATTTAATTTTTTTGATAACAAGAGTGATACTCTGTTCAGACAGAGCACTCATAATAATATCTTAAGAGACTAAACACGTAACCTCTAAACCTTTCTTTAATGCATCATACCTTTAACCACTTGAGCTATGACATTATATCATTAATTTATAATATTTATAAAATAATTTTATAATCGGTTGAAATTATAGAAAACTAAACTAGCTGTGTTTACTTTCTAGCATGAACTAGCATCAATATTTAAACAGTTAAAAAACCGAAGTGTGTACGGACTTTGCTGTAGTACAGTATCAGACACAAGTTTAATGCTTACTGATCAATGGGCATAATCCAATTTTTAATCAATAATAACTCACCTACTACCTACATTTTGTACGCGCATTCTTTTTGCCATCGTTGTATATTTAATACATCTAGAGTTTGATCTGAGGTCAAAAACTCTATTAATATCAGTATTTAACTGCGTAGATCATTTAAAATCGTTGGTTCGATTCGATAGCAATTATTGATTAACAGTTTAATTTGGTCAGAGCTTTTAACTTTAAAGTTAACTGCCGGGTATGGTGATAATTGTAATAGCCCGCCATTTTTGACATCCGTATGTAAATAGGTGGAAACCGAAAACGGAAGATCATCGTAGTTAACAAACAATATACAAAGAGCTATATGAATAACTAACCAAACTTTCAGAATCTCACGGCTGAAGAAAATAGAGATAATATATATAACAAGCATCAAATCATATCCCAGTATACACGATCAAATCCAAATCCATGCACATCAATACGTCATACGCTAATAATGTTAAGTGATAAATACAATACACGATGTACAAAAGCAACGCCATCGTTACCTGCATCGTCGACGTTACTCAAGACCGCCATCATAACCTACAAATCCATAAAAAAAACATTCGGGGGGGGGGGGGGGGGGGGGGGGGGGTTAGATATGAGTTTGGTGAGTGAAAAACACTACTGAGAATATACTGCAGATATGTTCGCATAACATTATATAAAGGCTACATCTAAACAAAAGCGTACCTCATCTGTCTCACCTGCATACACATAGTTAGTCAAACGTATAGTTAAATTGAGACTATTTTTCGAACGCACTAGTATTAGTTAAACAAAACTAACACTCAAATACGCATCTAAACACGTATACTAATATATTGCACAACGTTTGGTGAAAACTCATAAACAATATATGAGATTCTTACGTTGCATAGAAACCAAAACGATAAACGATCGCTTAATTGATTTGGCCCAAAACAGGCCTAGGTTCAACATACAACTGCAGGTTGCACCGGTGCATTGATGTGTTATACACCGGTGGACTGGTGTATGTCTCAGGTAGACATTTCTGCCTGCGGCCTGAAGTCATTCTCTACCAATCTTTGCCACATTTCATTCAAATCTTTATATTTATGATTTCTAAAGTTTTCTACATCTTCAGGACATTATACTACATATTCCTACCAGCTTAAACTTTATAGAATCATCCCATATCATTCTTTTTACTCAAATCCAACTATTTCAACATCTAAACATAATTACTCCAATTTAATCATTTCAAATCATTAATTAGGCAATAACTAGTATAATTAACATTTTTATATTTCAAATTGTAATCATGCATTCAAATTTACATACATACATACATACATACATATATATATATTCAATTATTAACTCCAATAGCGATTATAGAATGATATACTTGTATATAAACATTATAATCGAAGGAGATGGTTCCCGCTCACTCAATCATGTCGCCTTGCCTTAGAAATCTCCGAATTAGCCTCTCAATCCTCGCTGGCTTGAAAACGCAATGAACCACAATCTCCTTAATTGCCAAACCGATGGTATAATCGAACTCTTCTTCTCGCGCTAAATCAATTTACTATATATTTATTTGTTGAAATTGATTGAGTAGTGATGAGACAACGATATGGAAGAAGAGGGAGAAGAGAAACTGAAATCGTATGTGAAAGAAAGAAAATGAATTTCAAACTTCTCAGTTTGTATTATAACTCCACGAACCGACATTTCAATATAATGGGCTATGGCCTATTTGAATTAATTCAAAAATCCGTATTGAAACTCGTGTAACTCCTTAGTACGAACTTCAATCTAGACAAACAATATATCATTCTGACCAAAAAATGATCTTTACGCAATGGTACGAGTCCCCTCACCTAATTTTAATATTTGTAAAGTTACCATTTTGCCCTTTTTAGTTAAAATTACAAATAACCGTAGTTTTAGTTTCTAAATTATTCGGAATATTACAATAATGACCTTATATAACGAATAAGATGAACCTTCGTCTGGGTGTAGTCTTTTACATCAAATAGTTCAACATGTGCTTAACTATAGTTTATCAACTTAAGAACGACAATAGTTTCAAGTAGAAGACTACCATACGTCGTTACTATAAGATCTTCTATTTTGATTTAGTTATATTAATCTATAAAAGATTCTCGTTTGGTCGATCAACGATTGTTTTAAACAACCGGTAGTACGTAATCTCTTGATGCTCCCAACGATCATGAGTATATTATCTACGTATGGAGAGCGTTACGTAAATCAGTCCCAATAGATGTATTGATATCTTTTTTCTCAATACATCTTGACCATGAGCATTCAAGGAGTTGGTGTTTTTGTATAAATCGATTCAATACTCATGGTTACGAACACATTTGTAACTGCAATCGATAAACACTTCTCCTAAAGATTTTATATTTATATATGGTAAATGTAATTAGTTCATTATTTATATCACTAAAATAAAACAAAAAACATACTTTATTTCAAACAAGATTATTTAGCAAATTATATAATTGCTCTAGGATATACCATTAATTCTATAAGTCATGAAAGCTATAGAAACTCTACAAGTCACACAATGAGAGCTATAGACTCTGCTCTCCAAACATTTGAATTTACATATTCAAGTACTCATTTAGAACTGGGATTATCAACATCAAAATATACTCTAGTATGCTTAGCCAATGCACACTACTAACTGGAATCCAATTATCCATTTGATTTAAATCAATTAATTATCTACATGCAACTTTTCAGTCTTAAACACCACATGATATACACAATTCCTCATAACACCACTTTCATCTTCGTTGTCACTTCTCAAAATCACAGTTTCCCTTGCACTTCTCAACCAGATGTCATATAGGAGTGCCTATAAAGGTGTAACTACTGAAATCAAATTGACCTTCGATGTATTCTCATCATTCAAATTTGTCATACTATCAAACACCTTCTGTCCTATATCTAGCATTGTAGCAATACCAACTACTTGCGAAAATTGTCTACAATATCAATTAATCTCAAATACAGCATAGACATGTATAATCATATGAGAGATAAACAAACAAGTTGAACAGTCGAACCTTGTTCAACAATACACAACCAAACATAAACAATATAAAAATCAACATGAAATAAAATGGACATGCAAATTTATAGTGCTTTCACTATTGATTTGATAGTATATATCCACTTAGAAAGAGGAGAATTTTATTAATGATTTGGTAGGAGTTTACAAAGAGATTTGATAAATTTTAATAGAGGCTACAAAGAGTTTACAAAGTGAAAAGGATAAGTGTATTTCTCACAGTTGAATCCCTTGGTAAGGTGATTTGTTTACAGTCTAATCATTTTCGGCCATTAGATTATATTTACAGTCTCCCATCATTCCTGACCGCTAAAATTTGAAAGACTGAAAAAAACCAATTACAAAGTCCACTGTTAAAGTACCAAAGCGCACATATTTGCTTTCAACTTCTCAGTCTCACCCATAGACCTAGGTTGAAACTTAAGTTGCTCATATTTTTCAATTCGTAGATCCAAACAACAAATCTTTTTCACCGTTGCGATTGTATCAAAATTGTTTTCAACTTAGGTATGTTGTATCGCATATTTCAACAACTGTGCCTCTGCATTCTCTTATTTATTCAACTTAGCATATCTAATTTAATAGCAATATCCCTTACCTAGTAAAAAAGTAAATAATGTTGTATATTATTTAAACAGATTTCATTTACTGGTGGAATTTGATGAGGCGAAGCGAAGCTGCAGAAAGAGACTTGATGGTCATAACCGACGCAGGAGGAAACCTCAGCCTGATTCCATCAATACCGGGAACTTATTTGCAAATCATCAAGGTACATACTGTATAATGATCTTCATATTTACTTTGCATGCAACATCCTTTGCATTTGTTATGTTTTGAATGATTAAGTTCCTTGCATACAGCCTTAAATAACTTATGCAGATGTAAGTCGTCATCCCTCTATTAATGTCAATATATGCAATGCTTTATATATGTATGTAATTGTTGCACTCTTGTCGCTAATGAGATATTTTGCTAGAAACATGATGCATGCATGAACTTAAGAGTATCGTCTTTCACAACCTTAGATCTTTTTCACATTCAATCAGTAAAAAGAATCAGTTTGCTATCTCTTTGATTTTAGATATCAAACGCATATATATTTTATGTATACCTGTTCTGAGTGAACTTTCCATTATATGATCCGAGTTTACAATAAAATCTTCTCTTCGTTATGCCATGGCACCCATGGTCTTTGAAGTACAAAATCATTTGCTTGTATATATGCATATAATTTTCATACAATAAATCACCCTTAAGACACTTTCCTTGTATGTGTATATTCATGTACAAGATCAAGTTGAATATTTATCTGTAATAACAGGTGGCAGATTCTCATCATCATACAACCAAATGTTCCCAACTACATCAACCAACACTTGCTGGCCAATGATGGTGAAGTCAGAAGATGAGCCGCTTTTCCCTCAGCCTCATCACCACTTCTCAAACAGCTTCCCTCAAAGCTTCAAGGAAATCAAGAATTTCCCATATTTACAGGATTGCCATAGACCAGAAAGCAGTAGGGAACTGTACTCTAGCAGGCATGCACAGGACTCCAGTTGTGCCCTCTCTCTTCTGTCATCTCCACCACTAAGTCAAATTATTCCCGAAAGACTTCCCAGTATGCCTCAACCTTTGTTTTCCTACAATGCTTCACCCTCTAATATGCATGTGTCTAATACAGTTTTTTCAAGTCCTATATTGGATGCTGAGAATAGCAATGCTGAGATGAACTGTAATGTCTTATTTGATGATGTTGATGAGAGTTGTTCCGAAGGTGGATCTCAAGCCATTCCTTTCTCTTGGCAGTAAGTCGGTCAAGTTTACTTATTTAAGTATTACTTCTTTTATGCTTCATTGTTTACGTGATGACGAGTTCATATATATTAAATTAACGTTTGATTTAAGTGCTTGTTTTGTGCTTCATTATTTGTGTAATACTGCCTACTATTTTGACTTGGTTATTCGGTGTTAAATCACAATGGCTTCTTCTTTTCATTTGAATATGTGTGTTTTTCTAGTCGGTCCTAAATAGTAACATAAAACTTGGAAAGAATGGCATAAAATTCGCTCAACAGTCAGACACTGGAACTTCAAAATAGAACAAAGAGTTTCACATGCTGATATGTATCATATGTAATCATATTTCATAAAAATAGGCAAACTATGCTTACACAGATAGGTAACAGTGAAAATTAACCAGTGGATATGCGAACACCAACAGCAATGAGAAAAATTGTGATCAAACCAAAGAAAAGAAGAGTATAAACACAGATTGATATTCAACTAGTCTGAAAATTGCAAAATTCAACTGCCCTTCCATTTCCAGGCAGTTGAAAAAGAAGGCCTGGAGTCAGAATTATGAACAGAACTACTGCAATCACCACTGGACCCCAGTCCGCCATTTAAGTTTGTTCTGATTAACTACTTTGATATTGTTCACATAAATAGGTTACATATGTATTGCACTTGATCATACAGGCCTTTGTTAGTAGTTTTACGAACTATGTGGTTTGAACGATTGTAGTTAACTTTAGCTCGTTGAAAGAGTAGTATATTTTGGACACAGGGGACGGTACATTGATCTGGATGTTCACCGTTATAAAATAAATCAAACAAAATAAACAATCATATATTATATTTCTTCTAAGATTATGTCTTAAACTCATGTTTGAGAATACTTTATGCATGGCAAATGAAATTATATGTACACACGTGTGTATGTGTATATGTATGTGTGTTTATGTAGATATGTATGTGTGTATGTATATGTATGTATATTCACAAATTCATAACTATACCATGATATAGGTGTAAGTGAATTTCTTATATGAAATATATGTGCGAGTTATTTTGTTTTAAGTGAAAAGAAGAGAAAGAGAAGAGGAAGAATGTGGGATTAAAATAGTCGCACATCATAAAATTTCAGAAATCATATTTGTTTAAATACATGTTCCTCAAAAAAAGGTCGGACTTTTTGGACATCCAATATTTGTTTTTTTTTTTGAAGAGAGACCATGCATAACATATATCGAGGGCATAAAATCTCAAGATTTAGCTTTTTGGCAAGAAGCCATAAATGATGAAATGGATTATATTATGGAAAATCAAACATGAAAACTCGTAGACTTGCCTTCTGGTTCTAAACCAATGGAATGTAAGTGAATATTTAAGAAGAAACTAGTGCGAACCCGTGCTTCGCATAAGGACCGCATTCAACCTCTTATCATCATAACATGTTTAAATAATTTATATGGTTTATTGATTAAGAAATAGTGATATTTTTATCAATTTTCAAATAAGTTTGCATTTTGTCTAAAACTTGTGTATAAATCTTTGAAAACAGTAATGCAGATAGTACTGGTGCTTGATAAACAATTGTAAAATATCGAATGAAAATGATTTCAAAAATAAAATTTCCACACAATACACATATAAATTTATTGTGTGCATCAGCTATTGCTCCATGCATCAGCTGTATTATATGTAACTTCATTCGGTGAGATACCTTTATCAATCATTTCCTTTAATACTTGATTTCGTTGATTCCATTTGCTGCTTCGGCAATAACTATCTATAAGAGCAGTGCATGTAACAATATTTGATTGACGTTTGACCATTGATTCAAAAATGTCAAAAGCAACGTTGACATGATTCATGAGAACGCTTGTGTTGATGATGATCTCATAACTGATTATGTCTAGGAACATATTATGCAGCATCATATTATTGTAGAATGATAAGATTGAAGGATAAAGAGATTTATTTCTGTTTTGAACGATTCTTGTGAAAAATATGCTAAATCTAAAGCATACATATTTTATGTTTGAAGTGTTGGAACTAACAACCATTATTCAACAATATTTATTTTAATGTGAAGGATATCATTGTATTTCTTTTATTGTCAAAGCAAATTCGATATAATAAGAAGCATAAAATTGTATTTAATGCTTTTGAGCTTTCTGCTTCCATTTATAATTCCATCTAACATTGTTGCTGTATTTTTGTAATGTTGGATTTCACCAGACTTGACTGCAATTCGTGAAAGTAGAATCAGTGGCTGGAAATTTTCAAAACAATCAACAACATAGATTAGTTAAAAAAAATAAAGTCAAATAGATTTAATAACTTTAACAATATGAATAATACGAAAAACTATGATTTAAAAAAAATTATTTTTAGCTATCAACAATGGATATCATTGGAAAGCATATTAAATTTGAGATTTAATAGCGAATTCGATTTTTAAATCCAATTAATGTAGAAAAAGTTATCACATTTCAAAGTTTGGAATAGAAAGAAATTAAAAACGTGACTTTTCATTTCCAAAATATGAAGGTGGCCTGTGTGCTCTTGAAATCTAACTCAATAATAATATTACAGTATAGATTAAAAACAGATGGTACAATAGAAAAATTTAAGACCGGATTAATTGCTAAGGGATTTACCTAAAAGGAAGGAATATATTAGTTATACATACACACGCGCGCGCGCACACACACACATACATATGCACCTGTAGTTAGAATTTCAACAATTAATGCATTAGTCGTTGGAAGTTGATACCTAATTCATCACTTGAAGTCTAGAAGCAAATGTTGCTCGGTGGAGTGGAAGACCGGATGAGAAATCCTGCTCGGTGGTAGCTGCTGCCGCTCCAGATTGGAGCGGTAGAGAGGTGACCGGAGATGAAACGACTTCAGTTGTTACAAGACCATATACTAGAGGGATGTGTATCGCCTCAGGTTCACAGTTAGCAATTGAGAAATGGAATGTGGATAAAGACTTCAAGAAGTGGCAATGGAGGATGAAGGCTGTTCCAATGAGGAACGAAGTCCATCCAGTAGTGTTTGCCCCTGAGGAGTTGACGGCTGGCATCTCGGCCGCGGAAAGGAAGAAGATGGAGAAATGGACGTTTACTACTTTACAGTTAGCCATGGGAGAGAATGTTATCTTAGAGATTAGCAGTAAGACCACTGCTGGGGGCATTTGAACCAAGATAGAAAATCCCTATTTGAAGAAATCTTTGACTAATCGTCTGATATTACTGAAGACATTTTTCACCATGCGGATGAGAGAGGGTACTTTAGTGAAGAAACATCTTAATTTATTTGATGATCTCGTGATGAAGATGAAGACTGTTGACTTGAAGGGATGAGGAGCAAATGGCAATGATTCTTTTGTGTTTTCTTTCGGAGCGATACACAAGTTTCACTAACAGCCTTATCTATGCTAGAGACACATTGACAGTGGAAGATGTGAAGTCAGGCCTTCTATCCAAGGGCTTGAGAGATCAGATGAAGGAGATAAGTAAAGAAAGTAGAGCTGGAAGTAGTAGTCATGGCCCGCTTGTTGAAAGAGGTAGAGAAGATAAGAAGAATTGGCACTCTAGAAGGCGTTTCAATTTCAAGAAGTCTGGTAATCGCAGGAGAGGAAAGTCTAAGGATGGAAAGTGCTTTATCTGCAAGAAACATGTTCATTGGAAAATGGATTGTCCAGATTTGTAGAAGGAAGATGATGGATCTTCATCATTTGCGGTGGAGAATTCTGTATCTAACGATGTGTTGTCTACAGCAGTATCGGATGTCTCAGACCATTGGGTGTTGGACTCAAGGGCATTTTTCATATGACGCCTAATAAGGACTACTTTAGTTCTTTCGTTGGACGAGAGGGAAGCTCTATTCTTATGGGTAATGATGCTAGCTGTAGAGCAATGGGTGAAGGTACAGTGAAGATCAGGATGTTTGATGAAGTGATACGCACTTTGATAAGTGTCTGGTATGTTCTAGGTCTTCGAAAGTCCTTGATTTCTTTAGGACAATTGGCATCTTTGGGATGCAAGGTAAATATCAAGAAGGTTAGTCTAAAGATTTCGAGAGGTGCACTAGTTATTATGAAAAGAGATGTGTTTCGAAATTTGTATTTGCTGAAAGGAACCACAATTCTTGGAGAGTCGTGTATTAGAATAGATAGTTTTCGTACATTGGGTATTCACAAAGCTTGGGCATCTAAGGTTAAGTCATATTTCAGAGTAGGGCTTAGAGTTGCTTTAAAAACGGAAGATAATCAATGGAGAAAGCTTCGAGAAGATGGGCTTTTGGCAGGATTGTGTGTTAGGCAAGCAAACTAAAGTATCTTTTGGAGTTGGACTCCATAGATCGAAACAAGTACTTGAGTACGTGCATACAGATGTTTGGGGATCAGTTGCTACTCCTCTTGGATGAGCAAAGTATTTTATCTCATTCATTGATGACTTTTCTCGGAAAGTATGGGTGTGTGTGATGAAGGCCAAATCAAAGAGTTTTGAGAAGTTCAAAGACTGGACAGCGCTTGTTGAGAATCAATCTGGTTCTAGGTTGAAGGTGTTGAGATTTGATACTGGTGGTGAATTTGTATCTAGGGAGTTCCTCGATTTTTGTAGACAACAGGGCATTCAGAGATATTTCACTACACCCGGCGATCCGCAATTCAATGAGGTTGTAGAAAGGATGAACATGACTCTATTAGAGAAGGCTCACTGCTTGAGATTGACGGTAGGCTTGCCTAGAGGCTTTTGGGCTGAAGCATTATCAACTGCGGTGCATATCATAAATCGAATTCCGTGCTCAGCCATAGATGGAAAGATTCCAGAGGAGAAGTAGAGATGTAAAGCATTATCAACTGCGACGGACATTGCACAGGCTGTTGGATTGATAAGTAGATTCATGGCGAATCCTGAAAAAATGCATTGGGAAGCAGTGAAGTGTATGTTTAGATACCTTAGAGGAACTCCAAACCATGGACTTGTCTTTGGCGGCGGACGAAGATATTTCAACTTGATTGGATTTTGTGTTTTTGACTATGTCGGTGATAGAGATCGAAAAAAGTCAACCTTTGGATGTGTTCACCATTGGTGGGACAGCGATCAGTTAGAGAGCGAGGTTGCAGACGATTGTGGCTTTGTCTACTACAGAGGCAGAGCTCATAGTTGCGGTTAAAGCGGCTAAGGAGGTGATTTATTTGAAGCGATTGGCGTGTGATTTGGGCTTCGCATATAAAGGAGTGAATGTGTACTGTGATAGCCAGAGTGCAATTCACTTAGCTGAAAATCTGGCATTCGGCTCGAGGATGAAACATATTGAGGTGAGAGAGTCGTTCCTTATCTCGATGAGTGAAGAGAAGCTAGTTCGTCTTCAGAAATTTCACATAAAGAAGAATGCAACAGACATGTTTACCAAATCGTTACATGTTGCTAAGTTCGAATATTGCTCGGACTTGATTCGCTTAACGAAGTGCTTGTTGCCACGGGGTGGCACGGGGAAGAGTTGAGAAGGTTCACCGAGACGTTTGTTTTCATGGTGGAGATTGATAGGTTCTACACGAACTAGGTACTTCAAACACTTTGTTGACGGGCGGTGCCCTTGCCGGAGTTCGTTGATAGAGTGTAATGGGTGATGACATTGACGAAGCTCATCAGGTAAGTATCCAATGCTTGTAGCATGAAGGCGTAAATGGAGTTGGAAGACTTGTATGGAATTTGGTATCAAGGTGGAGATTGTTGGAAGTTGATACCTAATTCATCGTTTGAAGTCCAGAAGCAAAGGTTGCTCGGTGGAGTGGAAGACCGGACGAGAAATCTCGTTCGGTAGTAGCTGCTGCCGCTCTAGATTGGAGCGGTAGTGAGGTGACCAGACCAGATATTTGGGTCGGTGGTGGAGGCTGTTGGTTTGAAAGTGGCGGCATTGATTTGGAGCGGTGATTTGGAGATAGGGATTTCGTTCGGTAAAATGGAGGAGCAGAAAGAAGGAAAAAAATTACGCCGAACGAAATGTTTCAACCGGTGATTTTCCGAACGAGATATTTCGTTCGGAGTTTTGCCGAACGAAATTTTTCGTTCGGTGTTTTGATGCCGGTCCAAATTTTTTGCTCGGCGTTTTGCCGAACCAAACCCAGGGTTGCTATATAGCAGCTACCCTCCTCATTTCTTCACTCTATAAATAGATGAGCTTCTGGACAGCAATGGTAGCCGAAATTTAGAGCTAATTTCAGAGCAATCCTAGAGAGCTGAAACTCTGCAGAATTTTTTCTGTATTGTAAATTCTTCTTATGTATAGCCTTTAAAAGTGAATCAATCTTATAATTCTAATCTTTCGGTGATTAATAAAATCTTCTCTCTCAAATTCGACGTACACTGCCTCGCGGTAGTGGAAACACTATAAATACTGGTGTTATTTGTTTTTCTGCATTGCATTGATCTGTGAGTGTCTGTTCTAGTGTTTATCTCTGTTTTTCCGTCTAACTACAATCACGATCTAGTTGTTTTCCATTGGGTTGGGTTTTTATTCTTTTAGATCATCTGAAGGGATTTTCTCCAACATTAGTATCTATTTATAAATTTGAAATTCATCAAATGGACGTCAATACTGCATTCTCAACCAGAAGGTTTTGTAATGTCTAGACAAGAATGTAAAGTATATAAACTTATTAAATTACTTTACAGTTTTAAACAAGCACCAAAACAATGGCATGAGAAATTTGATAAAATCATAGTATCAAATGATCTTAGGATTAAGAATCAGACAAATGTGTCTATAGCAAATTTCATGTTGGTAAAGGTGTAATTATATGCCTTTACGTTGATGATATGTTAATATTCCGGAATGATACCTTGAATATTGAAGGAATGAAAGGATTTATATTTTCATGTTTTGACATGAAAGATATGAGAGAAGCTTAAGTGATTTTAGGAATAAGTATCATAAAAACAGCATGACGGTTGGTCATTATCCAGTCTCATTGTATAAAGAAGGTTTATGCAACTATGTTCAAATATTGGTAGATCAAAAGATCAATTAGAATACGCTAAAGTTATTGATAGTCTAACATATGCCATTACATGCATAAGACCCGATATTGTCTACGTTGTTTGCAAATGAGTAGATATACCAGTAACCATAGTCATATTCACTGTCTAGCTGTACAAAGAATTTTAAAATATTTGAAAGAAACCGTGGACTGGTATATTGTACAACGGGTATCTAAATGTAATATAAGGATACACGAATGCCAGTTGAAACCCTAGAAGAGAAGATAATAATAAACCAACCAGTAGATGAATATTCACACTTGGTGAGGGTGTGATATCTTAGGTCTCAAAGAAACAAACGTGTATTGCAGATTCTATCATAGCTGCTGAATAGAGCGCTGACTACTTGTAGTAAAGAAGCGGAATGGTTAAGAAATTTGCAGTTAGAAATTCCTATATGGCCAAAACCAATGACTCTGATATATGTGCATTGTGATGGTCAAGCAACACTATCAAGAGCATATACCAGGTATATAATGGCAAATCTAAACAGGTTGGTCTAAGGTACAATGCAGTGAGGCAAATACTCACATGTGAGGTAATTCTCATAAATTTCGTGAGATTTGGTCAAAACTTGACCGATCCATTTACAAAAGGACTTGCAACAGATTTGTGTTGAAAACATCTAATGAGTTTAAAATCAACATAAAAATTAACTACGATGGAAACTCAACTCAACATAATGAAATGCATTATCTTGAGTTTAATGAGCAAAAGCACATTATACGATGGGATTTGAAGCACTTTAATATTAGTCCAAAACAACTAATATTATATCCATTTCAAGAAGAGTGCTTGGTACCTATAATGATATGGTGTATGTTGCACTGTTTAGCACTTAATGGGTTTACCAGAAGTACTATTGAAGTGTGTACTTATAGGAAACCTATAATAAACCTATCTATATGAATGCATGAAGGTGTTGTCACCTTCTATGAGACTATGGATCAAGTCTTTAAGGGAATTTCATGAAACCAAAATACAGACACAAGGCCAATCCACATGTCTGCTTAGATCTAAGGAAAGAAAATAAGGATGTGAAACACATCCAGAAGGTTTCATAAGGTCGATGGTTCAATTCTTATTCAACCACTCCATTCTGACATGCTCTGATAGGTTATCACTACGTATAGACTCAAATCCACAAAACATCTATATTTATGCACAAGTTTCCTACAACATATGATGAGAAATTTTATTTATATTTAATAGATGATCGTTAATGAATTTTTTTATAAAATATTTGTACGAGTTATTTGTTTTAAATGAGAAGAAGAGAAAGGAAGAATGTGATATTAGAATAATCCCACGTTATAGAATATAAGGAATTATATTTGCATAAATATAGGTTTTTCAAAAGAAGGTTGGACCCTTTGGGCACATGATACTTGCTCTTTGGTAAGGATGGAGTTCATACACTACCACCATAAGTGCGCCGCTGCCGCCATCCTATCGGGTCGTGTTTGAGTCCAATTATATTTTTGGACAGAATAATTTTAGTTAAAACGGACCAAAATCTATTCAAATTTGAATAGAGGAAAATGGTAGGAGACATAGCAAACGGCAAGACGTTTGAATTCAAACGAAATGAAATGACACGTTGTTTAGCGGAAGATGCAACTTCTCAAAACGAAAAGACACCTATTTGCAACTATAAATAGAAACGCCTGAAAAGTGTTCCATTTATTGACTTTTTCATATTTTCGAATCTCTTTCCCTTCTCCATTCTTCTTTCAGTTTATACTATTTCTGGTTTGTGACGCTGCAGATCACAAACTCGATACTCTTGTAATTGCAGTCAATTCGAACGATAGTTTGAATCGATCACGATGGCACTATCACATTTTGTTGAAGAGATTAATCATCTTGGTTTCATTGTATCTTGAAAGACAATTTGCTTTAACTCACATCATTTATTTATTTGTTAAAACAAGTGGTGAGAACAAATAATGTCTTAAGGAGAGTATCGTCAATGTGCCTTGTAGGATCTTTCTTGCTTTGCAGCTTACAACCATTGTCTCTTTGCCGGATCGAAGAAATTCCAACAACAATAGGCTCAAGACATTTGTGCAAAATTTGAAAATACTGGATAATGTTTAGATTGTGTTTTTCCTTCTGAATTATACCAGTGATATAGTTATGATTGTGTATCACTGTTGCACAACAATCACAGATTTATTATTCTGTATCTATCAAATAGGGATGAAGCATCAAATATGACATGTTTCATAAACAAATTCAAGTACAGGCAATCTTTCAAATAACATAGAATTCAAGAAAACAACAGCCATAACCCATGAAGAAATGATAACAGAACCACTGAATGGTTCAAGTAATTGAAAAGTACATCATGAAGGGCTAACCGATGTACATATGGATTCCAATAGCAAGTAGGAAAATGGCAATGAATGCAAAGTAAATGATGGCATGAACAAGTATAGAAACTCCGCTGGTCTGAAAGTTGCAGAATTCCACAATTTTGTGTTTTCCAGGCAGCTGAAATACAAGTCCAGGAGACAAAACGATGAACAAAATGACTGAAATGAACACGGGACCCCAGTCAGTCATTTTTGAGTGATATTAGCTAAGAGTATAATTTGGCTTGACTGTTCTTTTGGATTTGGTTTGTATTTGTGAATAATGCAGCCTTGTTTATATATGAACAAATTTTGGAATAGCGGGTTGAAGAGGGAAGATGAAGATGATAAATGTGTTGTAAAGTGAGAAAAGTGTGACATTGCCGAATCGTTAAGATAGTTTATGGATACTAAACTTCATAACCGTGGTTAACAATTGTCTTTTGTTTTTTTCTTCTACTTATAATTGGAATGCTACAAAGGGTAGGTTTGAAGCTATAAACAAACTTTGTGTCCACTAAAGTTTGTAAAGGAAATAGAATCATTTGATGCCAATCTCGGTTCCTCTTAATAAAATATTTGTCTCCTAGTTTTTTCAAGGATGGAAACAACAAGACCTAAAATAATAATGGTTCAAATAAGCAGATGGAAAACGCCTCTTCTAAGCCCCTTCCGTTTATGCAGAGCCGTCCCTACCAGTATGTTGCCACAGCCCATTTTCTGGGTTCAAATGCTAAAAATAAAGGAGAAAAAATGATGCTCCTACAAACTAGAACTTTGATCTTCAAAAATAAATGCCAACGCCCAATCCACTCAAAAACACTGTCATTTAACCACCACGTTCAGTTCTACCCAAACTAATACACACAGATATACACATAATAACAATAACAACAACAATAATGATAAAATAATAACTGGGCTTCAAATATGCCCGAAATGTTTGCCAAACTGAAAAAGAATAATATTAACTGGTTATGGAATGTGAGGAAAATTGAAAGGAATTAATTGATTGATTCAATAAATCAATTAATTATGTGCTTATTGGGATTACTTCATCAACAAACAATATCAGTCAAATTGCAGCTGATGGCTACTATGAAATGCATCCAATAAATATGCAACTTTAGAGGATTCGCATCTAACTAATGCGTCTTGTAGTTATAAATATAGAATAGAGACTGTATTTTTTCTCTCTCCATTAAGTCATCTCTATCTAATTTTGTAAACATTCTTGTATATCATCAAATTGAATCACCAAGGAATGTTGGGTCCAAATTTGTAATTTTCTCTTTATTTTGATTCCATTATAAATTTTCGTCGTGGGAGATCTATGTGACATGAAATCCAATGGGTAAGGAATGGTTGGGTCAGACCATAAGAAATAGGGGCACTAGGATATCACTCTCACATACCCTAATTCCCGTTGGACTTTTCATTTTTGGACAGGCACTAGGACATCACTCTCGCATACCCTACTTCCCGTTGGACTTTTCATTTTGGACAGTAGTTCCCTTAGACCAATCGATAGGGAGTATTTGGACTCAAAGCCACCTTTTATAGAGAAAGGTTAGCGGGATTACCCTAGTTTCAAACGATAATAGCAATTCGGGAGCGAAGGTAAGTCCTCCCTTTAGTCGAAGTTAGGATCTAAACTATGCTCTATTGTTTTGTTGGGGGTCCAGTACACATTCAATATATTAAGAAGTTGAGAGTGATTCATTCTATTGCATGGAGAGGTGCGTACGTAGCGAGCTAAACACACATGCATCCACTACTTAATCTAAGAATTTATATAACAGCTGGTTAATTTATCTAGAAAAAAATACCTGTAGTACTTATACCTTGGAAGAAATTAGAAGTAGGTGGATAGGGATGCTTGTCTTATTCGCATTACAATCACTCTCACTTAAGCTAGGAGACCAGTCAAAACATCTCATGAGATGCCTTTTATATCTGTATCACCCCCTTACCTCCTCTGGTCCTCCTATTGCTTCTTCTGATCATTGATTCTAGATCCTGGGTGTTCATTGCTTCCGTAAACATTAGGGATTTGGGATAGCTAAATTATTTCAAATATTGGGTATCATAGTAAGAGATTCATTAGAGATTTGTAGGTCTTGGACGAATCAAAAGAAGTGAATAATTAAGATGGGAAGAGACCACAATATTAGAAGTTGTATATGATACAACCGATAAATAGTTATCCATCATATGCAGACCTATGATTTGTTGAGCTTTCTTCGACGTTAAAATCCTAAGGCATATGATTTTTAATATCCACTAGAAAATCGAAAGATTCTATGTTTCATCTTAGGGTTTTGAGAAACATAAAATTTAGTGGGATCCTTATTAGAAAAATGAATTGTAACATTTAGCATTTCTAATATTGTAAGAGCATCTGATATGTATAAAGTTAACATAATCTATATTGATAAATTTGTGAAACTAATAAAATTAATAAAATGTTTATTAATTAAAATATACCAATGTACTAAATTAAGATTAACAAATAGAAATATAAAATATACTTGCTAATAAATGTTTGCATGTTGTTAATTTAAGACCTCTACAAGCGTTTTATTATACAACTACTAAATACGTTCATAACTTGTTCACTTATGTGTTTATTTGTCAAGATCATTGTCTTCTATGAGTTTCGAATTCTAAAAGTAATATAAGGATATGAATATTTGATCCAAATCAAATCATATATAAATGTTACATGGTGAATGGTTGCAACTCGTAATGTACAAAAGCTCGACGAACTTGGTTTATTTAAACTAAGCAAATAAGCGTAGCGTGAGATCATTATATTCAATATGATTGATTACAATAATAATCTTATTGTGTTAAATGTAACACTAGACCAAAAATGCTACAAGGTAGGTCTAATAATTTGATCAGTTTATGTAGTGCAACATATTTACTATCTTTAAATGTTAAGAATAACTAAATGCACTTTTGTAAAAAGTTTGTTATGATATTACAGTAAGGTTTCCTTTGAATGGTTCGCCTTTTTGAAAGGAAATTGAATGTATAAGACTAGATATAACCTAAGACACATTTGGGATTAAGAGAGTGAATGGTACACTTCTACTTCATAAAGAAACATAAAAAATGAGGCTATAAAATAATAATTTATACCTAACATTAGAATGAGAAATATGATTTCTATTCTGAAATGTATTTTCATATATAAAATTGTTTTTTATGAGATTTAGTTCTTTGAATTTAAGATATTTGATTTAAAAACTCTCGACTGCCATCTGGTTATATTAGATAGAATAGATTGCTTACATTAAGTGCTTGAATTAAGCTTCATATCTCGTTCGCTATTATAGTAATGACGAAAACAGTGGGAGCATACCATACAACGCTAATTGTCATATCAAGTTATGAAAATTATTCTCGTAAAATATACGAAATATTATTTATGAAATAATAAATGTTTTTAGTGTTGATTGAAAATAGACAGTTTTATTTTAATATGAATATTATGAATATTCGTTATAAAGTAAGGCTATAATAGTGGATTTTTTTTTTCATAACAAGCGATGCATTGAAAAATACCAAAATTATCTGAAATTATTTACAATTATTTTGGAATTATAGACTAAGCCATTGCTTTGAGAAATAATTATTTGATTATATGATTGTGAATCATATGGTACCAGTGAATTATATCTCAAACAATTAAGGGAAAAGCACCAATTCAGTGGAAGCATTATAAGAGTTGATGAACTATTCAGATTGATACATATAAATGTATGCAATCGTAAGACCATTAGTAGAAAAATGATTCCACGTACTTCTTTGTATTCACCAATGAGTTATCATAGACATGAATATGTATATTTGATACACATCTACTATGTCTTTGATAAACTCATATAATATAAAACAAAAGGAAATAAAATAACATGCAATAGAAAACAAAAATGATTCTATTTGATCGAATATGTGAGTATATTGGAAATAGTTCCGAACTTACCTAAAAATGAATAAAGATTAATGTAACGACCTGGAATTTTAGTCATTTGAAATTGGAATATTTAATTACTTTTAAATATTGAAAAGTTAAATTTATAGGTTAAATAACTCGAATTTCAAATATAGCGATTTATTGGATAATTTAATTCTTGAATTTAATAATTTAAAATTATTTAAATAATTGGATCTTGGGTTTTAAGTTAGATAAAATGATTTCAAAGGTTATTAAAGTTCTGTTAATAAGGGTAAATATAATAAAACTTTTAAATTAGATTTAAAGGTGATTTAACTGATTTTTAATAATGGTCCATTTTATTTAACGAGTAAAAATTGCCTTCCTGGTACTGTCTCAGATTTCGACGAAACCAGTTTCATTGAATCCGTAATAATGAATTATAATACACCGTCAAATTTCATGGTGATCAGATGAATCATTTGGTGATCGAAACGCGTAAAATTTAATATCGAAAATTTAATATAATAATTGGGTTCTAAAAGATATCTCTGCATATGATCGAATTAAAACTCGAGACAAGTTCCATTGCACTTGGAAATATACAGTTAATGTTTCGCTATTACCCCGCTATAACCCTGCTATATCTCATAGTGGATTTCTACTGCTACCATTTTTCCATATAGCTCCAAATATAGCTTTTCCGCTTAAAGCTCCGCTATTTCCGCTATATCCCGTTATTTCCGCTATATCTTCTTTAAAAGAAATGAATTGAAAAATGACACTTATACATTATAAAAATTATAAAATTAATTTATTTAATCGAATTTTTAATATATTTTCAGAAATGAAAATATTCTAATATTCTACTAAATTCAATTATGTTATATAACAGTTTTACATCTATTTACAGTATATTCGCACATGTTATTTAAAATTATTTATGTATTAATTATAATTCAACTGAATGTTAATTTTTAATTTAATTACTATTTATATATTTGTAAAAATATTAAATATGAGTTTTATATGCTATTTTAGAGTCATCTGCTATATCCCACTGTATCCTCGCTGTATCTCCGCTATGACTTTTTGTACATCCGCTGCATTGAATCTGACGAGCGCTTTAACCGTACAAGTTTGGAATAGAGGTATATAGAATGCCAGGCGGTACGTCTCGTTTAAAGTCTGGAATTTTTGAACATTTTGTAATTCGATATTTTAAATTAAAAATTATATATATATATATATATATATGTACATATATAACCATACCTACCCATACTCCCCATACACCTAACTCATGCCTCCTACTATTCAAAACATACTCCTTCCCTCTATAAATCCACGTCCAATAACAGGAACAAAGTTTTAAGTTTTCAAATTCAAAACTTAGCCTCATCCAACGTCCCACAATCATCGGGACCAACCAATCCATTTTCAGACAAAGCCCTCAACTGGGAAGTTGTTGCTGACATCGAGTTGAACTAGATGAACGGTTGGATTTAGCTAGTTCGTCGCGAGATGACCAGAATTTGGGGATGATCGGCGTTATGGGTTTTGATATTTTTTGGCGAATTGGCGAACTTGTAGGCGATGGGCCTGAAGGAAAAATGTGGGGAAGGAGGGAAGCAAGCTGCTGCTGGAGTTTGACAACCTATCGTCGACCGTGGCGATTGAAAATGGAAGATGACCGGAGATGGATATTGGGTTCGTTCGCAAAGTTGAGTGGGCGAGTGGAGGTAAGGCTGGTGTCTCTAGAGTCATGGTGGTTGGGGCTATCGCTGGTGAGAAGGCGGCTCAGGCGATGTGGTGGCGACGGGGAGTAAGAATAGGGAAGCGGCCTGGGTTGCACGATTTTGAAAGCAAATAGTTGGGGAGGGAAAAGATTAGTGGCGAGATATAAATTTTTATAAGGTTAATTTTAAATTTAATGATGGATTAAGTAATTTATATACATATTTAATTCGCGAAAGTTGTAAAATATATATCTTGTTTGTTTTTGGTCTAAATCAAACGCGATTAGTCCCGTTAGGATCGTATTTACATGAACTACGTCTTAGAACTGGTTTGGACGAATTGAAACTTAGGCTAAAATCGGACGTCGTTCGATTTTAGTTCCAGATCGAAATTCCTCGGTGGCGACAGAAAATTTCGATGAGTTAAATACACATTTTTGATTAACTAGTATGATATATAGTTGATAAAAATTATTGAATGGTTGTTTGGATGAACTACTATATATATTAGTTGTTTTGGATATATTCGCGCATATTATGTTCCCGTGTAAGAGAGGATGACCATTTGCATACGAATCATGCCTCGAGGCAATTAATTTATATTATATAAGCATATAACCTTTGTGATGCAGGCGACATGTTGGAGGGATCCAATAGGATTCCTCACCACTGTTGATTTTAATTGCATATATATGTGTTGATATATTTGAGCTGTGATGCAGGGGGATAGATTAAAGGGATCCACGTGATTCCTCGCTAATTGGTTTCAATAATATTCAAGTTTATATGAATTATCGGATAATAAACCTGATTTGTTGGAAATATGGGTTATGACATCATTATATGTTAAAAACTAAAAACCCATAGTAGTAGAAAATCAATATCAATGTTGGTTGAGAGTTGGGTGGCTATTGGCCTCAAATTTGTATTTTTAAAATGCTATAATCACCGTTGAGTCAGAATTTGTTTTAAGATAAGCAATGATTTTAAATCTGAAATTAGGTTCCGAAAATATATTATTTTAAAGTTATTTAATTATGTTAATATTATTTTAAGGTTATTTAATTATATTAATATTGTTTTAAAGTTATTTTTATTTAATATTGTTTTAAAGATTATTGAAGTATATTAATATTGTATTAAAGTATTTAATTATATTAATATTATTTTAAAGTATTTAATTATATTAATATTATTTAAAAGTTATTTAATTATATGAGTATTGTTTTAAAGTTATTTGCTTATGGTTAATGTTGTTCTGAAGTATTTATCAAAAATGTCTATATCTTGGAAAAAGGTAATTATTTACGAATAATTATGGTTTGAAATTAATAATAAGAATTTATTGATACATCTCAGAGAATAAGTTATTGCTGTTTATAAATAAGGTAAAGTTTAATTATTATTGTTTTTGAAATGATTAATTATTATTTTAAGATGTTTAAGATTTATAATTATTTATTCAAATGTTTAATTTTAATAATTTTTTTCTTCTATACTACTGTTTAGAAGTAAATGATCTTATTTTGTTTATAAATATGTTCGATACCCATGAATAGAGTTGAAAGATTTGGATTTCATAAAGGAGCTTATAAAATGGTTTGGAGACATAAGGAAGATTATTTACAACGTGAAGAGTTTTATAAATGATTAGATATTTATAAACGGACTTAAGAAACGGGTTTATAGATTTATAAAAGAAGGTTCCAGAAGTTTTATAAAATGGTTTAGAGAATTATAAGGAGTGTATGAATGATTTTTGAATCAAATAAAAATGGAATCTTTCTCGGTTTGTAAATATACTTATACCGTTGAGATAATTAAATGGATATTCTCTAAGTATTGAAAATATAGGGATTGGTAGATATATCTTTGTAGAAGTATTCTTATACAAGTAATTTACAAAGTGATTTTACTGAATGAAAGATTTATTAAAGGACGCTGGTGATTGCTTATGTGCTTAATCAATGTTGGTTTTCCCTATGGAATAAATCCCTGGTTGAATGTTGTTTTAGATAGTTAAATAACCGACTATCGAAATTGGACCCAAATGTAATTTTGGAAATATCTAGGAGAAGCTCATGAGTTGTATGGCACAGTCATCTCCGATGATGTTGTACTGTGCCTATAAATCTCGTTTCGTTCTTCTAGAACAATGATAAGTAAATCCGTCCATTAACGGTTAGGAGGTGATCTTCGATCCTATCTTTAACTGTTTATTTCCTAAAGAATCGGGGTTGAGTTTATCGGAAATTATCCAATGTTGTTTTGAAGAGATTGGGATCAGATATGTCATCCAAAAACCACTTCGATCCAAATTAAACGTTCGAAGTGAAGAGATCTTAAAGATGATGGAATTCGAGACGGAGCTCTCAAGTGTTTCGTTCAGTCCTAAAAAGGACTTGTATGGATGAAAGTTGGTATTGCACTGTTTCTTGAAGGGCAGCCTTAGCATTCCAAAAAATTTTGTTGGGAGGAAGAAGGTAAAGGCGCGACCTCGTGAGCCTCACAAGCGGGGAAATGGCAAAAACATGGTATGCAGCAAAGCTATGTAGTCAACTACCATTAGGAGCCACCATCCCATTCTAGATTGTCCATATTAGAATTGTTTTGCGTGCAAACACCATGATAGTATAAGGCCTCGGTGTCATAAAGGGATGGTGTAATTTGGCTCGTCATAATAAAGGGGTGGACGGCTCTATGCAGTAGGTGTACAAGAAGTTCTTGTCAGGCTCCAGTACATTTTCTAGAGGTGTACCATCGGAAGGTAGTCCCTTACCTTGCCATAGCATGGAATCCATTTTCTCAATACGAGCCTTTACGGATTTAGTTGTATACCTATTATGCTAGAATTTAATTAATGTAAGAATTGTGGCTAATATTAATAAGTATTTGTATTTTAGACACTATTATAATATCAGAGAATTTCGTACGAAATGTTTTGGTTATCGTAAGCTAAAACTGCATTCGAGTTTATGTGCGGCGTGGTCTTACGAGATACATTTATTTTCAAAAGGTTTCTTATAACTTTAATCCAATTGGTGTGTTTTTCTCATGCTGGTTTTCCAGACTAAATCGGGTGTTATGTTATTATAATGCTCAGGTCAGATTGAGCATATTACATATTAGTTTGGATGCTTTGAAGCTTCAGAAGTCGAGTTGAAGGCCTAGAGACGTGTTCATGTAGATGGTTATTGTTCCGCTGAATTCATTGTTGTATCTATCAGCAATTGTAAGAACAAACTGTTATAACTGTCCATGCTAAAATAGGTTTGTATACTCTGACTGATTTCTGTATATATATATACACACATGTTACAGTTTTGCTTTTGTGTAAAAGCTTGTTGTATATTATAGATTGTTTGCTCCGTTGTAAGATTCTGTGTTGTTTATTTGTTTTCCTATCTTCTTTCCTTTTTATTTTCCCTTAACTTTCATGTTTTCTGGTATTCGATTGCTCGGCACGTAGTACAGTGGACGTATTGGTGTCGACTTTCGATGGTGGAAAATCTCGATCGTTACATTTGGTATTAGAGCTGAAGGTTAAGCGAGAACCTTGGCTTTGGCAGGTACTCATTAGAGATAGGGTCAGGAGCACCCTAGAATGATTTTTAGTTTACATATATATGAGCACGTAATTGTTAGTGATATAAAAATGTTTTATATTGTATTGGTTCATTTGTTGGGTGGCTTATGGAGTCTAGCCAATATGTGTAATTAACGTTATTGATAGGGATCTTTAAACACTTGAACAGAACAAATCGACATGGTATTGTTTTAAAATCGGGTAAATGAAATAATTTTACTTTGATTATATTTTATATATAAATGAATTATTTTCAGAAATTATCATGGTATATAAGGTGTCTTGGGTTATTAGAGAATGGTAATATTTGATTATTATCGTTTTTTGATTGTTGTTTGTGGTCGAACAAAAGTGTTATTATCATAATGCAAATAAGGTAAACAATTAGGAAAATGGTTTCATATAACCAAAATGAGATTATATGAATATGATTTATAATGTGAATTATGAATAGAAAGGAAGTAAAATTTCAAAAGTATATTGTAAATATGATTTGTAAGTAAAAAGGTTTTAAAAGCTGGGAATTTGGGAATTTAATTCCCATTGGTTTTGGAAATGGGTTTTTAAAGTTTTGGAAAGTAATAATAGTATCATTTAGGAAACATTTTTGAAAATAAATATTTAAAAGGGATCTTGAAGAGGTAAAAACACCGAACTCACTTCGATCGTTGGAAAATAATTTCGATGATGACTGCTGCATCATCGACGTTCATTTTCGGGTTTCCAAGAGAGGAATTGCTACCATTATTGTTTTTTTCGTAAAACTAGCTTTGATTTTAAAATTCAAAAGAATGATTTGATATGCCAATGGGATAATGTATATATGTGATTTCAAGATGATTTGAAACAAATAAGAATAAGATGTTTAAACTCTGGAACTTTTCATTTGAGTGTTTTATGAAAATATAGAAAAATAAGTTTGATAACTTATAAATTTTGAGAATTAGTGAGGAAAACAAAATTATAAAATGTTGACCACGAATGTTAAGAAAAGTATATTTTAAATTGAACTTTGGAATATTAACTTAAGATAAGTTAAAAATTTTGAAAAGGAATTTGACCTAAGTTAGGTTAAATGAAATAATTTTTGAAAATGAAATTGATTAAGATTTGAAATGGATTAGTGAAATGAGCTAATTAAATAAGTTAATGGATTGAAAATGCTTAGAATTGAATATTGACATTGGAAGACGAATTGAGTTAAATGAAATTGAATTTGGTTAGAAATAGATATGAACTTAAGTTGTGAAGTGGTAATAAACTTGACAAAAGTTGAATGTAATGTCTATAAACTTAAGTAAAAATTTATGAAATAATTCACAAATGAATTTGGTATGGTGTGAAATGTGGTTAAACAGAGGATTTGAGGGAATAATTCTTAAGTGATATTAGTACTGAAAGAAATATACTAAGTAATAAATGGATGTGGATAAAGCAATGTGCATAATTGAATGTAGGTAAATTGAATGTAAATAAGGTGAATAGAAATGAAGTGAGTGTGAATAAAAGGAATATTGTACACCGAAGAAATCAAATGAAATAAATATGTAAGTTGTACGTGTATTATTCTATTCGTATAATGGTTTGATCCAGATTCGAGTACATAGTTTCAAGATGATTTGCATCGATCCGGGTTAGGATTTTTCACTTGATTCTCGATGGTGAATACTGGATTTGAATGTTTGAGTGATTCCGGAACTCTCTATCATAGTATATGGCTATGCAAGGAGAATGACGGTTTCTAATCAAGAAACCAGATCTGAGTCTGCGCTAAAGGGTTGTGTGAACGATACTAGTTTGAAAGTGAAATTGCATGATTGAGCAAGTGATCGAATTTGATATTACGTACAGATGATATATGTTCATCGTACGGGCTTTAGTAAAGTAAATGTTTGGAAATTGAAAATGCAAAATAATATGGTTGTGAGCTATATGATTGGATGTCGTGGGTAAATAAGATGCAGGCATATAAAAGTAAAAGCTAGTTGATGACTTTGATTTCATAAGTAAAATTGGGTTGCCCAACAAGAAGGTACATGTTTATAGTGTTGTTTGAATATGATGGTTTTATGGTTGAGCCACTTGGTTTTTGTTTTCTTTTGTTGTTTTGGACCCATATTGGCGATTTGTAGTTGTTTCAATTGAGTTGGGCAAAGGAGACGCTGGCAAAAAATTTTGTAAATTTAAGGCGTTAGAATTTTTTTGTGAATTTCTGAAGAAAGTTTTGATAGCTAAAATTTGATTTTGAGCTATAACCTGAAATGGTTGAATGGGGGGGATATTAGCTGAAATCTATGGAAAAATTTGGAAACTTAGTAAAAGTAATAATAAAGTTTCAACTACTTGTTTTTAGGGGAAATTAATTTAAAGGACAAAAATTTGATATATTTTTAGCCCCAAAGGACACGACCTCAATATTTTAAACGCAATGACAAACATTCTTCTAAAAATTATTCATAAGGACAAACATTCTTCTAAAATTATTCATAAGACAAACATTATTCAAAAACTGCTACCGAACTAGAAACGGATACCTTAAAATTGCTGCTGATAACTAAAAACCGATACCTAAAAACTGCTATCAATAACTAAAAACTGATACCTAAATAAAGTTGTCCTTCAAGCTAAAATACCGAAAGTCTATCCTTGAGGATAAAATGCTGAGAAATTTTATCCTTTACAATTATTTCCTGTTGTTTTTGGAAAAATATAAAGACTTAAAAGGATTTGGTAATCTATTTCAACTAGTTGGTTTTAAAAAAACTTAATGGGTTTGGATATTTTCTTACCTGGATGATTTCGAGGACGAAATTTTTTTAAAAGAGGAAGAATGTAACAGCCTAGAATTTTAGTCATTTGAAATTGGAATATTTAGTTAATTTTAAATGTTGAAAAGTTAATTTTATAAATTAAATAACTCGAATTTCAAATATAGCGATTTAAAAGATTATTTAATTATTGAATTTAATAATTTAAAATTATTTAAATAATTAGATCTATTGTTTTAAGTTAGATAAAAATGATTTCAAAGCTTATTTAAAATTATATTAATAAGGGTGAAGATAATAAAAATTTTAAATTGGATTTAAAGGTGATTTAACTGATTTTTAATAATAATTCGTTTTATTTAACTAGTAAAAATAGCCTTCCGGGGCACTGTCTTGGATTTCGATAAAACTAGTTTCATTGGATCCGTAATAATGAACTACAATGCACCGTCAAATTTCATTGTGATCAGATTAGTTGGTGTGTTTTTCTCACACTGGTTTTCCAGACCGACTCAAGTGTTATTTTATTATAATGCTGTGGTCAGACTTAGCATATTGCAGATTAGTTTGGATGCTTTGGAGCTTCAAAAGTTGAGTTGGAGGCCCAGAGACGTACACACGTAGACGGTTATGTTTCCGCTGTATTCAATGTTGTACTATGAGCAATTGTAAGGACGAGCTGTTATAATTGTCCATGGTGAAATAGATTAGTATACTCTGATTGATTTCTGTATATGTATACATATTATAGTTTTGCTTTTCTGCAAAGATTTGTTAGTTCCACTGTAAGATTCTGTGTTGTTTAGTTTTCTTCCTATCTTCTTTCCTTTTTCTTTTCCCCTAACTTTTGGGTTTCTGGTATTCGATTGCTCAGCATGTAATACAGTGGACGCATTAGTGTCGATTTTTGAGGATCGAAAATCTTAGTCATTAAATTAACCTCAAATGTCACTTCTTCTTATGACACATAATGTTGGTGCCAAAATTGACCACCAAAACCTAACTGTATGAAAGCACCAATATCCGGTCACAGATCTCAGATAGTATCTTATGTATAAAATATAACATGAAGAATAAAAAAATTAAAAATTAAAGTAAGTAAAAGAGACATGATTTATAGTGGTTCGGCTAACTACGGCCTACGTTCACTCCAGAATATCCTTTTTATTACCATAGTTAGTCTACATTTATAATAAAAAATTCAAGAATAAAATTGGCAGAGTGTAGCCTATGTCGAAGATAAAAAGAAGTAGAAAGAAGATCATTTTTCTGACACTATGTCTGTTGTATTTATGAGGGAAGACTTGCACAGATCGAGCTGAAATTTCGGCAGAAGGTTCAGGAGACCAAATGAGCCCACCCAAAAATTTCGAGGCCCATCGAAGCCCGCAATAGGGATTAGTGTCCATCCCTATTAGTGTATCCAAATGGCTGTGATCCCTCTGAGGAGTGCCCCATAATGTTAGCTATCTGCTTCACAAATTTCATGCAATTCCAACGTACGGTTTGTGAAATATCGAATTTTCCATGAAGTAGTGTTACTTGAATTCTGATTTCTACCGATCCCTTCAAAGGGAGTTGTGCCGATGCCTCCAACTTCCTCCAACTAGAATGAGATCCCTTAGGGATGTTCCACATGTTGTATTGAGCTTGTGCTTCAAGTTTCATGTCAATTAGATGTGTAAACGTTGAGATATTGATCATTCTTTGCTATAAAGTTGGGTTCGGCTGATCCCTAAGAGGTAAGAGGGCCGATCTCTATTGAGGGATAAAGGTCGATCCCTCCAAACTCCTCCAAATGCCATGCAGTCCCTCAAATAGCTTCTTCATGTTGTATTATGCTCAACCTCCAAGTTTCACACCAATTGAATTAGTAAAACTCGAGTTATTGATCAATCTTTGTTGCAATATGTTTTGAAGGCTGATTATAGCCGATCCCTATGGAGGGAAGAGGGCCGATCCCTCCAACTTGCTCTATTGGATGAGCGATCCCTAGGGTCAGACTTCCTAGGATCCCCACATCTTGCTTACAAAATTTTATATGCATTGCACTTATGGACTTTGAGATATTGATTGTTTTTCATTGAGTTGTGCTTGCTTGGCTGAAATATGCCGATCCCTTCATATCATTGCCTACACTTGATTTCTATACCTCGCAATCATTGCTCTTGACTAATAGGCTGGATAATCGTAAAGTCGGTTGGGTTAAATCCACATGTCTACTGCCTTGGCAAAAGGTGGGTTAACACATAATAATGTATCGATAAGGAGAAATCAAACTTTATTGAATAAGGTACGATTAATGATGAGTAAAGTTGAGTTAACTTCTTTCTACATAGTCATGTATTTAAGAGTAATACACAAGGTTCAAATTAATTTCATCTAAAGAACAATTTACAAAATAATACAAGATAAGGATTTATAAGAAACCCCCACATATCTTAGGCCAAGGAGTTGGCAGGTTGTGCGAGTCAAAAGAATACACGTAATAATTATTTATGTGGGGTTTGGCATGAATCCCTCCAAAAGAAGTTTGGAAAAAATAGTCATTGGAAGGCCAATTAATGTTTTAAACATAAGTATTGAAAACTAAAACCAAATCAGTTTTATATATAAGGCAATTCACAAATTATTCATTCCATTGCATTGAGAAACAATTTCTGTTTCAAGAAATAACAACTGTATAGCAAATGAATTACTTTTAGAAATTATTGATTGTAAAATAAATTTGGATACGATCCAAAGATAATACCGATTTCAAGGGATGAAATGCAATTAATCAAAACCAAACGAATACAACACATTAGAATATTTAATAAGTATTCTCACACCTTAGAGAGAAACTGTCCGTTTCTTATTAGTGTCGAGAAATGTCGAGAATAAATAATCCTCAGTTTTCAATAAAACCATTAAGAGTATTGAGTTTGTTGTATGACATGATGAGAAAATCCAAAAGGATTCCAAGTTTGTTATCAAAATATAATTTGGATAATTGTACTCGAAGTGATATGATCCATCGATGGCAAATGTGTCTTCAAGAGAAAGACTAACACAATTGGAATATTATAAGCCACATTGATAAGAGTAACATCGTAAATTTCAGTTATTGAAATTAACGTAATAGATTCATCATTCATTGTGCTCAAGTTAATTTTGATTCCACTCACAAAATTATCGTCTGGTATGACTTTGTGTTTTGATGCATGTTGTACCCAATTTTCTCCTGTAAACATGTGCGACGCAGGTCAACAAAATGAACACAGATAGAACTGTGTAGCCAAAAGAAGAAAAAGGCAATTCAGCTATAGTACCACCAAAAGAAGGAAACCGTACAATGTTAGACACCTCCAACCTATCAAACTACGTTCGGAGGAAACCAAGTGAATGTTATAAGATGCAAATAAGAAGTTTCCTCCTCAAAAAACGGCCAAAAACTACAACCTACAAGCAAAAGCAAAATCAAAGAACTCATCTACCAATAGAAGATAAAGTCTACACCGACTCTCCTAAGGGACTATGTCATCGTCTCCTTGAAGATAGCACCAACCTATCTCGAGTGACTGCATCATCATCTCCTTTAGGTCTATGTCGACTTCACTCGATGACTATGTTGCCATTCCATTAAAGCATAATTCATCACCCTTGAAAACTGCATCATCTTTCACTTAAAATTCAGTTTCTCCATCTCCTTAAAATAACATCACCAACATGTAAATATCTACATCAGTACCTTCTGAGGACCAATGTCAACGCCATCCTTTGATCTATGACATCATCTTCCTGAAATTTATATATCATCAATTAAGGAATAATACTAACACTAAATATGGACTTCATCACAATGTTCAGGAGGAATTGTACCGATCATGAACAATACAAAATCCACGGCACCGTTAGCTAGCAAAGCGCAATCTTCAGAACAAATCTAGAGGTTAAACCTCCCTCCCCCAAGGCGCTAAAGTTCAAAGTTCCTATCTAACTTCAAATTCAAAATTTCTGCTTTCAACCAAATCTTCCCACCAAAAGAATTTTCCTTGCCTTCCGTGCACAAATCATCGAGTAACATGACTAATGGCACGTGGAAAGATCAAATGTTGGTGAAACAACATTGAATTAGGGGATTAGCGATCCATATGAGAACATGACACCATAAATAAAAGGTTACTATAGCAAGGAAAAGAACTTTCGGACATTCTGAATTCTGTACTAAATATAATTGTCCTCTCTACCATTGAAAAATTTTGTACCAGAGAGAAATGCGTAAGCAAAGATTTGACCCATGGACGTAGGATTCTTTGAAATTCGAACCATGTAAATTTCTGCGTCCTTTACTTTTTCTACACTATACTTATTTCTTTTTGCGTTAGATTTCCTTTTTGTCTTTGTCTTAACTGAACAAATTGATTTGACATTTTGACAAACAATTAGAGTGTAAACTCATAATTATGGAAACATATGGCGATATAATTACTACTCTAAGGCAAATTTAATATCATTTAAGTTTTTTAATTCCCGATTACGGAAGGCGTTCAACATCGTAATTACTTCGTAACTAACTTGGTGTTGTGAGACGAAAAATATCACTAATGTTTTTGGTGTTGGAAGGTGGCTATCCCCTTAGCAAACCTTAATCAAAAAACCACCTACTTAATCCCCACAACTTCCTTGAAAATACAAATTATGCAGCCTGAGAACTCCTTAACCCCTCATAAAAGAACCCGAACACATAGCTGTGAAGCTAGATAATAAACCCTTCACTTCCTTATCCAAACTCTTTTATCCACCGCAAAAATTTATCACTGACCCTATCATCGATACACTTAATGCCTTTTTTGCCAAATCAATGAAAAAATAGCTGACATTGAGAAGTTGGTTTCCTAAAATCCTACCAGATCATCCAATACCCATAGATACACAGATCATGGCCAAAGTTTACCTGCTGTAAACGAGTGGAAGCATGGGATAAACATGACACTCTCTTTGACAAGAACAGTGGCACTGAACTACTTAGC
Source organism: Allium cepa (assembly GCA_030765085.1). Classification (NCBI taxonomy): domain Eukaryota; kingdom Viridiplantae; phylum Streptophyta; class Magnoliopsida; order Asparagales; family Amaryllidaceae; genus Allium; species Allium cepa. Next base: position 257,828,196 of record CM060939.1, read on the forward strand.
TTGGGACAAAGAGCAATGAATAAGGCCTCAATAAATCCAAACATCAAAGAAAAATTGGCTAATATTAATCCATTATTGCTAGAAAAGAATAAAAACCAAACTGCACAAAAAGTGAATATGGCCAGCTCATCTTATAAAGGCGGCTCATCGCGCGTAAACAAGAATGACGAAGGATTCGAGAGCTTAAATCCCATATAGAGCAGTTGGCTAAGATATGTAAGCGAAGCAATAAGGAGGGAGGGAAGGAAGAGTGTTCGTCCCCATTTAGTGAAGCAATCATTGAGGCATATTTTGCTGATAGCTTTAAGGAACTAACCATCGAAAAGCATGATGGCTAGTCAAACTTGGGCGACTACCTATGTACATTTATATATTATATGGACATTTGAAGGTAGGGATGTTGGCTCGATATAAGTTATTCCCTATTATCTTGCAGGAGCAGCCTTCAGATGGTTTCATAGACACTCATTGGCTTAATTGTTTTTAGAATTCCATAGACAGTTCCATGCGAGAAGAGAAAGCTCCCAAGATCCATATGCCTTTTCCTCTGTTAAGTAGAGAGATGATGAAAGCTTGCACAGTTCCATCAAAGGCTTCAAAGAAGAAGCAACAAAGATCTGGGTCACTAATGAGGAATCATTATTAATGGCAGCCCTTTTCGAAATAAGAAGAAATATGGACATGTGGAATAAAAATAGTAGAAAATCATGTAGAAGCATGAAAGCCTTCTACGAAAGAGCCAGTGGGTACATACACACTGAAGAACAAAAGCAGCTGGAGGAATGTCTTTTGAAAGAACTGCTCTAACAAATAATGATAGAAAGTGGGGGGTAGAAACATACAACAACCCACCTGCAAAAAGAACAACGGAATTTAACTTTTTAACGAAAACCCCACTAATACACACACACTCTAGGCCAGATCTATGAACTAACCAAGAAAACATTAGCATACAACATCCCATATAAAGGGAAGAAAGGTAAGTCGAATAATGGCGACGCATAGTACAGGTTTCTCTAAGTGAACAGACACCATACAGACAACTACTATCATCTGAAGAATCACTACGCCATAAATGGCCTTCTGCAACACAAAAAAAATGTTGGGTCAGGCCCAAAAAATGTTGCCCCATAGGTCTATGGCAACACTTTTCGGGTGATGCAATTTTTGCCGTTGCCTTAGACCTCAAAGGCAACATTTTGACTGTCTAAGGCAACATAAGTAATATTGTTGCAATAGTACCCTATTTGGGTCTATAGCAACATCCATAGGTGTCTGTAGCAACATTCCAAAATGTTGCTATAGATATTAACTTTCTGAATTTATAGGGCCCACAATGTAGAGCATATTTGATTTTTTAATAGAAATAAATATTTATTTAATAAAATGCTATTGCATAGAATTTGATATTCAAACAGTAATTTATTTAAATAAATATTTTATTTCAACATTTGAAATAGTACAAATTCCTGACTCCACTATTTTACAATTCAATGATATATAACACTGATATTCACATATACAGATATTCCTCACTACATCACTCGGTTCACTCATTACATATGCAGTTTCAATTTATATAGACACCGACACTGACAAATATATGACGAGCCGAGTGCCGAGCTGAAGGCGAGCCGAGTAGCGGGTCCAGACTTCAAGCTCATGCACATTTGATTTGACTCTGTCTTCAAGCTTGTATCCAGCTGTCCAGTCTTCAATACCTGTCACATATAATTCAAAAGAAGTAATCTGGAAAATAATATTTAACTCGAACAGAAAATGAAAATATTTTTGTTATATTATTTGCCTCAGGTATTTGGGTTGTTTCTTTTCATATTTTTTTCGGACAGGGACCAAATATTTGCACGGACAACCTGTGAATGCACAAGTCAGCTGTTCACAAGTGCATAAGCCAAACATGAATGCAACACATGGATACAAGACAGTATGGAAGACAGCAAGCAACAGTTCAGGCAAAAATGCACAAAGGAGAAGCCAAGTGCACAAAGTAGTACTCAACACAGCAAGCGACATAACATGACCAAGAAATGCATGTACATGGATGAACATACATGCATCATAAGGCTTGGTACAAGAAACTACTCAAGTGCAACTACTCAATTGCAAGTTCATACTCAAGTGCAGCCAGATATGTAGACAAGCCAAAAAAAATGGACATGGCACAAGGTCAAACCCGAGTCATCGAATGGATTCAACTCAGGGCCAAGCAACCAACAAAACAAACAAGAACCAGGTTCAGCAAAATGTAGACAAGCTAGTGCAAGAAACACAGCAGTACACATAGGCAGCCCATCAAGCAAAAACAGTGAATGCATCAGGCATTTACAAGAGAAACATAGGCAGTAATATGATATATACAGAGGACTTGAAGCATTAGTTCATGTTAAAGAACAAGGTTAGCATGGTACCAGTTCAGTCCAGACCAAGCAAAACCAACAAAGCTCAACACACATATGTTTGTATATATCGTGGAAATCAAAACTCAATGTTCAGATTATTCAACAGTTTAATAAAACCAAAGATCACTTTCAAAGTTCTGATTTTCAAAAATGCAGAAGTTTTCAAGTGAAGCAGTTTTCAAGAGGACAGCAGAATACAAATACTTCAAGTTCTGGTTTAACAAATGCAGCAAGGTACAAAGGTATGTGAACAAGTTTAACAAAGGTTCAAGTTCTGGTTTAAAAAATGCAGCAGAAAGGAGCTAACAAGCTCAGTTCAGAAATCAAAAACAAGCCAATGAACCAAAATCCAACATACCAAATAATATCACATCGCAATTCATCATCGGCAAAGCAAAATCAAGCCAGTGGACCAAAATCCAACATACCAATACATCATCGCAATCCAACATACCAGATTTCTCAAAGTCCAACAGAAAGATTAAACTCGAGGTTATAGGAAATAAAGCCTACAAATAACTCCCAATTCATCATCGGCAAAAGCGTGCGAGTGTAACCAAAATTGAGAATAATCAAGTAAACTAGAAGGCAGAAAACATACCAAATAATATCACATCGCACCCGACGACGAAGTCAAAGCAATTCGAGCAATCAATCAAGGAGAACGAAGGAGCAAGCTACCAGGAACGTTTCTTACACTAGATTCGATCAATCAGAGCATCAAAGCAACTGGAATCGCGTGCCCTAGTTATCACAGAGAGGAACGAGAAAGAAAAATCGCGTGCCCTAATTTTCACACAGAGAGGAATGAGAAAGAAAAGTAAAGCGGGAAATGGAAATTGGTAAGGTGTGGATCGATGGTGTGAATCGACGGTTGAGATTTCGTTTTAAATGGTGGTGTGGATCGCTGAGGTGTAATTTTTTTTTAATTTTTTTAATTAGAATATATCTATGGCAACACTATATAAAAATGTTGCATCGTGTTACACTTGTTTAGCTAGAGCAACACATTTTTAAGGCTAAGGTAACACCAAAAATACAACGTTGCAGCAGGACCAAAATTTTATAGCTGTCGCAACATTTTAGCTAGCAACACCTTGCAAAAATGTTGCAGAAGGTCATCTATGGCGTAGTGAATGAAATTGAAAGGCTCATTCAAAAAGGTCATTTAGTAACTTACTAAAAAGATGTTCCAATCACCTTTATGCAGAACCATTCTCTTAACCCTCATGGAGATCTAGTGGGGAATTCCAATACCCTCATCGTTTCCATTCATGAGGGCCTCACCTTGCAGGTTGAAGCACGAAGGTGTAGATGTAAGAAGCTCATACTGAACAACGAACTTTATCTCACATCAAGAAAAAGCCAATGCCAAACATCATTTTTACTTCTACAGACTCGGTAGGGATCACATTCCCGCATTAGGACCCCAAGGTAATAACCGTGCAAATCTCTAACCCCATAGTGAAGAAAGTCTTTGTAGTCTCAGGAAGCTCCATGAATATTATCTTTAAAAAAACATATGACGAAATAGGACATCCAGCTAAGATCCTAAAACCGAACCCGAAGCTGGTATACAACTTTAGTAATAGAGCATCTGTACCAGGAGGAATGGCTGGACTTATTGTCATTGTGGGAGCCGCGCCGCTGCATAAATCCTTTTATACGAATTCCTTATTATAGGTTAGTGGGTCTCCGTATAATGTCTTCCTAGGGAGACCTGCGTTGATGGAGAAGAGATTGGCAATCTCCTAGAAAGACTTGCTTATGAAGTTTCACACCTCTACAGGAGTTGGAAGTGTGAGGAGAGAGAAATTATTAGCTAAGGAATTATATAATGTAATCTTGAATCCTATCAATAAAATTGTTTGAAATTATAATGTTATGTCCACTGTTTTATATAACAATGGAAAAAACAAGCTAGTTCAAAGAACTGCATCGGAACTAAGTTCCAAAGAAGATACTAAAAACAGGTCATATCAGGACTATAGTATCTACGAGAAATTTTAAAAGAGTTTTTTTGCATATGGTTGGAACATATGAGCATGATTTAGTGTTTGCGTAGTATATAACAGATACTTCATCACTCCAAATGGATGAAGTCTCGTCAGAATCATAAGAAATAAAAGATGATGTGGACCCTCGCTTGGGAATAAAAAGTAAAGACCTAGAGCCAGTAAATGATTTGGAGGACATCCAAATAGATCCTTTAGATCGAAGCAAAATTGTGAAAATAAACAAAATCAAAGCGGTGAACTGCGCCCTGAGTTAACCAGTTTTGTAAAGAAATCCCATGATTTCTTCGCATGGATCCATTCGGATATGAAATAAATCAACCCTATAATAATTTATCATGCCTAAATATAGACCACGATGCACACCCAATCAGACAAAAATGACATACCTTAGATCTAGAGGGTACAATGCCCTTCATGAAGAAATTAACAAGCTAAAGAAAAATGGATTTATTCAAGAAATGTATTGCATGAAGTGGGTAGAAAACTGGTTATGGTGAAAAAAATATAATTAAAAATAGAGGACTTGCATATACTTCACAAACCTCAACAAAGTCTGCCTAAATACAGCTTTCCATTACCATAAATTGATTAGTTAGTTGATGCAACCAGTGGGCATGAACTGCAGACATCCATAAATGCATACCTTGGATATAATCAAATATCCATATTCGAACTGGATAAGAACACAAAAGCATCATTACTGATAAAGCCCTATATTGTTATAAGGTGATGCAGTTCAGATTAAAGATTGCGAGGGAAACATATCAATGGTTAATTGACATAATGGTCGAAGACCAAATTAGTAAGAACGTCGAAGTTTACATTGATGACATGTTAGCTAAGTTTGAAACTGCTTCAGCCCATGTACGAATTAGAGGAAACCTTCGCAATCTTAAGGAAGCATGGGATGAAATCGAATCCCTTAAAGTGTACTTTTACAACCCAGTTTGGAAAAAATTTAGGATATATTATGAGCGCTAGAGAAGTGGAGGTCAATTCGAAAAAGAATGGTGCTATTAGGAAAATGGAGATCCCAAAAAACCCAAAGACGTAATGAGTTTGAATGGGGAAGAGCAGCCCCGAGTAGATTTATTTCTGAAGCTACAGATAAATGCAGTCCTTTCTTCGATTAAGTCAACAAGGATAGGAATTTCGAATGAGTGGAAGAATGTAAAGCAGCTTTTGAAGTATTGAAAGACCATCTAGTCAACCAATCTATAACATCTCGTAAAATCAACTATACATAGATTGGATAAATTAAATAAGATTGGGATACAAATGAAATTTTTGCAAAGGTTGAAATTTAATCACGAAAGTTATACCGTTGCATGCGTGGCAAAATTCCGATCGATTTTCATATATGATATGTTAAAAATGGAACTCAAATGGAAAATTTATGGACTTTTGAAGTTTCGAGTTTAAAATAATTTATACAATTCAATTTCAAATGAATAATTAATTATAAAATTCGAAATTCAAAAGTTAATAGTAAATAGACTTGCGCATTAAGTAAATGTTAAATTTAATGTAAACATTAAAGTGTAATTAAGGATAAAATAATGAAAAATGAATGGCAAATAATTCTTTCCAAAATACAACGAACCGGTCGACCACTTCCCTTAGGCCGGTCAACCGCTAGTAGTTAACCGATGGGAAGCGGCGGTCGAAGCGGTGGTCGATTGGTCGTGAACGATGGCGGCTATGGTTTTTTTGTATACCAAACGTCTAGATTTTTATAACATTATACCAACTTAAACCTAACGGTTCTAATACATTTCAACCACTATAAATAGGAGCCTAGCCCCTCATTTTTATCCACAAAATATTTTGGAAACATTAGCGAAGCTCAGTCAGTTCGTCTCTTCATGGATTCAAAAACTCCATTAGGGTTTCAGGTAAGAAATCATATACATCTATTTTTACCGATTATTGTTTATCTTCTCAATCTATTCTTCTTCAATCCCTCGATTTCTGAATCTAATCTACACATACAAATCTTTTGTTGTATATGTCAAAAATAAGAGATCTGATAGAGATTGTCAAAGCCGTATCAAATCGAAAGGAGGCAAAGCTAAGGAAATACTGTGAGTGAAAATCATAGCTTTTCTATTTTGGTAGTTGATTAATATAGTTTGGATTGAATATGCCTTGGGTAGTTTTGGTTTGCGAAAACATCATATTATAAACCCCTAAAACTCTTTCACTGTTAAACGTCAATTCTATGTTAAAATCTCTATTGTTTATGTCAAAAAAATGGAAATTATGCAGATTTGCATTTTTGATAGTTTTACCTTCTATTTCACTTTTAATTATTTTCCTTTGAATTTGATTAAAGAGTTTTGATTAAGGAATAATGTGTAAGGTACAAATTTTATTCGTAATTTGCACCGCTTATTGCCATGAATTAAATAGAAATTCCTTTGTTTTGTGTGAAAAAGGAGCTGAATATAGCATAAAAATTGGAATCGTAAGTCTCTGTTATCAATGTAATCCATTATTTTGATGTAATAAGTTGAGTATAAATTTTTATTATATAAAAGTCTATTGATTAGAATTTTTGGATATGAATATTAGAATGTTGGTATTATTAAGGATAAGACTTATATAATTGTTGAAGAGTTGACAATTGAATGCCAGTTTATGGAATAAATTCCACACGCTTCGAAATTGTTATGCGCATGTGTGTGTGTGTGCACGCATGCGCATATACGCGCGTGTGTGTAATTAACGTATAATGATTTTGTTAAATATGTTAATTTTTTTACTAAATACCCTTAGGAAAGTAATTAATGTTAAAGGTGAACTTAGAAAGATTTTAAGACCTTATTTACGAAAATAGTGAGATGTGTGATAATATATGTGGAGTGTGATATAGATTATGACTATGTTATAGGGATGCGAGGTCATTCAAAAGTACACAGAGGTTTGCCCATATAATATGGCTATCAGTAGCGTGAATTTGGGGCTGACGTGAGACATCGCCTATAATAAGTAACTACAATGATGCGAGGTTAGTTTCAAATTCTGTAGAGTAAATCTGCCTAGCTAATTTGGCTACCAGTCCTATGAATAGTCGGGATGATGTGAAAGCCACCGTGGATACGGGTCATAATACGACGGACGTGTTTCAGAGGTTGAAGGTAATAAGTGGCACTACAACAAAAAGTGTCTTTTATAGCGGCATTTTGCCGCTATTAATCACAACCATAGCGGTTTGATAAGCACTGTATATCGACATGTTATAAAAAACCGTTGAATATTTATAACACGAAATATGCCGCTATGGTTGAGCTTAGTTTTATAACGCAAATTCGCCGCTATGGTACGTTAATTCAATAGCTCATTATAGCCGCTATAATACAGCTAAATCTCAACGGAACTGCAAATCTTTATAACATCATTTTCCCACTATAAAATATTTATTCAATAGCTCATTGTAGCCGCTATAATACAGCTAAATCTCAACGGAATTGGAAATCTTTATAACACCATTTTGCCGCTACAAAATATTTATTCAATAGCGGTCATTTCACGCTATAAAATCAACATGTTATAGTATTGATAAATTCTTTTACAGCTCATATATGCCGCTATAAAAATCGTAGATACACTTTTCAAGAGCTATGCCTATATATTACATTTTAATAATAGCAATCAAACTAAATCTTCATAAACGGATAAAGATTATAATCAACAAATATAACACAAGAGCATGCTCAGAAAGAAATGTGATATATTTTTTATTACAGTGTACAAACATTAAAGCAAGTGCATAACCATTTAATAAAACATAAGCCTGCAGCCAAGTTAACACAGAGAAACAGAAAATAATGTCAATTTAATAAGTGTACAAACATTACAGAGTACAAACATTAAAGCAATCCTTCCAAATATTACAGAGTACAAACATTACAGAGTTCCAACATGCAAGATCTGATCTAGTTGCGTACTAAGGACCTTGCTTCCTTCCAAATAAGCCTGCGAAGTTAACACAAAGAAACAGAAAATGTTAAAACAAGTGCATGCTCAGATAGAAATGTGATATATATTTTTCATTACAGTGTACAAACATTAAAGCAAGTGCATGAACTGCATGAACTAGAAACTACAATTGATTATTTCTACTGATCTATTTTCCCAATATGGAAAATAGATTAAAGCAATGTTAACCTCACTTTTCTCAGTTGCAGCAACCATCTGTTGAAGCATTTCTAACCCTTCAACATTTTGCCATACATTTATAACTGCTATTTCTTCAATGCACCCATGAAAATACAACATATCCTTCCACCGCATGCTCCATACATACCAACATTTTATGTTATCTATTTTCTGCTACAGGCAGTGTTTGTGTAACTTATATTCAGTATTTATTTTGAATTTTTATCAATTTATCATTTGTTCACCTATAAATTGATATATTACTAATCATAACGATTCAATATATATTTTACTCAAATTTGTTTCATGTAAAAGATCTTTTAGTTAGGGTAACTATTACACCAAGAAGAGATGAATATGGTTTTGCTTCATCATGCTGTATCACTACATACATTCAACTGTATCATCTCTACCTCATCCCTGAACTCCAAACAGTCAACTACAAACAAACCACTACAACTGGTACTCCACCAACCAGAATTTAAAGCTAATAACTAAATGTAACAATAAACAAAAAAAATGAACGGTAAAGACTTACTCAAAATTCATTCCATTACGACGTGCGTAGCAGGCCAAGCTATAATAGAAGAGAGGGCATCTTCCATGTACTGTAATTCTGATGTTTGCCTCCATAGCTCTACCGCTGGCTCTTTTACGGTCATTATCCAAACTTTAACTGCATTATGTCCTAGTGGTTTGAAATGCACCCTTGCATTTGGATCGGTTGACTCCACCATCCTAAAGCAACTACTTTCCCATTTCCCGATAAATCCATTAACTTGCATTTATTGTTTGTTCTTGAATTTGCAGTTTGTAAGTTGAAAAAAGAAAAAAATAATGAAGTTGCTAATCATTAAAAAATAGAAACACACAATAAAAATCAAATACCATAAATGTTTTCACCACATCCATAGGCGTAATAGGAGCTGTAGTGTCAACCATCTCAACAACTACTTGCGATTCAGGCCATGCAACCTTCTTAGCAACAGCATCCGCAATTCGGATCAAACCAGGGGCTGACCTCTATAAAAAAGCTTCTTGATTTAGTGGATCATCTATCCAAACAATCATAGCTGATGGCCCAAGAGGAACATCATTAACAATTTCCTCTGAGATGCTCGAATGTAATCGTCCTAAAGCCACTAATTGCTTGCTCCCTCCCCAATCAAAAATCTTGCATTTACAATCTAAGCTGCTATTTCTACTCTATTAGAGGTAAAAATATTTATTTAGTAAATAATGTATATAATAAAATTGCATGTTCATTGTGAAGATTTTTTTTTACCTTATCCTCTTCTTCTTCAATGTGGTCGGTTGAATTTAAAACAACTCTATTCTTCGGCCACGCCACAATATTATCCTTTGCTTCCCCAATAAGTGTGAAAGAAGGTGTAGGCCTCCAAAGAAAAGCATCAAGCTTGATTGGACAGTCAATTAAAACTATCATCGCATCTGACCCTAAAGGAACATCATTGACAATCTCGTTTGGATCGTCTGACACGAATCTTCCTTCAGCAACGATCTCTTCATTCCCTCGCCAATCCAATAAATCACACTTCTTCATATTTTTATCAAAGTTGCACTACATTTAAACATAGGAAAATTATGTTACTAATTGAATAAAAAGTTAAAATACAAAGATGTGAAACCAATAAAAAAAAATTACTTGAGGTTTGTTTACTTCTGTCCCACTGTGTCTACTTCTGTCCCACTTCTGTCAAAATAAAAAAACATGTCATTTTGTAAGTCTGGTAATGCAAACTGTTAGCGTGTTCAAGTATGCAAGTATTCAAGTGTATAATGGTTGAAGTGTGCAACTGTTCAAGTGATTGTATGCAAGTGTTCAAGTGTGTATGCAAGTGCTCAAGTGTGCAAGCAATTAGTGACCAAAATGTAATGATAATTCTTACTTGATTTTTCTCTAGTTGTAGAAATCTATTCTCTAAGTTCAACAATTTATTTTCAAGTTGCAGTGTATGCTTATCCTTTACTTCCGATAAAGCTGCTATACTAAAACTCATTCCTCTTCCCATCGCTCTAAGTCGACCCGGTCTTTCTTGCCCTAGCACTTGTGCAAGTGCATCTGCTCTATAATTAATTGGCGAGCTCGATTGTGAAACACTTTCAGTTTGTTTAATATTTTCCTACAAAACATGATTAATTTCATATTATTGCAATTTAAATTAAAACGTAGTATTTAAATTAAAATAGGAAACACACTAAGAAACTTGCAAATTTATTTTAGCTTGGATTAAATTTGGTGATTAATTTATTTTTTGGGTTAGATGTAGAATGTTCTAGCAGATGCATAATTTTACACTTGATTTGGAAACATGCCAAAACGAACAGAAATATATGAGACGCAACATGTCAAAACCAACAGAAATATATGAGATGCATTCAGATGATTAGTCGACTGAGTTTAAGATAAGTTAGCATGAGAATTTAGTCAAAATATGACATGCTCAAAACATTTTTGCAAACAAGGAAGCCAATTCTGTGTATATCACAAATCAACAATATTTTTTCCATTTCTCATTCAAACCAAAATCTCCAAAATTACCAAGTTTCAAATCAACTGAGCAGTCTAAATTGTTTGATCGAATTGAACTGATGCTGGGCTCGGCATTCGGATCTAGTTCACTCATCTCCCATGCCATTTTCATGTCCCAATCCATTGTAAATGTTTTATCCCTTTTTATTATGGTACTACTACCTAAAGTACATGTAGAGGAGAGCTAAAATTCACGCAATTTGAATATAATAAGTAGAGCTATATGATAAGCTACAGAATTGTGAAGATAAACAGTAAAATTACAAGAACGCTTACCGATTAGGCTGGGAAAACAAGAATCAAGGTAACAACAAGCGATGTTTGTGTAAAGAAGAAGAAGCAGCTACTGAAAAAAGAATGGTCAGTACTGTACATACAGACAAGAGGACAAAATAAATGTGAAGAGGAAGAAAAAAAGGAGCAGTAAAACACTATTCAAAGTGTGAAGGTTGAGAAGTAATACCAACTGCAGCTGTTCATAATGTAGTATTCCGATTTACAGTACAGTATTATTGGTGGATAGACATAATCGCTAGGTCAAGATGAATTTATGCTACATAATATAGCTTCTAGGCTTAAACGATAATTATTGGTGTGAGCTACAGTAGAATTTTATTTGTTTCAAAATGTTTGAGAACGTTTATGGAATTTCATCCATAAATTAATGTGTTATAATATAGGATAACCATGTACGTATATTTGCATGTGTATATTAGGTTAAGTCGTAGAGTGATTGCCATAGAATAAGTTTATGAACTAAGTTAATGAACAAAAATAGTATGATGGAAAGAGAAAAGGGGAGAGAGCGCTTTCAACTTTACAAGTGTTAGGAAAAAAAAAAGTACACAAGAGATGGTGGTAACTCTTGTGAGGGGGTAATGCTTCCATTTTGCTGACATATTTCTCTCTCTTAATTTCGCTTTCACGTTACACTCTCTCTCTCTCACTCTCCATTATTTTCGCATGTTTTGGAATTATTTCCAATTCAACAAAATATCTTATAAATTGCTTCTTCATTTGAAGAAAGAAAATAAAAACTTTGCATAGTTTAAGCAATATAATTTTTGAAAGTTTGATATCTTCTTGAAATTTTGAACTCCTCATAATTTTAGCAGTTCAAATCAACAGCTAATGTTACTTTATTTTCAACAATTCAAATGTAAATTTTAATCTTTTATATCACTAAAAATTTTGTATGGTTGGTCCAACTACCAGGTTTGCTTGCAAAATAAGAACAAATTTAGAATCTAGGAACATACAAATTTGTTCAGAGAATATTTGTTGTTTATTCTTAAAAAGCCAACCAAGACTCCGAATAATTAATGTGATAAATAGTCCATGTTTTTCAGGTTAATGATAGAAGATTTTTTAATCTTTGTGCATCATAAATACTTGTTGACTGCTTGTCAACATCCATACCTAATAATGCCACTGCAACCTAAAATTGAGTTAAGACCAAACTTATTTATCTCATGTTATTTTAACTTTGATGTCCTGTGATCTAGATAAAAATAAAAAAGAACGGCTATCAAGGCAGCCTAAAAGATAGTCTAATGTGAAGTTCATATACATGGCTAAAACAAAGACAAAAAGACCTGGAAATATAAGGATATAAGGAAACATATTTGAAAGACAAAACGTCTGATTGATTCTAAAATGCATGCAGAAGGAATCATTTATATATTGCAAACTATATAAATGCTCGTGTATGTATAAATAATAATATGTGCTTGAAAAAGAATATGCAGAGAAGTGTTCTGTTTGGAATTGTAGTCCATAGTGGAAGTTGATGAAGCAGCAATCCATATCCATAAAGTGCAACTGGAGACAACCTTAACAGTAAAACCATGGCTTAAACGTGAGATTGAATGTCGGAGTTAAATATCTTAAATAATTGCCAATTGACAAAAAAAATGATTAGGACACATGTACAATATTTCACATGTTTATTTCACGAAACGCAAGAAAGTAAAGAGATCTGCTGAAACTAAAATACATAAACGGTAGTTTCAAACAACAAAAGGTAATGGAGGTCCCGGTTCCAAATTAACTTGACGTCCAGATCCGGTTAATCCTTCCTAAGGTTTTGGGTCCCTTGATTAATGATATATTTGTTCCTGAATGCATAACTTTAGACACACGTAACATGGTATCAGGCCATTTCCAATAGTTTATGTACTTTGATATTAACGAACCTAAGCTTAAACTTGTAAAGGGTTGAAAATGCCCAACAACTGGACTAGTAAAATACAGGTTCAGAGATATGTTTAAATAATACAGGCCTAAGTATGTTGCATATTTTATACATATCCAGCATCTGGACGTGTAAAAAACACACATATGGAAGCCATGCATGTATTTTATACATTTTCTGGTACTGTGTGCGTATAAAATTTTTGTTTACCTCACTTTCCCACATTTCCAATCTGTTTTTTCCCTCTTATAAGAAAACAGTACAGATATGTATATTTAGATAGGTATATTTTGATGCCTAGTTCCGATTGTATATATTGGATTCATATATTATGAAACCAAATTAGAAACTAAAACAAAAATAGATTTGTTCATAAGCAAACAGACGGCTATGTAGTCCAACTCAAAGTTGGTTGGAATATATGTAATTTCTCATTCAAAAAATGGTCCAACCTCATATAACACAGATACATTTACCAATGATTTTTATCGTATCATCATCACGCGACTAAGCTCCACTCAACTGACGTCCACGAGCTGCGGTAGTAACCGAGCGATGCGGAAGTGCAGAAACTCGAGGGGTGCGAGCGTTGATCTCGACATATGACGACACCGTCCATGTGAAAGTCGGCATACAACTAGACGCTGAACTAGGTATTGGCTGAAACCTTCAAATATCACATCCAACTCCCTAAATTGAGACGATCAAATTTTGAATTTCTTGTACCTCCTAACAGCTGTGTCCACTACAAAAAACGCTTCGTATAGCGTCGGACAGGGGCAACGGCTAAAAAAAGCGGCCGTCGTTAGCCTTCGCTAGTCGTTGCTCGACCTGTATATCTGCCAAACCCGACCTTTCTTCTTCCCCATTCTGCAAAACGAAAAAAAAAAATTAATTAATATTAGCAGCCTCTTGCTATGAAAATTATTAGGCAGTATAAGGATTTGCCACAATCACTACAAGAAAACTGCGGTTTACCTACGCCAAAATGGCGTAGGCGGGGCGTAGGTAAATGTATTAACTACGTAACCCCTACGCCAACTTTGGCGTGGGTAAAACTTGCGTAGCTAATAAAATACCTACGCTTTACTTATGCCATCTGTTGGGTTGTTTAGTACGCCTTTCCTATGCCATAATTTTCTTACGTCTTCCCCACGCCATGTTGTACCTACGGTTTTGTTACGACATTTTTACTTCTTTAAGTGTTCACGTCTTTCCTACGTCATTTATTTACCTACGTCTTCCCTACGTCCAGTTTTCCTACGCTTTACCTACGTTATTCTTACATATTACGTTTCCTACGTCTTTTCTACGTCATTCATTTATCCACTGTTTACCTACGCCTGTGTTTTTAATGTTTTTCCTACGCCATGTATACGACTTTTTGCTGCATTAATATTTCATTTACCTACGCCTTACCTACACCTTCCCTACGTCTTTTCTAAAGCAATTTTGATATATTACTATTCTATTTCATTTCACCACATTAAATAGAAACTAAAATCAACTTATTTTATATATATACACATTCCAACAAAAAGATTAATGTCAAACCATTCATCTTTAATTCAAAAAACAAATATCTCATTCATATTACAAAGTCAAACAATATTAATCAAGTTCCTACATATTAAAATAATATGATAATATGTTCATGACACATGACATCATACAGATACCATTAAAAAGTTTTCAATACCCTCATTCCTCATGACGATCGTTCGGCTCTTCATCAAATCACTGTCGAAGCATCTCGGTGAGTTGTTCATACTGCATCTTCAGCATTTGAATCTCCCCTTCTTGACGCTCCACTTTTTCCTCTACTTTGGCTCTAGTCTGTGCTTCTCCCTTATTAATGCTATAAGTAGCGTCTTTGTATTTCTGCATTTTATCAAATATTGCATCAATTTATGCATTTTAAACTAATTAAAATAATGTTTTGTTGAAAGTTTAAATACTTACTCCAGGGATATTGCCATAATATGGCCTACGGTCCTTTCTTTTAGCTATAGCACCGGTAAGCTTGTCGAATACTTCTTCCTCGACATCATACGAAATTACTGTGCCTTGACTTTTCAATTCTTCAATTCTAGCTTGATATTATGCCTGTATTTGTGATTTTTCAAATATAAGAACAAAAACATAAATACATATTTGAACTTGAGTCTCAACGTGTTGTGGTAAAGATATTAAGGAATAGGTAAAACAATGAAACAGAGAAGATAAACAGAAACCTTAAAACAATGAAAACAGAACTGAATTGAGATGCGCGCACACTGAACAACAAAAACAGTAAACAAAAGAAGATAAACAGAAAACAGATGCACACAATATGCACAGAACAAAACAAATGAAAAACAAAAAAAGGCAATTTGGAAGCTTTTTTTAATTAGAAACAGTCACATTTGCAATGTAGCACAGAAATAAAAACAAATGCAATGACTATTTTTTTAATAAGACAGTGAACAAAAACCAAAGAACACAAAGAACAAACACCAGAGTCAACCAGGACATAATCTGTAAGATGACAATGTGTTAACTTAATATATTGTCGTCTTATAAATTATGCCTAGTTGATTATTGTATTTGTGAATCTATACTGTAAAATCATTATGAGATTTGTTGCAAAATAGGATTTTCATAACATTATGTCTCATAGTGAAATATTTTATGAATTTAGAACTGTAGCACATGTCAATAGTTTGATAATACATAGTACTTCAGTTTATACTATGTTACATAATGTCAATAGTTTCATAACATTATGGTTTTATCATCGATGTACTTGATAATTATTTTGACCACATAACATTATGGTTTTTTCATAACCACATCGTTTCCATTTCAACAATTGTAGATTGCAACTGCTATCAGTTATAGTGCAGTTCAACCCTTGTCGCCTCTCCCTATACATTGCAACTGCTCTTAGTTAACACCAGCAAACAGTGCAACTCCCTCCTCTGTCTAATATCAACCAAACATAACTCTCCATTGCCACATACCAAACACACTCGGCCATTCAAACAATCACTGTCACTGCCTTGCTCAAATCTCCCCTATCAACAGTTCCGCCATCAAGCTCATCCAACAGCACTTCACCTTCCCTCTTCACTGCGGCTGCACAACCTGCAAACAACACTACCGACAACACTGCTATAACCAGCCCCCAAACATCTCACTACCTTCAGACAACCCGCAAACAACACTGTCACTTTGCCTTCAGACATCTCACTACCTTCTCTGACCAACCCAAAAACAACACTGCTGCACTGCCTTAGCCTCATCTTCCCACTACAACATCAACTACCCTACACAACTACAGCCACATACATCAACCTGCCAATACCCTCCACCTTCCCTACAATAATCCACAACTGCCTCATTGTTCACTGTCATTACATTCTCTGTACCATTTCCTTCATATCATACCATACTGCCTTCAGCTCATCCCCACCACCACTACATTCATTGCTCATCACTCCACTTCATCAAGTACCACTCCAAAATTGCCTTTTTGCCCCTACCGTGTCATCCTTCACCAGAAACTCCACATTACACAACTGCAACTACAACCGATACTTCACCAAGCTCCTCACTGTTGTACCATATCACAACCCCTCAAAATACATGACTGCTGCATTCATAACTGCCTGAAACCATCAAGTTATCTCCAGTCATCACCATAACTTACTGCTACCTTACTGCCAAAATCATCATCTTCCAGCAAATCTTCTCACCAGCAAACTGACGCAGCGGATATTTCAAAACAAACTTCAATTGATGAAATGTAGCAATCGGTGATTTGAAAATACTACAATGCCCAAATCCGTTGATCCAAAGATGCCGGATTCTAGCTATCTTCGTCTCGTTGATCGCGCACGATACCGAGAAACAAAGATCTACGATTCTTCGACGTTGATCAAGCGCACTTGATTCCGTGAATCGGCTTCACAAACGAAGATTCGAGCGCACTCGAATGACGTAGGTGGAGATAGGAGATTTCACTCGACTACCAATTAGAGAAGAAAGCACAAAGCAATCAACAAGAAATTTTTATTCAATATTCAACAACTTTACAAATGTCACGACTTGCCTATTTATAGGCTTACAACTCACTACAAGACTTAAAAAAAAAAATTACAACACAATGGTACACGACTCAAAGAAAAGAAAAATGCAGCGACTTTATGCTAACTCGGCTACGGTTCTACTGAAACTCGGCAACGACTTAACGACTCGGTAATAAGTCATTCGCGACTTATGGAGCATATAGTAAGTCGTTCGCGACTTAACTGAAGCTATTCAAATTTTCACGCGACTCAAGATAGCTCGGTAACGGCTTAGGATGGAAGAAACTCGGCAGCGACTTAATGGAGCTTCTTCGCGACTTAACAGTTAGCACGGCACAAGGAGTTTTCGCGACTTAAAGGATTGAGGGAAAAAGTTAAGTCGCGCACGCGACACATGAAAGAGGCGGAGGGGAAAAACTTAAGTCGTTCGCGACTTACAGCAGTATCGCGATTTAGGGTTTTAGCTTGGAATCGATGCCGCGTGAGGGAAGTGAGTCGGTGATGTTGAGTCGTGGGTTGTTGGAGGGAATGAGTCGTGGGATGGTGAGAGGTTGAGTCGTGGGGAAATGGATGGGAATGAGTCGCGGTTGTGGGAAATGGCGATGGGGATGAGTCGCGAATGGTGATGAGTCGGCCGTGATTGACTCGTGGGTCGTGGATGGAGGGGACTGTGAGTCGGCGGTGGGGATAAGTTGTGGGGAAGTGGGAAATTGAATCGACACGGTGATTTTTTTGAGGTAAACGCTTCATCATCCTCCCCTTGTCGGAAAGAATTCGTCCTCGAATTCACATCGTCACCTTCTTCATCAAATACCTTCCCATAATACGGGACTAAGTGTTTGACATTGAAGACATCAGAAGTATGAACATTTTCCGGCAACTTTAACTGATACGCATTATCATTTATCTTCTTTAAGATTTTCACTGGACCGATCTTCCGAGCTTTCAACTTGTTATAAGTGCCAACCGGAAAACGATCTTTTGTTAACACTGCGTAGACAAAATCTCCTTCCTTGAAGACAACACTTCTTCGTTTCTTATCCGCCATTTGTTCATACCTCTCATTTGTCCTCTCTAATCGTTCCTGAACGATTCTATGGCATTCTGTCAACCCATCAACAAATTCAGCAGCCCGCTTAACTGTTCCCTTCGGTTGTGGTACTATTGTCAAATCCAACGGCCCCTTTGGTAAGCTGGAATATACAATCTGAAATGGGCTGAAACCTGTACTACGATTCACCGCATGATTATGAGCAAACTCAGCTTGACATAACTTCATATCCCAGCTTTTCAAATTGTCTTTCACGAGACATCTCAGTAAATTCCCCAACGATCGGTTAACCACCTCCGTTTGCCCATCAGTTTGCGGATGGTAAGCGCTACTAAAATTCAGCTTTGTTCCGACCATCTTCCACAAACTCAACCAAAAATGACTCAGAAAACGGGTATCTCTATCTGACACAGTAGACTCTGGCAACCCATGTAAACGATAGATTTCTTTAAAGAATAATTGTGCCACCCGAACTGCATCCGCCGTCTTCTTACAGGCTATAAAATGTGCCATCTTCGAAAATCTGTCCACCACAACAAATATAGAATCATTCCCCCTTTGAGTTCTTGGCAAACCCAAAACAAAGTCCATACTCACATCAACCCATGGTTTAGCGGGTACAGGCAACGGCATATACAACCCAGCATTGGTCGCAGTTCCTTTCGAAACCTGGCAGATATGACATCTTTCTACAAATCTCTCGACCTCTTTCCTCATTGACGGCCAAAAATAAGATTGTGTAATTAACTGCAATGTACGATCACGGTCCACATGTCCTTCCTCGTGCAATTCCTTGATAATTTTCATTCTCAAGCTACAATCTGGAATACATAAACGATTCCCTTTGAACAAAAATCCATCAGCCAACACAAATTCATCAGTATTCCCATCCTTAACTTTCTTAACAAACTTTACAAAGTAAGGATCTTCTTCAATCAGCTCTGGCAATAATTCAAAACCTGTCACTTCAACTTTCATTGTCGTTAATAAATGACTCCTCCTACTCAAAGCATCAGCTACACGATTCGTCACCCCTGATTTGTGTTTAACGACAAAAGTAAACTGCTGTAAATATGCAATCCATGATGCATGTCTCGCTGAAATTTTATCCTGCCCCTGTAAATGTTTCAAAGCTTCATGATCAGTGTAAAGAACAAATTCCTTCTGAAACAGGTAGTGTCTCCAATGCTTAACAGCTTGCACAACAGCGTAAAATTCAACGTCATATGTACTGTATCTTATCTTTGCCCCTGATAACTTTTCACTGAAATATGCAATAGGTCTCCCCTGCTGACTCAACACTCCCCCAATCCCAACCTTTGATGCATCAGTGTGTAGTTCAAACAACAACTGAAAATTAGGTAAAACAAGAATTGGCGCTGTCGTCAACAGTTCTTTGATTCGTTCAAAAGAAATTCCGGCTTCTTCTGTCCACGAAAACTGTTTACCCTTCATGCAATCAGTAACTGGAGCCATTACGCTACTGAAGTGTGGAATGAATCTTCGGTAAAATGACGCTAGCCCATGAAAACTTCTCACTTCCGTAATTGTCTTTGGTTGTGGCCAATTTCTGACTGCCTCAACTTTACTCTGATCAACTTGAATACCTTCTCCTGAAACAACATAATCCAGAAATAAAACACTGTGCGTCATAAACACACATTTCTTCGTAGCAGCATAAAATTGTTCCTCACGAAGAATAATCAACACTTCCCTCAAATGTTGAATATGCTCCTCCGTACTCCTGCTGTAAATCAGAATATCATCGAAATAAACCACGACGAACTTCCCAATGAATGGTCTGAAGATTTGATTCATCACCCGCATGAATGTACTAGGTGCATTTGATAACCCAAATGGCATAACCAACCATTCGTATAACCCCTCTCTCGTTTTGAAGGCTGTCTTCCATTCGTCTCCAGGTCTAATCCGAATTTGATGATAACCGCTTTTCAAATCAATTTTCGAAAAGATAGTTGCCCCACTCAACTGATCCAGCAAGTCATCCAATCTTGGCATAGGAAATCTATATCTCACCGTAATCTTATTTAATGCTCTACTGTCAGTGCACATCCTCCACGTCCCGTCCTTCTTCGGTACCAACAAAGCTGGCACTGCACAAGGACTCAAGCTTTCCTGAACACGTCCCTGTTCTAGCAACTCTTCCACCTGCCTTCGTAACTCTTCATGTTCCTTCAGACTCATTCGGTAATGTGGTCGATGTGGTAACACTGCTCCCGGAACAAGATCAATTTGATGTTGAATGTCTCTCAATGGCGGTAACTCCTTAGGCAACTCCTCTGGAAATACATCCTCAAATTCTTTCAAAATTGGTTTTGCTTCTTCTGGAATTTCAACCTCTTCGTTACACTCTCATCCAATCAACAAGTACACTTCAGGTTCTTCTTCGACTTCCTTGACAAACTCTTTCAAAGTTAACAGAGTTTTTAATTCTTCAATTTCCTCCAGCTTGCTTTCTTTCTGTCGCTGCTTCTTGGGAACTAAAGTAATTTTAGTGCCTTCAAACATGAAACTATAGCTATTAGCACGACCATCATGTTGAACTGCTCTATCAAACTGCCATGGTCTGCCCAACAACAGATGACATACGTCCATGTCTACAACATCGCATCAAATTTCATCCTTGTATTTCTTCCCAATTGAAAATTTAACACAAGCTCTCCTTCCAACTTTCACCTCACCTCCTTTCGTCAACCAAGCTAACTTGTATGGTTTAGGATGCTTCTTGGTTTTCAATTCCAACTTCTTTACTACCTCTGTAGAGATAATGTTATCGCAACTCCCAGCATCAATAACGAATTTACAAACTCTTCCAAGAATAGTGCAAGTAGACTGAAATATGTTATTCCTCAACCAACTGTCTTCCTCTTCTTGCTTTGGTGTCAAACAACTCCTCCTCATCATCAGTGAATATCCTTCGTCTCCCGATAACAAGTCTTCCTCCTCAACCGGTAAGGAATTAGAATACTCAGCCTCTTCATCCTCATCCTCAGCTTCAACTATCATAGTTCTCTTCTTCGGCTTCGGACACTCATTGCTTTTATGACCCATTTCCTGGCAATTATAACATTTGAACCCACTATTAATCTTCGCCTTCTCACCCTCCTTCACAATTGGCTTACTGACAGGTTTAAGAACATTAGAACTTCCACTGGCCCCCTTCACTTGATTGTTAGAATTAGTAAACACACCACCTCCACGCCTTCCCTGCTTCTCCCAAGCTAACGCTTTCTGATGTGCCTCTGCTACAGATCTTGGATCAAACATATTAACCATATCCTGGATCTGCATTCTCAATCCCCCAATGAATCTAGCAGTTAACTGTTCTTCAGTCTCCATAATATCGTTCCTGGCAATGAGTTGGTAAAATTCATCAGCATAATCACTAACAGACTTTGTCCCTTGCCTCAGATTCTGCAACCTCTGGTACATAAGTGATTGATAGTTGTAAGGTAAGAAAGTAGATCTCATCAACTTCTTCATCTTATCCCACTCAACAACCTTCGACTTCCCCATCCGTTCTCGTGTAAGTTTAGTTTGCTGCCACCATGCCAATGCTCTTCCCCTCAATCTAGTAGCAACCAACTTCACTCGACGATTCTCCGGCACTTCCTTGAAATCAAAGATTTCTTCAACATTAGATAACCAGTCTAAGAACTCCTCAACAACCATCCCGCCTTTAAATTCTGGAATCTCCGTCTTCATTCCCGATTCCCATCGACGATCATCGTCTACATCTCGATTCTGACGTCGTATTTGTTCTCTATCTCGATGCATACTCCCTCTGTCACAAACAAATTCCTCATCAAAATCTGAAGTATATCGTTGTCGTTCACGTCCTCCAACATTTCTACCACCACTCCTACTACCAACATCCCTTCGATCCCGATCATCAACATTCCTCCTACTTCGATTATCAACACTTCTATGCTCTTGACTTTCTCTCCTCTCCCGTTCTGAATGTGATGAAACTCTACTACCCCCACGGTTTGATTCAGGTGAAATTCTTCTTCTACTTTGATTCATTTCAAGCATTATTTTCTCTAATCGACCAATTCCTTCGTTCAACTTTTCAGTAAAGCTCTCGTGGAGTCGTTGCTCCATTTCATCGGCCTCTTCTCTTCCATACAAGGCATTAATATTGCGATGACGTTGAGCTCATCTCGGTGGCATGATTGAACTTCGTAAAATCTTTAAACAATAAACTTCAACAAATCAAACTTCAAAAATCTTCAAACAAAACAACTCCAAAGCTACAATTCAAATCAACTAGCACGGCTTCAAGCTTGCTTCGAACTTCACTTTGGCGTGAAATCTCTCCTTCGCAAATTCAAACACCTTCAACAAACTCTAGATCCAAAATGAGATGGATCAAAAACTTCAACTTGTTGCAATTTCAATATGAACACGACGAATATAAACTTCAAACTTCGAATACTTGGCTCCAAGACCCGATTTAGCTATGATTGGCTAAAACAAGCTCTGATACCAAACTGACGCAGCGGATATTTCAAAACAAACTTCAATTGATGAAATGTAGCAATCGGTGATTTGAAAATACTGCAATGCCCAAATCCGTTGATCCAAAGATGCCGGATTCTAGCTATCTTCGTCTCGTTGATCGCGCACGATACCGAGAAACAAAGATCTACGATTCTTCGACGTTGATCAAGCGCACTTGATTCCGTGAATCGGCTTCACAAACGAAGATTCGAGCGCACTCGAATGACGTAGGTGGAGATAGGAGATTTCACTCGACTACCAATTAGAGAAGAAAGCACAAAGCAATCAACAAGAAATTTTTATTCAATATTCAACAACTTTACAAATGTCACGACTTGCCTATTTATAGGCTTACAACTCACTACAAGACTTAAAAAAAAAATTACAACACAATGGTACACGACTCAAAGAAAAGAAAAATGCAGCGACTTTATGCTAACTCGGCTACGGTTCTACTGAAACTCGGCAACGACTTAACGACTCGGTAATAAGTCATTCGCGACTTATGGAGCATATAGTAAGTTGTTCGCGACTTAACTGAAGCTATTCAAATTTTCACGCGACTCAAGATAGCTCGGTAACGGCTTAGGATGGAAGAAACTCGGCAGCGACTTAATGGAGCTTCTTCGCGACTTAACAGTTAGCACGGCACAAGGAGTTTTCGCGACTTAAAGGATTGAGGGAAAAAGTTAAGTCGCGCACGCGACACATGAAAGAGGCGGAGGGGAAAAACTTAAGTCGTTCGCGACTTACAGCAGTATCGCGATTTAGGGTTTTAGCTTGGAATCGATGCCGCGTGAGGGAAGTGAGTCGGTGATGTTGAGTCGTGGGTTGTTGGAGGGAATGAGTCGTGGGACGGTGAGAGGTTGAGTCGTGGGGAAATGGATGGGAATGAGTCGCGGTTGTGGGAAATGGCGATGGGGATGAGTCGCGAATGGTGATGAGTCGGCCGTGATTGACTCGTGGGTCGTGGATGGAGGGGACTGTGAGTCGGCGGTGGGGATAAGTTGTGGGGAAGTGGGAAATTGAGTCGACACGGTGATTTTTTTGAGGTAAACGCTTCATCACAAACCAATCGCCTCTCGGCAAACTCCTCGACTTACTGCAAACTTACAGCCTAACTCAACTTCAAATAAACAACACACAACCAAAACCATTATCATCTCTGCTCTGTGCATTGACCCAGTGCACTGCATATACTTCTGCTGTACAATTCAATTGCCACCCCATCATCACAGTCCTCACTGCTTCATTTATCAATTCCATTGCAACTGCCCTATCACATTATCTTATCATCAACAAAAAACTAGCACTTCAACCTACCACCTTCCAGACAGCAGTACAGTCTCCTTACCACTTTCATTCAACTCTTCACTAACATCACCCATTTCACACTGCTACAACCAACATCCACTCTACTAACCACAGCAGCAACAACTTATACAACACAGCAACCATCATCAGTGCTTCACCACAATTGCTTTCCACATCAATATACTGCCTGCCTCCCTTCAACAAACTTCCTTGAAACAGCAAGACCATTTCACCAGAGCAGCCACCAGCCATATCATCTACCCTTCACCACTGACCTGAAACCATCCTCACCTCTATTACAATCAAGTGCAGCTGCAAAAACAAACAGCAACACATATACAGCTGTTACATATACACTGCCCTGACCCTCATCCACACTGTTGCAGGTTCCTTTGCCTATTACACTCAATCACCCTTGCATTCCTATTGCTACATCACCTCACTTCAGCTACATCTTCCTCCTGTCAACATTGCCTACACTTTTTCAACCGCAACCAAACAAAAAATAGGTCTATATTTGTAAATAAGTTTGAAAGTGGTCTATATTTTATCAGAAATGTTAACAATGAAGTACTATTTGTGTTGATTGAGTCGCTATTTAATAATATGTCATTAGTAGTAATTTTGGAAGACTTGTCTAATTGAGTATTACACGTGTAGCAAGTATAAAAATAAATCAAGAACTGATAATCTGCAGTTCGATTATATACAGGAGCAGCTTAATTTGGGAATGCATACCTAGATAAGATAGCTAGAGTATTCATAAAACTTAAGTTCCTTTAACAATTTTAGGTTCTAAGGTTGATTTTACAATGTCATATTGAGATGTTTTTATTTCAATTGACTAAAGAGAACATCAATTTGATGATCAACTGAATATAGCCTAGCACTCCAAATATGAGTAGCAATCAGTACCATTGTTTTGTACGACAAAGTAAAAAACATATAAATAGCAATTAAAAGGGAACTAACTAATGTGGAGACATCACCATGAAGTATTGGTTTTAGATGTGGGTTGTGTAGTGGGTTCTAATGTTGATGGTGCTAAATATATCTGCAGCAAATAGGGTGTTGAGTGCAAGAGGAGGGGATGGTTTATTTTCAAACATATATGATACATGTTAACTCTTGTACGTCCCTGCCTACATATAATTTATCCACTTAATTTAGGATGTAACAAAGGCAGCTAATTTATTTTGTGTAGGTTTATGATGTCAGGAGCAAAAATTTTGAGCAGGATCTTTCATTATTGCATATTCTACTGGCAAACTATATTTGATATCTTTGCTAACAAGCAACTTGAATTTACTTTTTTTATTATTTTGTTCAATTATTATTATAGCACACAGCAAGCTGGTGTTGATATTAGCAAAAAAGAAACAAACTGGAGCCATTCTGTTTTGTTGTTTTTTCATTTTATTTTCTTCATAAATACTTTTAAATTTTATGTTCATTTTTCGGTTTTTTCAACTCTTTTGTTAGCGTAAAATAAATTGGTGTTCATGCTCTATTCTTGAATTTGGTAATTTTAATGACCATTTTTGTAAACTAAGCACTGACCTTCTTTTACCAATCAAATTAGACATAGTCGCATGAAATCTAAACCAGTAAAAGGGCGACTCAATTTTAGAAAATTAGACAACTCAAAACAAGAAATTCGCATACCTAATTAGCAGTGGCAGTACAAAGAGACTGTAGCGGACTTCAAATCAGCAGTAGAAAATATTGCGTGGCAGTATAAAGAGACTGTAGCGGACTTCAAATCAGCAGTAGAAAATATCGCGTAGGAGGCAAGGATGAGCCGACGATGCGGACTTCAAATCAGTAGTAGAAAATATCGCGTAGGAGGCAAGGATGAGCCGACGATGGCTGATGGAATAGCCGAGTATGCAGCGATGATTATTTAGAAGGCGTTGATTTTAGAAACCCTAGTTTTTTTGGGTTCAAGCATCGCCAGATTGCAAGAAAAGTTTTTTTTATTTAAAAACTGATTTTAGGAAAGGGAATAATACCGTGAGTAACCTAAAAAAAAAAAATTAATGTGTAGGGACGGCGTGGGAAATTTCCTACGTCTTTCCTACGTCAACGTGTAATTGTATAAAATTAACAGAGGTGTGGAAATGGCGTAGGAGATTATCTACGCCTTTTCTACGGTATCATTTTACTGTAGACGATTTCCTACACCTTACTTACGCCATGATTTTTTTTCTACATGTTGAATTTGGCGTAGGAGAAGCGTAGGAAATTTCCTTACGTCTTCTCTACGGCTTTACCTCTTTCGACCAGTTTCATACGCCTACCCTACGCCCCGCCTTTTGGCGTAGGAAAGACGTCGGAAATTTTGCGTAGGAAACTGCAGTATTTTCTAGTAGTGAATATGAGACTCAAGACCATGTACTATAGAATAAATTTCATCGCATAATTCAATAAAACACAGTGCAGTGTGTTACTTTTATGTCATTGATAATTAGAAATATACACCAGTTGCATAGATTCTTCTCCACACCAAAAGCTGGATCTTACAATATGCTGACAATATTTGTATACAAAAATATATTTAGCGCCACCGTAACAACTTATTGGAACATTATATAGCATTTTAGAGGTTCCTCTAGCGTAATAGCTACTAATGCATTTTCATACATACTAAAAACATTCTTCGTCACTATCATAAATAACCTCTATGACAGCCAACTGCAAATCATTTACAGAAATACTAGAAATTATCATTATAAAGCTAAACCATACAGAGAGTTCCAACATTTTACAAATTTAAGTGCATGATTACTAATAAACTTAAATGCTGAAATACAGTCAAAACATTAGGAAACTGATGAGGTTTTTTTATTTGGAACAAGCTAAGATCAAATTAATTCAAGCAATTAGGTGATGCCTAAGTCAGGCGATGCATATATATTAAGTTGGTGAATGCTAAACAAGTAAACATGTATCACACAAGTATTTATATATGTACCATAAGTATTTGAAAAGTATGAACTTACTATAGCATCTGTAGCAATCAAATTCACCTGTTCACCATTTTTTTTAGTGCGAGATTTGATCCAAACTTTACTTCTAGGGACAGAAGAGCGATCACCAATTTCGCTTTTCTACATTCAAAAGAACACCAAACAACAAATTTCATTAACTTAAAAGTTTTCATAAATACTGCAGTAAAATAAAACTACTATTTTCTTACCAAATCTTCAGCCAGTAGAGCCATTCCTCTACGACTGCATGTGTGTGGCAACTGCCCCTGTCTAATAGCTTTGTTCTTCTCGCTCAAAGCCTAAAATAAGAATCATTTAAATAAATGTAAGAAAGAAAGAAATTTGTTAGTGAACTCGAATTTTGTAAATGAAGTTTCGTATGTAATGATTTCATAGGGCAAAAAATTTCGAAGGACAAAAGGTTTTGAAAGCATATAGGTCTGCCAGGTTTTAATATTATCAAGTTTCACACACGTTGAGCTTCAAACAGGGTATTATTGGTCTCCAAAATATATCTGCCCCTAAAGTATATAACTATAAGCGTGAATTCCTAAAATATAAATTTTATATGTTTAAGGCCTTAGAGACAGTTTTTTATACAAATTTCTGCTTTTTTTTTCAGGTATGAGTATCATATGAAGGAAATTTTGGAGTAATCATTGAACTCATAACAAAGTTCATATTTTTACAGCTTTAAATATAAACGAGTATTTTGTACACAATGGTTATAAATATAACAAATTTTAAATACAAAATTTAGTATGCATATTAATTTTGTGTCAGAATTCCTTAATTTTGGTTTTGAAGGTTTCGAATATATGGGTATGAAAGATTTACTATATGTCTAAACGTCATATCGCCTGATTTCAGATTTACTATACACTAGTTTAATAATGTCTAGTATATGTAATTTGATATGTACAAATGCCAGTCATCTACTTTTGATTTTGAAAACTGTAAATATGCCATGACTTCAAATGAATACAGAATATTGTATTTTCATTTGATATGTACACTAGTTTTAATATTTTTTATCTGCATCATTCTTTAATATGTATTTGAAGACTGAAATTTCTCATACCTTGAATTCCGAACTTGTTTTCAACTTGATAAACTTCTTCCACTCAATCATACATTTAATGTTAGATGGTTTCAACTGAAGTCTTTCTTCCATAGACTTTGCTTGTACCAACTGCCGAACTAATCTACATTTTGATGCCCGCCAAATACCAATCATTTATTGAAAAACTACTGTTTTGTGCCAATTTAAATCCAATTTAAACCTTGCCTGCGACTATCAAAATTCGGCGTAAAGTGTTTGAGGCAAGCAATCAATATAAGATTTAATCTTAAAGCAAAAGAGAATGTCACCTGAATGCTTTCCCATAAAACATCTTTCAATTCGGTACTAAGTAGTGTAACCGGAACAATTTCTCGTACAAGTGGTCCTAAGTAAGAAGATAATTTGACTGCCCCGGTCCTATTGGTTCACCTGCGGTATTAAATTGAACTTCTATTTGCTCCAAAGAATTGAATGGAAGTCTTCTAACTTTGGTTGGCCCTCTAGGTTTTCTTCTCGGATTTCCTTCCGACTGAACTATGTTGTCTTCAAGTGTTTGTGGGTTGTCTTGTATTTCGGCATTGTTTTCTGGATCGATTTGTACTTGATTCTTTTCTAATGCATGTGGGTTGTCTTCAATAGAAACCTCGTCTTCTACTTGATTGTCTTCAAACAGCTCCTCTCTTGTACGTTTCTTTCTGTGTTCGTCGATTTCTTTTTGCATGCGACCTCTCTTTTTCACAGCCTTACTCTTCTTCCCTATTTTCTGTATATAAAAATAATAATTTACAAATTAGATCATAAAAGCCCATAAAATTCTCACTTTCAAAAATATACAGTTTAAATTTTGCTCAAGTTTCATATATGCTCCCATTAAACTTGGTTTTAAAATTTGCTCGAGTTTCAAAACTTAAGTAGAAAATGGAACCTGTATAACTACAAATCCTTGACCTTAAACAGAAGATTTTATGCTTCCAAAACTAGTTCACAGAAGTATATACCTGTTCCGAGTACTTAAACTGTATACTTTTTAAAGTGAGAAGTTTCAGATTACACATATGACAGGATTTCAAATGAATATCAAAGTTTGAAAGGATTTTGAAGACAGAACAAGAGATATTGAAAAGCATCCACCCTAGGGGTAGGAAACAAAAGCATAAGCATAACTACAGATAAACCCTAGACTGAAATTTCTCAAAATGATTTCAGCAACCAGGTTCAGATTGTACTTGATTTATTATTTAGTAGCTGAACAGAAAAATCGCCAAGTAAATTGAAATAAATCCATTATTTAGTAATGAAGCAGGATTTATTATGAGAAAAGTTTGTACTTTATTTTTTTCTAATGCTTGTGGATTGTCTTCGTTATGAATCTCATCGTCTACTTGATTGTCTTCAAGCTGCTTATTTCTTGCACCTTTCTTTTTTTGTTCGTCGATATTTTTTTTGCATGTGAGCTCTCGTTATCACATTCCTAATCTTGCTCATTTTGAATTCCAATGAGCAGATCCTGAGCAAAAATGAACAGTACATGAGTTATTTTGTTATAATAGAAAATTTAAATGCAAATGACATATTTTAATGCAAATGATGCTGACATGAACAAAAATAAAATATATCAACCTTATGTAATCACAATGAACAACTTATTTATGATGAATATCTTATCAATAGCAAACAGATAAACTGATCGAAGTATTTTCATTTATGCACGGTACAATAAAATATGAAGCAAAAAATTTATATAAAGCAAAAAAATTATTACAACTACAAGTGTGGTCAGTAGAGGTAAGTTTGCATTTGAAGTTTAACGAAATTATGTAAAATAAAAATGAAAACATGAATTTGGTTTAACTTGGTTTAACTTGGATTGTTGGATGTTTCAAATGTCGTAAAGGAATCAGATCTATCAAAATGATTGATTTAATTATCAAAAAGAAAACACGTACTTTCATACATGATCACTGTTACAAGTGTGTACATATCTTGTTTAAGGCTTTGTCAGATTAAAATGTGCGTGTGTGTGTGGATGTTGCTACATGTATGTATATACCTTGGGCTAGTTAGTGTTATTTTTTTAAAAAGAACACAAATTGTTTAAGTTGTAACCAAAATATGATTCTTCAAAGTTGAGAAATTGTTTAAGACCTGACATATGAGAAAAGAAAAATAAGTTGGAACACAAGAGACAAGTATATGCAGAGAGCAAGAACCATCACCAATAAAATTAGGCTGAAATAATAATAGGTAGAGACAAGTTGTTGAAGGGACTGCTTTTTTGATATGGAAAAGAATTTTAGAGGGACTCGAAACAAAATACAACCGTTAAGGGGATAAATTAAAAATAAATTTTTTGCACAAATCATGTGCACAAATTTTGTAACTAAATTATATAAATAAAGCTGAAAGTTGTGTGCTGTTCTAATTATGAAACTTTTTTCTTGAGGATAAATTAAAAATAAAGCACTGGATCGGTCTTAATTACATGTAATAAGCAAGAAAAATCAATTTGTTTGTCTAAAAAAATTAATTTAGTTGCCAGTATGGATTATGATGACAAAGTTGCACATTTATTATCTATAATTTGCTAATATAAAAATAATCTGAAGATAATTGTATCAACAAAGCTGAAAATTGTCCACTGTTCTAATCATAGAACTTTTATCTTGAGGATAAACCTAAATAAAGAACTGGATCTATCTTACTTAAATGTAATAAGCATGGAAAATCAATTTGTTCGTGTAAAAAAACCAATTTAACTGCTAATATCGAACATGATAGCTCCAAAGATTGTATCTATAAAACTTCTCTAATTCAGTATTTGAACACAATATCATAACCATAAAAAATGAAGCAATCTGAAGATTAAAAGCTCATAAAATGAAGAAATCAAGAAAGAGTGCGAGGACAAAAATTAATGAGACCTGCTGCATTGTTGGCAAAAATGCTGCTGCAAACCAAAATCAAAATCGAAGATTATATCGCTTACCAGAATCAAAATCGAAGATTATATCCAAAACGCGAAGCCCTACCTTCGACAGATCGGAGCTATATGCAAAGCCCTAGCTTCGAAATCGAAGGAGTTTGCTTTCTTCGACAAAATTTGAGAGGGTTTCTGCTTTCTTCGAATCGCTAACGTAATTTGGAGGAGGGAGTTGCGCGCGTTTTGGAGTCTTCGAATCGCTAACGTAATTTGGAGGAGGGAGATGTGCGCGTTTTGGAGGGAGACGGAATGGTTTTGGAGGGAGAGGGAAAATAATTTGGGAAGTTGGAGGGAGATGTTTTGGGGCAGCATGTGAAGGGGAAGGGAGATGCGCGTGTTACACCTGTAGGGAGAACAAAAATCAACTGGTAACTAGATAATTAAAGGTCAATAATAACGCTTCAGAATAACGCGATATTAAATAGCGTTATTAATATCATATTTAGTTGTAGTGTGGTTGTGTAAAGGCTTGCCTCTTCTCTATATAGGAAGTAGCTCGAGATTATGGGTTAGGCACGGTAGAGGATATCCCAGGAAGGGGCCCGCTTCAATAGGAAGTATTAAGTGGCTAAAACGATTCCATGCAATGTCAGCTAGATGGTTACTAGTGAGGAGTCTTCCTTGGGATTATAAGTAACAAATGATGTGGACTTGTCTTAAATAAGGTATTAAATGGTCGAAGTCAGCCTAATAACCATTAAAATGCATAAAGTGACTTGAGTACTATCTCTTATATTGATAGGACATTGTGGATGATAGATATGCGTTATTAGGTTGATAGCAAGTTGGATATGGGCTTATATCTGGAATGCCTTTTTATTTATGTTGAGAAAATCCATTGGGCTTATATTTGAAAAAACTTTTGGTATAGGTAGAAAACGTAAGACATGTTCCTATTTAAATTATACTTTCCAATTAATAAATAGTAAGGCTTAAGATTTTTATTCATCGGACGTATGTTTTTCTACTACCACCTCATTACAATATAGTTTAGGAAGGGCGATGCTGAAGGCGAAGATATTGATGAGACTGTGGCATTAGTCTATTTATTTTACTTGTTATTTTTTTTTACAGTTTTGATGTACCCATGAAATAAAAACAATGTTGTAATTTTGGAATATTATATTATAGATATGTTACGATTATTGTTGGGTTTCAGTATTATAGATATTTGTTATGGTTTTTCATGACATTTTGAAATTTAAATAAAATAGGTGTTATTGTTACTATTATAATTTATCCTTTCGCTCTGATATTCTGAATATGTAGATAAATAGCTCTATATTATTCTTTATACCAACCAACGGCCTGCTTTGAGATGGTTTAAAGCTTCGTTAGGCCATTTTTAGATTGTAAATTTAGGCGCATTTCAGGGTCGGTTGTTACATTTGGTATCAAAGACTAGGTTACTCAATCGATGTGTAAAAGTATATATATGAGAGATGTACTTCTTATTTTTGAAAAGATTTTCCAAAAAACATTATATATACACCTTAGTATGAACATACACATCTAACAGGTAAATCTTTCTTTCAGTGTATAATACTATCTTATGAAATTACAACTGAAAGTTTAACCTACATATAGTAGACTACAGCTGAAAATCCTTCTTCATCTGAGACTGGGAACCCCGCCAGACGAATGCCCACCGTTCGAATGATGCTCGAATGGTTTAAATAGTACCTCGAGCATGTAGAACATGTCCCTTTTCCTTAACAGACTACACTGATGACGCTCGTTGTTCGTCCTTTCAAGGAATCACCCCGTCCTAGCGATTTTCCCAGTATATGTAAGGATTTTATGAATATGGGAGGAAGAGTATACTTTGGAAAGGAAAGCTTTGTGAAGATTAAGGCATGAATAAATGACAGTGAGAGAATATTTTAGGAGCTTGGTTGGGATATCGAGTGAAGCAAAGAATGGCAGCTTTGTACCGTATGGGAGAAGCCTTAGATTGGTGGAATATGGTGGTTGAGGAGGCGGTTGGTAGGATTGTCACTTGGGATGAGTTCAAGAACCGATTTGAGATAAAATTTATGTCAAAAGCAGAAGTGAGCTAGCAATTAGAGAAATTCATACAGCCTAGGCAGGGAGACTCCACTCTAAAGGAATACATTAATGAATTTACAGAAGTAGCTTTGTTTGGGACGAGTTTGATTGATACACCCATAAGAAACCCCACAAAGTGTCATGGGTCTAAACTCCCCGCTTAAGGAATGGTTGTTAACTCAATACCCACTGTAGCTAGCTAAGAGTTGCTTGTTAAGATGACTCTACTGAAGATGGCTAATGGTGAGGAGAAAGAGATAGAGAAGGAGAAGGCAAGACCTATACAGAATTAGGAAGGGGCTAAGAAAAAATATTTTTTGAGCAAATAAGAAGTCAAAAGGGAAATTTAAGAAAGAAGGAAAAGTGTTTAATAAATGCCAAAAAACAAGATACCTCGCAAAGGAATGAAGAGTGAATTTGTTGAAGGAAGCTTTTAAGGGAAAGTGTTTCAAGTGCTACGAAGAAGGACATTTCAAAAACAATGTCTAAAGATGGCAAAAGAAGGGCAGAGTGGGAAAGCCTACGCCATTGAGGCTGTCTCTATTTTGAGTAGACCACCCGCTAGAAACCAAGAAAAGACAGCCATAGAAGGTATAACCCTTATTTTTAGGAATAAAATTCATACTCAATTTCACTTTGGCGCATCACATTCATTCATAGCTAGGAATGTGATTAACTTCTTAAATCTTCAAACCCAAACTATCACCCACCCAATAGTAGTTTCAAATCCTACTCTAGGAACGAAACATATTTTCTCAATTTGCAAAAACCTAATGCTAGACATATATGATGTCGATTTCATATGCATTACATAAGTTCTAAATTTCGAGGGTTATGGACTTATTTTGGGTGTGGATTGGTTGCCGCACTATGGGACAGTCTTAGACTGCGATAAGAAGGTAGCATGGCTTAAGAGTTGTAAATGGCGAGACTTAGACATTTGTTGTACACTTCAGAATTTAGTCGAGTTATGTTATCTATGCTCGGTGAACTTATCACAAATTGAACTTTCATATGCACCAGTAGTTCGAGAATTTTCTGATGTCTTCGAAGAAGTTTCGGGGCTTTAACCCCAAAGAGAGATTGAGTTTAGGATTGATCTAGAGAAGGATGCTAGACCTGTCGATCTGCCATTAAGACACGCGGCCCCTTAGGAAAGGTGATAATTGGATAAATAGATCTTGGAGTTAGTGTCGAAAGGATTCATTCAATGGAGACCTTAGAAAGGGGAGACCCTGTTGTCTTTGCCACCTAGGCAGATGCCTCATTAAGGCTTTGTGTTGATTATAGGTCAACAAGTTGAAGAAGAAGAATAGGTATCCCTTACCTAGGATAGACAATTTGTTTGATCAGCTTGTGGGAGCTAAATTCATCTTCCAATTAGACTTGGTAACTGGATTTCATCAGCTAAGGATCGTCGATGATAGTAAACCAAAGACTGCTTTTAGCATGCTACATGGAATATATGAATGGGAAGTGATGCCTTTTGGATTGACAAATGCCTCCGCATACTTTGTAGATCCGATGAGAAGAGATTTAGGGGACAATTAAAACAAATTTATTGTAGTTTCTGTAGATGATATCTTGGTATTTTACAAAAGTGAAAGGAAGCATGAATGTCACTTAAGAGACATATCGGGAACCTTGAGAAGGCACTAACTTAAAGCCAAAATTTCAAAATGCCACTTTTGGTAGAGGGAAGTGAAATTCATTGGGATATTGTTTAGAAACTTGGATTAGCCATGGACCCTGCAAAAGTGGAAGCTATTCAAAATTGGTAGACTTCAAAGAATGTCATAGAGGTTAGAAGTTTTCTAGGGTTAGCGGATTATTATAGAAAATTCATAAAGAATTTGTAAAGATAGCAGTTCCTCTAACTCGGTTGACCCAATAGAATTTAGTCTGCGCTTGGGATGAGAAATGCACGGAAGCGTTCGGGAAGCTAAAAGAACTATTGACAAGTGTATCGGTATTGGTCATCCTCGATGGAATGAAGCCTTTTAAGATTTACAAAAATGCATGTGGCACAAAATTAGGAGTAGCTATTACGCAAGAAGGAAAAGTGATAAATTATGCTAGTAGGCAATTGAAGGACCACGAGAAGAGATAACCTGACTTGGAGCTGGCAGCCATTGATTTTACCTTGAAGATGTGGAGGAACTATCTTTTAGGGGAAAGGTTTGAGTTGTTTACTGACCATAAATCACTTAAATATCTATTTTCCCAATAAGAAAAAATCTTTGATAGCAGAGATGCATGTAGTTTATAACATCCTACGACTTTCGGATGTAGTATACTCTTGGAAAAGGGAAAGCCATCGTTGATGCCCTTAGCCGGAGATATGCTACCTTGATTTCTATATATGAGTGGAGGCACTCTCAAATTTCCACTTCCAACCACCAATAGAACCTACTCAAAACTATTTGGCAGCAATGGAGATTCGACCAGTGTTGATAGATCTATTGGACTTGAATAAAATAAAGATGAAGGGATAGTCGATATCTTAGATAACCTAAGGAGAAGAGAACAATTTGCCCACGTTAGTAAATATACGGTTGACTACAAGGGACGTTCGAGGAGAGATGGATGCCCCTCCATCCTTAGAATTGATTGTATATTGGAGGAAGTGCTTACAGGATGTCACCATTCATGAACGACTATTCACCCTGAAGGAGATAAGATGTATAGGGATATAAATGGCTTTTCTATTGGCGAGGGAAGAAAATGGTAGCTGAATTTGTTTCTAGGTTTTTAACATGTCAAAGGATTAAAGCTGAGCAGGGGAAGACTAGAGGATTGTTATTTCCATTTGAAATTATGACTTGGAAATGGGAACATATATCTCTGGACTTCATAGATGGGTTGCCTAGGAGTCAAGGAGGCAATTAAGCAATTTGGTTCATAGTGGATAGAGTCACAAAAATCGTCCATGTTATTCTCGTTAGGAGCAATAGGACCCTAACATCTCCAGTAAAGATTTATATTAAGGAAGTGGTTTGACTTCATAGGATTCTGGTCAACATCACTAGTGATAGAGAATCCTTATTTACTAGTGAGTTTTGGAGGATTTTACATAGAGCTTTCACAACATCGTTGAATTTTATTACTATTTACCACCTGTAGATAAATGGAAAGAGTGAATAGGATCTTTGAGGACTTATTAAGAGCTTACATCTTGGACTTTGAAGGAATATTGGAAGAAGCACCTACTTTTAGTAGAATTTGCTTATAATAATAATTATCAATCAACGATTGGTATGGCGCCCTTTGAAGCGCTTTATGGGAGGCCATGCAAATCGCCAAATTGTTGGTGAGAAGCCATTGACAAAAAATTTGTAACAATCCGATATTTTTTGCCATTCGCATCCATACATATTGGACTTGAATTGCTTAAAATACCGCATTGTAATAAAATTTGGAGCAAATAAAATACAATCACAGAATCACAGACACAGAAATATCAGAATAACTCGCAGCGGAAATAAAAATACAATAGTAGTACATGTAGCTACTATAACAAAATATCAAAAAAAAAATACATAAAATTAGTATGAAATATATACAATAGAAATCTCAATATATAGAAGTTTATAAATACAAGAGCTGAAATAGACAACTGAAATTGAAATGGATAGATAACTAGATAAGCAAAATCTCCAGCGATTCCTACCTCCAGAAAAAAAGAAATTCAAAGCTAAGCTGTAAATACTCAGGCTGACCCGAGCGTAAAGTAAAACACAAAACACTCGAGTCAGGAGATACATACTTATATAATGTAAACCAAATTAAGTGATCTGTAGTAGTAATGCACAATAACTTAAAGGATGCTTGGGATCGTCCATCCTCTAAGGATCAGTTAAACCATAAATTAAATACATGCAAAATCACAAGGCATACAGAGAAGTGTACCCATGGTTAAAATTTCCAAAGTGGTATTTTATACTTCAAAAATAAAATATCATTTAAAAATTCAATATCATTTCAAATATCCGCTTCAAAATATCAAAATATCATATCTTTCCAAAACCTCATTCATTTTTATTTAATTTAAATACCATTTTAATCACATTTCAAAAATGGTTTAAATTTCAAATCAATATATTCCATTTAAACCCTTTAAAATGAAATTATTATGTTTAAAATCAAATATTCAAATTAAAAAAAAATAATCTTTTCATAATTCATTTATTCACTTGAATTTATTAAAACAGTGAAATTTCAGCTTTCGCAGCATTGAAAATGCTACGGTAAGTTATATTTGAAAATAATTCAATTTAGCAAAGACAGCATTTACAGAAATGCTGTAATAGTTCAGGTTTCAAATAAAAGCTTTAGTTCAATTATGCAACTACAGCACTTACAAAGTTGCTGTAATAGCCCTTAGTTCATTTTTGCCTTTTAGTTCATTTGTATCAATTACTGCACTAAGAAATGCTGTGATATCCTTTAGTTCAGAAATGATAGCATTTCTGAAATGCTGTTAATTAAATTTCAAATTTTCAATATAATTTAATAAACAATTAAAATTTAATTTAACCATTTTTAACTTATAAAATATTATATTTTCACACTTCCAAATGATCATTTGAATACCCTTTAATTTAAGATTTTATAAAGTGAAATTTTTCATACAAAAATCAATTTTTTTAATAATTCACTTATAAAATTAAATGTACAATTTTATAACATTTCATTTACTTCGCATTTAAATTTAATTTACCATTTCATAAATTAAATTTAAATTCCATTTTATTTTTCTTAACTTAACTTCTAATTTTAAAACACATTTCACATTTTCTAAGTTAAGTTATATTTCAAATTCCACTTAAACATTCATTTATTTTACCATTTTTAATTTATATAAAAATCAATAACACTTTATAAAAAAATCATTTTAAATTTAAATTTAAATCAAATTATCATATTTTCTTACTTAATTTTAAACTTCATTTATAAACAAAATCATAAATTCCAAAATTAACTTATATTTCAAATTCTACTCTACCATTTAATTATTTCACTTATTTAACTTGTAGAAAATCACTAATATTTTATAAAATCATTTTTAATTAAATATAAATCAAAATATCATAATATTTACATTTTTAAAATATTTTAAAAAATTTAGAAAAATATATATTAACCACGGGTCTGTATATAATTTCTAATCTAAGCCAAGTGATACGGATAATATATCATTTCAATCTGTAATTTATAAAGAAAATCCAGGTTTTATCATTTCAAACCCATAATCCCAAGTAAAATGAAATAAATAAAAATTGTTCAGGCCTGTCATTTCAGCCCATAACGATTTTTTCCTATTCTAAAGTCTGTTCAGGTATGTATCATTTCAACCCATAGTGATTCTATTCTACTGGGAACTTGCAGTGTGATAAACAGAAATAAATGAACAATATAGCAACATATGGCCGTAACAGATGATATGACAGGTGTATAAACAGGGTGAACATCATATAAATCATATCACAGGCAGGTATAACATAGCATAACATGATATAACAATTTACATATTCACTTGGTGTCACTTTACAATTTATATAAGTAAATGTGTCAAGTGTGATTACTCACCTCTACAAGCTGGAGATAACAAATACATACACAAACAAAGATCCAGAAAGCATGAAGGCACGACTATGGATTCAAGTGAGGGGAGTGCCAAAGTGATTATCTTATCCATAGCAAACAAAACAAGATATTGCACATGATTTTCAACACAAAATATTATTAAACAAATCTAGAAATAATGCACAACAAAGAACCAAACAACTTGCCCATGCTTCCACAAGTCATATGCTCGGCCAAGGGGTTAAAATGCACGGCCATGGTGGTGTGAATGGGTCGGGTATGGGTCCAACATGGCTCGGCCTAGCTTGGATATGAGGGAGTGGAAGCTGTGACATGAAAATACAAAGGTCAAGGTAACATGGTGATTTTTGTGTGCAATCACAAGCTCGGCCATGGCCATGGATGGCTCGTCCATGCTTGGTGTAGGTCAAGTGATGGTGTAGCAGTGGTCTAGGGTCAGGTAGAGGCTGGAGTAGGTGGTGCTAGTGTGGCCGAGAGGGGTATGTGGAGTGGTGATGCATGTTGAGTTCGGCTATGCTAGTTTTCAAGTGAAGATGCAATTTTTGTGGAGTTTTCAACTTTGGGGTGCTCGGCCTTGACTGGTCAGTGGAGTTGAAGGGGTTTTTCAGCTGAGTATGGTGGTGGTGAAGGTGATGGTGAAGGAGGAGCTTGAGGCCGAGCATCATAGGTAGAAGCAAGGCAAGAAAAATAAGTAAAACAAGAAGAAAAAAGTAAGAAAAGAGAAAGAAATCATTACCAAATAATTTTCAAAAATTGATGGCCAAACTTGAGATTAAGGGAGTTTTCTTTTACATGAAAGAAAATGAAAATGTTCAGCAGAAGGAAGAAAATAGGGTCGGCTAAAATCAATGCAAGTGGCACTTGAAAAATGAAAACAAAATTGAAAACAAAATAGAACTAGCTTTTGGAAAAATAACTACAACACTTTAAAATATCTTAAAAATAAAATATATACATAGCATGACAAACTACACACATATACACAAATTAGAATAAGATATGACAAATAAAAATATTATTTATATAAATTAAAACCAATAATTTTGTTAAATAAAAACAATTTACATACAATATTGTAAAAAACATAACTTTCACAATATAAATCGGATTTCAACAAAACGAAAAGCGGTATTCTTTAAATTTAATTTATTTTCATAATAAAGGATAAAATACAAAAATACAAATATTTAAATTTTAAATTTAAAAGTTAAAGTTTGACCATTTTTACCAAAATACACATTTTGGGAAAATATTCAATTTATTCATGTTTGAAATTCTAATTCACATCAAAATCAAAATTTATTTTAAATAACAAAATTATTCATTTTAATAAATATAATAAATTTTTTAAATAAGAAATTCAATTAAAGTAATTAAAATATACAAATAGAAATAATCACAAAATACTGGGTTGTTACAATTTTACTTGGACCGGATTTGAATCATGAAAATTCAATTAAAGTATATTGATTAGGCAAGGAATAAAGGTAGTGTAAGATCCAAAAAATCCTATACGCATAAGAGAAGGAAACAATTGGAGTTCTAAGTTGGAGACATGGTGTTTATTAAAGTCTCCCTTCTTAGGAAAGTCATGAGATTCAGATAATCTAGAAAGCTGGCACCAAGATTCATTATGCATTTCTGAGTTGTGAAGAGAACAGGAAGACTAGCTTAACTCATGGAGCTACTGATAAATTAGCAGGAGTCCATGATGTTTTTCACGTTTTGCACTTGATGAAAACCTTCATGGTACAGCTACTGTGGTAGAGCCTAATCAATTGGGGGTAAATTGAGGCGTTGCCAATAGCATCTCGTACCACCGCATGATAATGGAGCACGGAACTAGGAATCTCTGCAATATGGAAATTAGGTTGGTTCAGTACAATGGGGTGAGAATCGGGCGGAAAGCACATGAGAGGCCAAAGAAAAGATGGGGATCACTCATTCTGAGCTTTTCACCAACAAACTTCTCTTTCCAAAACTAGATTTTGGTTGCATCATGATTGCTAGATTGAATGGTAATAGATGGTCGGTATATTTTTTACCATCACTTTACATTCATGTAGAAATTTTATGTATGTTTAGGAATTTTGCATACGTATTACATGTCACAGTCACAGCACGCTAGAATTCAGCTCACTTATAATATGTCTGCAATACATAATCATGGATGTGTGGATAACTTGGTTGTATAACATGGATGTTTAGTGCATGTTACATTGTTTGATTCTTGAAAAAGATTTAGGGGACAAAATCCTTTTTAAGGAGGAAAGAATGTAGCATCCCATGAAATCAACCATAAATAAATTAGATAAATTAAATTAAATAAGATAGGGATAAAAATAATTTTTTTGCAAAAGTTGTAATTTGACCATGGAAATTATGTTGTTGCATTCGTGGTGAAATTCGGATTAATTCCCAAATATAATATGTTGAAAACGTTGCTCAAACCCAAAAGTTATGGATGTTTGAAGTTTCGGATTTAAAATAATTTAAATATAATTCAAATTTAAATGAATAATTAATTTGAAATTTGAAATTCAAAAGTTAGCAGTAATTAGACTTAAGGTCAAGTAAACATTAAAATTAAAAATAACGTTAACGCTAAAGTGTAATTAAGGAATAAAATATTTAAAAATCAATGACAAACATTTCTTCCCAAAATACGACGAATCGGTCGATTGTTCCCCTTAGGCCGACCGACCCGTCATGAACAATGGCGGCTTAGGTTTCTTTGTACAATGGACGTCCAAATTTTTATAATATTAAACTGACTTAAATTCGATGGTTCTGGTTCATTTCAACCACTATAAATTTGAGCGTAGCCCCTTCACTTTTATTCAAAAAATATTTTAGGAATACTAGCGAATCTCTATCAGTTTGTCACTTCATAAATTCAAAAAATTCCATTAGGATTTCAGGTAAGAAATCCTATATGTCTATTTATGTTAATTATTGTTCATTTTCTCAATCTATTTTCCTAGAATCCCTCAATTTTTGAATCTAATCTAATGTACAAATTTCTTATTGTATATATCAAAAGAAGAGATCCGATAGAGATTGTTAAAGGCGTGTCAAATCCAAAGGAGGCAAAGCTAAGGAAATACTGTGAGTGGAAATGTTTGCTTTTTTATTTTAGTAGTTGATTGGTATAGTTTGACTTTGAATATGCCTTAGGAAGGTTTGGTTTGTGAAAACATCATATTATAAACCCCCAAGCTCCTTCGATGCGAAATGTCAATTTTAGGTTAAAATCTTAATTTT
Organism: Allium cepa; assembly: GCA_030765085.1. Lineage (NCBI taxonomy): Eukaryota > Viridiplantae > Streptophyta > Magnoliopsida > Asparagales > Amaryllidaceae > Allium > Allium cepa. The sequence continues at coordinate 257,870,455 of CM060939.1, forward strand.
TTATCTCAAAATAATGGAAATTGTGTAGATTTGCAGTTTTGATAATTTTACCTTCTATTTCTTCGAATTTGATTAAAGGGCTTTGATTAAGTAATAGCTAGTGTGTAAGGTACGAATTTTATTTGTACTTTGCACTTCTTATTGCTATGAATTAAATAGAAATTTCTTTATTTATTTTTAAGTGAAAAAGAAGTTGAATAGAGTGTAATAATCAGAATTGTAAGTTTTTGTTATCAATATATTCCATTATTTGATGTAATAAATTGAGTTATAATTTTTATTGTATATAAGTCCATTGATTGGAGTTTTTGGATATGAATATTGGGATTTGGGTATTATTAATAATATAGGATGGGACTTGTATAATTCTTGAAATAGTTGACATTTAAACTCTAGTTTTGGGTGTAAATTCAACATGCTTAGAAATTGATAAGTGCATATATTAGCATAATGACATAGTTAAATAGGTTAATTGATTTTATTAAATATCCTTTAGGAAAGTAATTTATATTAAAGGAAAAATAAGAAATATTTCTATAAGGCCTTAATTTTGGAAACGATTGGATGATTGATAATATATGTAGTGTGTGATATAGATTATGACTAAGTCAGGGATGCGAGGTCAGTCAAAGCACACAGAAGTCTATCCAGCTAATCTAGTTATCAACAGTGTGACTTTAGGGCTGATGTGAGACATCGCCTATAATAAGTATCTACGTAAGGTTAGTCCTAAATTCTGTAGGGTAAATCTTACCAGCTAATCTGACTACTAGTACCTATGAATAATCATGCTAATGTGAGACATCACCATGGATATGAATCATAATATGAAGGACCTACTTCAGAGGTTGAAGGTAAAAGTGGTTGTGTGAGAGCCCGCCTCTTATCTATGTAGGAAGTAGTAAATGGTCGGGATTATAGGTTGGGCATGGTGGAGGATATCTCGAGAAAAGGCCCGCTTTAATAGGAAGTATTAAGTGACTGAAGAGATTCCATGCAATGTCAGTTAGATAGTTACCAACAAGAAGTCCACATTGAGATTATAGATAGTAAATGACGTGGAGCTGCCTTATGTAACAACCCGCATATTTATCAATTTTATATTTAAATATTTTATATAAATATTTCATCATTCGTCGGATTTTAGTCCGGAAATCTACTTTTTGCAAACAATCGAATTGGGACTCGAGACCCCTTCAATTGAGTTCAAAATATCGTTTGCAACCTTTTTGAGCATAAGCTTCAATATGTTTGGATTTAGCCCATTTGCCCAATTCTGGTTATATCAACCCATTTGCCCAATTCTGGTTATATCAACCCAACCCCTCTCACTTCTCTTCATTCATTCCTGATTTCCAAACTCTCTCAAGCTCAAGAGAAAAATGGGGGAAAAGATTGGAAATAAGAACTCCAAGCCCTAGTTTTCATTTGCAAATCCAAGCTCTAGCTCCAAATTCTAAGAGAAGCCATTAGTAAGCATCTCCTTCTTCTTCTCTAACTCATTCTCCTTTCAATTTCAGAATTTCCTAAACCTAACTTAGGAAATATTTTACTTGTAAGCTTATATTGATGCTTCTTGGGTTGGAATTGAAGAGTGTTTGTCCTTGCCTTGCTCTATAGCTTCTTCTTACTTGTTCTTTGGGTTTAAAGGTGAGATTTTTATCTCACATCTAAGTCTATGATTATCTTTGATTGTTAGGTATGAATTCCTAACACTTATTCATGTGCATTTGATTTTGATTTGGATTGGTTTTGTGAATATTCCAATTTTTAGTGTTTTGGGTTCAAATCTTTAAAGATCCTAACTTTGACGTTTGAACATGTTTTTGGTGATGCATCGAGGAGCCAATAGGACCGGGTAGCCGACGGGCGTAATCCCTTAGCGTCCGTGCTCGACCAGTTGCAAATTGAGTGAGAGATTGCACTTCTATTAAATAGGGTAGGAATTGCAGAATTTGCAGTTTGGCCGACCGAACCCCCTGGGCCGGTCGACCGAAGCTGTAGCCGAGACTTTCTGGCCTATTTTCGGTCGACCGACTCAGGAAGTCTGGTCAACTGACCTGCTCCTATTCTCCTATTTCCTTGTTTTGCCTATTATGCTCATTTTCCTTTGCTTTTTCAATCTTTAATCGATTCTTCTTCTCCGATTAGTCGTTATCACCTTTGTCGACTTCGATAACTTCTATTTTTGGAATTTTTGGGTATTTCCACTTTGATGGATTCGGTATCGATTTCTTTGGATTTTATTCACGTCTTCGTATGTGAAGTTTATTGATTGATTGTTCCTACAATCATTTTTGTGATTTGTCACTTTAAAAATATAAAGGTTCCAATACTAGTATTAAATATCAAAACTCTTTCATCAAAACGATTTCAACACTATTTCAGTACAAAGCTCATTTATTAAAACCGTTTTCCAATCTATTAGTATATACAAACCTTTACCTCACTCGTATGAGAAATCTAATTAAACGACTTAGTAAAACGAGTGGTATGAAACGCTTGCGTTTACTTCATCGGTTAATTCTTGGACTTGTTCGATTGAATCTCTTGTGACAATTTTCTAGTGGAGATCTATAATTTGTTCGTAAGTATTTAAGTTAAGCTAGTGGTTATGGGGCATGAAGCTAAGCTCATATATTTACTAGCATACTGTAATTGACACTTCTTGATGATCGATGATGATCATTTTATGGATTAGACTAGCAACGTGCGATGTCTCTTTGTCTACGTGGAGGATTGTACCTCATTTTATTGAGCTTCGTCTCATTTCTTTGTGGGCTAGCGACCCATGTACTTTTAATGTGTTTCGATTCATTGGATGTACCGTTTGTACTACATCGATGTCTCGACTTTTTGATTCATTGGACCTACCGTTTGCACTGCGTCGATGTTCTGAATTGTTTTGTGTTTTGATTCATCTGATGTACCGTTTGTACTACATCGATCTCTCGGCTTTTCGATTCATTGGACGTACCGTTTGCACTGCGTCGATGTTCTGAATTGTTTTGTGTTTCGATTCATCTGACGTACCGTTTGTACTACGTCGATGTCTCGGCTTTTCGAATCATCGGACGTACCGTTTGCACTGCGTCGATGTTCTGAATTGTATTGTGTTTCGATTCATCTGATGTACCGTTTGTACTACATCGATGTCTTGGCTTTTCGGTTCATTGGACATACCGTATGTACTGCGTCGATGTCCCGAATTGTTTGTGATACACGTGTTGGTGAGTTTTCTTGCTCCTGCTTGGGATTGGCCATCCTTTTCTTGTGATTTCTGGAATTTATGTTTCGCCAACTTTTACGATTGGCATTGACATGTATGTCATTTATTGTGGCTAGATGAATTAAATAAAGAATATGACATTCTTTTTATGCTATGAGATTCGTGAGATATTTGTATGATTTTCCTTTGTTGATTTATTAATGTATACTTGTCGAGGTATGACATTTTTGGTTATCATACGTTTTTATTATATCTCTTCTTATATCTCATTTTATCTGATAATTATAGCTAGACTGATCCATTTATTATTTTCTTATTAAATAATACTCGGGTCAGACTGAGAAATTACAGTTGCTTCCTCTTGTCTTCCTATATGGAACCATCATATGAATTTTGGTTAACTACTTTAGTTTAGTAGTTTTTTGTTGTATACAATTGAGATATAGACTCCTTGATGTACACATATTTTTTTCTAGCACTTGTATCTATCCTTTTGTGATATTGTGGATCTTGTTAGACCACTACTCTTATATACACTTTTATGTGTAATATTCATATCTATTTCCGCCTTTGTGATATGAATTATCTATGTCTGATTTGTGTTATGTTTATTTCTATATTTGTTTCCGAAGATATTATAGACACTATGTAGTAGCTTTGAGTTTGTATCGGTATGTCGGATTTCCTCTTGAAAAGAATGCAAGTTATATTTTATCTGGCATATCGGTGCGCACACATAGCCATTACACGGATGGTCGCTCCTCAACAGCCTTATTCTCCATGCTAGTTGACGGCATTACACTGTTGTGACGATCGTGATTTTTCAGCGCTCAAAAACCGACATCAATACGTTCACTGTATCAACTGCCGAGCAATCGAATGCCAGAAAACCGTACCGTTATGGTTAAAGAAGAAGAAAAAGATAGAACAGAACAGAAAGAAACAACAGAATAATATAAGAATCTCACAATCGCAGCGGAACAACATATAATAGGTAAATGAATAATCTTTAAACAAAGAACTATATCAGTTATTACATTACATCATATTACATTACATTACATCATCAGAGTGTACAACAACAAACAACAACAAATAGCGGAAAAGAAATACTATATACTAGTAATACGCCATGCCATCCAGCTTGCCTCCTGCAACTCCTGAATTCCAGAATATCCTGATAAACCTGACTCTAGACCGTCCGTGTGGAAATTGGTGGGCACCCAGAGTTTAGGAAGGAAAACAATAAACTCCGAGTCAGTCATGTGACTGGTGTGAGAACTTAAAACAGTTTATCTTTAAAACAAAGAACAACATAATTTTTAAAATAGATTCGCAATGCTTTTTAGAAAATGAGACTACCATAAGGCCTCCCGCACACACACACAATGCAAACGCAGAATCGGAGGAGATTTCTCCTTATGATAGTCAAAGATGCTTGATACGCATTAAAAAGAAACATTTGATATTATTACTAGTGTATAGTGTAGGAAAAATCATTTTGAAAGTAAAGATATAAATCTCAGCCAACATACGACCATTATCGTATGCCTACTATAGCTACCATCCAAACAGTGGGGCACCACCATAAGTGAATGATAGGTTCTACAACTAAAACCGTACAAGATCGTATTGTTTCTTTGGATTTCCAACAAATGGTCAGGCCAAGGAACTTCCCATTGCCACATGGAAAAGCCTCTGGAATGACGTCCCGAGAACCTAACCGGATCTCTGCCAATACAAGGCCGGGTTACCCTTAACTGGGTAACTACTGACACGAATATGTCCTTCCCCGATCGTAACCGATCTATATCTGAGGATCCTCGATTTCCAACAACCACAAAGCAATAAATTTATAGCAACAACATAGGTTAAGTATCTGGCCTCCATACCGTGATACCACCTCTATCCAGAAGGAATGACATACACTAAAGGGGCGCTACCCCCTAATAACCTTGCCGCATCCTTCCCGTTTTGACCATTTCCGGGGTGTGAGGTCCTACGAAGTCTCGTCCACAAAGCCACGCTTTATATAAAAGTTGTGCTTTGATCATCAAATGCTCAACAGCACTTCGTATGCCACATTACCAATTTGGGAATGTATCACTAGTAACCATCAACTACATAACCTCTAAGGGTGTTAAGCTAAGAGAATAAATTCTCCGCCACCAACGGAAATATATTTGATAGAAACCAGCTTTACATCTCAAATTGTAAAGTCAGACACACAATCCATACAAGTCCGTTCCGGGATCGAACGGAACCGAAGGCACTTACATAGAAGTCCTTGCAATCCGGATATTCACTAATCACGACCGGACTTCCCATCACAATGGGTAATAAATTTCTAAATCGGAGATCAGCCAATGCAGAAACATTCGACGGTAATCCTTCCATTTTCACAAATATCCGGTCTTCAACACCGGTCATCAAATGTAATCCATAACGACGTATCACATATTCAGAATGGGTTATATGACCCCAAGGTCCTTTCCCGGCTAACCCGAATAGTGAGCGCTTATTCAAAAATAAGTGTGGCATTCAAATCCAAACAAATCACAACAAATACCTATTTAAAGGTAAATATTGATAGCCGGTTATTTAACTATCAATAGGCGTGTTCAACATCACCAAATTCCAAATAATTTCCCAAATTATTTATTTTCCAAAATATCTTAACAAGATATATAATTTCCACACTTCAACATTTGAAAACAAATTTTCAAATCACTTTTCACCTTTACCACTTTTGAAAACAAATTTCAATCATTTTCCTTACGCGGAAATACTTTCATTTCAACATGGTTCATTTAAACCAATTAAATAAATCCTTACCGATTTACTTTATATTTACGTTCCAAATCCGTAAATTTATTCTCACACTTCAAAAATAAATCAACGTTTATTTTTAAACAAATTTCCCTTTCTTTTGTAAATTCCATAGTGAATTTACAATCCCAAAATATCTATGAGTATACGATTTTCCTAACCGATTTCCAATATTCATTTTCAATTTATTTTAAAAGATAAAATCTCAAAATATTCACTTCATATTGGAAAACATTTCCATACTTATTTAATAATAAGTAATTTACAAATCCATTTATTTTCAACACTTGGAAGATATTCAATATACTTAAATCGAAATTAAGTATATATTTCATTCTTTAAGAAATCATTCTCTTAAACACATTTGTTTGGGCCAAAACGAATGTTGCGTAAAACATCGTTACGACAACCCAAAATCACTAGTATAGGGATTCAAAATTTAGATAGATATATAAACCCCAATACTATATAAAACATTTCCTTTCGGAAATCATTTACTATAACAATAGTGTTATAGTCCGTTATTTCCTTCTACTTCTCGAAAACGTCTATTTCAACAATAAATGTTGAAATCTATGGTTTCGATAGTTAATCCATTTTAAAACATCTTTAAAACAATTAATTTCATTTTATAATACCACTTCCCCAAAAACATGTCCATTTTCTTTAATAATATATTCACTGTCCAAAATCGTGAATATACTTCACTAACCAAATTCAATATTTTCTACACATTTTATTTCAAGGATAATTCGCCATCCGAAATCGCGAATATATCTCCTTTAAAAATCTAAAATAATTGACTTATCAAAATAAGTCGGTTTCAGATTTATAAAACAATGTTTATAAATCCCCATTTATATTTTTATAAGGACTTCAATTTACAAGATTTAAAAATCTTACTACTTATAAAATTCCATTTATAACCTCATTTTCAGCATTAACAGAACTTCTTTTATAATTCTATTATTTCAATTTATAAAATATATATTTTATAAATCTCATCTATAAACCATTTATACTTATTCGAAAATCTCAATTAAAATGCCAAAATCCGATTTATAAGTTAATTACTTATAAATCTTTTATTTTACAAAAATCTATTCATTTTATAATTTCACAATTTATAAATCTATAAATTTTATTCACTTGTGAAATCCATTTATACTTCGTTTTAACACTTATAAAAACTCGTTTTATAATTCCTATATTTTTTATTTATAAATATTAATCTTAGAAATCTTTTATATAAACCGTTTATAATAATTCAAAATTCTCAATTTAAATAAACCAATCCTTTTAATAATTTACAAAACGTTATTTTAAACTTATATAACTCCAAAATCATACTTAAGTACTATTTTCCAAAAATATAACTTTTATAACAATAAAATTATAATGTTTATTTATTTTAACAATTAAATTTTTTATAAAACGTATACTTCCAAAAATCACTTTAAAAATTCTTTTAAAAACCAAAATCATTATTTTAAAACTTCAAAAATGGATTCGATGACGCAAAAGCACCAAATAGTCAAACACGGCATCCAAACATCATATATCGATATGATAATCAACAAATATCACAATATCTGTAATCAAATAAATACTGGTGAGGAATCCAGTTGGATCCCTCCAACCTGTTTCCCTGCATCCACAAACATTAGCACAATACCAATTCCGTTCCAGTACGGAATTATCGCGGTATATGGGATTTATAAAAATATTATCCACTTAATAGGCGGCGCAATAGGGTCTCATCCGCTATATAATGCGGGAAAATCAACTCCAAGTACATATATAATACCAATTCCAATCAAGATAGAATTATCGCGGTATATGTTTTTAATAAATAACCTCCGCTTACTAACGGCGTATAATGTCTATTTTAACAATCAATAGATAATAATTCATCATTCAGCATACAATCAACAATTTTAAATCTAAGTATTTAAAATATAAATCGAAACTATTCGATTGAGTGAGAAGTTTTCACCTTGCTTTCAATTCAGTTTTCGCGTTTTATTTCGAATAAAATTAAACACGCGTTTAATTTTACCCAAAATTTTCACTAGCTCCAAATGACTCCAAACCAGCTCCATAGCGTAGTGCTCGACAAAACGATTGCAACGCAATTCGTTTTGTAATTTTTCGACCTCGTACGACAAAGTTACGGTGTTACAAAGATTACACAATTTAATATACAATTATATTTACAAATTCTTTTTATTATTCTAACCATCATCTTCTGGACCGTTAGATCTGGCCTCCCCCCCCCCCCCCCCCCAATCAGGCCGCAAGCGCGCATGCTCATCTCCTTCCAGTTGAACGAACGCGACATCAACCCATAAAACACGCACAAAACCCTAAACACTCGACCACCTTCAATCAACCAGCCAACGCTCAAGCAGTGCCATCGCGTGCGCCTCCACGAGCTCGGCCTTTGGCCAAGATATCTCCAAGCTCGGTCAACAATAGGCCTCGAAAAACGCGAACAACAGCCGGCCCTTTGGGCTTCGATTGTCATCGATCCACTTCAAGTTAAACGATCTCCACTGTTGGATATCTAGCTCTCGACGAGCTCTACAACTTTCATTTGGAAAGTTTCGCGAATTGGTTAGTGGATTGGAAGATAATTGAGGAGGAAGCTAGGAAGTTTCTGGCCATTAAAATGTAGAAAGTGGCGGCTAAAGCATTTGCCCTAGCTAGGGTTTCTTTGTTTGCAAATGAGAGAATAGAACGTCCTTTTATAGAAAATTGCCCAATTTACTATTCATCGAAATTTTCCAAACTCCAAACGAAGCGTGCCGGCTGGCGTTTCTAGGGTTTACCCCACGTTTCGAACACAATGGAACATGTTTCAGAGGCTAATTCGATCATCTGTGTGAGTTACGGCAATAAACGATCGATTTAAAATTAAACCGATTGAACAAATTTTCTATGCGTTTTGGCTTGCCCCGGACAAACGGTAAATCCGATTGACATGAAATTTGAAACCTTACAATAATATGACATTACGGTTCCGATGAAACTGGTTTCGTCGAAATCCGAGACTGTTTGAAAAATGACTATTTTTCATTCGATAATTAAATATTAGAATATTCAATTTTCACAAATTAACTTTAAATTCGATTTTAAAAGTTCTATAACATCATTACAACTTCAATATGATAAAATAAAATTTTAAAAATCATTTACAACCATATTAAACCCAATTTTCAATTATTCCTGTATTTTCACATATTAAATTATCGATTTAATTATCCAATTAAATCCAGATATTTGAAATAAAATTTATTCGACTTATAAATTTCACTTACTAATATTTAAAATCAATTAAATATTCAAATGTTAATTGACAGAAATTCTGGATCGTTACAATCTTCCCCCCTTAAAAGAATTTCATCCTCGAAATTACCAAGTAAGAAAAAGTTACAGAATCCATTGACTTTCCCAAAATCTATAGTTAAACTTCTTACAATACTTTACTAAGTTTTCAAATCATGCTCAGTTATCTTTTTCAAAATCAACTATATCGTTTAACTTCCAATTCCAAATCAAACTTATAGTTTTCAAATTTTTTTCCAATTTTCTCAAAAATATTCTAACGCCTTAAATTTTCGAAAATTTCACCATGGTCTCCTTTGCGCAACTCGATCCAAAAAAAATGACAGTATATATATATATATATCACAAATATACATCTCATCAAGTGATGAGGCATCCCGCAGGGGAAAAAGTGTAAAAGTACGATCCAAACGCGAAGCAAGCGCAATCCGCACCTACTAAACACTCAGCAAACCAATGAGAAACATGTATATATGAAAATAATATCAATATACAACATATAGCAACATAACAACTACATGTGCCAACATAGCAAATGCAATCAAAAGCAATAAATGCAACTACCAAATCAATATAAATTTACTTCTCATTAACATTTAATGAATTGGTTTTCATTTTAATCACATTTGATTCATTAATATTGGAATTTTACTAACATTCATTTGTTCATTTTCCAATTAGTGTACATTCACTAATTTATTCACATTAATTCGCTTTCAATCCAAATCAAATCCAATTCTATTCAAATTTATTTACTTCCAATTTGGATTCAATCACATAGCTTTTAATTTCACTAATTCAATTTCATTAATCACTTAATGAATCATACATATAATCAATTTATAATCATATACAACCAACGTAGATTCAATATAACCGAATTATTAAATTCACATTCAATTCGGTTCAACACTTTTTTTTACTTTCAATTGGTTTATATTAAATTGATTTTCATTCAATTATTCAACTTCCAATAACATTAGCTTTTAATGAATTAACACTTACATTCATTGTTTCATACTAATTATTTACATTCAATTGATTAATATTTCATCCATTCATCAATTCAATTATTAATTCCTTTAACAATATAAAGTTGAATTTCATTTATATAACTCAAGTTCATATTCATCACTTCTCTTGATTATTTTACTTCGATACCAAAATCAATTTTATTCAACATTATTTAAGTTATATTCTCCTTCAAACATCATTTGTTTAACTTAACTTAAGTCTCCACTTATAAATTAAATTCAGATTCAAATTCTGAAGAAAATTTTATTTAACTTTTACCAAAGCTAAATTTATTAACTCATACCATATGTTCAAAACTTATTTCACTTATATTCGTCAATTTCAATAGCTTATCTAATCCAAATCAATTTATTTAACTCTCCTTTAGTTAAATTTCAAATCACATGTCTTTGATGACAACTCAAAGTTATTTCAACTTGGATTTTATTGATTTACTTATACTTACTTGAATTTAACTCCATCCTTTAAGTTAAATTTATTCTATCAAAATTCAAATTGTATAAGTTATCAACTCATTTATCATTTCCATAAATATTTTAAATAGGATTCCAGAGTCTTTTCAACCTTTCAAAACCATTTTTGAAATCAATTCAATTATCCTTTGAATTTCCAAAACCCAAACTCAAATTTTCCAAACAACTTTTATTTAAAATAATCTGGCAGCAATTCCTCTTTTGGAAACCCGAAAATGAACACCAATGATGTCGCGATCATCATCGGAATTATTTTCCAGCGACCGAAAAGAGTTTAGAGCTTTAATTTCTCCAAAACAATTTTCCAAAATATCAAATCCTTTCAAAACACTTCTCTGAAATTTTATTTTTTAGATTATAAATCTTTTACTTATATAATTTCACTTCTTATATATAAGATTATTTCACAATTGTAAATCATTTTAATTATAATCCCATACTTATAATTCATTCGCTTATAAAATTTATTCTTTTACAATATGTTTCATTCAACTTATTCAAACAACTTTTATTAACTTATATGTATTTATATTTTCAACAACCAAGCAATCAATTCATATACACTTTAATAATTCTGAAAAAAAATTCCTTTATATTCAAAATATAATCAAGGTAAAATTATTTCATTTACCCAATTTAAACAATACTGTATCAGTTAAGAGTTTAGAAACCCCTATCGATCACGGTTGTACTTCCCGCACCGACCAGAATTCATAAATAATCAACCGATAAGTCAACACAATACAAAACAATTTATATTCACTAACAAATACGCGCTCATAGCTATTATTACACTCACACTCATTCTAGAGTACTACTGACTCTATCTCTAATGAGTAATACCCAACAGAGCCATGGTTGTCGCTTAACCATGTGCTCGGATACCAAATATGACGATCGTGATTTTTCGACGCTCGAAAACCGACATCAATACGTCCACTGTATCAACTGTCGAGCAATCGAATGCCGGAAAACCGTACCGTTATGGTTAAAGAAGAAGAAAAAGATAGAACAGAACAGAAAGAAACAATAGAACAATATCAGAATCTCACAATCGCAGCGGAACAACATATAATTGGTAAATGAATAATCTTTAAACAAAGAACTATATCAGTTATTACATTACATCATATTACATTACATTACATCATCAGAGTGTACAATAACAAACAACAACAAATAGCGGAAAAGAAATACTATATACTAGTAATACGCCATGCCATTCAGCTTGCCTCCTGCAACTCCTAAATTCCAGAATATCCTGATAAACCTGACTCTAGACTGCCCGTGTGGAAATTGGTGGGCACCCAGAGTTTAGGAAGGAAAACAATAAACTCTGAGTCAGTCATGTGACTGGTGTGAGAACTTAAAACAGTTTATCTTTAAAACAAAGAACAGGATAATTTTTAAAATAGATTCGCAATGCTTTTTAGAAAATGAGACTACCATAAGGCCTCCCGCACACACACACAATGCAAACGCAGAATCGGAGGAGATTTCTTCTTATGATAGTCAAAGATGCTTGATACGCATTAAAAAGAAACATTTGATATTATTACTAGTGCATAGTGTAGGAAAAATCATTTCGAAAGTAAAGATATAAATCTTAGCCAACATACGACCATTATCGTATGCCTACTATAGCTACCATCCAAACAGTGGGGCGCCACCATAAGTGAATGATAGGTTCTACAACTAAAAACGTACAAGATTGTAGGATCTAGATTAACCCTATAGGGGGGGTGAATAGGGTTATAGCAAATTTTCTCAATTTAAACGCAGAAACAAACTGCAGAAATAAATATGCTGAAAAGTAAATCACACACAAAATTTACCCAGCTTCGGCAACCCCTGCCTACTGCTGCATTCCCAGATTTCTATTAGAATTAAACAGTATCCCGCTTACAAACACTCTACTAGACTCGCAAACCTTTGCTCCCGCTCACAAACACTCTATTAGACTCGCACACCCTGCTCCGCCTATAGAGTTTCGTTTACTCGCAAACACTGCTCCCGCCTATAGAGTTTTGCAAACTCGCACACCCTGCTCACTGAACTAATTCTAACTAGACAATCTGACACTACCTACAACCAAGGTGGTGATTTACAAATTCTTTGACTCGAAAAGAAAGAAAAACAACTTCAAAAATACAAGCAGGAGCAAAAATTAAAATATAAACTAGAATCCCTAATTTTTGCTCAAAATAAAAGAAAACAAATTTAAAACCCCTTTTATAAACAAGAGCCCTTTTTATAAACCAGGCCGGCCCATTATTCTTTAACCCCATCCACAAGAAAAAATGCGGCCGATCCTTTTTCTTTTGCTTGTGAAATATTTGTGGCCGATCTTCTTTTTCAAATTAGGGCTTCGGCTCTTCTATGAAATTTGGGGCTTTGTTCTGATGATCGATTCTCTAACTTGTGTTGATCTTTCTCACACTCGTTCTCTGATGACCGATGGCTTGCGTCGCTTGTTCTCTGATAATTGATTCTTCGAGATTGCAAATTGTTTGCAGCTGCTTCTTTTGATCGAGTTCACTGTTGCGGTATGTAATTTCTTTGCTTGTTTGTGCTTTTGTGATTTTCGAACTCAAACTCGATGCCGATGATGATCACTTGGGTTTGGTATTTATATGAGTTCGAGTACACTTGAATTCGTTCGTATCAATTCGATACTTTCCTGATTTTCTATTGCTTGATGCGCTCGATTTTCCTGATATAACTTCAACCTTGATGCGCACGGCTTTGATTTTGTTGCGTTCGATTTTCTTGTTTCACACGGCATTAAAACTTTCCAATTTTTGATTACTTTGACTATTTCAAAGAAGCGAATTTGATTTTTGAATTCAGACTTCGACCATCTCTGCAATGTTGAACCTTGTCCATCTTCTGTATCCCTTGATACTGCTGTGTATTTGGCTTCGGTCATTTTTGAAAATTCTTTCTTGATTTTTCTCGGCCTGTACTTGTGCATTTGCACCATTTGAGTTTGTAGCTGTCTTGTATAACTCGAACTTTGATAGTTGCTGGCTTATTTCAGTTGCTTAGTGTCTTGATGCTCGGCTTGCATTGTCACTGCCTGGTTTTAGTCTTGAATGCATCTGTGCATATTGTTGTGTCACTCTTGTAGTTGTAACTGGACATGTTGGTTTAATTGTATTGTAGTTGCATTCACTCGAGTCTTGTATCACTGCATCCATTCTGTACTTACTCGGTTTCAAGAATTGTCTTCATTGCATTCATGTCTGCTGTTATGTTGGTGGCAATCTTGTGTAAGTGCTTGTGTCATCACTTGTTTGCGGTGACATTGTAGTTTGCATTGAGCATTTTGTATGCTTGTAACTTTGGTTTTACACTGCTTCATCATGTTGCATACACGCCATGATATTATTGATACTTGGTTCAATCTAGTCTGGTTGAAGTTATTTTGAACATGGTAATTGTATTGGACATTACTTGAAGTTGTAGCTTGCACTTTTTGTTGTTTCCAGTTGCACTTGGTCATTTTGTATCTGCATCCTCAGTTGAGTAATTTCCACTGTCTTCTGTTCACTTGAGTTTGAGCATTTTCACTTGAGACTGGTGTATTGATTTGGGCTTGTAGTTGAAGTTGGCATGTGTGTGTATACTTGTTATTGCCAGTTGCCTCTAGTTTTGTTGGTCTTGCCTTGTATCACAACATACTGCATATTCCTCCTGTAGCATGCATATAGCCATACTGTTGCAGTCTTGTACATGTATTATTATCTTGTCCCTTGTGACTTGTTTGCATTGTTGATTCATTTTTGAGGCAGTTTGCATTAGCTTGTGCTTCAAGTTATGTTGAACTCTGTTGTGATTTCAATTCCCTCTGTGTTGCCATATTTCTGATGCACTTGATCATTCAAGCCTTTGTGCTTTGGTGCTGTCTTGAATTTGTGCAGTCTTTCGCACATGTTGACTTTTAGTTGAACTTGTGCATTATACTTGAGTTGAATCCAGCTTGTCGCTCGGATTTGACCTTGTGCTGAAGTTTGTGACATTATTTTATCGCACTTGAGTTGAATCCGATAATTTGGGTTTGACCTGTGCTCACCTGTCCCTGTAATTTTATCAAGTGTATATATCGGTGTGCATGGCCTTGTGGCATATACAGTGATAAACTGTGTATGTCACAAGTTGTTCGTGTATGATGAATTCAAATTTAAATGACGACGAACAACCCAAATAACTGAGGCAAATATTATTTTCAAAATTCACATTTCATTTTATATTGCAAAAATATTTCTTTTTCAATTTTACTGCGTTAGTGAATATTTTTGCAGATTGCTCAGATGTTGGATTCAAACTGGAATGCAGTTGAAGACAAAATACGAGTGTGAGTGATATGTAGTGAGGTTATTAATGTAAATTAAATTGTGATGTAATTGTGATGTAATCAAAAATGTATATGTACAGTGAGAGCTTGAATTTGTACTATTCAAGATGGTAATAAATATTTGTTTGAATAAAATTTCTGTTTGAATTCAAATTCTGTGTAACTTGTTCTGTTTGAATTCAAATTCTGTGTAATTTATTTTATTCAACAAATATTTATTTAATCTATGAAAAACAAAATAGTACATTACCAAATACATTTAAATGAATATATATGTTTATTATCATCAAACAAAAACATATAGGCGCATATTCATACAATCTCCCCCATATAGGCGCATATTCATACAATCTCCCTCTTTTGATGATAACAAACATATATTTAAGATTTTGACCGTGTTAAATGTATTTGACCAATTATATACTCTAATTGCTCCTCCCCCTTTTGATGATAACAAACATATATTTAAGATTTTGACCGTGTTAAATGTATTTGACCAATTATATACTCTAATTGCTCCCCCTATTTAAATGCTTCCTCTCTACATGATGCTCCCCCTACATATATGCATACAAATAGAAATATATTTAAATGAGCCTAGATGCAAATGGAAAATTATTTGACCCTTGCTTGATTCTATTTGACAAAATCTTAACTTTTCTCTCTCTCTTTTGCTATTAGCAAAAGAATAATAGTGTGAGAGAAAAATAGAGATAAAGTGATCAATATTAATCCAACATTAGACTCAAATTGAATATAAATATTAAACTTCAATAAAAATCAAACAAAAATCATAACTACCCTTGTTAGGCGCATATTCCACTTTTAGAATGATGGAAATGGTATTCTCATATAAAATCATACAATTGTATCAACTTGTGGTACATTTATATCAGGAATTTGAATATCCACTAATCATGCATAACCGTTAGGACTTTTAAATGAGATTAGTAGTATTCTAATTTAATTTTAAAAAATGAAATCAAGTATCTTCTAACCACGCACGACCGTGAGGACTTTTAAATGGGATTAGAATCAACTTGTCTATTTAATCGATTAATTTTGATATGCGTTCCATACATGCATAACCGTAAGGACTTTTAAATGAGCATGGAAGCACATAATCAAAAATCCAAGTAATTCACCCTTGCATAACCGTGAGGACTTTTAAATGAGAGCGAATACTTTGGATATTTATTTATTTTTACAAAAAAATGTGACATGAAAAACAAATGATTCCTGATTATAGTACCACATATCGACAAACTATATTGAATATTTGATAAACCATGGTCGATAGAAATAATGATAGATAAAGAGATGGTCATGGAATCTTTATCCAACAAAAAGTTTTATAATTCTTGTTTTAATTCCTAAAGAAATTTTCGAAATATACTCTCTTGAGTAATGTATGTTAAATATCAACTCTTATCACCTTTTCAATCACTATTTATCTTTCTGATAATTAGTAGGGAGTCGGATTAGTCAAAAATTTGTCATTTAAAATCAAATAAGAATGACTAATCTGAAAATATGGTCAAACAATGATTTTCTCGAGGGGGTTATATGAGAAAAATTTCTGCTATTTGAAAGTTATTTGCAATGAAAGATATGCAGATATTTTCTTCGAGAAATGATGCAGTAACTAAATGTTTCACCATAAATCACGTTCAACTCGTAGGTTTTCTATCAACTAGATTACCAGTATGAACTGCATCTGAATTTTTCTTTTCAATCCAAAATATCACTAACTTGATAAACAAGACCATGAGAATGTGCATAAGAAACTCAAACTCAATTTTTAACAGCATTTCAAATGACCTTCTCTTAAATTTGGATCGAAGCCATGTAAATAATCAGAAAAACCTTGAATATAGAGTCAGAGTCAAAATCATCTTCTTTACAACATCATCACATTATTGGCTGATTTAATTAAAAAAACGGTGCAGATTATCACATTTAATATATCGATCAAATATATCTTCACCTGTTTTACCTTTACGATAATTTTTCGTGATTGCCCATTGTGATTCTATCACCTTTGTACTAGGCTAAGGAACTTTGCTTTGTCGCCCGTTGTGTTTCTGGAACAGCCAAAAATCCAGAGAACACTGTTGTTGTTCCTTAGCCTGCCACCATACCTACACGGGAAAAAATTTATGTGACCTATTTGTTTTTATAGGTCCATGGTTGTTAGTGGCAGAAGATTTAGAAAAATAATTTTGTGGAGACCCAAAACTGTTTATATATGTTCCTTTTGGCACCCAAATTTGTTTAACTTTGAGAGATTTATATTTGTGCCTTTTGGAACCCAAATTGGTACAGTTTTCATGTGTTTGGGTCTATACCAACAATTATTTTGATTGTGTCCAAATTTTCTACAAATTGTGCACACTGAATTTTATTGATTAATCTTGCTCTCAACATTTTCAGATTTATTATATCCAAGTCCTTGTCTAACCGTATTAACAGTTTGCTTTCCTAATAGCATATTCAACGATTTTTCACTTTTTGAGAATTTATCTAAGGTCATTGACAATTGTTGGACTTGTGTTTTGAGAGATTCATTTTCATTTATCAATTGTGTGCACTTTTTAATAGAATCCTCTCTCCTAGTATTTTCATTCTCTTTTAAAATCAGAATTTCATTTTCAAGTGATTTTATATTGATTTCTGATTTTTTAATTTCCTTTTCGAATGTTGGGCACTTATCACACTTAGGGATCTTACTTTGATAGGTTTTAACTAATTTGTCGAGTTGTTCATTTAATTCTATCAAAGTATCTTTCTGTGATTCAAGTTTGGCATACTTCTCCCTAAGTCGTTCAAAACAGCCATTCACTTCGTGGAAATAAATAAGTAATTCAGAGTGAGTGAGTTTCGATACCTCACTTGGCTTCATATTGTGCTCTCTGTTTTTGAATTTTTGATTTAGAGCTGGATTTCCGTATTTGTGGTTCCTCCTTTTGAATTTCTTTATTGGTAATGCCAGCTCGACTGCTCCATCATCATCATCCTCATCACAACTACTATTTACCAATCTTGTTAAGCACGTTTCTTTACCTGAGTCAGTTGTGGAGGACATCTCATTACTGTTGACTTTTGCACCATATATTGCATCGAGAGTATTCCAGATTTTCTGTGCATTTTCACAATGAGAGACGAAATAAAAATTATCACGATTAATATGAGAATATAATATATGCATAGCAAGAGCATTAATCGAGAGAATTTCCTTATTTGTTATATCACACCCATTTTCAATAATATCCCAACATTTAATATTAACATATTTTAAATAAAATTCCATTTTCAATTTCCAGTTCAAAAAATATGTTCCATCAAAAATAGAAGGAATAATATTGGAATGACCCTCAACAAAAGTTATTATCTGGTGGATTCATGACTCTAGAGTTAAAGAAAAATACCGGGCTCTGATACCACTTGTAGGATCTAGATTAACCCTATAGGGGGGTGAATAGGGTTATAGCAAATTTTCTCAATTTAAACACAGAAACAAACTGCAGAAATAAATATGCTGAAAAGTAAATCACACACAAAATTTACCCAGCTTCGGCAACCCCTGCCTACTGCTGCACTCCCAGATTTCTATTAGAATTAAACATTATCCCGCATGCAAACACTCTACTAGACTCGCAAACCTTTGCTCCCGCTCACAAACACTCTACTAGACTCGCACACCCTGCTCCGCCTATAGAGTTTCGTTTACTCGCAAACTCTGCTCCCGCCTATAGAGTTTTGCAAATTCGCACACCCTGCTCATTGAACTAATTCTAACTAGACAATCTGACACTACCTACAACCTAGGTGGTGATTTACAAATTCTTTGACTCGAAAAGGAAAAAAAACAACTTCAAAAATACAAGCAGGAGCAAAAATTAAAATATAAACTAGAATCCCTAATTTTTGCTCAAAATAAAAGAAAACAAATTTAAAACCCCTTTTATAAACAAGAGCCCTTTTTATAAACCAGGCCGGCCCATTATTCTTTAACCCGATCCACAAGAAAAAATGCGGCCGATCCTTTTTCTTTTGCTTGTGAAATATTTGCAGCCGATCTTCTTTTTCAAATTAGGGCTTCGGCTCTTCTGTGAAATTTGGGGCTTTGTTCTGATGATCGATTCTCTGACTTGTGTTGATCTTTCTCACGCTCGTTCTCTGATGACCGATGGCTTGCGTCGCTTGTTCTCTGATAATTGATTCTTCGAGATTGCAAATTGTTTGCAGCTGCTTCTTTTGATCGAGTTCACTGTTGCGGTATGTAATCTCTTTGCTTGTTTGTGCTTTTGTGATTTTCGAACTCAAACTCGATGCCGATGATGATCACTTGGGTTTGGTATTTATATGAGTTCGAGTACACTTGAATTCGTTCGTATCAATTCGATACTTTCCTGATTTTCTATTGCTTAATGCACACAATTTTCCTGATATAACTTCAACCTTGATGCGCACGGCTTTGATTTTGTTGCGTTCGATTTTCTTGTTTCATACGGCATTAAAACTTTCCAATTTTTGATTACTTTGACTATTTCAAAGAAGCGAATTTGATTTTTGAATTCAGACTACGACCATCTCTGTAATGTTGAACCTTGTCCATCTTCTGTATCCCTTGATACTGCTGTGTATTTGGCTTCGGTCATTTTTGAAAATTCTTTCTTGATTTTGCTCGGCCTGTACTTGTGCATTTGCACCATTTGAGTTTGTAGTTGTCTTGTATAACTCGAACTTTGATAGTTGCTGGCTTATTTTAGTTGCTTAGTGTCTTAATGCTCGGCTTGCATTGTCACTGCCTGGTTTTAGTCTTGAATGCATCTGTGCATATTGTTGTGTCACTCTTGTAGTTGTAACTGGACATGTTGGTTTAATTGTATTGTAGTTGCATTCACTCAAGTCTTGTATCACTACATCCATTCTGTACTTACTCGGTTTCAAGCATTGTCTTCATTGCATCCATGTCTGCTTTTATGTTGGTGGCAATCTTGTGTAAGTGCTTGTGTCATCACTTTTTTGCGGTGACATTGTAGTTTGCATTGAGCATTATTTATGCTTGTAACTTTGGTTTTACACTGCTTCATCATGTTGCATTCACTCTATAATATTATTGATACTTGGTTCAATCTAGTCTGGTTGAAGTTATTTTGAACATGGTAATTGTATTGGACATTACTTGAAGTTGTAGCTTGCACTTTTTGTTGTTTCCAGTTGCACTTGGTCATTTTGTATCTGCATCCTCAGTTGAGTAATTTCCACTGTCTTCTGTTCACTTGAGTTTGAGCATTTTCACTTGAGACTGGTGTATTGATTTGGGCTTGTAGTTGAAGTTGGCATGTGTATGTATACTTGTTATTGCCATTTGCCTCTAGTTTTGTTGGTCTTGCCTTGTATCACAACATACTGCATATTCCTCTTGTAGCATGCATATAGCCATACTGTTGCAGTCTTGTACATGTATTATTAGCTTGTCCCTTGTGACTTGTTTGCATTGTTGATTCATTTTTGAGGCAAGTTGCATTAGCTTGTGCTTCAAGTTATGTTGAACTCTGTTGTGATTTCAGTTCCCTCTGTGTTGCCATATTTCCAATGCACTTGATCATTCAAGCCTTTGTGCTTTAGTGCTGTCTTGAATTTGTGCAGTCTTTCGCACATGTTGACTTTTAGTTGAACTTGTGCATTATACTTGAGTTGAACCTAGCTTGTCGCTCGGATTTGACCTTGTGCTGAAGTTTGTGACATTGTTTTATCGCACTTGAGTTGAATCCGATAATTTGGGTTTGACCTGTGCTCACCTGTCCCTGTAATTTTATCAAGTGTATATATCGGTGTGCACGACCTTGTGGCATATACAGTGATACACTGTGTATGTCACAAGTTGTTCGTGTATGATGAATTCAAATTTAAATGATGACGAACAACCCAAATAACTGAGGCAATTATTATTTTCAAAATTCACATTTCATTTTATATTGCAAAAATATTTCTTTTTCAATTTTACTGCGTTAGTGAATATTTTTGCAGATTGCTCAGATGCTGGATTCAAACTGGAATGCAGTTGAAGACAAAATACGAGTGTAAGTGATATGTAGTGAGGTTATTAATGTAAATTAAATTGTGATGTAATTGTGATGTAATCAAAAATGTATATGTACAGTGAGAGCTTGAATTTGTACTATTCAAGATTGTAATAAATATTTGTTTGAATAAAATTTCTGTTTGAATTCAAATTCTGTGTAACTTGTTCTGTTTGAATTCAAATTCTGTGTAATTTATTTTATTCAACAAATATTTATTTAATCTATGAAAAACAAAATAGTACATTACCAAATACATTTAAAAGAATATATATGTTTATTATCATCAAACAAAAACATATAGGCGCATATTCATATAATATCCCCCATATAGGCGCATTTTCATACAAAGATCGTTTTGTTTCTTTGGATTTCCAACAAATGGTCAGGCCAAGGAACTTCCCATTGCCACATGGAAATGCCTCTAGAATGATGTCCCGAGAACCTAAACGGATCTCTGCCAACACAAGGCCGGGTTACCCCTAACTGGCTAACTACTGACACGAATATGTCATTCCCCGATCGTAACCGATCTATATCCGAGGATCCTCGATTTCCAACAACCACAAAACAATAAATTTGCAGCAACAACATAGGTTAAGTATCTGGTCTCCATACCATGATACCACCTCTATCCAGAAGGAATGACATACACTAAAGGGGGGCTACCCCCTAATAACCTTGCCGCATCCTTCCTGTTTTGACCATTTTCGAGGTGCGAGGTCCGACGAAGTCACGTCCACAAAGCCACGCTTTATATAAAAGCTGTGCTTTGATCATCAAATGCTGAACAACACTTCATATGCCACATTACCAATTTGGGAATGTATCATTAGTAACCATCAACTACATAACCTCTAAGGGTGTTAAGCTAAGAAATAAATTCTCCGCCACCAACGGAAATATATTTGATAGAAACCAGCTTTACATCTCAAATTGTAACGTCAGACACACAATCCATACAAGTCCGTTCCGGGATCGAACGGAACCGAAGGCACTTACAAAGAAGTCCTTGCAATCTGGATATTCACTAATCACGACCGGACTTCCCATCACAAAGGGTAATAAATTTCTATATCGGAGATCAGCCGATGCAGAAACATTCGACGGTAATCCTTCCATTTTCACAAATATCTGGTCTTCAACACCGGTCATCAAATGCAATCCATAACGACGTATCACATATTCAGAATGGGTTATACGACCCCAAGGTCCTTTCTCGGCTAACCCGAATAGTGAGCGCTTATTCAAAAATAAGTGTGGCATTCAAATCCAAACAAATCACAACAAATACCTATTTAAAGGTAAATATTGAAAGTCGGTTATTTAACTATCAATAGGCATGTTCAACATCACCAAATTCCAAATAATTTCCTATATAATTTATTTTCCAAAATATCTTAAAAAGATATATAATTTCCACACTTCAACATTTGAAAACAAATTTTCAAATCACTTTTCACCTTTACCACTTTTGAAAACAAATTTCAATCATTTTCCTTACACGGAAATACTTTCATTTCAACATGGTTCATTTAAACCAATTAAATAAATCCTTACCGATTTACTTTATATTTACGTTCCAAATCCGTAAATTTATTCTCACACTTCAAAAATAAATCAACGTTTATTTTTAAACAAATTTCCCTTTCTTTTGTAAATTCCATAGTGAATTTACAATCCCAAAATATATATGAATATACGATTTCCCAAACCGATTTCTAATATTCATTTTCAATTTATCTTTAAAAGATAAAATCTCAAAATATTCACTTCATATTGGAAAACATTTCCATACTTATTTAATAATAAGTAATTTACAAATCCATTTATTTTCAACACTTGGAAGATATTCAATATACTTAAATCGAAATTAAGTATATATTTCATTCTTTAAGAAATCATTCTCTTAAACACATTTGTTTGGGCCAAAACGAATGTTGCGTAAAACATCGTCACGACAACCCAAAATCACTAGTATAGGGATTCAAAATTTAGATAGATATATAAACCCCAATACAATATAAAACATTTCCTTTCGGAAATCATTTACTATAACAACAGTGTTATAGTCCACTATTTCCTTCTATTTCTCGAAAACGTCTATTTCAACAATAAGTTGAAATCTATGGTTTCGATAGTTAATCCATTTTAAAACATCTTTAAAACAATTAACTTCATTTTATAATACCATTTTCACAAAAACATGTCCATTTTCTTTAATAATATATTCACTGTCCAAAATCGTGAATATACTTCACTAACCAAATTCAATATTTTCTACACATTTTATTTGAAGGATAATTCGCCATCCGAAATCGCGAATATATCTCCTTTAAAAATCTAAAATAATTGACTTATCAAAATAAGTCGGTTTCGGATTTATAAAACAATGTTTATAAATCCCCATCTATATTTTTATAAGGACTTCAATTTACAAGATTTAAAAATCTTACTACTTATAAAATTCCATTTATAACCTCATTTTCAGCATTAACAGAACTTCTTTTATAATTCCATTATTTTGATTTATAAAATATATATTTTATAAATCTCATCTATAAACCATTTATACTTATTCGAAAATCTCAATTAAAATGCCAAAATCCGATTTATAAGTTAATTACTTATAAATCTTTTATTTTACAAAAATCTATTCATTTTATAATTTCACAATTTATAAATCTATAAATTTTATTCACTTGTGAAATCCATTTATACTACATTTTAACACTTATAAAAACTCGTTTTATAATTCCTATATTTTTTTATTTATAAATATTAATCTTAGAAATCTTTTATATAAACCGTTTATAATAATTCAAAAATCTCAATTTAAATAAACCAATCCTTTTAATAATTTACAAAACGTTATTTTAAACTTAGATAACTCCAAAATCATACTTAAGTACTATTTTCCGAAATATAACTTTTATAACAATAAAATTATAATGTTTATTTATTTTAACAATTAAAAATTTAATAAAACGTATACTTTCAAAAATCACTTAAAATTCTTTTAAAAACCAAAATCATTATTTTAAAACTTCAAAAATGGATCCGATGATGCAACAACACCAAATAGTCAAACACGACATCCAAACATCATATATCGATATGATAATCAACAAATATCACAATATCTGTAATCAAATAAATACTGGTGAGGAATCCAGTTGGATCCCTCCAACCTGTTTCCCAGCATCCACAAACATTAGCACAATACCAATTCCGTTCCAGTACGGAATTATCGCGGTATATGGGATTTATAAAAATATTATCCGCTTAATAGGCGGTGCAATAGGGTCTCATCCGCTATATAATGCGGGAAAATCAACTCCAAGTACATATATAATACCAATTCCAATCAAGATGGAATTATCGCGGTATATGTTTTTAATAAATAACCTCCGCTTACTAACGGCGTATAATGTCTATTTTAACAATCAATAGATAATAATTCATCATTCAGCATACAATCAACAATTTTAAATCTAACTATTTAAAATATAAATCGAAACTATTCGATTGAGTGAGAAGTTCTCACCTTGCTTTCGATTCAGTTTTCGCGTTTTATTTCGAATAAAATTAAACACGCATTTAATTTTACCTGAAATTTTCACTAGCTCCAAACGACTCCAAACTAGCTCCATAGCGTAGTGCTCGACAAAACGATTGCAACGCAATTCGTTTCGTAATTTTTCGATCTCGTACGACAAAGTTATGGTGTTACAAAGATTACACAATTTAATATACAATTATATTTACAAATTCTTTTTATTATTCTAACCATCATCTTCTGGACTGTTAGATCTGGCCTCCCCCCCCTCCATCAGGCTGCATGCGCGCATGGATATCTCCTTCCAGTTGAACGAACGCGACATCAACCCATAAAACACGCACAAAACCCTAAACACTCGACCACCTTCAATCAACTAGCCAACGATCAAGCAGTGCCATCGCGTGCGCCTCCACGAGCTCGACCTTCGGCCCAGATATCTCAAAGCTCAGTCAACAATAGGCCTCGAAAAATGCGAACAGCAGCCGGCCCTTTGGGCTTCGATTGCCATCGATCCACTTCGAGTTAGATGATCTCCACCGTTGGATATCTAGCTCTCGGCGAGCTCTACAACTTTCATTTAGAAAGTTTCGCGAATTGGTTAGTGGATTGGAAGATAATTGAGGAGGAAACTAGGAAATTTCTGGCCATTAAAATGTAGAAAGTGGCGGCTGAAGCATTTGCCCTAGCTAGGGTTTCTTTGTTTGCAAATGAGAGAATAGAACGTCCTTTTATAGAAAATTGCCCAATTTATTATTCATCGAAAATTTTCCAAACTCCAAACGAAGCGTGCCGGCTGACATTTCTTGGGTTTACCCCACATTCCGAACATAATGGAACATGTTTCGGAGGCTAATTCGATCATCTGTGTGAGTTACGGCAATAAACGATCGATTTAAAATTAAACCGATTAAACTAAATTTCTATGCGTTTTGGCTTGCCCCGGACAAACGGTAAATCCGATTGACACGAAATTTGAAACCTTACAGTAATATGACATTATAGATCCGATGAAACTAGTTTCGTCAAAATCCTAGACTGTTTGAAAAATGATTATTTTTCAGTCGATAATTAAATATTAAAATATTCAATTTTCACAAATTAACTTTAAATTCGATTTTAAAAGTTCTATAACATCATTATAACTTCAATATGATAAAATAAAATTTTACAAATAATTTACAATCATATTAAACCCAATTTTCAATTATTCCTGTATTTTCACATATTAAATTATCGATTTAATTATCCAATTAAATCCAGATATTTGAAATAAAATTTATTCGACTTATAAATTTCACTTACTAATATTTAAAATCAGTTAAATATTCAAATTTTAATTGATAGAAATTCTGGATCGTTACAACCTTAGTGTCCTTGGCTAGCGTGGGTATAGAGATGGGGCGTCACATCTTGGTATCAGAGCCAAACTTCGGAACAATGTAGAATAATCTAGATCATTGTCCTCAGTCTTTCTTAGGAGTCGTGCTTTAGGATTTAATTCGAGTCTTCGTACCAATTCATCCTATTTTCTTTATGATTCCTTGTTTTATCTATCAAGATTGCTTGATATCCATTTGGTGAATAACCTTCTTCTTCTTCTTTCTTTCTTTCTAAAGGAAGAGAAATGGTTAGACCAGGCCGTCCCAGCACCGGTCAATCTAGTGCTACTCCCCAAGATGGAGTATTCATGTCTGCTCGGCAGCTTTTAGATCTCGTGAAGAATGCTCAAGCTGTCGGACCCAATCCAGAGCCTACTCATCCTAGATCCGGTTTTGCACGCTTGTGCAGAGACTATACCGATTTGGGTGGAAGGCCATTCAGGGGATCCGAGAGTGTTATTGAAATTCAAGCTTGGCTCAAATCATGCGATCGCATCTTTTCTCGCATGAACCTTATTGATCTACATCGAGTCCAAGTGGCTTCTAGCATGCTCCAAGAAAGAGCATTAGATTGGTATAAGCTTCTGATTTCTGAAATAAATGAAGTGGATCATACTTAGGAGAAATTTCGGGAACGATTCGAGTTAAAGTTTGTGCCAGAGGCTAAAAAAGTAACTTTAGCACGGCATTTTATCGACCTTGTTCAAGGTGAATCTTCTGTGACAGATTATGTCGCATCTTTCGAACCTCTTTTCAAATACGGGGTTGAATACATTAATACCCCATTGAAGAAAAATCATAGATTTGTCTATGGCTTGAATAATAATCTTAAGAAGCCATTACTCCTGAAACTTGAGGTATCATTTGATCAGCTTATTGATATCGCTCTTCGTCTTGAAGAGGCCGATAGAGAGAGTAATGTTGAAGTTGTGGTTGCCAAACAGAACTTCAACGACAACATGAAGAGGCCTATTAAATTCAAAGGCCCCATTCCCAACAAGAAAGGGAGGCAAGAAAGCCCGGCAGCAAAAGCTCCTACCTCTAGTCGTGGACAATGCTACAATTGTGGTTCCACGGACCATTATGCATGGGAGTGTCTGAAACCCCTCTTTTGTCGTTATTGCAAAAGTTTGGGTCATCTTTTATCTTCGTGTCCTAAGCTTCCAAGCAAGAGAGAAGGAAAGCTTCAAGCCCCTAACAACTCTTCTCTTGGTCAAGGTATTTTTCACTCAATCTTTGATGGTATTGTTTTATTTCGTGATCTTCTTATTCGAGTTCTTTTTGATATGGGTTCCATCTCACTAATTTATATCAAAAGAACTTGTCGATTCTTTTTCTTTAAACATTTTTGGGCTTGATGACTTCTTTGAGAATTGTGAATCCGGATGGATCCGCAACACTCAATTTGCTTTCTATTGATGTCAAAATTATTTTATGTGATTTTTCTTTCCGAGCCGATATTTTTACTTAGGATTCGGAATTGATTTTTTTTGAAAGGATTGGCTTAATCATTGTGAAGCCCATATCCTATTTTTCGAGTGGACTATTCATCTTCGACATTTTCTATCTGTTAAGCAGATTTCTATTTTTCTTTGTGATTCCGATTTCGAATTTTTTTGGTTGCATCGTTTTTATTCCTTAAGCCCACTTATAAGGAAAGTGTTATTTCTCCCATTCATGTGGTTTGATAATTTTCTGATATTTCTGGGTTTGTCTTAAGATTAATACCTAAGAAATCTTTTGTGTAGTGTTAAGGTCTTTTTAGTTCGACCTTGCCACCGATTTTCATTGCTACGAGTCGCGGGAGTTAGCATTCCATTTACCGCATTCCGCACTCGTTATGATACTTATGAATGACTTATTACGTCATTCAGTTTGCCCATCTTGTTTCATCCATTTTATAAATCGAGTATTCTATGAATATCTCGATAATTCCATTCTTGTATTTATTGATTCTGGATGAAAATAGAAATTTAAAATTTTGCAAATCTTTTTCATAAGATTTATTTATAAGTACAATTGGATTTTGATCTTAAACGAGTAAAGAATATTCTCAAAACTTTTAAGAGATATTTTCATCATATAGAAGAAGATTTTGTGATTGTATTGCCCGTTGAGTGCTTTAAGAATTTTGGTCGATGCGCTTGATCAACGTTATTGATAGAAATTTCCTAAACGCTTTGATGAGACAATCAAACACAGTAAATTTCACTTGAATCAGTAAAATTTTCTAGAAAAATGATTACATAAGTTAATTGTAATTTTGAAAGTTTTAGCTTTTTGGGAAAGAAGATTATTTAAAAGAAATTCTTTCTTCTCGATACTCTTATTCTTGTGATTCCCGATGGGAACCAAGACTTTATCTTTTGTACCAATGCTAATCGTATTGGTTTGGATGTCATTCTCTTGCAAAAGAGAACGTGCTATCTCTTATGCTTCTAAATCATTAATGCTTATTGAGACTAGATATGCCACTCATGATCTAGTGCTCGTGGCTATTGATTTCACTTTTAAAATTTTGGCATCATTATTTTTGGGTGAGAAATTTGTTCTCTACCCTGATCATAAATCTTTGGAATATTTATTTTCTCATAAGGAACTTAATATTGGATCGAGTTCCTTGCATCTTATGATCTTGATATTCTTTGTATATTCCCGGAAAGGGGAATCGTGTTGCCAATGCACTTTGTTGTAAACAACAAGTGGTTGTTTCTTTGATGATGTCCAAATGGAATGATCATTTTACCAACATCGGGCATTTCGATATACTTCGATTTATTGAGCTTCGTCCCATTTCTTTTATGGGCTTGCGTCCGATGTTATTTTATGGTGTTCGGTTCATTGGACGTACCGTTTTTGTATTGCGTCGATGTTCCGAATTATTTGAGCTTTGGTTCATCTGGCGTACTGTTATTGTACTACGCCGTTGTTTCGAATTATTCGAGTTTCTAGTTTCTCGGGCGTACTGTTATTATACTACGTCGTTGCACCGACTCAATTTTCTGTTATTCATGACGTTTTCCACGTCTTTCGACTATGGAAATGCTTTTAGGTTTTCGATTTTTATTCTTGAGCCTGGTGTTATAGTAGGGATTGAAGTTTCACCAGATTTGACTTTTGAGCAACATTCTTTTCGCATCATTTCTTCGGAGGTTGAGCGCCTTCGAAATAAAGATGTACATCTTGTGAAAGTTCAATGGATCTCAAATCTTGAGGATAGCTCTTGGGAGTCCAGAGAATTCAACGAGCGAACACGTTCGGACTTACTCTTTCGTGCTCCTTATGTTGAACTTCTTATTTCAAAATTTCTTTTGTGTTGGTATGCTTTTATGGATGTTACTCTTTATTTTCTTCTTAAGTATTGCGAGGATGCAATTTCTTTAAGGAGGGGAGTCTGTAACAACCCGCATATTTATCAATTTTATATTTAAATATTTTATTTAAATATTTCATCGTTCGTCGGATTTTAGTCCGAAAAGCTACTTTTTGCAAACAGTCGAATTGGGACTCGAGACCCCTTCCATTGAGTTCAAAATGTTGTTTGCAACCTTTTTGAGTATAAGCTTCGATATGTTTGGAGTAAGTTGATTTTTGCTACTTTTTCTTTAGGGCTTTGGGTTTGGGTTCAGCCCATTTGCCCAATTCTGGTTATATCAACCCAACCCCTCTCCACTTCTCTTCATTCATTCCTCATTTCCTAAATCTCTTAAGCTCAAGAGAATAATGGGGGAAAAGATTGGAAACTAGAACTCCAAGCCCTAGTTTTCATTTGCAAATCCAAGCTCTAGCTCCAAATTCTAAGAGAAGCCATTAGTAAGCATCTCCTTCTTCTTCTCCAACTCATTCTCCTTTCAATTTCAGAATTTTCTAAACCTAACTTAGGAAATATTTTACTTGTAAGCTTAGATTGAAGCTTCTTGGGTTGGAATTGAAGAGTGTTTGTCCTTCCTTGCTCTATAGCTTCTTCTTACTTGTTCTTTGGGTTTAAAGGTGAGATTTTTATCTCACATCCAAGTCTATGATTATCTTTGATTGTTAGGTATGAATTCCTAACACTTATTCATGTGCATTTGATTTTGATTTGGATTGGTTTTGTAAATATTCCATTTTTTAGTGTTTTGGGTTCAAATCTTTAAAGATCCTAATTTTGATGTTTGAACATGTTTTTGGTGATGCATCGAGCAGCCAATAGGACCGGGTAGCCGATGGGCGTAATCCCTTAGCGTCCGTGCTCGACCGGTTGCAAATTGAGTGAGAGATTGCACTTCTATTAAATAGGGTAGGAATTGCAGAATTTGCAGTTCGGCCGACCGAACCCCCTGGGCCGGTCGACCGAAGCTGTAGCCGAGACTTTCTAGCCTATTTTCGGTCGACCGACTCAGGAAGTCCAGTCAACCGACCTGCTCCTATTCTCCTATTTCCTTGTTTTGCCTATTATGCTCATTTTTCTTTGCTTTTCCAATCTTTAATCGATTCTTCTTCTCCGATTAGTCGTTATCACCTTTGTCGACTTTGATAACTTCTATTTTTGGAATTTTTGGGTATTTCCACTTTGATGGATTCGGTATCGATTTCTTTGGATTTTATTCACGTCTTCGTATGTGAATTTTATTGATTGACTATTCCTACAATCATTTTTGTGATTTGTCACTTTAAAAATATAAAGGTTCCAATACTAGTAGTAAATATTAAAAATCTTTCATCAAAAAGATTTCAATGCTATTTCAATACAAAGCTCATTTATTAAAACCGTTTTCCAATCTATTAGTATATACAAACCTTTACCTCACTCGTATGAGAAATCTAATTAAACGACTTAGTAAAACGAGTGGTATGAAACGCTTGCGTTTATTTCGTCGGTTAATTCTTGGACTTGTTCGATTGAATCTCTTATGACAATTTTCTAGTGGAGATCTACAATTTGTTCGTAAATATTTAAGTTAAGCTAGTGGTTATAGGACATGAAGCTAAGCTCGTATATTTACTAGATTACTGTAATTGACACTTCTTGATGATCGATGATGATCATTTTATGGTTTAGACTAGCAACGTGTCTTTTTCTACATGGAGGATTGTACCTCATTTTATTGAGCTTCGTCTCATTTCTTTGTGGGCTAGCGACCCATGTACTTTTAATGTGTTTCGAATCATTGAATGTACCATTTGTACTACATCGATGTCTCGGCTTTTCGATTCATTGGACGTACCGTTTGCACTGCGTCGATGTTCTGAATTGTTTTGTGTTTCGATTCATCTGATGTGCCGTCTGTACTACATCGATGTCTCGGCTTTTCGATTCATTGGACATACCGTTTGCACTGCGTCGATGTTCTGAATTGTTTTGTGTTTCGATTCATCTGATGTATCGTTTGTACTACATCGATGTCTCGGCTTTTCGATTCATCGGACGTACCGTTTGCACTGCATCAATGTTCTCAATTGTTTTGTGTTTTGATTCATCTGATGTACCGTTTGTACTACATTGATGTCTCGAGTTTTCGGTTCATTGGACGTACCGTATGTACTGCGTCGATGTCCCGAATTGTTTGTGATACACGTGTTGGTGAGTTTTCTTGCTCCCGCTTGGGATTGGCCATCCTTTTCTTGTGATTTCTAGATTTCTAATTGATGATTTCTGGAATTTATGTTTCACCAAATTTTACAGTTGGCATTGATATGTATGTCATTTATTGTGGCTCGGTGAATTAAATAAAGAATATGACATTCTTTTTATGCTATGAGATACATGAGATATTTGTATGATTTTCCTTTGTTGATTTTCTAATGTATACTTGTCGAGGTATGACATTTTTGGTTATCATTGGTTATCATACGTTTTTATTATATCTCTTCTTATATCTCATTTTATCTGATAATTATAGCTAGACTGATCCGTTTATTATTTTCTTATTAAATAATACTCGGGTCAGACTGAGATATTACAGGTGCTTCCTCTTGCCTTCCTATCTGGAACCATCATCTGAGTTTTGGTTAACTACTTTAGTTTAGTAATTTTTTATTGTATACAATTGAGATATAAACTCCTTGATGTATACATATTTTTGTCTAGCACTTGTATCTATCCTTTTGATATATTGTGGATCTTGTTAGACCACTACTCTGATATACACTTTTATGTGTAATATTCATATATATTTCCGCCTTTGTGATATGAATTATCTGTGATTGATTTGTGTTTTGTTTATTTCTATATTTGTTTCCAAAGATATTATATCCAATGTGTAGTAGCTTTGAGTTTGTGCCGGTATGTCGAATTTCCTCTTGAAAAGAATGCAAGTTATATTTTATCTGGCATATCGGTGCTCACACAAAGCTATTACACGGATGGTCGCTCCTCAACAGCCTTATTCTTCGTGCTAGTTGACGGCATTACAGCGTAGTGTGCTTAGCTAGCGTGGGTATAGAGGTGGGGCGTCACACCTTAAAAAAGTAATTATTGGTCGGAGTCTTCCTAATTCCCATTAAAAGGCATTAACTGACTTGAATATTATCGATTACATTTATAGGACATTGTGGACCATAGATATGGATGAATGAATTGATAACAAGTTGGCTATGGGCTTGTATTTGGAAAGCCTTTTTATTTATGTTGAGAAAAGCCATCGGGCTTATATTTGAATAGATTTACGACGTAGGTAGAAACGTAAGATATATTCCTATTTAAATTTATACTATTCAAGTATTAATATATTAAAGCTCGAGATTATTATTCGCCAGATATATGTTGTTCTAACTCCCTCCTTATTATAACACGAGGTAGGAAGGGTGATGCTGAAGACGGAGACGTTGATGAGACTTTTGGCAGTAGTCTTTTTATTTACTTGTTATTTTCAACAGTTTTTGATGTACCCATGAAATATAAAAAATGTTGTACTTTGGGAATATTTTATCACTGGTATGTTACAGTTATTGTTGAGTTTTGGTATTATGGATATTTTTTATGGTTTTGAATAACATTTTGAAATTTGAATAAAATCAGTACTGTTGTTATTGTTATATTTTTGTCCTCCGACTATGAGATTCTGAATATGTAGATAAATATCTCTGCATTATTAGTTTTACCAACCAACAACCAGCTTTGAGATGGTTCTATGTTTCGATGGGCCTTTTTTGGGTTGGAATTTAGGTTCATTTTAGGGTGGGTTATTACACCATCCATACTTTCAAAACTGGTCTTAGGTGAGGATTTGTTTGTATACTTAGCTATAGCTAACAAGGCTATCAATGCAGCAGTTGTACGAGAAGGGGAGTGTATACAAAGACTGATATACTTCACTAACAAGAGCTTAAATGGAGCCGAACTAAACTATTCGACGATAGAGAAGCTAGCTTACAATTTGCTGCTGATATCCTGAAAGCTGGGGCTATATTTCGAGAAGCACCCTATCAAAGTACTAGTAGACAAACCATTAAAGCACATGCCGTAGAAGCCGAAAACATCAAGTCACCCTTTAAAGTAGGCCATTGAACATCATCAATACGACATCAACTACTGCCCACACAATGCTTTCAAAGGTCAAGCTTTAACAGATTTCATTATGGAATCCACCACCCTAACAACGCAGTCTAGCAACAAAAAGGAGACCCTCCGTAGATTGGAAACTTTATATAGGTAGGGTGTCAAATGAGCGGGGGCAGGAATAAGATACGTGCTTCTTAACCCTGACAAGCAAAAGCTATACGGGGGAGTCCAACTAGATCTAAAGCAACAAATAACATTGTGGAATACGAAGCACTCATCGCTGGGCTAAAAATGGCACATATTATGTAAGTAATTCACACTAAAGTTCACACTGATTCACAGCTTGTTGTAAATCAAGTTAAGGGAATTTACCAAACCAAGGAACCCACTCTTATCAAGTGTGTGGAGTTTTCAAAAAAAAATCTAGAACAGTTCGAACGGTTTGATATAGAGAAAATCCTCAGTGAGAAGAATTCATCTGCAGACTTCTTTGAGCACTAAAGTTACACAAGAAATGAAAGCAGTCCCAGTGGGATATTTTGTTGAACCTAGCATTTCTAAAACGCAACACATTCTAGTGCTAACATGAGCCTAACGAGCAAGGGACCGGGGATGTGCAAATCAAGGAGAAGCGGCTAGGACACAAAGTAGTTATGCCTCACAAATAATAAAGCAAGAAGAAATGGAATCATGGATGTCTTCCATCAAACACTTCTTGTTGGAAGGAACCTTGCCAACGAATATAAGTACAAGAAGGAAAATTAGATATTGGGCTCCTTCATATTTTTCAATGGAATACTTTACAAGAGAGGTTAATTAATTCCATATTTATGATGCATAACAAAAGAGGAAGGAGTAAGACTCATGAGAGAAGTTCAAAAGGTATACTGCGATGATCATTCGGGATGAGGGATGTTAGTCAAAAAGATATTAAGAGAAGAATATTTTTAGCCAACTACATCAGTCAATGCACAAGAGTTTGTACTAAGATGTGAAAGATGACAAAGGTTTGGCAGTATCTCAAGGCGACCATCACATGAACTTTCCCCCATAACTCGCCCATGGTCGTTCGACATATAGGGAATTGATATGATAGCCCACTTCCGATGTCTAAAGGCGATGCAAGTTTTGCAATAGTGGCAGTGGATTATTTTACCAAATCTATAGAAGCCGAGCCTTTCGGTACCACAAACTCTAAGAAGATGGTCACTTTTGTTGTTAAAAATATCATCACTGGATTTGATCCCCATAAGATAATATCTGACAATGGAAACCGGTTCGAAAGTAGAGAATTTTCCAACCAATGTTAGGAAAATGGCACCATCAAAATATTTTCCTCGGTATCTCACCCATAAGCTAATAGGCATGTCAAAGCTGTAAACAAAGTAACAAAGAAAATGCTAAGGAAAAGGCTCACGGTTACCATGGGAAAATGTGTGGAGGAAGTGCCTTTGGCATTATGGGCATATAAATCGTCCACTATATCACCTACTGGACACACCCTATTTTCTCTAACATATGGTGATGAGGTATGCTACCAGTAGAAGTAAAAGTACCCTCAAACTGACACTTGTCTTAAATGGTTGAACAAAACACGCACCTAAAAGAAGACGATTTGAACTGCATAAAGGAAAGAAGAGATGAAGCAACCATCAGATCTGCAGTTTATAGACAGAGAATGGCCAGAACATATTACGTGAAACTCAAAGAAAGGAAACCCGCAAGGGAGATCTAGTCCTCAGAAAATATGGCTAACACAATGGACCTAAAAGGAGTATTTGGACTATTCGGAGGGACCCTTGGTGACCGCGGAAACCCTCTCGAACGGAGCATACTACCTCTCCAGATCAAATGGAAATTTAATTTCAAAGACATGGAATTCAAAGCACCTCCGACCATATTTCATTTAATATTTCATTTCTTGTAATAAAGTGTAACAACCCGGAATTTTTGACAGCATATTTTAATAAATATTTAATCTAATTTAAATTAAATATAAGCTTGTCAATGTTTAAAATGATGAGATCTTGGATATTTAACAGTTATATGTTTTATAAAAGAAAGTTTTGATTTAAAAAAATTTAAAATAGAATGCTTCAAACCCATTTAAAGCAAAATCTGTCTTATACACTAAAATCAAAGATTTTATATTGTTGATATTTAATCTAATAAAATGAAATTGAAATGATAAGTTTAAAAATTAACAAACATAGTAATATTAACATAAATATGGAAATCTAATGCATAGGTATAAAACAATATAAATAATTATAACATAAACATACAAAACTAGTATAAAACATAACTATAAATTATAAAATATAACTAAAAAGATAAATGTACAAATGTAAGTAATATAACTAAACAATGCTATGAATCAAAGGCTTGTAAAATCTGAAATACAAATGGAATAGAAGTAATATAGTCAAACGATAATCTTTAAAATTCAATTGCACAACATAAAATCTTCAATAAAATTTATAACAAGGATGCTTTGTAAATTAAGTATGCAAGAGACAAGACACAAATTTAATATAAGAAATCTTTATGTAGTGCCTATGTACACATATACATATGTACAGCAATCAAGTGTTTTGTCCAATATATATATATATATATATATATATATATAAACTAAAAATGAAATTTTGGTGCTGCTGGGATTTATATGTATAAGAAAACAAGTTTTACTTTAATATAATAAAACAAAATATGAGTCTTACAAATATGCTTGGCCGAAATAATGAAAGAAAAAATATATATAAATATCTTTGTACACTCACAATGTTATGAATTAAAAAAAATAAACCTTATGTGCTGCTATACAGTGTATACGCATAAGAAAACAAAAGTTTTCACTTCAATATCATAAAACAAAATCTGGGTTTTGTACATATCAGTAAAACATTAAATACATGTTATCATAATTAAGAGCAAAAGCATTAATTAGCACAACATTTTGTTTATGTAAGTACTATAGCCGAAATCTCCTTATCACTTCATACTGCAGGGTATTAACTCTTAGCCAATAAAAAGAAAAAAATGACAATACAAATATTAACTGCCTAGATACAACCTGTTATTCAGTAGCTTCTATATATATCTACCATATCTTTATATTCGTTTATAAAAACTTAACTGAACCTAAAAGAAAACCTGAGAAAAACATTGTTTTGCTTGGTAAACTTAAATTAATTCAAAGCAGGAAACAAAGAAAGGCTTCAACAAATTTCTTTCTGTAGTGTTCTTCATCAATACCTTACCTTCTGTTTTAAAGTTACTTGGTGAGTAAAAAAAAATTATAGTCTTAAGTTCATTTGTGTGGTTGATGTATTTATAATGTTATGATGACCTATGTATTGGGTTTGTAATTCTGTGTTCGAGTATAAGTTTCCTGTTAAACTTGAATCTGTAGATTTAGTGTAGTTACAGAGTCAAATACCATTCAAAATACAAGATATTCTCATTTGATTATTTATAGGCTTATGTTTTTTTTAAAATAAACCATGTTGTCTGAATAAAAATAAAATCAAGGTTTTAAAACTTTTGCAAGCTTGTCAATGGAGTATACTCACTGTAAAATGATTTACAGGGAAACCATTTAATTTGTGTTAAATTCAAGTATAATAAATTACTGATTCAAATAACTAGCAAGAATCTATATACAAAGTTAGGATTTTTAAATTGAAAACGATGATTTTTAGTTCATTATTTATGGTGCAGTTTGAATATGAAAAAAAAATGCATTTCTGTCAATATTGGTTGATTCAATTAATTTTAATTGTTGAAATTTCGTATGATGCAAGCTTGAAGATGTATTAACCTAGGAAAAATTCTAAACAATTTTTCCAATGCATGAATTTTGGGGTTGAATCAAATATAGGGTTTGGGTTCCAGTTTTTTTGTGTTCTGTAAGAAATTAATTTTTGCCACTGTGGAGTGACCGAGTGGTTTGCGATTCAGGAAGAGGGTCGAGGGGAGTATGGCGAGGACGTGGACGAAGCGGCGTCACCTCTATGGGTTGGGGTTGGTAGAACGTGGCGGTTTTCGGTGAGGTGCTCGTGTTTCGAGTTCGAGCTTCAGGCCATATTTTGTTTTCGTCTCGAATTGGGAAATCTGGGTGTTGTTTTCGATGCTTGGGACGATTTGGAGTTTGTGGGGGCTGTCGCTAGTCGCCGGAGGCGAAGCGAGCCACCGTGCACGTGCACGGTAGTGAAAAGGTGTCTGGCGAGTTGCCTTGGCGGCCGCGTGCTCGTTCTCGTGAAATTTGAGATTTCGCTTCGGGGTTGTCTTCGGGGTCGCATGCGTGAGAGTGGATTCTGCTGTTATTTATAACTTCAACTGAAAAAAAAAATTATAAATGAGAAGAAGAAACAGGGGAAGGGAGAAGAAGGGGGAATGGGAAGGAAGAGACGCGGGAAGCACGAGAGGAAACTCGAGACTTTCTCGAGTGAAGGAGGGGTTGTCTCGGGTACTTTACCAAGTGAACGTACAACATAATTGTGTTTAGTATTTTTATGATTAACTTAACTAAGCAATTAGTTAGTTTAGATTAATATTTGTTTCAAAGGTTTAATAAGGTAAGTATGTAAAGATAGGTAATTAAATCTGTAATTAGAATGTTAATTAATTTATATTTGAAATTTAATTGATAACTTTAAATTAATTTTGTAATTGAAAATAAATCATATGTTAAATCAATTTAAAACTTAATAACGTTAGCTAATTACTTGAAGTTAATTAATGGAAATTAACTTAAATAATTAATTAGGAATTATACTTTAATTAAATTGATAATAATTGATTAATTAAAGTAATTTGTGATAATTAAATAAGTAATTAATCTTTAATAAGTAAGTTAATAATTAACAAAGAATCAACTAATTAACTGAGTAATTAAGTATCGGTTAATGAATAAAAGTTTAGTAATTAATTAATTAATTAAATATTAGATGATTAATAAATTAATAATTAATGATTAACTAAGTAATTTATTGATCACTAATAAGTTAATTAAACAGTAATTAATTAAACAGAATCAAGTAGTTTATTCTTAAGCAATAAATTAAGTTAAGTAAAACCAAACTGTTTGGTATGCATTGAAAATTCTGTTTGATTGACTTTGATATCTGTTGATGATATTTCTGTGATAAGTTGTGATATATTATAGATACCTGTGATAACTATGTATGATTTATTTGTTATATCTGCTATGTGAATTCTGATATTAAATTGAACCGTTAAGTTAAATAGACAACTTGGCCCTTAAAATGGCGTTTGGATCCGATGAGACCGGGATCGGAAGAATCAATTTTGATTCTCCGAAAACCACATCGATCCAAATTAAACGATAGGTCGTGACTTATCAAATGATGATCGAGATGGTGTTTCAGAATGCAAGGGTTATCATCGTTAACTCTGAGGGTGATTTCAAAATGAGTGTAACGAGATAATGCCTTCGGTTTCGTTCGAACCGGAACGAACTTGTACGGATTGAATGCTTTCAACACATCGTCAGGCAGACGATGAGCATTTTAAGTGATATGTTCTTTAAAGGTAATTGTAGCCTCAAGCCTCATCAACCGGGAATGGCTAAAACAGGGGAGATGCAGCAAGGTTAGGTGGGTCATGCCCAAGCAGGACAAGATATTTCCCCTGTCTAGATGTCCCTTTTTATTCGGCTTAGTGGGTGGTTGGTCGCGCCAACCACGGGGTTTATCTTGTTCGGGACTGTTCAGTAAGGAATGGTTCCGGCCTTGTGTTGTAGGGGGTCGG
This sequence comes from Allium cepa, assembly GCA_030765085.1. Taxonomy (NCBI): domain Eukaryota; kingdom Viridiplantae; phylum Streptophyta; class Magnoliopsida; order Asparagales; family Amaryllidaceae; genus Allium; species Allium cepa. The sequence continues at coordinate 257,910,014 of CM060939.1, forward strand.
GAGTGATCCTCGGTACGGTGATCTAGGCCCCGTACTGTGACGGGCGGTACCCCAGTTGCCCTGCCATTGTTGGAAATCCATTTTCCCTACGAGACCTTACGGTTTTGATTTTTATTACCCACTATTGTAGCTAGTAGCTGGAATTTAATGAATGTAACAATTTCAGCTATTTTCTATTTACTTGAAAACCCTAGACACTATTATAATATCACATGATTTCCTATGAAATGTTTTGGTTAGCGTAAGGTAAAAACTTACCCGTATTTGTTTGTGGGGAGTCTTACGTGATACCTTTATTTTCAAATGTTTTTCAAAGTTAAACAATTTAAACCGTTTACTCATACCAGACCCATGTCTGACCCGGAGTTTATATTTTGTGTTTTCATAAACTCTTGGGTATTCAAATTTTTATGAGTAGCCAAGTGATAGGTTTTGGACCTTGATTCCTGGAGAAGCTTGGAGCAGGAGATTCCAGACGTATGTAGTTATCTATCTAGTTCCGCTGTGTCAGTAGTTGATATGTACTGTATCTCTGATGTATATAGTGATAGATGTATGTATGACTGTCATATGTATTGATATTGTATAACTCTGATATATGTAAAACTATGAAATATATATGTGATATATTATATTTTGTTCCGTTCCGCTGTGAGATTCTGATGTTGTTGTTCTTTCTTTCTCTTTCTTTCTACTTCTAACCCTTTCTTTCTTAATGATGATACGTCTTTCTGGTAGTAGAAGGGCGGGTCGTCACACTTGGTATCAGAGCGAGGTTGGTGATAACCTTGGCTCTGGTAGAAATTACTCATAGAATAGAGTCAGTAGTACTCTAAAATGAGTTTGAGTATATTAATAGATATGAGCGTGTATTTGTTAGTGATTATAAAATTGTTTTTATATTGTGTTGACTTATCTGTTGAGTGTTTATGGATTCTGGTCGGTGTGTGGGACGTCATTTCATCGATAGGGATTTCTAAACTCTTAAACAAGATAGACCGACACAATATTGTTTTTAAAGGTAGGGTAAATGAAATAATTTTACCCAAAATTATATTTTGATATAAAAAAAAAATTCTGAAAAAAAACTATATATACTTGGATGTTTGATTGTTAATAGTACAATCAAATAAAAATTTAAATGTGAGTGGTTTATAACCAAATAAAATTATTTAAGAATGATTTTAAATAAAAAGGAATATAACTAAAATTTGATTAAACAGAACTTAAGTCTCGGTAATTTGAAAAGTGTTTAAATGAATTTAAACAAAAGGATTTGGGAATTTAAAAATCTTGGGAATGTTTGAAATGTTTTTTTCCAAAGATTTGAAGGCAATAATGGAATATTGTTTTGGAAAATATCGTTGAATGGAAATGGTTTGAAAAGAATTTGTGGAAGTAAGGAAGCACTGAACTCACTTCAGTCGCTGGAAAATAATCCTGATGATGATGGCCACATCATCAGTATTCATTTTCGAGTTTCTAAAGTGATGGATTGCTACCAAGATAGTTGGACATGATATTGTTTGGAGTTGTTGGGTATACAAGTTGTTTTAAAAATTTCAAGGGGAAATTTGTTTTGGTAAAAACAAGTGTTTGGAATTTGGAAATTTGATTTAATATACCAAGTGGGTATGTGTAGTTATCATTTCAAAATGGTTTTGGAAATGAAAGCCGGGCATTTGAATTCTAAGAATTCTAATTAATAATGTGAAAGGTTTGAATAAATCAACTATTGGATTTATAAAGTAAAGTTGATATTAATAAGAAGAAATCGGGAATTGTAATCCCGGAATTAAAATTTAACACGTAAATGAAGATAAGAAAACATATTGGAGGTTAACTTGAGATAAGTTAAATTGAAGTTCAAAATGAACTTAATTGGATATAAAAACTGGAAGGGAAGATAATTATAATGACAGAATGAAATTTATACTTTAAGTGTTATATATATAATCTGAAATTGTGATTATAAGATGAAATGACCCAAATGAGTAATGTAAACTTTTAAGTAAACAAATAAGTTTTCAGCTCATATATTGAGAAATAAATTTAAAGGAATGGTAAGTAGCTGAATTTAACTGAAGTGGAGCTGAAATAAGATTGAATTTGAATGAAATTCCATCGAGTTATGGGTAAATTGAATGGGATAAATTCTTAAGTAAATTAGTAAGTCTTGAATTTGGTTAAAATAGAATTGGTGTGAGGTGTAAACAAATCTAATTCAAGCATAAACTAAATGACTTTATTATAAACTCAATAATAAATTGTTCATGAAAATTTAAGGATGGATAAAAGAATAAATAAATAGTTGGGATTTGATTTAAGAAAATCAAATCAAGATTTAAATGAAAATTGGTGGAATAGGATAAACCTAAGTTGTTAGGTGGAATAGTTTGAAGAAAATAAATGACTTAAGTAAATTGTGAAAAGATTATTTAAAATATTGATAAAATGGTTTGGAATCAAACTTTTGTAATGAAAGAAAATACAATTGTGAATAAATTAAATGTGGTGGAGTCAAGTGTAAATTGAGTTGGAATCAATTTAAGATTTGTTATAAAGCTTAAGTGATTGTTTATTCACAATAATATTGTTGAATTGCATAAGAAAATGGGTTGTTTGAAGTAAAAGAGATTAGATAAAATTTTATGAATTATTGGAAGCAAAATAGGATGATTTTGAATATGAGTTTGTTTTGCCCAAATGAATTAAATATATAAGCAAGTAAGTTGTAAATCACTTAAACTGAAGAGAATGATTTGAGCATTGGTTAAAATTAATTGTGATAAGGATTGAAACCTTACATATGTGTTTATGAAAACATGTAATGCTAAACAAAGAAGACTCTGCCAATGAAAACTAATGGGTGAAACAAATTTAAAAATAATAATATATAAAAAAAATCAATTATAAATGGAAGATAGTCAATAAAAATTAAATATTCAGAGTTGAAAAAAAAATTCGCATGGAATTAGAAATTCAAATTTTAAATAAGAAGATATAAAGGTTAAAGTGGTAGAGTAATAATATGAGGGTATATATAATGCCCATATTAAATTTAAGAAATGAAGAGTGAAATTCTTAAGTAAATTTGGTATTGAGAAAATTTCTAAGTGGATAGAAATCAAAATAATGTGAATAAAGAAAATTGATATGGTTGATAATCAATGGATATAAATACGTAGGATGTATGTATATTATTTTATTCGCATAACAATTTGATCCAGATTCGAGTACAGAATTTCGAGATAGTTATATATCGATCCGAGTTAGGATTTTTCACATGATTTTCGACGACGAACCATGAATTTGGATTTTGATTGATTCTGGGGAATTCTCTATCATAGTTGTGACTATGCAAGGAGAATGACAGTTCTGATTAAGAAACCAGTTCTGAGTCCGCACTAGGAAGTCAAGTGGACGATACTAGTTCGGAAATGAAATTGTGTGATCGAGCAAGCGATCGGATTTGATACTGCGTACGAATAATGTATGTACATCGTACGGACTTGATTGAATAGAAATTGAAATTCTGTAAACAATCAACAAATTAGGAAAGAGTTAATACTGTAGATTTCAGAATTGAATTGCCAGAGTAGATATCTGGGATTTATTGCGTATTCTGTATATCCCATCTTGGAAATTGTTCATGATTCATCATTAGTTGTTAAACTAGTAATTCAGAAATTTGGAAGTTGAATCAAATTTATCTATGGTCAAGGATTCAGTTCGGATTGTTGATCATCGAGAGACAACTCTCGATAATTTTTGGGAAGCTTATCTGGATTTGTGTTCGGATAATTAGTGTTATTTGTTAGAATAGGCTGTTTGTTTGTTTGCTATTATATGAATGATATGTATGTTTGGATTGTTAATATAAAAACTTTTGAATTAACTGTTGTTTTAAATTTCGGGGACGAAATTCTTTGAAGGGGGGAGGAATGTAACAACCCGGAATTTTTGACAGCATATTTTAATAAATATTTAATCTAATTTAAATTAAATATAAGCTTGTCAATGTTTAAAATGATGAGATCTTGGATATTTAACAGTTATATGTTTTATAAAAGAAAGTTTTGATTTAAAAAAAATTAAAATAGAATGCTTCAAACCCATTTAAAGCAAAATCTGTCTTATACACTAAAATCAAAGATTTTATATTGTTGGTATTTAATCTAATAAAATGAAATTGAAATGATAAGTTTAAAAATTAACAAACATAGTAATATTAACATAAATATGGAAATCTAATGCATAGGTATAAAACAATATAAATAATTATAACATAAACATACAAAACTAGTATAAAACATAATTATAAATTATAAAATATAACTAAAAAGATAAATGTACAAATGTAAGTAATATAACTAAACAATTCTATGAATCAAAGGCTTGTAAAATCTGAAATACAAATGGAATAGAAGTAATATAGTCAAACGATAATCTTTAAAATTCAATTGTGCTACACAAAATCTTTAATAAAATTTATAACAAGGATACTTTGTAAATTAAGTACGCAAGAGACAAGACACAAATTTAATATAAGATATCTTTATGTAGTGCCTATGTACACATATACATATGTACAGCAATCAAGTGTTTTGTCCAAAAAAAAAAATAAACTAAAAATGAAATTTTGGTGCTGTTGGGATTTATATGTAAAAGAAAACAAGTTTTACTTTAATATAATAAAACAAAATATGAGTCTTACAGATATGCTTGGCCGAAATAATGAAAGAAAATATATATATAAATATCTTTGTACAATCACAATGTTATGAATTAAAAAAAAAACCTTATGTGCTGTTATACAGTGTATATGCATAAGAAAACAAAAGTTTTCACTTCAATATCATAAAACAAAATCTGGGTTTTGTACATATCAGTAAAACATTAAATACATGTTATCATAATTAAGAGCAAAAGCATTAATTAGCACAACATTTTGTTTATGTAAGTACTATAGCCGAAATCTCCTTATCACTTCATACTGCAGGGTATTAACTCTTAGCCAATAAAAAGAAAAAAATGACAATACAAATATTAACTGCCTAGATACAACCTATTATTCAGTAGCTTCTATATATATCTACCATATCTTTATGTTCGTTTATAAAAACTTAACTAAACCTAAAAGAAAACCTGAGAAAAACATTGTTTTGCTTGGTAAACTTAAATTAATTCAAAGCATGAAACAAAGAAAGGCTTCAGGAAATTTCTTTCTGCAGTGTTCTTCATCAATACCTTACCTTCTGTTTTAAAGTTACTTGGTGAGTAAACAAAATTTATAGTCTTAAGTTCATTTGTGTGGTTGATGTATTTATAATGTTATGATGACCTATGTATTGGGTTTCCAATTCTGTGTTCAAGTATAAGTTTCTTTTTAAACTTGAATCTGTAGATTTAGTGTAGTTACAGAGTCAAATACCATTCAAAATACAAGATATTCTCATTTGATTATTTATAGGCTTATGTTTTTTTTTTAAAATAAACCATGTTGTCTGAATAAAAATAAAATCAAGGTTTTAAAACTTTTGCAAGCTTGTCAATGGAGTATACTCACTGTAAAATGATTTACAGGGAAACCATTTAATTTGTGTTAAATTCAAGTATAATAAATTACTGATTCAAATAACTAGCAAGAATCTATATACAAAGTTAGGATTTTTAAATTGAAAACGATGATTTTTAGTTCATTATTTATAGTGCAGTTTGAATATGAAAAAAATGCATTTCTGTCAATATTGGTTGATTCAATTAATTTTAATTGTTGAAATTTCGTATAATGCAAGCTTGAAGATGTATTAACCTAGGAAAAATGCTAAACAATTTTTCCAATGCATGAATTTTGGGGTTGAATCAAATATAGGGTTTGGGTTCCAGTTTTTTTGTGTTCTGTAAGAAATTAATTTTTGCCACTGTGGAGTGACCAAGTGGTTCGCGATTCAGGAAGAGGGTCGAGGGGAGTATGGCGAGGACGTGGACGAAGTGGCGTCGCCTCTATGGGTTGGGGTTGGCAGAACGTGGCGGTTTTCGGTGAGGTGCTCGTGTTTCGAGTTCGAGCTTCAGGCCATATTTTGTTTTCGTCTCGAATTGGGAAATCTGGGTGTTGTTTTCGATGCTTGGTACGATTTGGGGTTTGTGGGGGCTGTCGCGAGTCGCCGGAGGCGAAGCGAGCCACCGTGCACGTGCACGGTGGTGAAAAGGTGTCTGGCGAGTTGCCTTGGCGGTCGCGTGCTCGTTCTCGTGAAATTTGAGATTTCGCTTTGGGGTTGTCTTCGGGGTCGCATGCGTGAGAGTGGATTCTGCTATTATTTATAACTTCAACTGAAAAAAAAATTATAAATGAGAAGAAGAAACAGGGGAAGGGAGAAGAACGGGGAATAGGAAGGAAGAGACGCGGGAAGCACGACAGGAAACTCGAGACTTTCTCGAGTGAAGAAGGGGCTGTCTCGGGTCCTTTACCAAGTGAACGTACAACATATTTGTGTTTAGTATTTTTATAATTAACTTAACTAAGCAATTAGTTAATTTAGATTAATATTTGTTTCAAAGGTTTAATAAGGTAAGTATGTAAAGATAGGTGATTAAACAAGTAATTAGAATGTTAATTAATTTATATTTGAAATTTAATTGATAACTTTAAATTAATTTTGTAATTGAAAATAAATCATATGTTAAATCAATTTAAAACTTAATAACGTTAGCTAATTACTTGAAGTTAATTAATGGAAATTAACTTAAATAATTAATTAGGAATTATACTTTAATTAAATTGATAATAATAGATTAATTAAAGTAATTTGTGATAATTAAATAAGTAATTAATCTTTAATAAGTAAGTTAATAATTAACAAAGAATCAACTAATTAACTGAGTAATTAAGTATCGGTTAATGAATAAAAGTTTAGTAATTAATTAATTAATTAAATATTAGATGATTAATAAATTAATAATTAATGATTAACTAAGTAATTTATTGATCACTAATAAGTTAATTAAACAGTAATTAACTAAACAGAATAAAGTAGTTTATTCTTAAGCAATAAATTAAGTAAAATAAAACCAAACTGTTTGGTATGCATTGAAAATTCTGTTTGATTGACTTTGATATCTGTTGATGATATTTCTGTGATAAGTTGTGATATATTATAGATAACTGTGATAACTATGTATGATTTATCTGTTATATCTGCTATGTGAATTCTGATATTAAATTGAACCGTTAAGTTAAATAGACAACTTGGCCCTTAAAATGGCGTTTGGATCCGATGAGACCGGGATCGGAAGAATCAATTTTGATTCTCCGAAAACCACATCGATCCAAATTAAATGATAGGTCGTGACTTATCAAATAGTGATCGAGATGGTGTTTCAGAATGCAAGGGTTATCGTCGTTAACTCTGAGGGTGATTCCAAAATGAGTGTAACGAGATAATGCCTTCGGTTTCGTTCGAACCCGGAACGAACTTGTATGGATTGAATGCTTTCAACACATCGTCAGGCGGACGATGAGCATTCTAAGTGATATGTTCTTTAAAGGTAATCGTAGCCTCAAGCCTCATCAACCGGGAATGGCTAAAACAGGGGAGATGCAGCAAGGTTAGGTGGGTCATGCCCAAGGAGGATAAGATATTTCCCCTGTCTAGATGTCCCTTTTTATTCGGCTTAGTGGGTGGTTGGTCGCGCCAACCACGGGGTTTATCTTGTTCGGGACTGTTCAGTAAGGAATGGTTCCGGCCTTGTGTTGTAGGGGGTCGGGAGTGATCCTCGGTACGGTGATCTAGGCCCCGTATTGTGACGGACGGTACCCCAGTAGCCCTGCCATTGTTGGAAATCCATTTTCCCTACGAGACCATACGGTTTTGATTTGTATTACCCACTTTTGTGGCTAGTAGCTGGAATTTAATGAATGTAACAATTTTGGCTATTTTCTATTTACTTGAAAACCCTAGACACTATTATAATATCACATGATTTCCTATGAAATGTTTTGGTTAGCGTAAGGTAAAAACTTACCCGTATTTATTTGTGGGGAGTCTTACGTGATACCTTTATTTTCAAATGTTTTTCAAAGTTAAACAATTTAAACCGTTTACTCATACCAGTCCCATGTCTAACCCGGAGTTTATATTTTGTGTTTTCATAAACTCTTGGGTACTCAAATTTTTATGAGTAGCCAAGTGATAGGTTTTGGACCTTGATTTCTAGAGAAGCTTGGAGCAGGAGATTCCAGACATATGTAGTTATCTATCTAGTTCCGCTGTGTCAGTAGTTGATATGTACTGTATCTCTGATGTATATAGTGATAGATGTATGTATGACTGTCATATATATTAATATTATATAACTCTGATATATGTAAAACTATGAAATATATATGTGATATATTATATTTTGTTCCGTTACGCTGTGAGATTCTGATGTTGTTGTTCTTTCTTTCTCTTTCTTTCTACTTCTATCCCTTTCTTTCTTAATGATAATACATCTTTCTGGTAGTAGAAGGGCGGGTCGTCACATAAAGTATAATGTTAAAGTTGTAGCTGAACAAAGTTAACGAAATGGTAAACTGGATGTAGGGATATTGTATGGCTTAAACCAGTATAAAAATCCGCTTGTCAATTGTGTTTTCTTATAAATTATACTAAGTGATATGTGTCCACGGCTTGGCTTTTCAGCCAATAACCTCATTGGACCTAGGGATACTAGACTTCCCGAACAATGGCACAAAAATCATGAGCATGAAATAAAAGGTTGTAAATATAAAAACGAATTTCGTAGTCGAAACACAAAACATCTACACCCCAAAGTGGAACAGATCATGCCTAGTGCAGAATAGATGAAATACCGAATTCAGAGCCGAGCTAGGAAATGGTAGATTAAACAAAAGAAAAGGGAAGTTCATACCATAAGGGTAAAAGGAAATTGCAAAGAAAATATGCACAATGCTAAAAAGGTACGCATACAACTTCAAAATCTCATTTCAAATTTCTGTTATAAATTATTACACAATGCAAAATACGTACACAAAAAACTGTGACGACCCGAGCTTCTACTCCCAGAAAATCGCATCATCTTGAAGAAAGAAAGGGATAGAAAAGAGAAAAGAAAGAAGAGAAAGAAGAAACAACAACAGAATCTCAACAGCGGAACGAATAAATTATATTAACAACATAAATATTACATAGTATACAACAATTATCAGAGTTACACAGACAATACAACACATACTAGACAGTTATAAACACCTGTCTGGTTATTACCACTCAAAACACAATACAGAAAACACTCAGAGATACCAACACAGCGGAAAACTATTGTAACATCCCGCCTTTTCGCACACTTTAAACCGACACACGTGCCAATTCAAAGCATACGCAAGGGCGGATTGTTATGGGGTAAATAAGAAAAAAAACAGAGAATAAATAAAACAAAATAGAATCTCACAGCGGAAGGATAAAATATAATAATCAATATACAGTTCATGATAACTGTTTACAAAATATTTATTTTACTTATACAATGAATATCAGAGTTATACATACCAATACAATCAATGCAGCGGAAATTTAGAGTGTGGTGCAATACTATAAATAATATAATACGGATTCTTCGTCTTCGTCCTCCAAAGCTAAAATCTTCGATCCTGAAACGCTCGGACTGACCCGAGCGAATTTGAAAAGACAAAAACACTCGAGTCAGACTAAAAGATCTTATGTGAGTTAAATTAACAGAAATAAATATGAGTACAGTAACTCAAGAGATGTTCGGGATTTACATCTCCTAAGGATCCGTTAAACTATTTACTATGTAGTATATTGCGCTATTATAATAGTGTCTATTTATAAAATAAACTTACTTTTAAATAGCGTTAAGGGGTTACCCATATAGCCCTTAACACAAATAATGCCAATAGTCTATACAGTACCGTAATACCTCCTGATCGGGAAGCTACCAGAGGATACTCCATAGGTACGACACAAATAGAAACTCGTAGTAAAGACTCGGTATGGTAGGTGACACGGCACAACTAGGCAATGCCAGGGTAGATATACCAATTGCTATCCAGGCTGGTGGAAACGCGTAGCCGCAGTTACCGCCCACCTCGGACTAACTCCCCAAAATCAAAATATAGAAGTGGCCACTGAATCAATCCAAAATCAAAGTATAATATCGAAGAGGAGGGTCCGATCAGAGGAATGACCTCATTGGCCTGAGAATCGCTCCTGTTTTAGCCACCTTATGCCAACTCACGGGAGTCGGGTCCACGTATTTACCTTACAGGAAACGTCGCCACCACCTACTTCATTCTGGAATCTCCACCGCGTACACGGTTAGTCAAAGTGGTTTTCGGTATCGACAGAGAGTATGTCAGATATCCGATCCCGGTCTCTTTGCCAACCAATCGTTATTATAACACCGCGGTTATTTAAAAACAGTTTATACTTTAAAACCAGAATATAATCCCTTTCAAAACCATAATATTACGATATCATTTCTTCTTTAAAAAACACAAACAATTTATTTTCATATTATTTTATAAAAGCCCAAATCAATGATATCGTTTCCCAAATAAAATTTTCCTTTCCAAAAATTATGTCACTTTTTATTATTTAATATCCCATGTAACCAATATTTTGTTTGTAACTTTCAACATAATTCTTCGAAAATCCATAGTATTTTAAAACCATTATTTTCAAAACTAAATGGTTTGGATATTCAACGGTATGCGAATTAAAAAGGTTTAACTTTACTGTTGTTTTATAAAGAATAAATTACATGGCTTTCCAAATATTTCTTGTTTTAAAGTTAAACCAAAATCCAAAATATTACTTCAAGTCCCAAAACCATTTCAATTTTTATATATATTTATATCCATTTTTGAGCATTAATATTTCAACTAAAGTTGGATTTTTATCCTTTCAAAATCAATATTCTATTAATTAATCTTGACCATTCACATAAAATCCATAATTAATAAGACTTCAATTTCTAGTAATATATATATATATATATATATATATATAGAATTTTTCCACTTCAAATTATACTAGAATATCCATTTCTATTTAATTTGGGAAAATCCAATTACAAATATCATATCTTAAAATTTCCAACTTTACATTTAAACATAGGATATAAATTTACCAAACTCCATTTTCTAAATTTCTTCCATTTTCAATAAAGAAATTTATATTCCTTTTAATTTCAAAATTTCAACTTCATAGGTATATAAATATGGAATAAAATATTTATACAATATAAATTTAAGATTTATAGACCGTATTCAATCCAAACCATAGAAATCACATTAAAATAGTTATATATAGACCGCGGTGCCTGTATATAATTTTCTATCCTATGGTCAAGTGATACGGATATTTATCATTTCAATCCGCAATTTAAAAAAATAAAACTTTGCGGTTTTATCATTTCAAACCACAATCCCGAATGAAATGTAAAATGTATGCTAACTTGCAGTTTAATGATATCAAATAAAACATCCATTCAACAACACATCCATCATCCAGTCACAAACATCAAGCAATATCAACCAATAACAAAATATGTTTGGGAATATACAACAGGTAATAATTGGCAGTTTAATTCAAATTATATTTATCAACTATAAATCTAACAGTTTATTTTCAGTGATAATTGACATAACTGTTAACTAGCAGTTCTTATGCAAACAATAATTTCTAACAGCCAATTAATACGCAATCAATCAATTTAATTAACAGCTAAATTCAAAAAATGCAATTCAACAGATAAATAAATTTCTATTCATTTCTAAAATTTATTTAACAAACATAAAAGCTTCTAGTAGTTGTGAGTGGGTTAAAACACTCACCTTTTGAATTTAAATCGAATGTAAATCCGATTTAAACCCAAAATTTGACGGTCTCTAAATTTATCCAAACCAGCGTCATCAGATCCGGAATTTAATTACGATCCTAACAAAAGAAATTTCGTGTGAAACGGAGTTCGTATGTGAAAGTTATCACAATTAAACAATTTGCAATTGAAATAAAAAAAATTAAAAATAAACAAAACAAAAATAAAATACCGTGCCACATCCACCTTCCCTCGTGAAAAACGCATATGCTTCTTCTTGATTGCTAACTTTGTTCCATAATTTTTCTTTTATTTCGATTTACTTTAATTTTCCTCCTTATTATATGAATGTATGTATTTTAAAAGGTTTGAAAGAAAAAGAAGATTTGAAAACGAAGAATTGAAAAAAAATGATTAAAATAAGAACTGAAAATGGAAGAGAAGATCTAGATTTGAAAAGAAGAAAGTTTGAAATAGAAGTAAATTTGAAGAAGAAGAAGAAGAATATTTGAAGAGAAAGAAAAAAAATTAAAATGAGAGATAATAAGGAGCTTTGAGAAAAACAAGAAAAAAGAAGAAGAAGAAGAAGAAGAAGAAGAAGAAGAATAGCATGGAGGCTAGGGTTAGAGTTAGGAGAAACAAAATGTAATAGAAGAATAAGAAGTAGGTTATTTATAATTATTGGAAAGAAATAAAGTAAATATGAACAACCTTTTTAAAAGTAGCAGGTATTCAAAAGAGGTAATTATTTATTAGAAAGGGAATGAATATGGAGGGACAAAATAAATGACACGTTTCGTTAGTTTGATTCTAAATTAATTAAGTGCTAGATACAGAAAAGTTTGAATACATCATATATATATTCATACTTTAACTGTGTGACAAAATTGCTAAACATACATCAAGTACGATTAATTGGTGACAATATATAGGAATAATCAACAATAAATGTGGATGCAATCACATAAGGATCTAATAGGGAAGGAGATAAAAGTAACAACGTTGATTAATTCCACTTTCCCACTTTAGCCAATCCAATTACAAAATTTAAAATTTTATAAAATTTCTCTCCTTTGATTTCTTAAACAATTTTAATAACTAACAACAAGTTCTATGTTAATTCAATCATTAATCATTTCGCCAATTACCAAATTAAATCACAATTATTCGCAATAAATCAAATTATTAAATCATATACTCTTATACTCTCACTTAAATCCAATTAGATAAATAGATTTGATTTCCATTCCAACTCATTTGATTGCAAATAAACTTTTTACCATAAATAAAATTCCAAATTATTAATAACTTTATTCCCATTTCCTTCACACACAAACATCATATTATAAAGGTATCTATATTATTCTCCATTGGTTTGCCTTAACTTATTTAAGGTAACCTTACATTAATATCTATTGCTATGTTTTCAAATTATTCTTCCCTCATTCTTCTTTACTAATATTAATTCCACAACTTGTTCAATTTGAAAATCATTATCATATTTTCCAAATGTTACCTTAATTTAACACTTATGTAACGTATTATTAGATTCGTTGCAAGATTTCAATTTCAATCCCCATTTCTTAATATACTCAAATTCTGGACATTTTTATTTCCTTACCCATAAGTGTAACATTTATCGCCAATTCCATCCAAATTTAACAGGTAACCCTTAACAATGTTTTCAATCCAAAGGTTATACTTAAGTTTACGTTGTATTCTACAACTTATCATATTATGAAGAAAATTCACATTATTCCCCAATATTACCTTAATTCATATTAACTTTAACATTAAATTTACTCTTCATTCTATTATTAACCTATTAGTATTAAATAGGTGAAATTAACATTGGTTTTACACTCTATTACGTAGATATCCTTAAATTTTATCTAAGTTTATATTTACATAATATTCCAACATTAAATTTCATCCAATTTTTTTTCTTCCTTTTTATTTTAATTAAATCCAATTTCCCTAAAGTTACATTCAAACAAGTAAATTTTGATTTCCAATCAATCATTATACTATAACATTCTTAACATTTTTTCATTACACTACTAAATTCTACCTTGATAAGTTTACGCTTCTATTGCTTTACTTTCACACTTCCGTTAAAATATAAATAAATTCTAAAGTAACGTTTATTGTTGACCCCGCCATTGTAATTACTCATATTTAGATGAACGTTATTTCAAATAAGTTCATTGACTCATTTAAATTAGGTAGTTTATAGTAGTTGTTATCCCACCCTTACAATTATTTCCTACTAACGTGCTACCAACTCCTTTAATTAAAATTTGAATTCCAAACCTTATTTAATATACTAAGTAAGATAAATAACATATATAGATTGCTACCAACTTTCCTTTTCTTGCATCTATGTGTTTATTACTTGACACACCAGTAAATATTACCTATACACAAAATTCCGTTATCACTTGCCTAACAAGGTTATTATCACTTAAGATCTCACTGCATCCACATTTTCACATTTTCATTTCCTAGTTTCTTTACTTTATTCTACATAATTTATTACAAATGGGATTTTCTTTGGTTTACATCTTATTTGTATTTAACATTTCTCAATCACCAATTCATTTCACTTTAACTGCGGTAAATTGGCGGATAAATTGAATTTGATTCCCAAAATCTAAATTAACAAGAAACAAGGGTAGGTAACATACAATAGTCATTACTCCGAATTCTAGTCACCTAAATAGTCTTTTATTCCTTGCAAATAAATGTTACTATTTATTTTCATAGTACAAATCTCAATGATTATCCCATTTTAATTTGCTTAGGCCATTTATTTCACTATACATATCTACATAAATGGGTAATTTATTCAATTCATTAAGTGTCAATTCTACTAAGCCCTGTTTATATCTTTATGCATTCTTCTATAACTTTACAAAAGGGAATAACTTTTAAACTCATACACTTAATAACAAAACCGTTATAAATCCAATAAACTTCCAAATCCAAGTTTGTACACATTTTACACAACTATTATGATTTCTCACAAACGTTGAATTTATTAAATGACCATTTATTAAAATTTAATTCCCTTAATTGAATCAAATGCTTATTATTATATATATTCTTTTCATTCTACCATTCCTTCCCATTATAAATTCATTAACGTATTTACACATCTCTATCTTTCAAATATAAAATAACCAAACTGATTACAAACACTGTTTCTATCAATTTTCATAAGTTTGTTCAAAACTATACTTTTGTTTACATAAAATAAATTTTATGTTTCTATTAGTTTTCTTTTCCTTTCACTACAGGCATAAATTATTACTATCTACACTAATTACATCTTTGTATTAATGAACACCATTTAAGTTAATATTTATACTAACATTCACAAATTCAACATTTATTTGTTTCTTCAAAATTACTTTAAATCAAGTTGTGAAAATTTACATTATCCACATCTATTATCATAAAATTTTATAGTTACACTAGATTGCAACCACTACCAAATTTCTACATTTATTCTTAACCAAATTAGAAATTATATTAATTCATTTTATTAAATATCATAAATTTAACGGGTCGTTACAACTATATATCCATACGCGGAAACCTCCTGCTCCATTGCTCCTCCACAACTCATCAAAGCTAACCTGAATCCCTTGGCTACTCGTAAAAATTTGAGTACCAAAGAGTTTAAGAAAAACAGAAATAACCTTCGGGTCAGACATGGGTCTGGTGTGAGTAACAGGTTAAAGTTGCTTAACTTTGAAAAAAACTTTGGAAAGAAAGGTATCACGTAAGACTTCCCACACATAAACATGGAAAAGTTTTTACCTTACGCTAACCAAAACATTTGATAGGAAATCCAGTGATATTATAATAGGTCTAGGGTTTTCAAGTAAATATGAAATAGCCGAAATTGTTACATTATTAAATTCCAGCTACTAGCCACAAAGTGCGTAATACAATCAAAACTGTTGGCACTTATTGGATTTTGGATTCCATACAATGGCAAGGCTACTGGGGTACCGCCCGTCACAGTACGTGGCCTAGATCACCGTATCGAGGAGTACGCCCGCTCCCCTGCAACACAAAGCCGGAACCATTCCTTGCTGAACAGTTTCGAACAAGACCACCCCGCAGTTGTGATCAGCAACCGCACCACAAAGCCGAAAATAAAGGGACATCTAGACTGGGGTAAATCTCGTCCTACTTGGGCATGACCCACTTAGCCTTGCTGCACCTCCCCTGTTTTAGCCATTCCCGGTTGATGAGGCTTGAGGCTACGATTACCTTTATAGGACATATCACTTAGAATGCTTATTGTCTACCTGAGATGTTCTGAAAGCATTCAATCAATACAAGTTCGTTCCGGGTTCGAACGAAACCGAAAGCATTATCTCGTTACACTCATTTTGGTATCACCCTCAGAGTTAACGACGACAACCCTTGCACTCTGAATCTTTATCTTCACTTGAGATTCACGACCTAACGTTACTTTGGATCAATGTGGTTTTCGGATATCCAAATATGGAAACCCGATCCCGGTCTCATCGAAATCCAAAAGGTGTCTTTTAAGGCCAAGTTGTTTTAGAGTTTAAAACAATTCAATTATCTATATACACACAGATAGATAGTTCACAACATAACAATGGATAATCAAAATTATTATCACCAACAGATAATCCATATCAACATTACAAACAGATAATCCATATCTTCATCAAAATGCAACCAATGCATCCATATCATATAACATATCTCATCTCATAGCTGAGATTACAAACCATACAAGGCAACCAATATCAATCATTCATACATAAGCAATGATTTATAATCATACCATCTATAATTAATTTAAAATGGATTAAATTAATTACTTCCATTTCTAATTAATTTAAAATGAATTAAATAAATTACTTCATCATTATAATCCTACTTAACTTAACCATTAATTGATTACAAATCAATTAATTAATCACCATCCTATTAGTCATTTCGATTAATCATTATTGATTAACAAATCCTTAATTACAATAAGTAATTAGCCATTTAATTAATTACACAAGTTAATTATACTTAACACTTTGCAATAATTAACTTGTAATTACTTAAATCAATTAATTAACTAAAGTTAATTACGTTAATCATTTATAAATTACTTCATTTATAAATTATTCCTTAATTAAATCAATTCTAAGTTACATCATTAATTTTATTAATTAATGATTTCTAATTATGTTATTTGATTAGTCTCTCTATTAAAATTAATTACATTAAGTAATTAATCTTCAATTAAACCATATATATTAATCACCCTTGATTAATAATAATCCAGTAATTAACTTCCCTTAATTACTTCATCAATAAATTACTCCTTAATTTATTATCTCAATTAATCCCTTGATTAATTTCAAAGTAATTTAATCTAAATTACTTCAATCATTAAAACCTTTAATTACATCCAGTAATTATCAATTAATTACTATCCTAAGTAATTACAATCCCATTAATTACATAAAGTAATTATTAATCAATCCTCAAGTGTTTAAATTAATTAAACTTGATTAATTAATATAAACTAATCACATTAAACCAATTAATTACATTAAGTAATTAACTCATTAATTACTTCCATTAAGTAATTAAACTTAAACAATTTCAAAATGATTATTATTAATTAATCTAATTAATTATTAAAATTAATCACGTTAATTAACCGTTAAATAATCTTAAGTTAATGACCTTCATTAACATTTCTTACTTACTTTGTTAAGAGATTAATTCAGTAAACCATTATTAATTACAATTTAATTAATATTTAATTACCAATTCATTAATCTCTAATTATTAATTAATTAGGTGTTAATTACAATCTTAATTAATCCTTAATTACTTGATTAATTAATTCTTTAATCATTAATTAAAATTGAATTAATAATCCCTAATTATAGATTAATTAATCTTAATTAATTAATCTCAAATCTTAATTAATAAATTTAAAAATTCTTAATTACTTAATTAATGATCCATATTATCAATTAAATAATTAATTAATTACCCATTTAAATTAACTTAATAATTTAAATGAATTTAAATCTTTAAATTAAAATTTTAATTTAAGAAAACACTTCTCATTTAATTTAAAGTATTTAGAAACACTTTGTATTTAAATTTACTTTAAATTCCACTTAAACTTCATTTTAAACCTAAGATACAAATTTAACTTAAACAAGGTTTTTAAAACAATTCAAAACCCTTTTATCTCATATGTTAAAAGAAACATCAACTTTATAAACTAAGTTTAAAATAATTTAAATCCCAATTCAATTTAAAAATAATTTAAAAACACACCTAAACATTCCAGGTTATTTTTAAAAAAACAAATTCAATTTAAAAATTACTTTTAAATTTCAAAACTGAAATACAGCTTGAACCTTATTCCAGATCTAACTTAAATCTTTAAGGCTTTATTTTCATTTTACATCTTCCTTTTTAAAATTCAAATCATTTAACCTTTTCAATGTAATTAAACAATTTAAATTTAAACTTATTTGATTTTAAAAACTGAAGTTTAAATTTAATTCCAGATTTAAAAGCCCAGATCTAAATTCATTTTAAATTCCTAATTTAAAATTTTAAACTTCCAATTCAAATTCAAAACACACGTATGCTTTTCACTTAAAAGTTTTAAAATCAAATTTAAATTTTTAAAACATAAATTATTTCAAATCTCAGACAATCTAATTTGAATTCATATTCAATTTCAGATTTTCAAAACTCAGTTTAAATTTCAATTTACATTTTATACTTTCTTTTAATTTTAAAAAATAGAAAACAGGTTTTCTGTTTTGTTTAAAACCAAACTTAAATTTTCAAAATTCAAATTATTTCAAAAACCCAGATTCAAACTATTTAAATTCAGATTCAATTCAGGTTTTTAAACTTAGTTTGAAATTTTAGTTTACATTTTAAAACTTTACTTTTTTTTAAACAAAAAAAAACTGAAAACAGGTTTTGTTTGTTTTGTAAAACCTGAAACACTTAAATTACTCGAGCCGCCTCTATATTAACTCCGAGTCAAAACTATCACTGCTTCGGGTCATTCATTCGAATTACCCGAGATAAACCCAAAAATTAACCTACAGCAAAACAAACTTCACCAGAATTGAAAAGGTGCACCGTGCACATGCACGGTGGCGCCGTTCAACCCCTATCACCACCGACGATCTTCTCAGGTCATCGTTCACCGTTACAATCCAACGCGAGCATCAGATCGTTCACAATTCCACGAAATTACATTCGAGCTCTTAACCCCCAAACCTAGAACAACAGTCATACTTCTACTCCCAAACATGTCACGTTGATGCGCCTTCGGCCACCATCATCTTTGAAATTCCGGCGACATCTTCGACAACCCATCCTCTTCCAGAAACCAAGACCCCAAGCCATTCGATCAATTATAGATGCCGAAAAGTTCAATTCTTCTAGCCACAGTAAAACTAGGGTTTAAAAGTCAAATCCCAATCACAACCTCAAAAACAAATTGCAACTCAATCCAATAATTTTCCCATTATCTCTGATAACTCCACCTTCTCCGGAAACAAATTCAACACAACCGAACACATAAATCATTTGTGTTGACCCCAAAAGTAAAATATGAACTGCTCTTTGGTTCAAACATTATAAATTATAATTTTACTTTTAAAAATCAAAATTTTGCATGATGTTTTGATATATAAACCTGAAACTTCAATTCATGGTAATTGAAAATTTCACAGATTTAAGTTTATTCATCTGTTTATAACTTTGAGATGATACAGGCTTGCTTAATCTTAAATAAAAATTTTAAACTATAGTTTATGGTGTAATAAACATATCTTGTTTAAATTCTTCATTCTAATAGAAACTAATAAAGAAATAAGGATTTTAAATAAAAAAAACTTTTGCCAGGAAATAAAACAGAACAAAGAAATTTAACAGCATGCATACAAATACAGTTTACACGTCAGACAGTTAATTATAAACATATGCAAAATTTATTCATTTTAGTATACTAACATGCAACAAATTTTTAACTTTTAAATTTTTTTAAAGAAAAGTTACTCACCTTTTTTAAACAATGCAAATCAAAGCTCAGATTTCCGAATAACCCTGAAATCTTTTGAAACTTGCTTGAAATGCTTTTAACTTGCTTTAAAATGTCATTAACTTGCATGTAGTTGCTACCGTCCAGATTGCAGATGCTTTAATTTGCTTTAATTGTTGCATGCAGGCAAACTTTTTCCAGATTTAAAAGAAATGCAGTTTTTTTCTTTGGAACAGATTTGCTATGCATTTGATTTTGCATGAGTATGATTACAAAATTCTTTTGATTGAAGATGAAAATGGTTTTGCAGATTGTTTAGAGAAAAAAATGGGTTTCAGCTGAAAACATTATCTTAGTTTACGAATTGAAAATTAGGAAAGAAAAAGAATGAAAGATTGCATGAGTTTATATAACTATATTTATGATAAATTAAAAATTAAAGAAAATAAAAATTAAACATGACACTTGGCTTGAAATGTTAACACTTGTAAATATTCTTATGTGTTTAAATTACACATGTTAATTGTGTTCTAAGATGCTTACATTTGTTACATTAGAACCTAAGATGTTTACACATGTATCTTTTAATCAATTAATATTTTTAGTTAAGGTTAATGAAAGTTTAAACTAAATTAATTAGTTCTTTAATACTTAGTTATATATAAAAATTATTTTTAAAGAATAAAACCAAGTATTATTATAAATAAAAACTATACATATTTTTTTTTATTTGAAAATAATATTTTTAATCAATTAATATAAATTTATACAAGAGATTGTAACTTATTTGTTATTTAAATGAATAAATGTTTCATTTATAAGTTGTATTTAAATTCTCATATTTAATTTACAAATCATATTCATTAATCAATATTTTAAAAAGAAATAAAACAAATATTTTTATAACTTTATTTTAATCCAAATTAATATACGAACTTAAGTCAAAATATAAATTGAATAAATAAAACATTTGTCTTATGTATATTAAAATCATTTTGTTATTTTATTAAAAATAGTTTTGAAAAGCTTAATTCAAAAATAATCATAATTTCCCAATTTCAAAATATTATAATTAGGAAATATGTTATACTAATTTAATTAAAGACAAAACTCATCTATTTAAAATATATATAAATGTATATACATTATAAATAGAAAACAAATTTATTAACTTATTAAAAGATAAATTCACAAATTAATTATTTAATAAAAGAAGATTATTGAATCAAATCAAATTTATTAACAGAAATTATCAAATTAATTTTATTTTAAACATAGATTATTAAATTTATATTGTCCAAAATTCCGGAATATCACAAAAACACCTTAATCGGACTCCAAACCCTTATCTATTATAAGCTTCCTTCTCTTCTAGGAAGTAGGAATGTTTTGAAATTGGGAGATCTTAGTTATAATGACCGAGGAATGACAAGGCACACCTACAACGGGAAACCTTTGATCATAGTTTTGTACTGGCCCAAGAATTGCCGAGGTTCTACTCGCTAAAAACGTAGTAAGGTCAATTGTAAAGAAAATTTATGCCTAACTTCAACATGAAATGGTTAAACACATCAATTGCGCACTTCATAGCCATGTCGACCGTAATGCATTTAACCCTCTCCTGCTTATGTTTTTCTGCTAACTCTGACTGCGTAGCTATAAGATCCCCAGCCGTCGGAGGATGCGAACATGAGGAAGTCATATCTAGGGATTGCACAGGGAATTATAATTGAGTATCTAGTCTTTCATCTCGTTAATTCATTTAATAGCTAAATGCCATACTCGTTCCAAATCATCCAAAACTTCTGCTCTAGTCTTTTTAGTTTTCTTTGCGAATGCACCAAACAATTTGTGGGCAGTCGATCGACTCTCAATCTTCACCTATTTTTTAGAACCTATGAACCTCTTCTCATAAGCAATTTTCATCTTATCAATATTCTTTTGATAGTAGGTTGTGATTTCTTTCTTCCGCTAATGTGTTGTCTCGTTGTCTAAGCTAGGGGAGCTTTTGGAACCCCACCCATGGGGAATGTGCTAGAAGGATAATCTCGAAAGACGGGTTACTCTCTTCATCCAGTGGATGAGCTACTTGATCTGATAACTCTTCAATGGTTTTCTCAAGTTTCTTAATATCATCTTTAAGTATCCCTGCACAACCCCTTTGCATTTTTAATAGCTCCTCTTGATCCTTTATCTTTCTGTTTGTAGTATTCAATTTTAGGCTTTGCTTTGTAATACATTCATGCGGCTTAAGTAAAGCTTGCGTAGCTTCACTCAACTCGTTCGTTAAATATCAAAGTTGTTTTTCCATCTGCTCTCTCTCCAAGTCCAGATTGAGTAAGCCATCATTGGCAGCTTCCAGTTTTCTAACAAGTCATTGCATGCCATAATGATGTTAGCTAGGATTAGGACAACTGTTGTTGGAACATCGGGTTGCACACCGCATAAAAGACAAAATGTTCAAATAAATAAGTAAATGCTCATAGACGAAATAAAGGCAGATTTACTAAAATAAAATAACATTATACAGTATACACCAAATGCCACATTATGTTTTGCAATGGCTAAGTCTATTCCTAAACCATAATAAGTGGGGATGCCCTAAAGAAAAGCAGTTCACTCTTTAACGAGTAGCCTCACATGCACATTACTTGGTCAAAAACTTCATCCCTTTGATGAACAAATTTGTAATCTTGAATAAAAGTTCTTAATATTCCTTCCTTAGTTGGATAATGGATCTTTCCATCTCAATCTTTCTCCTACGAAAAAAGGCTATCTTCCTTGGTAAGTAATCTTCAGCTTGCCTTTCTAGGCTCATAAAGTATCCTTTCAAATATCAAACTAGATTATCCCTATTGAGTGACTTTGCTAAAAGAGATTTGTTAACATTAACAATCCCTACCTAAAAGAGAAAGGAATTAATTACAGTACATAACTATATCCAACATGAAACACTAAATTGATAATCATTATAACATAAGAAGACAAAACGCAAAAGGAACACTACAACACTTGAATTATTTCACCGGCTATAAAGTCTTAATAAAAAACAACCACAACAACAAATGCAAGTGTTAATGTACTGAAAATATTATTATTAAAAAATTCCAAAACCCCAAAGAACAACTAGAAAAATAAAAAAACTATAGTTCAAATATTCACTTTGATGGAGTGGGAGGGCCATGAGTCGAATCGACATCAACATCAAGTGGATCTTTGGAAGCCTCCCCATTGAGCGAATAGTGCAAATCAACTTCAACAGGAGTTGAGGAACTTGACTTACCATGCTCCTCGGAACACAACATGCGACATTCCTTTTAGGTTGCTTTTATAATCGTAGGATTAGTTAGGAATCGAAAGCTCACCACCATCTTTGGACCATCGAGGTGCTTTGAAAAGAACTTCTTCTTAACTTAAGCATATATCTGGTAGAGACATTGTAGGCAGAACTCTCAACATCTTCGATTGTTTGGGCCATTTTCTTCTTTAACTGCTTCTCCACCGTTTTGGCCTTTATAAGGTCGTCCTCGGCACTTATCACACGAGTATCAAAACTTCAAATATTCACCTTGAGCTTATCAAGCTCCTTCTTGTAACCCTCTTTCCTCTAACGCCCAAGTTCGACCTTCCTCTTTAGATTTTGAACTTCGACCAACCAAGATATTGAAGTTGGTTTAGCGAACTCAACCCGACGATGTAGCTCAATAGCTAAAGCATAACCCTGCATGAAATAAATAAACGGGAAAGTAGTTCAACTAATATATATATATATATATATATATATATATATATATATATATATATATTTGTCCTTAGAAGTGGGATGGACATTACACAAGACAAACTCCTATGAAGACTTTGGAAAACCTTTGCAAAAGGAGGTTCCGTAATAGGAAGAAGCAATAAAGATAAGAGGCGGAGCCGAAGGTTGAAATATCGTCAATCATGAGTCGTCCCATCTGCTTAGCTAAAGCAAAATTAGGACTGCCCTTTGGATGAGGCAATAAGCATTGAGAAGCAGGGAGTGTATTGAGCGAAGGCACTACTATAAAAGAAATGTCAGCATGAGTTGGAGGACGAGGAAGGGTGGAACCATTTATGGATCCCCCTTTCAAACTCTAACTTTTTTCTCTTGGTTAACCTCCTGGGTTTAAATGCGACTAAGAATTCATACATGTTACCAATGTAGTTCAATCAACAAAGCATTTAAAGACACATATCATGTTAAACAAAAGATAACTTAAAAGAAAGTAACCATTACTTAGCCACACACAAAAACACATATGTATCCAAACTTATATACACTAACATATCCATAAAAATGACAAATATACCATATAGCATAGATGTAACGAAATCATAAACAAACACTAAATGAGAAAATTGATGCTACGAGTTTAGGAAGCCATATTTGCATAGTAATGATTTAGTAAAAAAAATTAGAACCTTTGTGAATTTCTTTGTCAGGAATGAGTATGTTGGTTTTCCGCACTAAAAATGAGTCTCGTTCCTGATTAGGAAAACTAAGGCATTTAACTAAAAAATATGTACGTATATATATATATATATACATACATACATATATACACACACACACACACACATACATACATATATATATATATATGAAGAGAGAGAGAAGGAAAGAGAAAGGAAGGAGGAGATGTAAAGCATACAAGTCAACATGGCTTAAAGTTTAATAATAATAAAAATCAAAATTATAAAAGGGTAATAACAATATGAGGAGATCGAAAAAAAGGATAAGACCACCTTAATTAGAAATCGAAAAAAGGGATAAAACCGTCTTAATTAGGAATATAGAAAAACCAATTTATTCATATTTGAGTCTAAGGAGGACAAACCAAAAGGAGGGATTTTAAGACTTGAGTATAAGAGAATCCATTGTGGCCGGCAGTCGTATTCTCACGAATCGAGTACAAGAACAATAGCTTATGACATGTAGGGCCTGTATTCAAGCATACAACATACAAGATAAAGGTAGATGTGAGCAGGTAATAAGAGATTGGAGATAGTTGGATTGGGGATGGATTGATGGTGGCTAACTATTCTTTAATAATAGGATGGGGTGGAAGATAGAACCCATTTTAGATGTATTCTGATGTTATCAGAACAAATCCTTTTGGGGACATCTTAATATGGAACAAGGGGGTAGGAACCCTAAGCATATAATTCCTAAAGCCAAAATGGTCTGAAATCCCTTAAGCTTAACCTTCTTCATAGATGACACGATGTGCTTGGAGGATTTTCTTGAACCATGAGTAGCTAAAAGAGAAAGTGAATCTAATGGGAGGATGTCATTAGAGTCTCTAATAAAAGGGAAATATGTGTGCATAAATAAAGGGAACCAACTATCCAACTCAATGATGAGTAAAAGAAACAAACTCATCTAAAAAATCAAATCGATCAAAAACCTATATAGATATTTCCCTAAACATAGACAAGGTATGCATATTTATAATAATAAATCAAAATGAAGATACAAGATGTATGAAAAAGCACACGGAAGACCAAAAAAGGTCTATCTTGTGGCTTGAACGATCTGCGAATCAAAGCGAAGAGTGTTGTGAAGAAATGAAGAGAAGGGCTACTCCAATTAGAAGTTAGAATTTCTCGAATGTGAAAAAGAGAAATGAATAGGGGTGGAGGAATTTATGTAGTTTCTAGTAAGAGAATCTCAGCCCTAAATCTTTATAGGAACGATAAACAATAACTATTAGATTGTAATAATGAAAATCCCAAATACACAAAGAACGAGGAGGATTTGTTGAAATTTGAAACGACCTGTATATAATGGTCAAAAAATTGCCATCCACAACGAGACATGTGTAGAGAGCACTAAATACGATGTGATTAGCTAGACAATCCAGAATACTAGATGCAAAGATGACAAGTCCACACTAATACATTAGCGCAGACTTGGCGAGCAACATATTACACCGAATTTTCTCCTATAAACATATGTAATGCTGCAAAATAAAACGTGCATAGATAAAACTGAGCAGTCAGAAGAAGAAAAAAGGCTATTCGGTTATTGTATCGCCAAAAGAATGAAACCGCACAAAGCTAGACACCCTCAAACCCAACAAACTACATTCAGTGACAACTGGTCAAATACGCGGCCCACATACAATCATCAACATAACAAGGGAATCAAAGGTGGAAAATGCTACAGTGGTCAAACCAAATCAAAGAAAGACTGCGCATATCTATAGAAGAATTGCACTAATAATGCAATAGCATATGATAGGAGATAAATAAGGTAGTAACCCCTAGAAAATGACCAAATAAGTGTTGCCTACAAGTAAAAGAAAACTCAAAGAATTCATCTACCAACAAAAGATAAAGATTACGCCGACTCTCCTAAGAGACTACAACATCCTATCCTCGAAGACTGTGCCAACCTCTATTGAGGGATTACATCATCATCTCCTCAAGGATTATATCGATCTCACTCGATGTCTGTGCCGCCATTCCATTAAATCATAATTCATCACCCCTTTAAAGACCTTGCCACCTTTCTCTCAAAAGTTAGCTTGACCATCACCTTAAAATCAACACCACTGCCTTGTATATATCTGCATTGACACTTACCTAGGACGAGTACCGATACCATCCTCGGATCTATGCCATCATCTTGCTGAAATTTATATACCATCAATTAAGGAACAATCTTATGCTAAATGTGGACATCATCGCTATGTTCAAGAGGAACTGCATCGGTTAAAACAATATAGAAGCCACAATGCGGTAGCTATTAAAGCTTAGTCTTCAGAAAAAATCCATAAGTTAACCCCCTAAGGCACCAAAGATCAAATTTTCTGCCTAATTTCCAACTTAAAATTTCCATCTTCAACCAAATCTTACTACCAAAATAATTTTCCCTTGCCTTTATCCACGTTAAAAATCCATGAATAAATCATCGAGCAATGTGACCACTGACACTTGGAAAGATCAAATAGTAGGGGAACAATGTTGAATTAGGGGGTAGCGATCCATATGAGGTCGTGGCACTATAAATAAAAGTTTAATGTAGCAAGGAAAAAGGATTTTAGACACTCACTGAATTCTATGCTAGATACACTTGTACTCTCTGCCATCGAAATGTTTGTACCAGAGAGAAATATATGAACAAAGACTTGGCCCATGGACGTAGGATTCTTCGAAATCCGAACCAAGTAAATATCTATATTCTTTACTTCTTCTACACTTTACTTATTTCTTTTTGCATTAGATTTTCTTTCTGCCTTTTCCTTAATTAGACATCAATTAGACTTGATATTTTGATGAATAGTTAGAGTACAACCTCATAATTGTGTAAGCATAAAGCTACATAATTACTACCCCAAGGAAGATTTAGTAAAACTTAAATTTGTTAATTCATGATTATGGAAAGGGTTCAGCATCGTGATTACTTTGTATCTAACTTGGCATTGTGAGATGAAAAATCTTGCTAACAGTACATATGTATTGAAGTAGAAAATTCTGAATAATGATTTAGAATAGACTATTTGCACATAACAAGCAAAGTATCTCAAAGTCAGTGGAAGCGACATTGTGCTTGTAAGTTTTCAATATGATCCAAGAACGGATATGAAAGTATCATTCGACAAGCATCAAAGTTGAATAAGTGTTTTGATGAAATTGTCAAAAAATTTGATTTTTAGTTAAAACGCTGAGAAAACGTGTGTCCATGAGAAAGCACATTAAAAGGTACATAGATATTTCTAAACTATAAGTAGACAACTTACTACCGATTGTTAACAGTGTACTTATGTTAAATTATCTCTAGTGTATTTGTTAATACCCAACATTGGATATGTAAGCTGGGAATGCCCCCAAATGATATGTAGGGACCACTTATTAAAAAAATTATAGGGAACATATAAGATGGATTCTTTGTGCATTGTCAATAGGGATTTTCATACATATTGCATTGTCTACAATATCATAATTTGATTTTATACAAGCAAATATCAAAGACCGCTAAATAGTGTTTAGAGTGTTTTCATGTATTTATATACTAGAGAACTGTTTACAGAAACAGCGGACTCCTTATGAAGGAGTATTCAGATGTAGACTTCATAAGTGATATTGAGTATAATATGTCAATATCAAATTCATGCTCAAACCTTAGTTAAGAAGCTTTAAGTTGGAAATGTTCCCAATGAAAGGTTATGGTTGATTCAACAAAAAGCTAAGTACATCGCCATGAATAGCGCCACAAATAAAAGTAATGTGTAAATATAAATGCATAAATTTATAATAGAGCTAAGGGTGATCCAAATATCGAGAATCATATTATTAACCTCCTTTTGAGTCAAAACATATTACAATTGGACTTAGAAGATTAAATCAAGGATGAAACAACTTGAAAATGGGCAAGCATACTAAGATGGAGCAAGGAAATAGCTTGGAAAATTTTCAACAAAAAATACACTAAGGAAACAAGTGGGCACCTACATGTTTTGTGCTGACATGTTTCGTACCGACTTGTTTTGGACAACTTGTTTTGAGCCCATATTCCTCCACTCCAACTTCACATGAGTTATTATCTACCTTTCCCATAAGTGTTCAATTGATTTTCAAGGGTTTTGGATGATCTATTCCAAGAATCGAGGAGTTAACAGCTAAAATGATAGAATAAATCAAGCAATGAAGTCATCAAAATCAACCAACAATCAATGGAAACAACATGGGATGCCGTAAAATGAAGTAGGAAGAAGGGTGCAAGAAATTTCGAAGTGTTTAGAACTAAGGAAACATGTCGGTGCCGACATGTTTGAGTCGGTCATGTTTGAGTTGACACCGACATGTTTTTTAACTCGTGGTGCTCTACAATTTCACAAGTGACTTCGGACCGATCTCTGGACTCTGCTTCAAATGGACTTTTAACCCAACACAATTGTTTTGCCATAAATACCAGCCTACCTACAACCAAAACATGATCTCTTTACCGATTCTTCTGCTTCATCTCCTCTAACACTCTAACTCTAGAATCTGATCTCTTTACCGTTGAAGACTTCTCCTTATTCTTCACTCCTATCCTCTACCTCTCAAATGCTCTAGAAACTTCATTGTTAGTCTAAGATCCACTATATTGTGGTCATATGCAATATTCATTGTAATCAAATGAGAAGACAATGAATAACAAACTATAAAATGGACATGCCAGAGATTGTCGAATCACTATAAAAATTCATGTCCGTTCTTTACTTTTTTGCTATCTTTTACTTGCTTGATATGGATTTCTACTGCTTTAACATTTATTTTAAAAGAACTTATGCTTTCAACTGATTCCTGGGTGTTGATCCAATTTTTGATTAATATTTTGGTGCTTCCACTAGGTAACTAGAGCTTGATATTAAGATTTGAAGCTTGAATATGAGTTTTGGAGAATATGAAGAGGCCTAACACCATATCTAAAGTTAGAGAAAGCCAATCAGAGCATGGGGCAGCCAGTAGGTGTCCTCAAATTCTCATCAACCCATCTACGTAACCAGAGAAGAGATAGAGAAAATGATGAAGGAGATGCAAGATGGATTAATGACTAGACAGTAGGAAATGCTGGAAGGATTCTTCCAAAGGATGGGACAATAAGGAATAGCTAGAGCTGTTGTGACGACCTGGAAATTTTGAACATTTGAAAAAGAAATATTTAATCGATTTTAAATATTTGGAGGTTAGTTTAACTTGAATTTCGAATATAAATATGAATTGGGCAATTAAATTTTTGAATTTAATCTATTAATGATGGGTAAAAATTTGAATATTCAATTTTAAGCTTGTTAAAAATAATTTGATGGCTTGAAAAATTTATATTGATAATACTAAAGATAATGGAAGCTTTAGAATTGAAGTTGGAGATGCTTTCTTTAGTATTGCAATTTTATCGTTTAAACTGATATTTAAAAATAGCCTTCCGAGGCACAGTCTCGGAATTCGACGAAACCAGTTCCATTGGATCCACAATAGTTAGTTATTATCGGATTTCAATTTTTGTAGCAATCGGAGTTGTCATTTAACCCTGGCAGCTCAAAACGCATAGAAACTGTTTTAATCGATTTAATTTAAATTTGATCATTTACTTCCGTAACTTGCGCATATGATTGAACTAGCCTTCGAAACACGTTCCATTGTGTTCGGAATGCGGATAAATCCTTATAAATGCCTGGCGGCACGCCTCGAGAGGAGTTCAAGATTTCGAGTTAGGTAATACGAGATATTTTGAATATAAAAAAATTATAAAAAAAATCACAACTCTACCTTCCTCTATACCCTTCCCCTCTTTGATATTTACAGCCGAGCCCCCCTCTCCTCCAAAACCCTTCTTTCCCAAATCGAACGACTCAACCTTTCATTTATAAAAAAAAGAGGATGGTCGCGTTCCTCTATTTCAATTTCGAAATCAAATTGCCAGAAAGAAATCATGGTCGCGAACAAAAAAAATAGCAAAGAGGGTTTTGTTCGATTCAAAACAGGAAGGGGGCGACCGAAAATTCAAGAATCGCGTGAGGGAGAGGGGTTTAACGCACGCTCGCGCATGCAGCTCTAGGGTTTGGGTGGCAACAGGAATCGCGATCGAGGTTTGGGTGAGGCTAGAATTGTCGCGATAACGATCGATGGGAGGCGCGCAAGTAGAGCTGGGCAAAGTTGAAACTTGAGTTTTGAGGTTCTGTGGTTGCATCGGCAACGAGGTGGTGATGACTCCTCTGTGGGTCGATCGTGTCGCTCTGAGGGTTTGGGAAGGCCAGGGGTGAGGTCGTTCTGATGGCAGAGGCTTCGAGCTCGAGTTGATGAAGGCATGTTCATGATACGGTGGCTGTGCATTTTCTGGGTTGGCAGTAAGGTGAATTCGATTTTTATTTTTTTTCAAATTTATTTTCAATTTAATAATGACGCATGTAAATTTGAAATTTACAATTTGTTAATATTTGCAGTGAAGTATAAATGTTTATAAAAATATATATAGATATACACACACACAAATATTTAGCTTACTGTAAATTTTGAAAGTTGCTAAATTACAGTAATAATAATACAGTAAGATAAAAGGATTTTGTTTAGGTTCAATAAATATATATGTGTATTTTCAAAAGAAAGATAAAATTTGTTTAATTTACTTATTTTAGAAATGGGTAAAGAAAATTAGTTTAAAATAAAATCACTGGTTAATTAAATTTGATAAAAGGAAATAAAATTGTTCGGTTTATTCGAATATTAATAAAATTGTATAATTGTTTATACAAGGTCTAATACAACGGAGAAAACAAGTCCGGATTGGGAAATGGATTGCAAATCAAAGGTGAGATCTTCTCACTCAATTAAAATCTCCAGTTAATTTTAAATAGTTAGATTTAAAAATTGATCGACTGTGTGCTTGGATGATTGATTTATAATAATTATTCACTGGATGATATTATATATATAGTAGTATATAATATACATTGGAGTTGTTGATTTCCCGCATTATATAGCGGATGAGACCCTATTGCGCCACATAATAGCAGATGATATTTTATAAATCCCATATACCATGATATCCCACCTCGAAGTGGGATTGGTATTTAATTGTTGTGCTAACGTTTGTGGATGCTGGGAAACAGGTTGGAGGGATCCAACTGGATTCCTCAAATATTGAATTTGTTTCATATCTTGTGTGTTAATTATTTATAATCTGTGTGTGATTATTTGTAATTGAAACCCTTGAAGGCTATAATTTAGCCAAATATATTTCTGATATCGTAGGATATCAGGAATAAAAAAAATTGATTTTTGAAATTTAGTAGAAATTTATAGTAAATTAATTTTAGAAAATTAAATAAATTCAAAAGAAGGAATTTATTCTAAAAGATAATAAATTTGGTGTTGAAATAAATTTAGAAATCAATTTTGGAAATTGATTTGGTATTCGAAAATAAATTTGGAAATCAATTTAGAATTTAATTCGGTGCTGAAAATGAGTATTCGGAAATCAATTTGAAAATCATATATCAATGAATATTTATAAGTTTAAATTCACAATAGGAATTTTATAAAAAAAAGGGAAATTTGTTTTAAAAATAAACGTTTGGTTATTTTTAAAAGGTGTGAAAAGAAATTTACAGATTTGGAATGTAAATTAAAATAAATCGAAAGATTTATTAATTGATATAAACGGAAAGAGATTTCTTCCTTGGAAAGCCGAGTATATTTTTAGAGTAACTTTTGAAGTATAAATTAAAAGTTCTAGAAATTGATTTGAAGAAAGAAATTATGGTTGGAGAAATAATTTTTGGAAATTGTTTTAAATCTTTAAAGTAAAGATTTTTTTAATTAACTATAGAAGGGAATATTTTAAAGATTAAAATTGATTTTTGATTTAGAAAATGGATGTTTTAGTAGGTGATATCCTATCTACTAATTTTATTTTAAAATTAGTTTGGACTTGAAGTTATATAAGATATTAGTATATATTTTCATAACTAATATTTAAGTAAGTGTTTTAAAATAGTTTTGTTTTAAATATTTCCAAGTATATATGTTGGATAAGTAATTTAAATTGTTTTAAAGTATTTTAACTCGGCAAATTTTCAGTGGAATCAAATAAATATTTGGAAATTTATTCCAAGTGAGGATGGTGATTTGAAATTTGTTTTCAAGTAGATGAAGTGTTAAAAATTTATATCTTGCAAAGATATTTGAAAATAAATAATTTGGAAAATTATTTAAATCATGGTGTTGTTGTGGATATTTATTTATAGCTAAATAACCGACTGTCAATATTTG
The DNA here is from genome assembly GCA_030765085.1 of Allium cepa. Classification (NCBI taxonomy): domain Eukaryota; kingdom Viridiplantae; phylum Streptophyta; class Magnoliopsida; order Asparagales; family Amaryllidaceae; genus Allium; species Allium cepa. The sequence continues at coordinate 257,942,724 of CM060939.1, forward strand.
CCTTTAAAGGACATTTGAATTTCGATGCGACCAGAGGTCGGATTCCAAGTGGATATCCGAAAACCACATCGAACCTTGGTGATTTATGATGGATCTTTTATTTAAAAGATCGAAGTGAAAAATTGTTGTGATTTTTTTGAAATCTGAATGAACACTTATTTTTTTTAAATAAGCGCTCGTTATTCGGATTAGCCAGGAGAGGACCTAGTGTCATAAAAACCCATTCCGAATAATGATACGATGAAATGGGATTGCATTTAAAGACGGCGTTGAAGAGCGGGTATTTTCGTAAGCGAAAGGATTACCTGTCGAATGTCTTTGCATCGGGTTGCTCCGGTATAGAGATTTTATCACCCTTTGTGATGGGGATTCCGGACGTGATCTGTGAATATCCGGATTTGCAAGGGCTTCTTTGGAAGTGCCTTCGGTTCCGTTTGATCCCAGAATGGACTTGTATGGTTGTATGTCTGACACTACACTTTGAGGTATAAAGCAGATCTCTTTCAAATACATATCTGTTGGTAGCGGAGAATTTATTCTCTTAGCTAACACCCTTCTATGAGACATACGAGCTCAGAGGTTATGTAGTTGAAAGTTATCAGCGATATACTCCCAATTTGGTAGTGTAGCATGCTAAGTGTTGCTGTGTGTTGATGATCATTTGTTGATCATTTGTGATCAAAGCATGACTTTGTGAAAAGTGTAGCTTTGTGGACGAGACTTCGTCGGACCTCACACCCCGAAAATGGTCAAAACAGGAAAGATGCGGCAAGGTTATGAGGATCGCGCCCTTTAGGGTATGTCATTTCCTTCTGGAAAAGGGTGGTGTCAGGTATGGAGCCCTGATGTTTAACCTTTGTGGTTACTGCGAATACTTTTCTTTGTGGTTGTTGATGTAGAGGATCCTCGGATAAAGGTCCCAAAGGACCGGGGAATGGCATACTCGAGTAGTAGTTACCTATTTACAGAGGTAACCCGGCCTTGTGTTGGCAGAGATCCGGGTAGGTTCTCGGGACGTCCCTCCAGAGGCGTACACATTGGCAGTAGGAAGTTCCTTAGCCTGACCATTTGTTGGAAATCTAAAGAAATAATACGCTCCATGTACGGTTTTAGTTGTATAACCTGCCATGGAATGTGACGGTAACCTGCTATTGAACATGGTAGCTATAGTAGGCATAAGTACAAAATGCCTATGCTGGCTAAGATTAATATTATACTTTCGAAATATTTTCCACACTATGCACTAATAATAATAATATCGAAGGATTTTGCATATTAAGCATGTTTGACTATCATAAGGAGAAATCTCCCCCAATTCTACGTTTGCATTGTGTGTGTGGTGGGAGACCTTATGGTAGTTTCATTTTCCAAAAGCATAGCGGATTTCTTTTTATTTTCTTTGTGAAAATAACTGTTTTTAAGATCTCACACCAGTCCCATGACTGGCATGGAGTTTATTGTTCCCTTTCTAAACTCTGGGTGCCCACAATTTTCCACAAGGGCAGCCTAGAGTCAGGTTATCATTATTCGGGAGCAAAGTCAAGAAGTTGTTGTGGAAATCAGGAGTTGAAGCTAGATGGCGAGGCGTATCACTTATATATGTAATGTTTCTTTCTGCTGTTTGTTGTTGTACACTCTGATAATGTAATGTGATGTAACGTAATAACTGATATAGTGATTCTGTTTTAAAGATATTTCTTTATCTATTGTATTTTTTTCGCTGCGATATGTGAGATTCTGTTGTTGTTTTCTTTTCTTCTTCTTCTTCTATCTCTTCTTCTTTTAACCCCAACGATTCGATTTTTGGGCAATCGACTGTGCGGCATTTGATACAGTGGACGCATCGATGTCGACTTTCGGGCGCCGAGAAATTAGGTCGTTACAGCTGTAGGAATTTAGAACCAAGGACAAAGAGCTAATGTAGGAACATCTAAAGTTGTAATCAAGATCGACTTCAAAGTTGCACCGGAAAGGGATCCACCAATGGATCTTGCGGAATTCTACTGTGAAGCTAAGAGATATTTGCATCATGAAGACGCGAAGCTGAGGATGCTGAAATTAATATTGTAAATGACAGAGGAATGTCCGGAGCAGGAAACGGAAAAGAAAAAGGGAAAATAAGAGTTGATTATGACTTTGAAGAGACAAAATGACAAAAGCGAGAATTGAAATTCTCTTCCTACACTAATCTGACTGAGACCCCAAAGAGGATATACCTAGACGCTATGGGACAAATCCTCTATCGAAAGCCTATTACTAGAGAACCTACTGATCGGGAGAAAATATATAGAAAGTTTTGCATCTTCCATAAGCTGGATGGACATGAAATGAACGAGTGTCGAAACCTTCGTGATCTGATAGAAGAACTAGTTTGGAGCAATCAGTTACAACAGTACATGAGGAACCAAACTGCAAGAATGTGACCTAAGTAACCATCATCTGCAGCGAATGCATCAAGGAATAACTAGGGATCGGGTCCAAGACTACAAACCCTATGATTGGGATAGTCAGGAGTCAGGTTTGGTTCCTTCACTCTATTTTTTCTTTCTTTGAACAATTAGGATAAAAATAACCTTGGACTGCTTACACGTGTAGGAGGATTAGATTGGTTTCTTGACATGCTCTAAGTCAAATGTCTGGGATGGCTATTTAGGATAATAATGACCTTAGATCTCTTACACGTGTACGAGACCTAAATTGTTCCCTAAGCATGCTTTGAGTCGGATATCTGGGATAGATACTTAGGATTTCTGCTTATCTACTTTGATTTGAATATTTGACTTTTGAAAAATTCACATTGAATTTTATGATTAATATTAACGCTTTAAGTCCCGTCTAGAGAGACGAAAGTGCAGGGTGCAAGTCCCCTCACTGAAGAGCAAGCGGATGGACTTGTATGATATTGGTTATTTTAAGTCCCATCCAAAGAGACGGGATCGGAGACCAAGGTGCGAGTCTCCTCAGTGGAGAGCGAGTGGATGGACTTGTATGATTGATCGCTTTAGGTCCCATCCCAAGAGATGGGGTCGACGTGCAAGGTGCAAACTCTCTTCCCGGAGAGCGAGTGGATAGGCTTGTACGAAAAGTAAGTCCAATCGCTGGAGAGTGAGAGGATGGGCTTGCTTGGTCATTAAGTTGCTTTGCCAAAGAGCAAACGGATTCAACAAGGATCCGAAAAGATCAAAACCTTAGATTAGACAATAAAAGATCCAAAGAGATCGAACCTTAGATTGGAAGTTAAATGGTATAGAGAGATCGAATCCTAGATTAGATCATGAATGATTCGGAGATATCGCATGTTAAATTGAATGTAAAATGATCCAGAGAGATCGAGCCTTAGAATGAAAATAGGTTTGATAAAAGGATTTGAATGCCTTGTACTTAGAATAAAATAGATAAATCCCGAATGAACACGAGATTGCATTGATATGTGATGTAATAGCTCCGATTGAAGTCGGAATGATGATAATGTATAAACTACACTTAAGCAAAAAAGGCTAGAGTCTTAGGCTATAATAGGTTTAGAAAAACCTCAGATTTGCTAATGAATCTGAAGGCACTGGACGATTCACCTTGATTGCAACAGCCAGAGAGCTCAACCATCGAAGACTGATTACTGGAACTTGTTCTTGAGCGAAGCACACCTTACATTCAAAAGGCATACATTGGGGGGCAAATGTCAACCCATCTTTGAGTCAAAGAAGATTACAACTGGACTTAGAGAATTTTAATGAGGGTGAAACAACTTGAAAATTGGCATGGACACATAGATGAAGCAAGGAAATAGCCTGGAAAAATTTCAACCAAAAATACACAAAGGAAACAAGTGGGCACTCACATGTTTTGTACTGATATGTTTCGTACCGACTTGTTTTGGGTGACTTGTTTTGAGCCCATATTCCTCCACTCCAACTTCACATGTGTCATTATCTACCTTTCCCATATGTGCCCAATTTATTTCTAAGCGTTTTGGATAACTATTCCAAGAATTGAAGAGTTAATAAGTAAAATGACAAAATAAATCAAACAATGAAGAAACGATCATCAAAATCAACCAACAATCAGTGGAAAAAATGTATTATGCTGCAAAATGAAGTAGGAAGAAGGGTGCAATAAAGTTCGAAGTGTTTTGAACTAAGGAAACATGCTGGTACCGACATGTTTGGCTAACTCTGGAGATCTACAATTTTACAAGTGACTTCGGGCCGATTTTTGGACTTTGCGCCAGTGGACTTCTGACCCACTACACTGTTTCTCTTTAAATACCAGTCTACCTACAACCAAAACAGGAACTTTTTGCTGATCTTTATGCTTTATCTCCTCCAACATTCTAACTCTGGGATCAGACCTCTCTTCCGTTGGAGACTTCTCCTTCTTCTTCAGTCATATTCTCTACCTCTCAAAACTTTAGAAACTTCACTGTCAATCCGAGATTTACTATACTATTGTCGGATCTGATATAATTCATTATAATCTGAAGAGAAGACAATGAATAACAAACTACAAAGTTGATGTAGGCCAAAGATTGCCGAACCACTATAAAAAAAATCTGTTTTCTTTAATTTTTTTCTATCTTTTAGTTTCTTAATCTGGGAATTCTACTTTTAAATTTATTTTAAAAGAACTGGTGCTTTCAACTAATTCGTAGGTATTGATCCAATTTTTGGGTTGACACCTATGACGTTGTTATATGATAACTATGTCATGATATGGTTCGTAAAATAACCTAGAGCCTATTGGAAGTTAAGAGACATACTCCGATAGTTTTCTACAAGATAAGGCAGTTTACCATCATTGGAAAGAGTTAATTAGCACGATATATAATTAAAAAAGGCATTCCCATTCACTAACGGACTGACCCGATTAGTTTTGAGAAAACCAATCGATGAAGTTGGAATAAGATTCCATAATTGACTCCAACTGCAAGTGAGAGACTGACAGAGTTAGGGTATGCCTTAGGGGTAATTATATAATTTGTTACATATATCTAACTCATTAATCAAGCTTGCTCAAAATAAAAGGTGGTTTCATTACGTTATTTACTTGTTATAATATGTTATAATATGTTATAATTAATTAATTATTTAATTTAAATATTTTTAATAGTAAATCCATATATTATGTGTTTATTGATAGTAATTAGGAAGTGTTGTGATCATGAGCAATTTTTCACAATGCAATAAACACATCGTTTTAAATATTCCTAGATGTATCGAGATTGGATATCGACACATACATTGAGACTAGACTACGTAATGCTCTTCAAATGTTTGGTGGTGTGTTACTCATGGCTGCTAGGGTACCAACCGATTACATACTGATATTTATTTAACAACTATGGAATGACCGACTCTATAGTTTTATGTTGGTTAATAAAACTAAGGTCAAACAAAAAACATCGATGTTACAATATTACATAATTCTCTCGACTTAAGAATGCTATCCACTTCGATATAAAAACTCTGCTTTGATTATACGTAAATTATGGCACGACGTCCATCGAATGACTATAGTTGGATCGAGTGAAAGCACTGGGAGTAAGGCACTATTCAATAGAGAATTCTTCTCCTAAGTTATATGAAGTTAGTATCACGGTCAACTGAAGTCAACTCAAAGTCAAGTCAACTGGGAAGAGCAGTGCGATTAATAATAGTTGCTATTATCAAAACCTAGGACTCCGTGTTTGGTCCATACAAGTTGAGTGTGGATAATTAGAATTCTGACCACTGCCAAATTCCATAAGTCCTAATGTACTATAGTTTTGACAAAGAAAATTTAAAGAAAATTAGTGTAAATAATTGTCATTATTAGGGATTGCTTTAAATAGGTAAAATTGGATTCTACCGAAATCGTCTAAGCGATAAATTTGGCCAAACTATGACATCGCTATCTAAGGTAATGGGTGAATGTTAATATTCAAATTGCTCGATATTAATCGCTGACTGAATTGACACTTAAGAGTTACACAGCCGTAGTAGTAAATACTCCGACCACCACTTGATTGAATTAAATTATTATCGTTATAAATTAATTAATATTTATGAAATATTAATTATAAAATTTTGTTTGATTTGTGTTGACTAGTACTGAAAATAGTGCACATATAAAAGTTGTATACACATATATCGATATACGATATCGATATACATTTAAATTTGATTTAAATACAAATAATTTGATCTTGTTTGAAGTTAATTGGAAGCCCAAAAGGCCCAAGGAAGGTCAACCTATGCATGAAGTGGAGAAGGGTTTTGTGTTTTAAATAAATGAGTTTGAATTGGTATAAAAGAAAGAATGGATCCAGATCCATGTTTTCCTCTCTTCCTTTTCTCTTATTTAAACCAATTGCCTCTTACTTTGAGATGGGATCCTTCTGGTCTCATCTCCTCTTTACTTGCTAATCAAAATATCCAATAGCCTATTTTCCTCCATCATTTTCAAATTAAAATACATATTCAAGTCAAATTGAGTAAGGGTGCATAAACCTCTTCGTCTAGTAGCGCTTTTTGGAAGAGATTGGATTCAGATCTAAGGAGTTCATTAGATTCAGCATTTAAGGTGTTATCATTAGACTATAGTTTTTTTTTTGAAAAATAATATAAAATAAAAATAAAAATAAAAAAAGATAAAAAAATTAGATTATAGTTGAGGTAACAAACTTATTTAAAATTATAAACATATAGACACATACATACATATATACATATATGTCATTTGTTTATTATGTTCTATCACGCTAGATTAGTTGTGTATATCATGAATAAACAATTGTTATACACACACACCTAACTACTGTTAAAATTAAAAATAAAAAATTTTATATTCATACATTAATCTATTATTTTCAACACGATTTTTTAAAATTATTTTCGAATTGAAAATTAATTTAATAGGAATTTTGAAACAAACTTGAATTTTTTAAATCAAAATAAACTAATATTAAATAACAGTAATTTTATAGTTACTTTTTAAAATATATTATTTTTGAAAATTTAAAAAAATATTTTTATGTATACATGCATATATATTATATTCGATACATACACACAGATATATATATATATATATATATATATAATTTATTTTATAGTATAATGAATAAACCTTGTTTTAGTAATTTATATAATACATACATGCATGCATGCATACATACATATATACATACATATATATATATTGTACTTAAATTTATAAACGTTACTTGATATTTTTATTGCATGTAAAAAGCAATTTTTTAATGAATTTAGTTCAAAAAAGTTGATTATGAAAACTTAAGCATGGCCAAAAAGATATTTTTGTATGTCTGTGTATATATATATTATAAATATATATGCTTTACTATATACATTATTTTATATTGGTAATAATTTTAACATTTTAATTTATATATATGTATGTATATAGTAATATATATAGACACATATTATATTTATGTATATATAAAAGATTCCCCCCCTTTACACGCACAAAAAATTTATTTACAAATTCTAAATTTTGGTTTTAACTTAAAATATATTTTCATATCTAGATCTAATTTTTTTAATTTAAAATTTAAATTTGAATTTGTTTGTATTTATATTCATAAATATTATATTATGTGCGTGCGCGCATGCATGTGTATGTACATTTGATAACATACATGAATATGGCAGGACAAACATGTCCGTTGCGGTGTAAATTCTAACACTTGGATATGGGCATGTTATGCCACACTGTATGTTGCACATCCACATACACATACATGTGTATATGATATGCATATACACATTATGTAAAGCTTTACACCGCAACGGGCACATATTACTTTCTGAGTGGATAACTTGGATATGGGCATAATGTGTAACTAAAATATTAATATACATTATGGACTTAAAAGTAATATGATATGCATATACACATTATGTAAAGGTTTGTAGGCTTAAAGTAATATGTAGAAGAGTATATGCATATCATAAACTTTTTATGTCATATATGGATATGTTCAAAACTTATGTTCGTATTCTAAATTAATACTAGAATTCAATTTCTGAGTCATTTCATAGCATATTAATTTAAGCCTACAAACCCTTTATAATTTCTTTATTAATAAAAACATTTCCCAAAAAGATTACCCTTTAAAGAATCATTATTTTAGTTAAGAAACATTACTTAAGGTTATTAAAATTTTATAATTGAAGTTCATATTTGCAAATACTCTTCTACTTCCTAAGAGTATATATACAAATTTCAAAATTGTTTTTACTCACCGAGATATTTATAAATTTTACTATCATCTCAAATTCATAAGTCATAAAAGCTTATTTATCAAATTTTCACACAACACTTATCTTCAATTTCTAAATCAAATTTTGGAAGTCTTGACTGTCCAAAATCATCAGAAATTCCATTTCATTTCAACAAATGAAAACTACCAAACAACACATCAAAATGAGATGCAAGCCAAACTGCTCTAATGCATAAATAACTTAACTAAAAACTTAAGAATTTGAAACCCATTTTTTATTTCAACTATATTTTGAAAGATATATATACATAGCTTCTTTGCATATCAAATCATACTTTTGGGAAATCATGATCTGTTATACCTAAATCAACTATAGCAAATTATCATGGTAGCAATCCCCAATTAGAAACTCGAAAATGAATACCAATGATGATGCATCATCACCGAAATTACTTTCCAGCGATTAAAGTGAGTTGCTTTCTATCTCCATTGAAAATCCTTTTAAAAATATTTCTATTCAAAAATACTTCAAAATAATACTATTCTTTTCTTTCCTATTTTTCCAAAACTTTTTGAAAATTAATTTGAAAGCATCGGGATTTTAAGTTCTCAAATTCTCAGTTTTAAATCCTTCTTTTTTATAAACCATGTTTTATAAATAATATTTGAACCGATTTGCTTCCTTTTATAAAAACATTTATGGAATTGTATATTCTTTGTTTTAGATTATAATAAACAACTTTTATAATAAGTACATTTTAAATTCATATTATCATCGAACGCTTTATAGTCAAATCGTGAAGCTAAATTCATAAGGTGTTCGTATTAATTTAACCATATAATAAATGCTCATAAACAGGCTGAGCATAAATAATAAATCTACTAACAACAGTCAATGCTCCTACTGGGTGAGCATCACTTATCAAACAATAAATGATAATAATCAAATATTATCATTTCCTAACAAACAAACATAGCATAAATAACTATATCTATTTTTGAAAATTGATATTTTATACATAAAATATACTCTAGGTAAACTTATTTCATTTACCCATTTTCAAAACTATACCGTGTGAATTTGAATAGTTCAAGTGTTTAGAAGCCTCTATCAATATAGTTGTATATTCTTTATCGAGTAGAATTCATAAGCTACTCAACTGATAAATCAACACAATATAAAACATTTTATAGCTCTAAAAAATACGTACTCATATATATTACACTCAAACTCATCCTAACGTCCCACATACCCTATCTCAAATAGGTTACCCTACTAAAGCCTAGGTGTTCCTCAACCTAAGCTCTAATACCAACTGTAACGAACTGCCTTTCTTACACTCAAACACGACACTTAATACATCCCTGATATTCATGTGCTGATCATTTAAGTGGCCAAAATACAGGTCATTTGAGGTGAAGAAAGTAAAAGACAAAACAGAATTTCACATCGTGCCGAGTAATATATAATATTCAATAGATTTTTACAAAAGAAAACTGTAATATACATGTATCGAAATTAGAGTAAACTAATCCTATCATTAGCCTGGATATTTATAACAGCATATCCTTACAATTTCTAATAAATACAAACAAGAAAATGCAATAGAAATGAAATATGTGAATATGTTTTGGAAGCATTCGGCTCATCTCCTAAAGCTCCAAAGCATTTATAACTAAATCTAAAACATACGTAGTCTGACCCAATCATTATAAGAAAAATAACGTTTGGATCAATCTAGTAAACTAGAGTGAGAATGCTTAATCAAACCAATCATGTTGATTTCTAAATTTGAAAACCATTTTTAAAAATAAAAGGTTTCTTGTAAGACCATGCCGCACATAAACATGGATGAGTTTTTACCTTACGTTAACCAAACATTTCTCTATAAAATCCTTTGATATTATCATAACATCAAGGTTTAAAATAAATATGAAATCATAGTTGAAATTGTTACATTATTAAACTTTGACATAATAGGTATTCAATTAAGTATGAAGGAATGTATTGGAGAATGGATTTCAACAATGACAAGGTAAACAATACATCTCTAGAAAAAATGTACCAGGGTCAGACTCTGAACATGGTCTAACATAGAACTAGCCTACCCCTAAACTTGGATAGTACGGAAGATGTAATCACCCATGTTGTTTCCAACCTAAATCGAGAGATCTCATGCAAACCAACTCCATAATATAATGAGCTAGAAAGGTGATAACATATCCTAATGGAGTTACCCACATATCCCTGCTGCATCTAGTTTGTTTTAGTCATTTCCAGATTATGAGGCTTGAGGCAACGCTTTTACCTTTTCTTTTAGCAAATCCTACTTGGAATGCTAACACCGCACTCTAGGTAGAAATGCAATTCCATCATTCATCTATACAAGTTCGTTCTAGGACTGAATAAACCGAAGGCACTACCTCTACATATCTATTCTGGAATCACCCTCAGGATTAGTAGCAAGTAGCCCTTGCACTTCAAAAATTCTATCTTTAATCGTCGTTAAGATATTTACCATTTAAACGATTCGAAGTGGTTTTCGGATAACATATCCAATCCCAGTCTCTTTGAACCTACGGCGATAGTTTAAGACTGGCCAAGTCTGATAGTCGATCAGTTAACCAAGTAAAACAACAAACCAAATCAGAGATTTATTTCCATAGGGAAACCAATATCAGTTAAGCATATAAGCAGCTACTAATCTCTTTAATTAGTTCTTTCATTAATAAAACCACTTTATAAATACTTGTATCAAAATAATTCCACAAAGATTATATTCACAGGCCCTTTATATTCCTTCAATACTTGGAAAAATATCCATACACTTATCCCAAATAAGTATATTCACAAAACATTACACTTTCAAAACTTATAAAATGTATTCATATATTTATCTCGACGATATAAGTATGTCCACAAAACACCGAGAAAGGTTTCCTTTTGGTGTTAATTATGGAAAGGTGTTTCTCACACCATCGTAATTATTTAAGAATCATTTATAGAGAGCAATATCAACTTCTTTTATAAATTCCTTTTTATAGAATTTAAAAATCATTTATAAACTCCTTTTATAATTCTCTAAACCATTTATAAAACCCTTTAATAAATCCCTAAAACAATTTATAAATCTCATTTATAAATTTCTAAAACAATTTATGCAACTACTTTAATAAATTTTCAAACCAATTTATAAAACTCTTTTATAAATTTACAAAATCATTTATAAATCTCTTTTATCAATCCTCAAACACTTTGTAAAACTTCTTTGTAAATCTCCAAATCTATTTACAAATTCTTTTATAAATATCTAAAATCATTTCTAAAACTCTATTCTTTTATAAAGCTCCTTTATAAAAATCCTTTACAAAAATCCCTTCTAAAATACCTTTCAAAAATCCTTTATAAAAATTCCTTTATAAAGATCCTTTATAAAACATTTGTAAAAATCCTTTATGAATCCAAAACTCCATTTCATTTATAAACTGTTTTATAAATCAATTTATTAATTATAACCACAATTAATCTAATAAATTAATTAACTTTAAATGTCATAAATGAATAATTATTATTTACTTCAAAACATTATTATATAATTATTAACAACAAAACAATATAAATAAATAATAATTATTAAATTTTATAAGTAAAATAATTAATAATTTAAAACCTTATTAATAAAATAATAATAAATAATTCTTCAAACATTATTATAATAAATTATAATTAACTTCCAAAACATTATTAATAAATAATAATTATTAATTCCAAAAAAATTTAATAAATAATAATTATTAACAACAAATATTATAAATAAATAATTATTATTTATATCAAAACATTATAATATAATAATTTATAGTTAAACTATTATAAACAATATTAATTATATAAATAAATAATTTTAAACAATATTAAAGTATAAATAAATAAACTTGAACGGTATTTAATAATTATAAAACATTTTTAAAACATTATTAAATAATAATTAAACTCTTTTAAAACCATTATTAAACAATAATAAAATTACTTTAAACGTTATTGAAAAGTAATAAATAAACTTTATAACATCATTTAATAATGATAAAACAATTTTTAAAAAATCTTTAAATATATTAGAGAAGATAAATAAGAGGTAGGAGTAAATAGAAGTTAAATCACTAAAATAAAATATTCCAGAAAAACCCAAAGGTTGGATTCAAAATCATTCTCCAAATCAAAAACCAAATTCACGCTAAATGAAAATTAGTAGTATTTTCAAAATATTAAATTTAGGCCAATAGCCACCAATGCACTTAACCAATGTTGTTATTGATTTTTATCACTGTAGGGGATAAGTTTTGGACACATAACAATGTCATAACCAATAGGGCCAACAATTAAATTTTTTATATTCAGCAATTCATCTAACAGGTATATTATTCGAATTAAATTTACAATGATGAGGAATCCCTTGGATCCCTCTATAAATTCCGTATACTTTAGATCAGTTCCCTGTAAATCATTTCATATTCCCCGCTTTCAATGGCGATAATTTATAAAAACCAAACAACCAATAGATATAACATCCAAGCATTCAATCAACAAATTTTTATCTACTATACAACATTACAGTATTCTTCAGAGGTGAGTTGACTCATTGAATTCCCAATTATCACCAAAGTGTTCTAGTTCTATCGAAAATCGTATAGCTTTCGATTTTAGCTTGAAATTATATAAGCTCTAATTCCCAAGAATCCAATTCCTAAGCGTAGATATCATTACGAATCCAACACGACTGACCGCATTCGATATGGATCTAGTATGAATAAGTTATTTAATTTACAAGATTCCAAAATTAAATAATATATTTAATTCACTGACCTAAATCATCAGTTACCCAAATCAATTCCCTAATCACGTGCTAATCAAGGCTGCATCTTATGTAAACCCTGACTGCCTAAATATCGACTCGACATTGTTGTTTTGTCCATCACTGCCATCCTTGGCCCACCAAAGGCACACATCCTCATATTGGTAACCCCCTAACCCTGACTCAGCGACACTGGCTGTAACAGCCCGCAAATCCATACCCCTTGAGTCAACACTATTCTACATCAATCAACTCAAGATGAACAAAAATACGAACCATTTGGTTAAAGAAGAAGAGGTAGAAGAAGTAGATAGAAAACAACGTCAGAATCTAACCATCACAGCGGAATTAAACATAATAGAAAATCACAGATCTTTACACCAAAAAGAAATACTATATCTATTTATACATACATCATCAGAGTACAGTATCAGAGTTCAATACAAACAACAACACACTTAGGACGATTATAATATCCCATCCTTTCAAATCTAAAAACACAGCGGAATATACATCAAATACGGAAGTACGTTCGCCATCCAGCTCCACAACATCCTTTCCTATAATCTATAATACTCGGTCTGACCCGAGCATCATAGTTAAATAAGACCCGAGTCAGTCTGTAATACCAGCGTGAGAAAATCACACTCAATTGTATTATTAAAGTATCAAAATCCTTTTTAAAAAAAAGCATCTCGTAAGACCACGCCACAAATAAACATGTCGGGTTTTTATCTTACGATAGCTAAAACATTTTTTTATCAAAATTCTCTAATATTATAATAGTGTCTATAGAAAGTAAAATATAATCTAGTTGAAATGCTTGCATCTCACGTTTCAGCAATAGTCGGGCACAATCAAAACCGTACGGGCGCGTAGGGAAATGGATTTCCGACTAATGACTAGATACTGAGGTGTCACTTGTCACGGTACCTGGTCTAGATCAGCATACCGAGGATCACTCCCAACCCCCTGCAACACAAGACCGGGACTACCCCTTACTGGATAATCCCGAGTAAGATCACCTCACGGTTGGGATCAGCAACCGCACCACTAAGCCAAATAAAAAGGGGTATCTAGACAGACATGACCTCACCCTAATGGGCGCTACCCACCTAGTCTTGCTGCATAACCCCTGATTTTCAGTCATTCCCGGTTGATGAGGCTCGAGGCTAAGCGTTACCATTTTAGAACATATTCCTTAGAATGCTCATCGCCCACCTAACGATGTTATGAAAGCATTCATCCATACAAGTCCGTCCCGGGTTCGAACGGATCCGAAGGCACTATTCCTACTATACCCATTTTGGAATCATCCTCGGGATTAGTAGCGACCAATTCACTGCTCCATCTTCGAATCCAAACTCGTCTTCCTCACGAAAACGTACAAACCGGATCGAATTGGTTTTCGAGAAATTAATCCCGATCCCGGTCTCTTCGAAATGATCAGCGCATTAGCCAATATTGATAGTCGGTTATTTAACTATCAATTAACATTCATAACAACCATCAAACAATAAATATTTTCCCAAATTATTTATTTATCTCAAAATATCTTCACAAGATATATTTCCATTTTCAAACCTTTTTGAAAATAGTTTTTCAACCCTACTCTTCTCATGGAATGAATTCCCAAATATTTATTTCCACTGAAAAAACCAAGCACAAAAACTTTAGATTTTGAAAATAATCTAAAAACACTTTGTTATAAAATATACTTTAACATTTAAATTGAAAACTACTTTAATACTTTATTAAAATATATACTATAGGAATATATGAGGTTACTTATAAAATATAAAATTAGATTTTCTCTTTTTAAAAACAAAATATCAAGTCACCTTTAAATAATTACTACAATAATAGATTCGAAAAATACTTACTTTAGAATTTAAACATTTAGAAATATAAAAAAATTATTATGCTTTTCAAAACAACATAACTTATATTTAAAATTTTACGTTGAAAATGTACTTGGCTATCCAGGGAAATACTCTTCCCTTTCTATCTTTAAAAAAAATCACTATTTATTTTAAACAAATTTTCCATTCCTTTAATAAATTCCGACCGTGAATTTATTTTTTCCAAATATCCACTGATATATTACTTCACCTTTATAAACCCAGTTTATAAATTTCATAATCACATTCTTCTTTAAATTTCCAATTTCAAACACTTAAATCAATTTCTAAATTGATTCCCAGTTTACTCCATTTGAAATAAAAAAATTTACTTACTCAATTTATTTCAAAACCCATTGATTTCAGACTTTTCCCAAATTCCTTCTTTATCCTTTTAAATAAATTTAAATCTTGAATTTTAAAGGAAACTCTTTATTCCTTTAAATAATATCACTTAAGTTTTACAATTTATTATTTTCTGTTTATTCAAAATCCCCTTTTTCCATACCCGGAATTATTTATTAAAATTTTAAAATCTCTTTTATTCTTATCCAGTTCACTCTTAAATTTATTCAAATTCTCTATGATTATTTTTCTTAAAAATTCACTCTTTTATTTTCTTTCAAAAATCCAATTCTATATATTTTGATAACTTAGTGTATCCGAAATATATTCATGCAAACTATAGCATTCGATATTCCAATATAATTCATCACGGAATATCAAATAAACATAACAGAGAATATTACACAATCTAATAAATTTTAAGGAATCCAGTTGGATCCCTCTAACCTGTTTCCCTACATCCGTAGATGTTAGCACAATAAATTACCAATTCCACTTCGAGGTGGAATATCGCGGTATATGGGTTTTAAATATAATATCATCCACTATTATGCGGCGCATAGGGTCAATTTATTATTAACTAATGACAATCATCATTCAAGCAAAACAACTAATAGTTTTAAATTTAACTAAAATAATCCAGGTGAGTGAGATTAACTCACCTTTGATTTTCGATTTGCAATCCGATCCATCTCGGCTTGGTTTCTTCATGATTATAGACCTTGAATAAACATTTATACGGTTTATCAATATTCGAAATAATTGAACTATTAATTACCATTTAATAGTTTTAATTTTGACTAATGATTTATTTTAAACAATAACTGCTTCCAAACTAATGTCTCCTTAAAAAACCTTTTAGTAACTAATTAAATTAAATAAGCAATTAAATAATTTAACCATCTCAATATTTATTTTAAAATGAAATAGTAGGTTAAAATATATAAATATTTATAATTTATACCTATGCCTTCCTTTTTGAAACCACGTATGTATATATACTTATAAAATAGCTTATATAGATCCAAAAATCCAATTTTTAAATAAATTCTTCACATTCTAAAATCCCATATATTTCAAAATATTATCTTTGAAACCATAGATATACGCTTATAAATATAATTTATATTACCATTTTGAAGTCTTCTATTTTCCTAAATCCTATCTATATTATTATTATTATTTTAAACAGTACTTCAAAGTGTAAATATCTGTATATATTTTTCTTGCATATATATATATATATATATATATATATATATATATATTGTTTGCACCAAAATTGGTCACAACACTCTTCAAGAGTCTTTGAAGAGATAATAATGAAGAGTATGAATTGAAAATGAGGATTATCTAACAAAAACTCCAAACAACAGAAAGTAAATGCGTAGACAAGCGTTTTAGAGTGGTTCGGTGTGTTGCCTACGTCCACTATGAAGTTTTTTGGTATTTTATTGCTTCTCTTTCAATGATTACAAGCAAATATAGCAAACAACAGCAAGTTACAACTGGAAATTCGAAATTAACAGTAGTAGAATGATGGAGATCTTGATCCGGCAGAGTCTGGGCGCTTGAGAGTCAAAAGATCAGAGAAGATCTCCCTTCTGTAGGCTCTAGGGCTCTATTTATAGGCGTAGGAGGCTGAGACTTCATTCAAACTTCGGGAGATTCGCTATGGCACATGAGGGCCCACACGACCAATTCCAGAAAGTTTCGAGTCGATCTGTGATCGATACGAAATCATTTCGTATCGATCAAGATGATGTCCAATCGAGTTGAAATTTGGTGTGAGCGTTCTTTGTCTCGTGTGCGATCTCCTGTGAAAATTTCATGGCATTTGGATCAGTGGATTGGGTGAAACTCTCGATACGAAATGGACTTCTTCGGTGGATATTTGGTTCGAATCGATTCGTTCGAATCGATTGCTTCGAACCGAGGATGGCACGCGCCTTGGGGATGACGTGGAGCGCAATCTTCGTGTCGATCCGCCATTTTTGCCGAGTTGATCGAGTCGTTCCCAAGATATCGCCGCGCTCGTATCCATGTTTACCGTGTCAACCCAGGGTTTCTAAACTCGGTGGATTCAAACATATTATCATGTATGGATTCGAGGTGGGGCATTCTGATGGATATGGAGCAAGGTATCTGAATGGATACGAATCAAGGCACCTTGATGGGTTCGAAGGACTCAAGCCTTCGGGTTCGAACCAGAGGGGAGCGAGGTTACTGCCACTTCGACCGATCTGAAGTCGATGGGTTCGAACTAAGTTTAACTTAGGGGTTCAAACGTGACGTGGTCCATCTGCTGATGGATTCGAACTAGGAGGCGGTGACCGATTCGAAATGGACAAGTATTGATGGATTCAAACAAGAAGTCACTTGATGGACACGAACCACTGATGGTCGATGGATACGAACAAGCCTTTCTTTGATGGATACGATCCACGTAGCTTTTCGATGGATACGAAGCCAATCGTTGCGAACTGGAGCCCTTTGATGGATACGAACTAAGGTGATCTGATGGATTTGAATTGCTCTGCCCATATGGATTCGAAGAGAGGCTTCCATGATGGATACGAAGAAGTATCTGTTGCCTTAGTTGATGGATGCAAAGTGGGCTTTCTGCCGATGGATTCGAGTAAGGAGGAGTCGATGGACTCGAATGAGATCGAGTCGAACCAAGGCACTTCGATGGATTCGAACTTGATCGATACGAACTGCGGCACTTTGATGGATTCGAACTTGCTGGAACCTGATCGATACGAATGAGATCGATTCGAACCGGAGTTCGATGATGGATACGAAGTCACCCATAGCGATGGATACGAAATCTGGGCATTTTCCTCTAGATTGAATCAATCATAACATGAGCATATGAATTAGGATTGACTCGAAATTTGAAATGCAGGCTTTCATGGCTTTTATTGTCATGTCCTATCAATTGTAGCTCAATTTGGACTCGGACAAAATTCATCGATATCCATAGTGAAGCAGAGTATAACCAATCTTTGAGGTGAACTGTCTTTTGTTTTCAATCGATCTTTTGGTATCACGGCTTTGCCAAAAAGCGGGATAACATTTGCCCCCCAAAGTACGTCTTGTGGAAACATGACGTGCTTTGACAAGCTGCAGTCTTCATTCTGGACAGTCATTGCTCTTTTGTTGAATGTTGTAACCTTGCGTTGATATAACTGATCGCTGTATGATAGTGCTTAGCTGTTTGTCGTTGTAATCGTAATGAGATGAGTATTCGATCCCTGTGAATGTTAAAAATCGAATATTAGTCCGACATACTCGCATATATGATAACTTGACTTAGTTAACGTTGAGTGTTCACGAGTCGTTGTCAGTTTAGTTTGTTATTGAATTTCGTATCGATTCTCTCCTGAACCGATTTGAAATTCGAGTTGAAACAACGCTTGATGGTTGTTTTGGACTACCGTCTTGTATCGATCATCTCCTGAATTGATGTGAAATTTGAGTTGTAACAACATTTATCAGTTGCTTTAGGAAGTTCCTTCGTATCGATCCTCTACTGAATCGATATAGAAGGTTGAAAGATTGATTTTGCATTGGTAAATGGAGAATTCGGTGGATGTGAAATGTTCATTCGCATCGATGCTTGATGACTCCAACGGGTCTTTGTTGTGTTGTCCGTAACGATGCTAATGTTTATATACTGAGGGATACGAAATAGTTGTTCGTATCGATGTGTAGTGCACAAGTTATGATGGATACGAAATCGCTATTCGTATCGATGTGCAGTGGATGGAGTTGTGTACTTATTGATGTGATCATGGACTTCGAGTCGATGTTTTCACTATCCATTTTGAACCGATGGGAAATAGTATGGTTGTGATGGTCAGCGATGAAGGTCATTATAGCAGGACTTCGAAGCTTTGTCATCTAATGATGATTTCTCATGAGTTAGCCAGTTATGGAAACTTCAAGCTTGCAACCGCTAGGAACTCAGAGTTTGACTCCTCCCAGACTTGAAATGCCGGGCATTGAGGCCAAAGAAGAAAACGTAGATAAGCCCCCTTGGCGAATTTTTGGCAATTAGGAAGTTGCTTTTATTTTTCTTTCGTAGGCCATGTATAGATGCAGGCTCGGCCCCCTGCTAGTAGGAATTTTTGGAATAACTTGTACATGAATCTTCACATACAGTTAGTTGAAATGACATTTAGTCTCTTTGCTTTAACTTTCATTTCTTTTGTGCTTAAGTATTTGCAGCATTTGGCTTTCAGTCCAGTGTACTTGTGGTGTTTCTACCCTCAAGTTGAGTTCGTTTTATTTGTCAAGTCTGAAAATCTTGGTTACACGTCGTAATCGATGAATGAGTTGAATTTTGGACTTTGTATCGCTTCGGTTAGTGATTAACACTTGAGCTTTCTGCCCCCAGTTCCGGGGAACAACATTTGTATTTCGGTGGTCGATCGCACCTATTGCAAATCTTGGGCACATGTCCACACTCCGGGGACTTAGGATAATCTGTGATCGATAATCTGGTTCGCACTCTGGGAATTCGAGAGTTATCGATGTTTGTAATACAGTTCGCACTCCGGGAACTTTGACTTGGCATTTGTACTATGATTCACACTCTGGGAATTTGGAGTCGGCATGTATATTTTGGTTTACGCTCCGGGAACCTGGAATTGATGTTTATACTCCACTTCATGCTCTGGGAATATGGAGTTATAATGTATGTTTTGGGTTCGCACTCCGGGAACCTGGAATTGATGTTTATCCTCCAATTCATGCTCTGGGAACTTGGAGCTAGCATTGACGTTTCGGTTCGCACTGCGGGAACCTGGAATTGATGTTTATACTCCAATTCACGCTCTGGGAACTAGGAGTTAGCATTTGTATTTCGGCTCACGCTCCGGGAACCTGGAATTGATGTTTGTACTCCGACTCGTGCTCTGGGAATCTGGGGTTTGCATTTATGTTTGGGTTCGTGCTCCGGGAACCTGGAATTGATGTTTATACTCCCATTCGCGCTCTGGGAACTTGGAGTTATCATTGATATGTCGGTCCGCACTCCGGGAACCTGGAATTGATGTTTGTACTCCAATTCACGCTCTGGGAACTTAGAGTCCGTTCACGCTCTGGGAACGATGGATTTGATGTTTATACTCCAATTCACGCTCTGGGAACTTAGAGTCCGTTCACACTCTGCGAACGATGGATTTGATGTTTATATTCCAATTCACGCTCTGGGAACTTGGAGTCCGTTCACACTCTGGGAACGATGGATTTGATGTTTATACTCCAATTCACGCTCTGGGAACTTGGAGTCCGTTCACACTCTGGGAACGATGGATTTGATGTTTGTACTCCAATTCACGCTCTGGGAACTTGGAGTCCGTTCACACTCTGGGAACGATGGATTTGATGTTTGTACTCCAATTCACGCTCTGGGAACTTGGAGTCCGTTCACACTCTGGGTACGATGGATTTGATTTTTATACTCCAATTCACACTCTGGGAAAGTTGAGTTAGTGTTTATACTCTGGTTCGCACTCTGGGAACCTACAGTTGATTGCAGGACTGTCGTGTGTCGGTCCAGTTCAGCCTTTGATGCGATGGCTTTCCTACGACCTGAGGGTTTCGCTTAGCAAATGATCGGTGGGATCTCGATTCTTTCCACTTATCTGCCATCAACGAAGGATGAGATTTAGTTTATGGACGGTTGAATCGCATCCGTGTTCATTTGGATCCCGCTTCTGCCAAGCCTAAGGAGTAAGATCAATGTTCTAGCAAGCTTTGAACTTAAAGGAGAGGATGGCTGAACTACATCCGCTTTGAGTTGTGTATTTTCCCTTAAGTTGGGGGCAAGAGTTGGAGAGCAGACGATCGAGTCACGTCCACTTAATGCTTTGCGCTCTTCCGGTCGAGTTGAGGAAGAGAGTTGGAATGATGGCTCATGATGGTTAGCGAATAAGCAGTCGGTTTCTGATGACTGTAATTTGAGGGCTGGCCCTCTGATGAAGTCGGTTTAGGGCACGACTGCTTTGTCAAATCGCATATGCAAATTGGGGAGTGAAATGTCAAATCATATCCACTTTAAACACGTGCTCTTAAATAACCCCAAGTGTCCAATGCGGGATTGGATGCATGGAAGGTCACGTCAAGTCCATATTTGGTGTGATATGAGATGGAGAGTGCACTGCCGGGACATATAACTTCAAATCTTTTTCAATTCTCCTAGTTAAATTGCATAGGCATATGAGTGGATGGTCGGTTGCATCCACTTTGTATTGGAGTCCTGACCTTGTCGGTCTCTTTTGCTTTGATGTCCTGACCCCAAGTCAGGTGCAAATAGCAGCCGATGAGGGGTTAAATCATGTTCGTCATGATGATACCTCAATGATTTTCTCATAGCCCATGGAGGCTGTTTTGCACCTATCCTTAAGTACTCGGTTACCTACATCATTTGCAACTAGTTTAATTCGCGTCGATTATATTTTGCAACATAAACGAAACAGAAATAATTCAAAAGAGATCGGATTAAATCTCACTGATAAGTGAAGCAGCGTCATATGCTGGCTATTGCACTTTAGTCTAGCCCTTCTCTGTTGGAAGTCTGATGCAAGTGGCTCGGTTTGACCAAAGTTCGTGATCGATAGGGATTAGGGATTCCCGGCCCTTTGTTTTATAGGGCTCGAACATATTGTTAGAGCTATCCTTTCCGGAGCATCCTTATGGTGTCGGCATCCACGGTAGCCATCTAAAGAAGAGGAGCTTCCTGATTTAGAGTATGGAGTAGGTTTCCTCCTTCTCTTGTGACATGGATTTTGCATTTGATGGCATTCATCATTCTTCGTGGAATCCATGCACCATTCTCCCTTCATGAGATAGTGCCGGAGGTTGAATTTCCATAGTACATTGATATAGTCAGCATGCTGAATTTTTGCTAGAAATTTTGCATGTAGGATGATTTCAATGAATGGGTCCTGACTAGGAAAGATACTAAAATCAACATTATCAAGTTCATTTTAAGGCTACAGGGCCTTGTATACTAGTGAATGATGTATGCCCGATTTCCAAAGTTCGAACGGTTGGTAATGTTGATTGGATGGTGAGTAGATTAAGATAGGCTCATAGATTGGTAATTATTTCTAATTTTCACCAGGAAGGAGGTCCGTATAAGATAGAAAGGAAATCCTCTTAGAGTTGTGTGTCATGCTTTTAGTCATATGGACGTGGAATGATTAAGATGCGGGCATCTGAAGATGGTTCAGTGGTGAACAGCTATGTTTTGAGTTGGCAGAGTAGACAAGGCAGGGTAGTCGTTATACTAGCCATCGTACCATAGTTGTCAACTCATGAGTTTTAAAAGCTGGTCAATTGGAGGAAGTCGCTGTCCACCTTAGAAGCATGATACATTAATCGGCTTTAGTTCTTGGAATATTGGCTAGGTTCTCCAGCCTCTGGGAGAACGGTTGAGCGGTATTTCTTTACCCATTCCTTGATTGCAATTTAACAATTGCTGCTATAATCACCTACGAAGAGTGGACAATCGGATTGATATGAAGTGGCATACGAGGATCGATACGAAATGCACGCGATTGGATCGATACGAAGTGGCATACGAGGATCGATACGAAATGCACGCGATTGGATCGATAGGAAGTAGCATGCGAGGATCGATACAAAATGCACGCGATTGGATCGATACGAAGTGGCATGCGAGGATCGATACGAAATGCATGCCATTGGATCGATACGAAGTGGCATACGAGGATCGATACGAAATGCACGCCATTGGATTGATACGAAGTGGCGTGCGAGGATCGATGCGAAATGCACGCGATTGGATCGATACGAAGTGGCGTGCGAGGATCGATACGAAATGCATACTGCTGGATTGATACGAAATGGTGTATGGGTATCGATACGAAATGCATGTTGTAGGACCGATACGAAATGGTAATATGAGTATCGATACGAAATCCATGCTGCAAGATCGATACGAAATGGTGTATGGGTATCGATACGAAATGCATGCTGTAGGATTGATACGAAGGTTGATCGCGTCGAATGGTGATCGGTACGAAAGGTGATCGATACGAAAATGACCATACCTTCTGGATACGAAAACATGGATATGGAAAATGACCATATTTTTCGGATTCCAAAACATGGATACGAAAATGACTGTATCTTCTGGATACGAAAACATGGATATGTGATTCATCATATTTTCATGGATACGAAAATATGGATACGAATGCAACATATTTTCTGGGTTCGAAAATACGGCTACGAAAAAACAACATATTTTCTGGATTCGAAAGCACAGGCACGAAATTCATCATATTTTCATGGATACGAAAATATGGATACGAAATACAACATATTTTCTGGGTTCGAAAATATGGGTATGAAAACCATCATATTTTCATGGATACGAAAATATGGGTATGAAATGCATGATGAACGTAGTTCCTCTTAGATCTAGAGCAATCTGAATAGAATAGAAGGAACCAATGAACGATAGATCTGGATCTCCTCCTTAGATCTTGCAATCCAACGATGGTAGTAGTCCATAGAGCAGGAGAAAATATGGGTTTTCTCAGTGAAAGCACCAAAGTGTTTGCACCAAAATTGGTCACAACACTCTTCGGGAGTCTTTGAAGAGATAATAATGAAGAGTATGAATTGAAAATGAGGATTATCTAAAAAAAAGCTCCAAACAACAGGAAAGTAAATGCGTAGACAAGCATTTTAGAGTGGTTCGGCGTGTTGCCTACGTCCACTATGAAATTTTTTGGTGTTTTATTGCTTCTCTTTCAATGATTACAAGCAAATACAGCAAACAACAGCAAGTTACAACTGGAAATTCGAAATTAACAGTAGTAGAATGATGGAGATCTTGATCCGGCAGAGTCTGGGCGCTTGAGAGTCAAAAGATCAGAGAAGATCTCCCTTCTATAGGCTCTAGGGCTCTATTTATAGGCGTAGGAGGCTGTGACTTCGCTCAAACTTCGGGAGATTCGCCCTGGCACGTAAGGGGGCCCACACGACCAATTCCAGAAAGTTTCGAGTCGATCTGTGATCGATACGAAATCATTTCGTATCGATCAAGATGATGTCCAATCGAGCTGAAATTTGGTGTGAGCGTTCTTTGTCTCATATGCGATCTCCTGTGAAAATATCATGGCATTTGGATCAGTGGATTGGGAGAAACGCTCGATACGAAATGGACTTCTTCGGTGGCTGTTTGGTTCGAATCGATTGCTTCGAACCGAGGATGGCACGCGCCTTGGTGATGACGTGAAGCGCAATCTTCGTGTCGATCCGCCTTTTTTGCCGAGTTGATCGAGTCGTTCCCAAGATATCGCCGCGCTCGTATCCATGTTTACCATGTCAACCCAGGGTTTCTAAACTCGGTGGATTCAAACATATTATCATGTATGGATTCGAAGCGGGGAATTCTGATGGATACGGAGCAAGGTATCTGAATGGATACGAATCAAGGCACCTTGATGGGTTTGAAGGACTCAAGCCTTCGGGTTCGAACCAGAGGGGAGCAAGGTTACTGCCACTTCGACCGATCTGAAGTCGATGGGTTCGAACAAAGTTTAACTTAGGGGTTCGAACGTGATGTGGTCCATCTGCTGATGGATTCGAACTAGGAGACGGTGACCGATTCGAAATGGACAAGTGTTGATGGATTCGAACAAGAAGTCGCTTGATGGACATGAACCACTGATGGTCGATGGATACGAACAAGCCTTTCTTTGATGGATACGATCCGCGTAGCTTCTCATTGGATACAAGGCCAATCGTTGCGAACTAGAGCCCTTTGATGGATACGAACTAAGGTGATATGATGGATTCGAATTGCTCTGCCCAAATGGATTCGAAGAGAGGCTTCCATGATGGATATGAAGCAGTATCCATTGCCTTAGTTGATGGATGCAAAGTGGGCTTTTTGCCGATGGATTCGAATAAGGAGGAGCCAATGGACTCGAATGAGATCGAGTCGAACCAAGGCACTTCGATGGATTCAAACTTGATCGATACGAACTGCGGCACTTCGATGGATTCGAACTTGCTGGAACCTGATCGATACGAATGAGATCGATTCGAACCAGAGTTCGATGATGGATACGAAGTCACCCATAGCGATGGATACGAAATCTGGGCATTTTCCTCTAGATTGAATCGATAATAACATGAGCATATGAACTCGGATTGACTTGAAATTTGAAATGCAAGCTTTCATGCCTTTGCTTGTCATGTTCTATCAATTGTAGCTCAATCTGGACTCGGACAAAATTCATCGATATCCATAGTGAAGCAGAGTATAACCAATCTTTAAGGTGAACTGTCTTTTGTTTTCGATCGATCTTTTGGTATCACGGCTTTGCCAAAAAGCGGGATAACATATATATATATATATATATATATATATATATATTTATATTTATATTTATATATATGTATGTATGTATGTATGTATGTATGTATGTATCAAATTAAAATATACATGTGTGCTTATATATATATATATATATATATATATTCTTATATCATTTTTTCTTCTGTAAACAGATGTAACTTCTAAAATAAATAAATAAAAATAATAAAATTATTCATTTACCTTACTGTAAATATTATTGGCGGCCCTGCCTCCTACACTCATCAAAGACGAAGACCGCCTCGGCCTAGCCTCACCTTCATGCGCGCTGCCATCGCATACGACTGTCTCTACCCTCGCGTCATACACGCACACGCGATCCACCCAAACTCGAACTCCAGCAACTGCCGAAGTCCCAAACTATCGCCTCAACCGATTTTCTCGCGCGTGAGCCAAACATCCCAAACCCTAAATCGTGAAACTCCCCTCACGGTTGCGCCGCCGCCGAGCCTTCCTTCGATCGAACGATTGATTCGTTTGTTAAAAAATTTGTTTTTTTTGTAAACTGGGTTTTGATTTTGAAATTGAAGAAGTAAAGGGGAAGATTTCGTATCGAACTGAAGGTCGAATGAGAGGGGAGAAGGTGAAACGAATGGTTCGGCTTCGATTTGAAAATGAATAAGAGTGGCCATTATTGATTTCGATTTTCTTCGTTTCCTTTTATTTTTATTCGAACAAGAGGGATATGATATAAAGTTGAGGAAGGCGTGTTGGAGAAGGTAAGCCCTAATTGACAGTTTAAAATATTTTTTAATTATAAATATCTTATTTAATGCACCTTAAAATTCCGATGCCCTATCGAGGCGTGCCGCCAGGCGTCTATGACGTTTTACCCGTATTCCGAACACAATGGAACGTGTTTCGGAGCCTAATTCAGTCATATGTGGAAGATAGCTTTTTGAATCGAGTTTAAATATTAAATTATCGATTTTAATTTCAACACGTTTCTCACCCATACGGATAAACGGTAACTCCAAACGCTACGAAAAGTGAAATCCATAATAATACTATATTACGGATCCAATGGAACTGGTTTCGTCGAATTCTGAGACTGTGCCTTGGAAGGCTATTTTTAAATATCAATTTAAATGATATAATTTCAAAACTTAACAAAACACTTCAAATTCAATTTCAACACTATTACTATCTTCAGTACTATCGATATAAATTTTGCAAGCCTTTAAATTATTTTAAAAAGCTTAAAACTCCAGATTCAACATTTTTACCCA
This sequence comes from Allium cepa, assembly GCA_030765085.1. Taxonomy (NCBI): domain Eukaryota; kingdom Viridiplantae; phylum Streptophyta; class Magnoliopsida; order Asparagales; family Amaryllidaceae; genus Allium; species Allium cepa. The sequence continues at coordinate 257,969,705 of CM060939.1, forward strand.
ACTTCAAATTATTTAATTCAATAATTTAATTATTAAATAAATAGTGATATTTGAATTCAATTAAATAAATTAACTTTAAATTTATAAAATCAATTAAATATTCCGATTCCAAATGCTCAAAAATTCTGGACCGTCACATTCCTCCCCCCTTAAAAGAATTCGTCCCCGAAATTGAGAGTTAAGAAGAATGGTCCAATACCCCTTTACTATTTTTTCCAAAACCAAACAGTTTTTAAGAACAACCAAACAATCTTTATTAAAGACACACTATCCATCGTACTAACTTTCCAAACTTTTCCATAGTTTCCAAACAACTTTACTTATTCAACCATTCAAATTATAATTCAAAACCAAGTTCTAAATTTTCAAAATTTCTCAAAAATTTTCTAACTCCCTAAATTTTTGAAAATTTTTGCCAGCGTCTCCTTTGCGCGGCTAGCTCGGTACAACTACAAAATGCCTCTACAGGCTCCCAAATTCCAAAAGAAAGCAAAAGGCCAAGTGGTTAGATCAAAAACCCAATCAAATTTCATACAGAAATTTAAACACATACCTTTTTGTCGAGCAATTCAAACTTATCTTCTGAAATCAAAACCAACTTTCCTTTCCCTTCATAATACTTGCAAATCCTACTTAGCAATAATATCCAATCATAGCTTATAAAATTATTTTATACATTTCCTTACAGAAGTTTTTATATCTCCTTCTATTCAAATTAGTTTTTCCCATTTCCATATGAATTCAATTTATCTTCAACTCTGAATATTGAATTTTATCTCCATTTATAAGTGATTCATGTCATTATTTTAAATTAGTTTCATCTACTTATTTATTTCAATTTTCAATTTGAAATCGTTTTGTCGCTAAAAAAAACTTCCAAAAATTTTCAAAAAATTTCTAACTCCCAAAATTTTCGGAAAATTTTGGCAGAGTCTCCTTTGTACGGAGGAGCTTTTGCAATTTGCCAAGAGATATAAATATATATACAATGACCGACACGGTCGGAAAAACAAAAATAGATCATTTTCCTATTTTTATTGCGTAGCCGTACCTTTGTTTAGCATTTTTAAGCAAGCGGCTTATTATTTAGCAATTAGCGCGATCAAATCCAGCCGAACGGCTTCCCTGAACCTGTACTTACTCAACTAAAATATCTAAATGCTAAATATATGCAATTTACTAGTATTCCACTTATTTTAATATATCTAACACATAAATTTCACATATAATGCATGTTATATAATTTCCATAAGCACATACAAGGTTCCGACACTTGTTACAATTGCTTACAACCAATTCTCAGACCATTCCATTTAGTTTAAGTGATTTATAACTTACTCGCTTATATTTAATTCATTCTAAGCAAAACAAACTCATATTCATTCCAATTGATTTCAAAATTATCCTATTTCACTTCTAATAACTCATAGGATTTAACTAATCAAGTTTACATCGAACGACCCATTTTCTTATGCAATTCGACAATATTCATGTGAATAAATAATTACTTAAGCTTATAACCACTTTAAATTAATTCCAACTCAATTTATATTTAATTCCTTCTATTTTAATTCATTCTATTAAACTTGAAAACATTCCATATCTCTTATTGTCTTTAAGTTATTTCAACTCCTTAATAGTTTCATTCCATATTCGCCTTCATTTCATTTGAGACCATTTTATTAAGCTTGAACCATTCTGTGCTTATATATTAATAACCATTTCCCAATTTAATTTTACCCAAGCTTCTATTTAATGGACTTTTACCCTTACTCGAAGCCAAGCTTCCACTAATTTTAAACTTAAATTAATTTACTTCAAATAATTCAAATTTCATACATAAACTCGTTTTCATTTTGCAAATAAGTTTTCCCTTTCAATTTAACTTGATTCTATTTCAATCAAATCTCATTTCAAACTATATATTTATTTTATTAGTTCATCTGTTTCGTATAAATTTTAAATTTCCAGATTCAATTCATTATCAATTCATTTAATTAATTACAAGGCCATTTTCAATTTTATTTAATTCACTAACGCTTCAAGTCGAATTTGATTTATAACTCGAGTTTTATTTCCAAACTTCATTATTAACTCGCAATTCAACTTCTATTTAACTACATTAGGTTCCATTTACACATTTCATTAACTAATTTATTATCTAATTAGTTCTCCCCCTATTTATAATTCTATACTTGATTTTTAATCTCAAAATCACTTCATTTAATTTTCTTAAGTTTAATTTATTTTATAATTCAAGTTTGGATTTTGTATCATTTTCCAAAACATCAAACAATATTTATTTTGGGTTTTCTATTCCACTTTTCAATTTTATGAGTCACAACTTATTATTTTACACATTTCCATTCATTCTAGGCTTGAATATATTCATCTTTTATTTTTAACTCGAGATTTACGCTTATTTATAACCCAAACATATTTTTATTCCATGGATTTTTAATTCTTTTATAAGTTATTCTAATTCATTTATTCCAATCCAATTCTTATCCAACTTATTTCTTATCCAACTTATTTCCGTTTATTTAACTAAGGATCTAATTCCATTCAATATCACCTATAACTCAACTGAATTTCATTCCAATTCAATTCTATTTTAACTCAGATTTATTTAATTCAATTCGATTTAATTTTCTTCCTCAATCCAAGTTAACTTCATTTTTAACTTTTCACTTTAAATTTAAATTCCAACATTCAAAGCTCATATTTCCTTCCTGATTTAAAAATTATCTCAATTTATAAGCTTATAACCTATCTCATCAGGATTTTTAAACACCCAGCTTTTGGTTTCAAATCATTTGAAATCACCATTATCTCAAAATCACACTTCTTAAAATTATAAATCAATCCTGGTTTTTATCCTTAACAAATTTCTTTTGAAATTTCAAAAATAAAACTAGTTCTTCTGAACAAATCAATTTGGCAGGAATCTGTCACTTAGAAACTTGAAAATGAACATCGATGATGCTGCAGTCATCACCGAAGTTATTTTCCAGCAACTAAAGTGAGTTCAATGCTATATCCCTTCCCAAAATTTATTTGAAACAATTTCCTTTCAGAAATACTTCTAAAACAATAATGTTATTATTTGTCTTCAAAACACTTTGAAAAACACTTCCAAAATCTCCTGGGTTTTAAATTTTCAAATTTTGACTTAAATCAAATTTTAACTGTAATTTATTTGTATAATTTATGCTCATACAAATTCCTTTTTTATTACTCAAGTCATTCCAATTTTTTATACTCTTATTTGTTTAAAATATTATCATCCAAACATCCAGGTTATATAACAATTTAAGAAAATAATTCCTTTATATCAAAATATATTTTGGGTAAAATTATTTCATTCGCCCGTCTTTAAAACAATACTGTGTCAATTTATCGCGTGAGGTGGTTATAAACTCTTCTCGAATAGCGTCCAACTTACCAGATCAAAATTCATATTCCACTCAACCAGTAAGTCAACACAATATTAAAACAATTTATATTCACTAATAAATACGCGCTCATATCTATTAATACGCTCAAACTCATTCTAGAGTACTACGGACTCTATTTTCAATGAATAATCCCCACCAGAGCCAAGGTTATCACCAACCTAAGCCCTGATACCAACTGTAATAGGATGCGCCAGTGGCGACTGGTAGGCTTTGCAACCATCCCAAACCCACCGTGGCATACAGTGATACCTCGGGTTTGCTTTTACGGCCAGCCTCTCGACTGTAAGCACCTAGCAAACCAACCCCACTACCCTCGGGTCATGTAGGGGTAAGAGTCTCCCGTTCGCCACCAAACGCGAAGCGAGAACACCCTATCATGCTATAATGTAGCAAACCAGATCCCGGTCTCTTCGAAACGATCAGCGCATTGGCCAATATTGATAGTCGATTATTTAACTATCAATTAACATTCACAACAACCATCAAACAATAAATAATTTCCCAAAATTTATCTATCTCAAAATATCTCCGCAAGATATATTTCCATTTTCAAACCCTTTTTAAAACGGTTTTTCAACCCTACTCTTCTCATGGAATGAATTTCCAAATATTTATTTCCACTGAAAACGCCAAGTACAAAAACTTTAGATTCTGAAAATAATTAAAAAACACTTTATTATAAAATATACTTTAACATTTAAATTGAAAACTACTTCAACACTTTATTAAAATATATACTATAGGAATATACGAGGTTACTTAGAAAATATAAAATTAGATTTTCTCTTTTTAAAAACAAAATATCAAGTCACCTTTAAATAATTACTACAATAATAGATTCGAAAAATACTTACTTTAGAATTTAAACATTTAGAAATTAAAAAAATTAATATGCTTTTCAAAACAACATAACTTATATTTAAAAATTTACGCTGAAAACGTACTTGGCTATCCAGGGAAATACTCTTCTCTTTCTATTTTTAAAAAAAAATCACTATTTATTTTTAAACAAATTTTCCCATTCCTTTAATAAATTCCCATCGTGAATTTATTTTTTCCAAATATCCACTGATATATTATTTCACCTTTATAAACCCAATTTATAAATTTCATAATCACGTTCTTCTTTAAATTTCCAACTTCAAACACTTAAATCAATTTCTAAATTGATTCCCAATTTACTCCATTTGAAATAAATTTCTTTACTTACTCAATTTATTTCAAAACCCATTGATTTCAGATTTTTCCCAAATTCCTTCTTTATCCTTTTAAATAAATTTAAACCTTGAATTTTAAAGTAAATTCTTTATTCCTTTAAATAATATCACTTAAGTTTTACAATTCATTTTTTCTGTTTATTCAAAATCCCTTTTTTCCATACGCAGAATTATTTATTAAAATTTTAAAATCACTTTTATTCTTATCCATTTCATTCTTAAATTTATTCAAATTCTCTATGATTATTTTTCTTAAAAATCGCTCTTTTATTTTCTTTCAAAAATCCAATTCTATATATTTTGATAACTCGGTGTACCGAAATATATTCAAGCAAACTATAGCATTCAATATTCCAATATAATTCATCACAGAATATCAAATAATCATAACAGAGAATATTAAACAATCTAATAAATTTTGAGGAATCCAGCTGAATCCCTCCTACCTGTTTCTCTGCATCCACAGATGTTAGCACAATAAAATACCAATTCCACTTCGAGGTGGAATATCGCGGTATATGGGTTTTAAATATAATATCATCCGCTATTATGTGGCGCATAGGATCTATTTATTATTAACTAATGACAATCATCATTCAAGCAAAACAACTAATAGTTTTAAATTTAACTAAAATAATCCAGGTGAGTGAGATTAACTCATCTTTGATTTTCGATTTGCAATCCGATCCATCTCGGCTTGGTTTCTTCATGATTATAGACCTTGATTAAACATTTATACGGTTTATCAATATTCGATATAATCGAACTATTAATTATCGTTTAATAGTTTTAATTTTGACTAATGATTTATTTTAAACTATAACTACTTCAAAACTAATATCTCCTTTAAAAAAACCTTTTAGTAACTAATTAAATTAAATAAGCAATTAAATAATTTAACCATCTTAATATTTATTTTAAAATGAAATAGTAGGTTGAAATATATATATTTTTAATTTATACCTATGCTTTCCTTTTTGAAACCACATATGTGTATATGCTTATAAAATAGCTTATATAGATCCAAAATCTAATTTTTAAATAAATTCTACATTTTAAAATCCCATATATTTCAAAATCTTATCTTTGAAACCATAGGTATACGCTTATAAATATAATTTATATTACCATTTTGAAGTCTTCTGTTTTCCTAAATCCTATCTATATTATTATTATTATTTTAAACAGTACTTCAAAGTGTAAATATCTGTATATTTTTCCTGCATATATATATGTATCAAATTAAAATATACATGTGTGCTTATATATATATCATTTTTTCTTCTGTAAACAGATGTAACTTCTAAAATAAATAAATAAATAAATAAAATTGTTCATTTACCTTACTGTAAATATCATTGGATACCCTGCTTCCTTCACTCATCGAAGACGAAGACCGCCTCGGCCTAGCCTCACCTTCATGCGCGCTGCCATCGCATACGACCTGCCTCTACCCTCGCGTCATCCACACACGTGCGATCCTCCCAAACTCGAACTCCATCAACCGCCGAAGTCCCAAACTATCGCCTCCACTAATTTGCTCACGCGTGGGCCAAACATCCCAAACCCTAAATCGCGAAACTCCCCTCACGGTTGCGCCGCCGCCGAGCCTTCCTTAGATCGAACGATTGATTCGTTCGTTAAAAAATTTGTTTTTTTTAAACTGGGTTTCAATTTTGAAATTGAAGAAGGAAAAGGGAAGATTTCATATCGAACTGAAGGTCGAATGAGAGGGGATAAGGGGAAATGAAGGGTTCGGCTTCGATTTGAAAATGAATAAGAGCGGCCATTATTGATTTCGATTTTCTTCGTTTCCTTTTATTTTTATTCGTTCGATATTTTTTCTGACTTTGAACGAGAGGGATATGACATAAAGTTGAGGAAGGCATGTTGGAGACGGTAAGCCCTGATTGACAGGTTAAATTTTTTTTTTTAATTATAAATATCTTATTTAATGCAACTTAAAATTCCGATGCCCTATCGAGGCATGCCACCAGGCGTCCACAATGTTTTACCCGTATTCCGAACACAATGGAACGTGTTTCGGAGCCTAATTCAGTCATATGTGGAAGTTTGAATCGATTATAAATATTAAATTATCGATTTTAATTTCAACATGTTTCTCACCCGCACGGACAAACGGTAACTTCAAACGCTATGAAAATTGAAAACCGATAATAATACTATATTACGGATCCAACGGAACTAGTTTCGTCGAATTCCCAGACTGTGCCTCGAAAGGCTATTTTTAAATATCAATTTAAACAATATAATTTCAAAACTTAACAAAATACTTCCAAATTCAATTTCAACACTATTACTATCTTCAGTACTATCGATACAAATTTTACAGGCCTTCAAATTATTTTTAACAAGCTTAAAACTCCAGATTCAACATTTTTACCCAACTTCAAATTATTTAATTCAATAATTTAATTATCAAATAAATAGTGATATTTGAATTCAAGTAAAGAAATTAACTTTAAATATTTAAAATCAATTAAATATTCCAATTTCAAATGCTCAAAAATTTCAGATCGTCACACTGGCCTCGTCACAACCTCCGCCTATTGCTCATTGGTGAACCCAAAAACCATCGTCAACGTCGAACTTGATTTGTCGCCGCCACGATGCTCCTCCATCCAATCACACCATACAAAACCTTCATCCCCCATTGCGATCATTTCTACAGTTAGGGTCGAGGCCCCACTCGGCCTCTAGTGGCTTAGATCACCCACGGCCGTTGGATGATGGGAAACAAAAATGGAGGTTAGGTTTCAATTTTAGGGTTTGAGCAAAGTAATGAGGGTAGGGTCTTTATATAAGCAAATATCTACGACACTATTCACCCTAAAAAATTTCGAACTCCAATCGAGGCGTGTTTATTGGCGTTCCTAGCCAACTACCCCTATTTCGTACTCAATCGAACTATTTTTGGGACCTAATTCTATCATATACATAAGTTGGATTTTAAGTTATTAGACTTTAGCTCACTTAATTAAGTCACTATGCGTTTCAAGCTCGCACGACCATATGGTGCATCGGTTCGTCATGAAACATGTCGGCGCACATCATTTTATTATTTCGGATCTAATGGAACGGGTTTCATCAAAATCGGAGGCAGTGTCTCGGAATAATAATTTCACACATTAATCAAAAGGAATTATTATTAAAACCAGTTCAATCATGTTTAATTGTAAATTTAAAGTTTTCTATTATCATTACTATTTAACAGGAGTTTAAATAGTCTTTCGAAATCATTTTATCCAAATTAAATTTCAAATTCAATTATTTAAATGATCCCTATATTTGAATTTTAGGTCATTAAACTTTTAAAAAAACCAATTATTGCAACATTTAAAATTAATTGAATATTCAAAATTAAACAACCAAAACTCTAGGTTGTTATAAATTAGCTAAACCCCAAGCTACAAGGCTTACTCTGTTTTTAGTCATTTTCGATGTTGAGGTTACGTTTGGCATCTTTCACATGAATCTTCATCACTCGAACAAAGCACGAATCCCCAATTGGATTCCCACTTCTCGAACAGTCTCAAGACCACACATGGATTCCAGCATCTCAAATAGATCCACTCCTAAGAAATAGAACACACACTCGGTATTGAAGTGATTTTCAATACGTAAAACACTTACCAATCCCAGCCTCTTCAAGACTGAATCGACCAATTTGGTCATTCAATAATAAGGAGAACGATCGCATATGGAAACTAAGTCTCGTATACTTATCACGTTTCTGATATTTTCATCTAACACTATCCCTCGGTCAAGAATGAGCCGGTAGGTTAGAGCTCTATTGCTTATAACCCTACTCAAATATCAGCCTTAACTCCCATCAATAGACAAGCCTACTTCATCGGCTTTTAGTGTTAAGTATACAACTAAATATTTTCCATAAACGAGTAAACATACAGAGCACAATCAAGTTATACAAAGCTTGATTAAGTCACATAAGCGATTTCAAGACCTTTTTTCGTTTAATTAATCTTTTATTAATTAAAACCTCCTTTATAACTAAAACTTATTTTATCCAATAAAACATCGTTTATCAATTTCTATTATTCATTTGTACTCTTTTCAATACTTTAAAAAGTATTCATATACTTATCTCAAATAGTATTAGTATATTCACAAATCATTAACAAGATTTCTTATTCTAAAACTTTGCTTTTTCTATCTTTTTCCAAAAGATTCCTTACTTATTATTTTCTTCAAAATATCCATCTTAAGGATCTAAGTAATTTTACAAATCCATTCAAAAGTGTTTAAAACTAATGTTACTTAAACATTATCACTACAAACCCAAAACCATTTCACTTATGCTTATCTTTAAAACATTCTTTTTAAAGATTTATTTACATTAATAAGTAAAACCAAAATAAGGTTAAAGATAAATGTTATTAACACATTGTCACAACAAACGCAAAAACATTCCATACTTATATTATCCTTAAAAACATTCTTTTGAAGATCTAAATTAATATTTGGTTTAAGTTCGATAGTCGACTAAGCTATTATCTAGTTAAAAACGACCGCTTATAAAAATCACGATTCGTATACTTAACGTTTTCAACATTCCAGCTTAACTATTTCTCGTAAAAGAGTGAAACTGGCAAGTTAGAGCACTGGTTGCATATCAAAGCCTTGCTAGACCCTTCATTCTTGAATCTCATGAATAGGTAAATCTACCACGTCGGCTTTTACTTTTAAGTATGGTATTAATGACTTTCATAAACAAGTAGCAAACAGCACGATTAACACATTTTCGACATTACAAATTTAACTAATCCTCGACCAAGAGAGAAGCCGGTAGGTTAGAGCATTATTGCTTATATCCTTACTCGAACATCAGTCTTAACTCTTATAAATAGATAAGTCCACTTTATCGGCTTATAGAGTTAAAAAAAGCTAATTACATCTCAAACAAATAAGTAAACAATGAGATTAATACATTTGAGACATTCCAACCTAACTATTTCCCGGTCAAGAGGGAAGCCGATAGATTAGGGCTCTATTGCTAATATCCCTACTCGACATCAATCTTAACTCTCACAAATAGAGAAGTCTACCTTGTCGGTTTTTATTGTTAAGCCTAATAAATTACCCTTTTCAAAACTTATATATACATTTAAATAGGTTTTAATTATCTATGTAAAGTATTACTTGCTAATTTATGATTTGATGACAAACAAGTCTTATATTATAAAACCTCGTTACTTTCAAAATACATATATAATTAATAAAAATATATTTAAACTTTGAACCAACTTTAAAATACTTCAATAGTCTATAAAACATCTCTAAAAAGATTAGAGAAAAAATACCAAATTTAAATATCATTTTTGAACACTTAAAACCATAAGTAATTTGCTGCAGCATTTATAAATGCTATTAAAAGTCTTTGCTAAAGAACGCATTGAACAACATGATCTTTATGACAAGTTTTAATCTCTTTAATAAATGATTTAAGACTTAAAAATTTTATACTAAGTACTAACCTTAGGGAACTTATAAATCATGAAAAGAAACCCCTAAGAACATCTTTCCATTTATTTAGAAAATTTCATTAAAATAGGCTATATTTACAAAGTGTATTTATAACCACAATTTTTCTTCAACTTTCACAACTTTGTTTCACAAGTTATATAACTTTCCAAACCATTCATTTACTGTCCGATACATCAAAATAATTTTAGAACAACCAAATCAAATTATCTCATGTTAAACTCGTAAATATTTCATTTACACAAGTTAAAGTTAAAAGATATCAAAGTGTACTTATAGCGACTATTCTTGCTTCAAACACTTTCAAACTTACTTCAATTCAACACACAATACAAACAAACATTTAAACATCAAATTAAGGCCACGTCACATGTTTAATAGGGTATGGAAGTTATGTTGTAAAACATAAAGTTGTCATTTTCTTCAAAAAGCAAGAGAGATCCATAGTTTAAAATTTTATTTATTTAATGTCACTTTAACTTTATATTTAAAATCAACATATATATACACAATATACACATAGGATAGAGAGATAACTCACACAGATCCAAGCCAAACACATGCTCAAGCACAATTAAACTCAAGAACTTTTCCTAACATCACCTTACAACCTCTTTTACTTCCTTCCCACTTTAAACCTTTTTTTCTAAGGAAAAATACCCTACTTTGCCCATGACTATTGAGGAAGGGGAGATATTGCCTTTGATTCTTTAAATCTAACATGGTGGATGGTGTTGTAATATTGTACTAGGCTTATGAAAAAGTTTTGAGTGGATTTGGAGTTGATTTGCAAAAAAAATCTTTAGAACATTTAGAAAAGAAAATGATATTAAAGGAACTTGCTTTTAGCTTTGTGAATTTGTGATTATTAACCAAGGGTAAGCCTCTTATTATATAGGCTTCATATGGTGTTTGTAACGACCCGTATTTTTAGCTATTTTAAATTATTAAATTTAAGGTAATTATTAAATAAAAATGGTTAAAAATAAAAATTTAATGATTTTGAATATAAGTTATTGAATATATACTTGAATAAAATTTTGAAATAAACTAATTTCAAAGATTTGAGTAATAACAAGTATTGAAAGGTAATGTTATGTATCGAATGTATTTACAATCAATAGTTGGATTAAATAATAAATGTTGAATTCATTAGATGTAAATAAAGTAATCGATTGATAACTAAAATTCATTTAAAATTTAATTTGAAATTTTCTAAATACTGAACAATTAAATTGTTTAAAATTAATATTGGGAATTATTTGAATAATTGAATTCTGAATTTAATATGATAGAAATTGATATCGAAAGTTGATGTAAATTTTATTTAAACAGCAATGAAGATTGTTAACATTTAAAGTTGGATTTAAAAATGAATAATTAGGAATAGAAAATTTTATATTATAATTGAGACGTTAAAATAGCGATCCGTGGCACAGTCTCGGATTTTGATGAAACCGTTTCCATTGGGTCCGTAATCGAGTGTACCTTTGAAAATGTTTTAAGAAGTGAAATTATGTAAGTAGAATTTATAAACATGACTTATAAATTAAAATGATTTAAATTGAGAAGTTTTGAATCAAATATTGGGAATTTTGAAGATGGTTTTAAGAGTTTTGGAAAAATATAGTTACATTAGTTGAAAAATATTTTTAAAGGGGATTTTAAAATGGGATTCCTAAAAGGAATGAATTCAGTACTCCCCTTTTCTGTTGTTGGAAATTAATTTCGGTGATGACTGCGTAGCATCATCGATGTTCATTTTTGAGTCTCAAAGTGGGGGAGACTTCTGAGAAGTTTTGCTTCGAAATTGTTTTGATAAATGGATTTTGGTTTAAACTCCAAAGGTATGATTTGATATATAAAAGATATAAGTGTATATATTTATTTCAAATGATTTGAAATAAACTCGATGTTTAAATTTTTAAGTTCTATTAATTAATAATCTTCAAATTATTTGAATGAAATGAAATATTTAAATAATCGGAACTTATAAAATAAGAGAATTAGGAAATCTAAGCTAAAAGTTTTGATAAACCTTAGAGTTGAAGTTGTAACTCTTAAAATTGAAAGTAAAGAAAATTTAAACAAGTTAAAATAGTGAATATTATAATTAAGTGAAATGAATCAAATTAATTTGTATAATACCAAATTGCATTCTAATAGCGTATAATAAGACTTACAAAATGTTGAAAGTTAAAATAATGATTTGGATTTGTAATAGGATATTATGCAAGTAAACAAACTTAAAGTAATAAAATGTATATAAATGGAAATTTGATCATAATAATAAATGTTGTATACTTAAGTATATTATGAAATGATTAATGACTAAATGAAATAAGCAAGCGAACTCAAAAAAGTAGACAAATGAATTAAATAATATTTTTGTTAATTGGCTATAGATTTTAACATATGTTGGCACAGAAATGGTGAAATTGAACTTGTAACTTTTGAGATAATTATAAAACTTTGATAAAGTCCAACTTCTTATACATGACTTTTATAAGATGTTTAATAAACTAAAGTGGTGATTAATAAAATGTTTCACAAATAAATTTATTATTAACTGAAATTATGAAAATGAAGTAAATGTAAACAAAGGAATTTGGTATAGCTAAGAATCAATTGGAAAAGGAAATTGAATTTAATTAAGTTATATAGAATGTTTGAAATGAACTTAAGTAAGCAAATTCTATGGAATGATGTTTAAGAAATGATAGTATAAAAGAATATGTTATGTAAAGAAATGGATATACTAACTAAATAGGGGATATGAATAATGCATGGCGAATAATGGATTGTAAATGAAATGAAGGTAAGTAAAATAAATTGTTAAATAACTGAAGCTGAGATTTTTGAGTTAAAATCGGAATATAATTGAATTTCATAAATTGATTTGTTTTTAAAGATTGAACTTTTATTCGAAATTTGAATATTACTAGGTAAAAGTGAAATAAAAGGATATTTCGAAATTGAGCTCGGAATTTAATTATATTTGAAAATTGGATTTTAAATTTAATATTGAAGTTAAATTTAATTTAAGTGACTTAAATCGATATTTTGAAAATCGAACTCGAATTTATATAAACTAAAATGGTTTAAAAATTTAAGAATTGAATTGAAATTAATTCAAATTGGAATTGAATTGAATTAACTGGAGTTGAGGTCGAAATTTAAATTGATTTGAATATAAACTGGGATCGATGTTAATTCGAATTGAGAAGTTGGAATTTGATCGGTTTGACTTTGAAACTATTTTCAAATAAATTATTTTAGTATAAACCGCGTTAAATCTATATTCATTAAAATATTCAAATTATTTTGATTTTCCAAATTATTTACTATATAAACCATTTTAGTACTCAAACTATTTTATATTAAACTAATTTAACCATTTAAACTATTTTGACAATTTAAACTATTTTTAACTATTTTAATTATTCAAACTATTTTAAACAAATCAAACTATCAAAAATTAAAACTGGTTAGGAGTGGAATGTTTATATTTAAATCATGGATTTAAATATGAATTGGGTTAAATGAAGCTATAACCCAAATTGGAATTCGAAACAATTTTGGAAGGGAAATCGTGATATTAAGGCGAAAATGGTTTTGAACCAAAATAGTATATTTTGAGTAAATATGATGATTTCGAAATGGATTTGATTTTTGAAGCAAAATGATATTTTCACATCAAGTCTGAAATGTTTTCGAAATGTAAAAGAACCGACCGATGTTTAAAACGACGTTTGATTGTTAAAGAGACCGAGGCCGGATACGGGGCATACTCTCTGTCGATACCAGAACCACATTAACAACTGTGTACGTGGAGAGACTGCAGAATGAAGTGGTTGGATTTGGCATCGTTTGCTAGATTTGAAGAAAGAGAACGATGATGGATAGACCCCGGCACTTATGCCAATATGAAATGACTAAAACAAGACGGCTTGATAGGGTCAAGTGGGCTAATTACCCCAAGAGGACATCCATTCTTCAATTTTCTTAGACTCGGTCCATACTAATACTCTTGTTGTTGGTTTTTATTGGTGCATCTTGATTGGGATAGCCTCCCTTTGACTCGATATGGGATGGATGGACATGGTGGACGATCATGGCTATGATGCGTTACCACCAACCATGCGACCTAAACTGGTAGTATCCTATCTTAGACATTGCCTCACATGCCTTGTCATATTTTTTTCCTAAACGAGACTCCTACGATTTTGATTTAGTGTTGTTGTATCACAGCGCATCCCTATCCACCGACCGTTTAACTGGTGTTTTACATGCAAATGGTACGACAATACTTAAAAACGCATTAAGGGAGACTAATGCAAAGCCCTAACGCTAAGAAAAATATTTATTTCATTGATTAGACATTACATATATAGATTATTCTTCTACATATAAATGTTTTGATGGATCCTTAGGAGATGGAAAATCCCATAACATCTTTTGAGTTATTGCATGCACGTTATACACTAGATAGGAGATGTGAAATCTCGTAAACATCTCTGACGCCGTTACACTAATGTTATATGCGATATCGATTTGACTTACATAAGGATATTTTATTTCTGACTCAAGTGTTTTGTCATTTCATTATGCTCGGGTCAGTCCTGAGTTTTTCAGCTTACCGAAGACTTATTATTGAGAACGAAGATGAAGACTTGGTATATTATTACTATTATTATTCATGCGTCATATTTTCTACTGCATTACTTATGTATCTCTGATGTGTTTATATAAGTCTGATAAATGTTGTATTGAATATAATCAAATGTATTATATAAACAGCTTCATGAACTGTTTATTTGATTATTATATTTTATTGTTCTACTGCGAGATTCTGTGTTTGTTTTCTTCTTCCTTTTCTCTTATTTTCTTTACCCCATTAACAATCCTCCCTTTTGAATGGTTTGAATTAACATGTGTGGTTTATATCGATTTAAATTGTACAAAAAGGTGAGTCTTTATAGTGTTGTCTAAGCTTGTTCTCACCCCCTCTCATGTCATGGAAGCCTTACCTCCACACATTCCCATCACTTCTTCTTTACAACTCTTTCTTTTAGAAAAATCCTTAAATACCCTTAACATGTTAATATCTCTTATCCATTAGAAGCTTCTAGAACATCCAATTACTTTTGAATCAAAGTATGTTAATTAGTTTCTAATATGTTCATTTTTTCATTAGACAAGTGCATAATAGTTTGAACGACTTATATTGAATAAAAGCCCGTTTATCGATAAACCGATTTTCGGTCACACTATCAATTTTTCTTCGACGAATCCATTTTTGTAAACAAATTTCAAAAACAAGTTTCCTATCATTAGTTATGATTTAAAACGGGGTTAACAAGGTTATTAAATTAATTTAATAACATTAGATCCAAGATTTAAATATTTAAATAATTCAGATATTTAAATACAAAATGTCCGAAATTTTGGGTTGTTACACACTATATATTATATATACATATCAAACAAAATCATTTACTACAAATAAAATAAAATAATAATTTTACTTAAAATTTATGCAGATCAGATCTAAATAAATATATTTACAGGCCTAATAAAATCTAAAATGTTAATTTTATTGAAATTTACTTATTGAATCCAATGTGTGCGGCCTAGTTCCAATAATGGTCTCAGAGCACAAAAGCCTACGCGGTCTAAATTAGCAGTATTATGGCTAACTTACTAAAGCCTACCCATGTAGTAGACTATGTAGAAAGTAGTTTCTATGGTTTGTTTTGGGTCATCGAGCACTATGCTTTAGTTGGCTATTGGCCTAGCTTGAAAGGATGAGGTAAGCCCAAAGGTTATCCCCAATATGAAGACCCAAATTGATTTGGACCTAGGCTAATTTTCAAAATCTGTTTTATTACAAATAAAATTTAAATTTTAAAAGGTTAAATTAAAATAAATAAAAATAAAATTTAAATTTAAGTAAGTAATGATTTATTAATATCATAAAATAATTTTCTAAATAAAATATTTATTTTTAAAAATTATTAATAATTAATTAGATTAATTAAATGAATAATTAATTAAAATTTAATTAAAATTTAATTAATTAGATTAAACACATATATGTTAATATATGCGACATTATCTCAAAATGTTATGGTAGTATCTATATATATAAAATTTTCGGAATTAATTATAATCAACTAGAATTGTTTCAACTAAATATCAATTAATAAATAATATATATAAGATATATGTATGTATAATGCAACGATCCGAAAATTTTCGTCTCCGAAAATTCCAGATAATTAGAGAAAAAGAAGAACAGAAACACCAACAACTCACATTCGCAGCAGATAAAATATAATAGCACATAAATAACAGTTATACAAAAGAAAACTGTATCTGTACTCTTGTATTTTTATACATCAGAGTTACAACCATTACCAATCACTGGACAGTTTAAAACAACATGTCTTAGTAATACAATAATATATCACAGCGAAAGGAAAACACTCCACACGTTCCTGCTCTCCAGCTTGGCTCTTGAGCTCCAAAACGTCCTTACCTGAAAATCTGTAATACTCGGTCTGACCCGAGCATTACATCAAAGTAACACCCGGGTCAGGCTGGAAACCAGCGTGAGTAAATCCATATAATTTGAAGTTCTAAGCTCAAACCGTAAAGAAAACCCGGGTAACTCGTACTTCACTACGAGTTCATTACTTGTTATGCTCAAACATATTCCACAAATCCAATTCTAAGTATTTTTACTTAGTTCAAAGGTTCATATTATTTCATTTCAGTATATTTATCCTACACATCAAACCCAAATAGAATTATGTAGATTACAAATCGAAGTGGTTTTGGATATTACTAATACCCGACCCCGGTCTCTTCGAAACCAATGTCATCTTAACCCAAGTTATTCAAGTGATTAAATTTAAATAGTGGATGTCACTTTTACATAGCAATTCAACGTAGATAACCACATTATCTCTGTTCAACCCAACATATCATATTACAAAACATATCATATCACAAAACATTACTTATCATAGAATATTACAGCATATCATCCAATAGATATCAATGAATTTAGATATTCTACTCAAACAATCATTCATAAGCAACCAATGTTAATCCCTATTATAATTAATTTAATTAACTTAAATTAAATCAATTACTAAAGGATTAATCACCTAACTTTGTTTAATCAACCGTTAATTAACCTCAACCTTTATTTTCAATCATTTTTCAAATATCCATCTTAATTAATCTCCTTGAATAATTATCTTTAATTACATAGAGTAATTATTCTTTAAATTAATTTCACAAATTAATTATCCTTAACATTTATAGTAATTAACCTTTAATTACTCTCATTAATTAATTAACTTATAATTAATTAAGTTAATCCTAAATTAATTACACTAATTAATTACCTCATAATCACTTATTATAGATTAATAAATTTTAATTAATCATCCCTTAATTACATCATTAATTAGTGATCCCTTAATTACTTCTTAATTTATTGCTAACCATAATTATTAATCACTCTTGATTAATTACAAACAGTAATTAACTACCCTTAATTACTTTATTAAATAAATAAATTACTCCTTAATTAATTAATAGTTAATCTTTAATTAATTATTTAATCTCCCTTGATTAATCCCACTCAGTAATTAATTACCCTTAATTAATTTCTTCACTTAATTATCTTAAAAAAACATTATTAATCAATTTTTAAATTAATTACACTAAGTAATTTTATTAATTACTTTCACTAAGTAATTATCCTTCATATTAATTACACAAGGTAATTAAACACAAAACTACTTTCAAATCTCCAATTATTACATCCTGAAATTATTCACTAATTACTTCACTAAGTAATTATACTTCGTAAATTACACTAAGTAATTTTATTTAACCCCTCATCCAATGATTATTTAAATTGATTAAACCAATTAATCAACTTAAACTAATCACATTAATTTAACTAATTACCTTGAGTAATTGATTCTACTAATTAATTAGCTTAAACTTTAAATAATCAATTTACTTTCAAATTCCATTTTAAATTTAAGATTTAAAATGAATACAATTAAAAAAAATAATTCAAAAACCTTTTGTATTACATGTCAAAGTAATACTTGTATTATACAATAAATTTAACAGACAATTTTAAAACACAATTTATTTTTAAATTCAAACCATATATAAAATATACTTTAACAAATTTTAAGTTGTTAAAACATTTCATTCATTCATTTTTTCTTTAAACCAATTTAATTTAAAAACTAGGATTCAAATTTCTTTTGAATCCATACTTTAAATCTGCTTCAAACTTAGATTAAAAACCTGCTTTCCATATTTAAATTTAGTTTAAATTCGAAATCTAAGCACGGTCAGGTTTTCTTTAAAACCTGTAATCTAAATAACTCGAGCCAGACTAAATTGACTTCGAGTCAATTACCCCAGTGCTTCGAGCTATTCCCTAATCAACTTCGAGTAAAACTCGAATACAAATCCATTCTACATCCAAGCTAAACAAAACTCAGATCATCAGAAACCAAGAGCACCGTGCACATGCACGGTGGCTCTGACCATCATCGGTCAACCCCAATATCTTCAGCACATCAGTAAACACCCTCACACACCACCACGATCATCAGAACTTCATTATTCGATCGGAAACAAGATCGAACGGTCGAACCCAAAAACTGGAACAAACACCCAAACCCGGAACCTCTTCGTTCCCGTGCCTCCGACCACTGGAGTGCCTTCACCTCCAGCCATGACTTCGTCCATGCCCTAGCTATCATTCCCTTGGATTATGTTGAACTCGATCAACCAGTGAAGAAATGCCGATCAAAATTTAAGAACATACCAAAACTAGGTTTATAGGCTATAATCCTCCACCGCCGCTTCCACGATGATCAATTCGCCTATCTGACAATTTTCCCAAACTCCCCTATTACTCTACTACCATCAGCGAAGACCACATCATCTCCGATCTCCTAGATCGTCTGAATTCCCTCAAAACACAAACACAGAACATAGTCGAACTACTCGTACGATCCTTCTCTAAAAATTGAGATTTCAGTTTTAAAAATCATGTTTTCGAATAAGGATTCGATTTATGTTTCTGAATTCATGAATCAGGGAAGTTGAAATTTTTACTTTTCTTAAGCTTATAGTGTTAGTTTTCATTTCCAGTGATATTTCAAATTTAATTTAACTTAAACAAATTTTCGAACCCTTCTCTATGACAAAACAAACAAGTTTTATTTTAAACTTGAATCCAAACAAAGATTGGATTAAAGGAAAATGATTTTGAATCAAAAATGAAGCCTGGAATTCAAAACAGAGAAGTACAGCAACATGCACACACAACTATATACATCCATATACACACAGAACCATCTACATATTCACACAAACACAATTACCTCAGAAGTTAACATGCGACTATATTTACTTAGTTTATTTTTTTTATAAAAATGTTACTCACCTGTTTTGAAAATAAAGAACAGAGCACCCCATTTGAAACTTGAAAAGCTTGTTACTGCTTTGTTTAAACACTGGAAAGATTTGAAACCTTGATTAATCTTGGACTGGAAAATACTTGAAAGTCTAAAACTGGAATGCTTGATCTTGTTTGAGAAAGTTACAGTGTTTTTTTTTGGATTTTGATTTGAGAATTTGTTACAGGACTTTGATTTTGGGTTTGTAGAGTGTTTTACAGGTCTTGATTTCTGTTTTAAAGATAGTTTACAAGTTAAATTTCTTTGTTTAGAGAATGTGAAGATAGCAAAAGAAATAGAAGAGAGGGAATAAAGGTTTATATAGTGTTTATTATGATTTACTAGAAAAAGGAAATAAAAGAAATGGACACTTGTACAATTTAACACCATTTGTCAATTACATTATTAATTTCCTTACACATGTTAACAATAGCTTCATAATTAAACACTTGTATTTATTCATTTATATTTGTTATTAAATGGTTTAAAAGCCTTTGAAATAAATTTCCTAACTAACAATTACCTTTCTAAATTAATAAATGCTTTCTTAATTTTAAATAAATAAAACCCTTTAAAGAAAATAAAGTAAAAACCAATTATATTTTAAATAAAGTCATATAGTATATTTTTACTCCATTTCAAATGCTAATATAAACTTTTGTAATTAATTTACAATTAAATAATTACTTTCTAAATTATATAAAATAAACTTATTTAAGGAAAATATTATAAACAAATCTTATTCTAATAAACTTTATTATTTTATTCCAAAATATTTTTAAGACACATAACCTTTAAATTCCAAATTCAAATTCAATTAAAAAATCCAATTTAAGATCAACTTAAACATATATATTTAAACAAACATAAATTCAATTTATATATAATAATTCTCTATATATATATACATACACACAACATATTATTATTATTGTTTGAAAATATCAATTTTTGCCAATTTAAATGATTATACTAGAAAAATTATCAAACCAATACTTATTCAGATATATACTTTCATTACCAGAATTATTTATTTAACTTATGGATCAGTATTCCTACTAATTAAATTTAGTTACTTTATCAATTACAGATATTCTAAAATTCAAGGTTATCACATATAACTATAAATATTATAGTCAAAATATTATATTAAAAAAATTTAAAATAAAAAATAAAATTAGTTAAGATATTAATTAATTAAATTAATCAAATAAGATTTAATTAACAAAATTAATACAAGATTTATACATAAGATTATTATATTAGTTAATTAAATATAAAGTGTTATAAAAGAATTAAACTTAAATAATATAAATGTATAATAAAAGGTGGAATAATTAGAAACTCAAAATAAATTTAAGGAATAGACACATATGTATAGTATGTATACAGTGATTTCAGATGTGCGTGACACTTGAATCATGAGGGTATTTAATAAGTAATACATTCTTCCATAAGTCGATATCACTTAATTTAAATATTTTAAAGATTATGGATCTTTAATACAAACTTGTACTCTATCATTTATATGTTAATAGATTACATGCATACTCCTTAGTTCTTGATCTTTCCTCAAGCTAGGGATGTTGGCATTATTAATATATAGAATATACGAGGTAACATAATTACATATATTTGTTGAGCTTTCCTTAAAGTATGTGCATTATACTTAGGTCGTACCAAAATGGTAGGTATGAGTGAATAATCTCTCATTATTTGTTGAACTTTCCTCAATGTAGGAATGAGATTAGGACAAGGATAACAAGGTTTGGAGTAATGTATGATACAACTAATTAGGAGTTATCTATCGTATGCAGAACTATGATTTGTTGAGCTTTCCTTAAGATCAGAATCCCAAGGCGTATAAATCCAAACACCCACTAGAGATAAAATATGCTTGCTATGAATAAACTATGCTTTCCTTAATATCAGAATCCTAATAGCAGAATCCAAAGGCATATAAATCCAAACACCCACTATGATAAATATAAAATCAAGTGGGAGTCATATTACAAATATTGAATGGTAACACTGAACTTATAATATTATTAAAACATTTGCTATGTATAAAGTTAATATAGTCTACACTGATACATTTGTGCAATAAATAAAATTGAAAAAATGTCATCAATTAAAGCATAGTACTGAACTAAATTAATATTGACAAATAAAAATATAAAATATGCTTGCTAATAAATGTTTGCATGTTTTTAATTTAAGATACCTGCAAGCACTTTATTATACAACTACTAAATACATTCGTAATTTGGTCACTTACGTGTCTATTTATCGAGATCGTGTATTGCCTTCTATGAGTTTCAAATTCTGAAAGAAACAAAAGGATATGAATATTTAATCCGTATCAGATCACATATATAAACGTTATACGGTGAACGGTCGCGACCCGAAGTGTACGAAACCTTGATGAAATTGGTTCATTCGGGATAAGTAAATAAACATAGCATGAGATCGTGTATTATATATGATTGATTACAATAATGATCTTATTTGTTAAATGTAATACTAGATTGAAAGGCTAAAAAATAGATCCAAGAATTCAATCACTGAAATGTATGTGCGATCAGTTCACGTAAAGTATAACATATCGAATATCCTAAAATGTTAAGGATGACCAAATGCACTTTTTTAAAGGGATGTTATGATATTTTGGTAAGGGTTTCCTTCGAATGGTTCGACCATTTTGAAAGGAAAGCGAATGTACAAGAGTAGATGTAGCCTAAGACACGGTTGGGATGAAGAGATTGACTTGTCATTTCTACTTCATAAAGAAACATACGAAACGAGATTGTAAAATAATAATTAATACCTAATATTGGAATTAAAATATGATTTCTATTCTAAAATGTATTTTCGTATAGAAAATTATTTTCTATGGGAATTATTCATTTCTTTGAGTTTAAGATATTTGATCTGAAAACTCTTGACTGTAAACTGGTTACAGTAGAAGGAATAAATAGCTTATATGTAGTGGTTGAATGAAGCCTCGTATTTCATGTGTTATTATATTAATGGTGGAAATAGTGGAAGCATGCCATATAACACTTATTGTCACATCAAGTAATGAAAACTGTTCTCGTAAAACATACCAAATATTATTTGTGAAATAATAAATGTTTTCAGTATTAAATGAAAAATAGAGATAGTTTTATTTCGGTATGAATATTATGAATATTCATTATAAAATAAGACATATTTATTGGCTGTTGTTTTCATAACAAAATGATGCATTGAGAAATACATTAACTAAAATTGTTTACAATTATTTTAGAATTATAGACTATGTCACTGCTTCGAGGAATAATTCTTTGATTATATGATTGTGAGTCGTACGGTACCAATGAATTACAACTCAAATGATTAAGGGCAAAGCACCCATTTAGTGAGAGCATCGTAAGAGTTGTTGAACTTTTTGAATTGATACATATAGGTGTACGCAAGCATAAGTCTATTAATATAAAACGGTTCCTCATACTTCGTTGTATTCACCGATTAGTTATCATAGACATATATATTTGATAAACATGTAGTACATCTATGATAAGCTCATAGAATATAAAATAAAATAATGTGCAATAGAAAATAAAACTGATTCGGTTTGATCGAATAAGGGGATATATAGGAAAGAGTTTCGAACGTACCTAAAAATGAATAAATTCACCACTAGAAAAGAGCATACGATAGAATAGGAAAAACGCTATAAAAATCTACTATAGTGGTTCACTAAATGATGTATAT
The DNA here is from genome assembly GCA_030765085.1 of Allium cepa. NCBI lineage: Eukaryota > Viridiplantae > Streptophyta > Magnoliopsida > Asparagales > Amaryllidaceae > Allium > Allium cepa. The sequence goes on from CM060939.1 coordinate 257,993,168, forward strand.
CGACATGTTATAAAAATAATGGATTATTACAGCACAAAATAAACTGCTATAAAAAATGATGTTTTATACCGCTTTCTTTCTACTATGTTATTTTAATTGTAGTGGCAAAATATGTGTTATTTTTTTATAGTGCACAACAACCGCTATAAAACACCTCTGCATCAACATATTGCAAAAAAATAATGTTAGTTATAGCGTAAAATTACTACTATAATAATGACATTTTATAGCGCTTTTCCTCCACCATTCAAAGTTTACAATAGCGAGAAATATGTTTTATTGTTATCTGATATAGCACACAATAAACGCTATAAAGAACCTTAATGGCGGTTTAATAAATGTTGTATATATTATAGTACATATTGAACAATTTTGAAGCACCAATAAACTGCAATAAAACATGTAGATACAATAGCATTTTTTTATCCACTATCATTCAGCGAAATGGACCAACTATATGTTTATTTTTTATATTATATGGATGCTGAGTTTAAATTTGCATGCGTCTTCATTTCCAATTTTCTCAAAAATCACATATGTTTCCATGTGTCTCGGTAGTTTAATTGTCCTATATTTTTCATTACTTTTTTTATTGTTGTTATTTCCTAAAAGAATTATTAACCAAGTTTTTAATCGAACAGAATTCAATAAGAACTAGAATATCTATGACACGTCAAAATATCTTAAGGATCGATCAAGAAGACCAAAGGAAAATGAAGAGAAGGACTCAAGAAGAAAGATGTCAAAAAAGCTAAGTTATGGATCATTGGCCATCCATCACCTATGGATTGCTAGCAATCCATAATGCTTTCTCTTTACCTCTAATCTTCTTGCATCATTTTCCAATATTTTTCCTAGGGATCTTTGCCAAGTTTCATGATATTTCAAGCAAGCTAGTTCAAGAAATGAGCATTAAGCCGATCCCAGTCATAATTCAATGCAACTTGTATACAAATCACCATCAAACCAAGGCAGCTTGTTACCATATTACATGGAGAACATCTATAAAAAGCAAGGAATGCAACCAAAAGAGGCGATCCAAAAATCCTTTAAGTACATGGATAACTAGCGATCCATCACATTAATTTGGATCGTTGTGAAACTTTCAAAGCACTTTCATATTGTCATGTTAGGTCTCTGGCAAAGCAGCCTAGTCCAATAGCTCTTCAACCCCTATAAATATAATCCTACCTATAATATAAAGAGGATCTTCTGGGCTGCCTGTAGGAACTCTATAGAAACTATTTTTCAGCCTTCTTCTCCCACACAACAGTCACCTAGAGGTTCACTGTGATTCTCCAGTGAACTCTTGAACTCATGAATTAATCTAACTTAGGAGATTCAATCATACTGTAATCTAACTCCACTTGTAATAGCAGTTAGTTAGTAGAAAGTTATAATGTGGACGTAGGCTTCTTTAATAGCCAAACCACTATAAAGATCTTCTTGTTCCTTTAATTTTTCTATGATCTACTATTCTTTTTTTATTTATTTTCCTTGATAAACAGCGCTAGTGATTTCACACTCAATCTAGGGTGTTGATCCATTTATTGGGTTAACATTTTGGTGCTTTCACTGGGAATTGAACCTAGGCTCAGATCTAGCTATCTATTTTGGATCAGACAGGTTCAGAAGTAAGATCCCTAATATTTTCTTAGAAAATTGGCTATTGAGAATCAATCGGACCAGGACAAAGAGAACTACTTCAGAAATATCTACAAGAGTTGTAATAGCTGGAGAGGAAACTAATCTTCAGCAAGTTGAAGTTAACGGCGCCAACACAGGAGATCAGCTGTCGGGATCCTCTATCCAACATGAAGTTGTCAATAAAGGAGAGTTAAACAAGATTGTTGATGAAATCAATCAAAAGATGGAGAACAGTCAAAAGGCTCTTATGGAAAAACTAAATGCCCTCCTGACCTTGTAATCACCGACTGCTCTAAGAACCATCGCAGAGCCTACGGCTGCCCTGGAGCAGGTGAACTCCTCGATTTCTAGCATAAATAGGAGAAACGGATAGCAACAGCAATAAGGAGTAGTAGGTGCAATCATAGAAATCACCATAGAAGGAAACACAAGCACTCCACCAACTATAAAGCGACCCACCATGAACTTAAATCTAGGGATGAAAACCCCATGTGAAGATATAGCGGTGGATCTCTCCAACGTCGAAGATTGTGAAAGTCAAACAACGACATATTTTCTATCGGTTAGAAAATCACCGTTAAAAAAATTATCGCTAAAACCCACAAGCCTACGGCGTACAGTTAAAGTACGTATACGAGTACGGGACGATACATAGGGAAATGAATTAATTTTCAATTCTACTCAATCAAATTAAACCAAAGCTTGAGATTGTCATAACTATAAAGAAATGCAAAAACTAACTACAAATAAAAGCGATCAAAATATGAGAATTGTGACGACCCGACTTTCTAACCACAGAAAATCGCATCATCTTGAAGAAAGAAAGGGATAGAAAAGAAAAGAAAGAGAAGAAAGAAGAAACAACATCAGAATCTAAACAGTGGAACGAATAAATTATATTAATAACATAAGTATTACATAGTATACAACACTAATCAGAGTTACACAGACAATACAACACATACTAGACAGTTATAAACACCTGTCTAGTTATTACAACTCAATACAAATCAATTAACACAGCGGAACACTATATATAACTACAACGCAGAAGCCTCCTGCTCCATTGCTCCTCCACAATTCGTCAAAGCTAACATAAATCCCTTGGCTACTCTTAAAAATTTGAGTACCCAAGAGTTTAAGAAAACATAAATAAACTCCAAGTCAGACATGGTTCTGGTGTGAGTAACAGGTTAAAGTTGCTTAACTTTGAAAACCCTTTGAAAAGAAAGGTATCACGTAAGACTTCCCACACATAAACATGGAAAAGTTTTTACCTTACGCTAACCAAAACATTTGAGAGGAAATCCGGTGATATTATAAAAGGTCTAGGGTTTTCAAGTAAATAAGAAATAGCCAAAATTGTTACATTTATTAAATTCCAGCTGCTATCCACAAAAGTGGGTATTACAATCAAAACCGAGGCACTTATTGGATTTTGGATTCCATACAATGGCAGGGGTACCGCCCGTCACAGTACGGGGCCTAGATCACCGTGCCGAGGATCACTCCCAATCCCCTGCAACACAAAGCCGGAACCATTCCTTACTGAACAGTTCCGAACAAGACCACCCCGCAGTTGCGATCAGCAACCGCACCACACAGCCAAAATAAAGGGACCTCTAGATAGGGGTAAATCTCGTCCTACTTGGGCGTGACCCACTTAGCCTTGCTGCACCTCCCCTATTTTAGCCATTCCCGGTTGATGAGGCTTGAGGCTACGATTACCTTTATAGAACACATCACGTAGAATGCTCATCGTCCACTTGACGATGTTCTGAAAGCATTCAATCCATACAAGTTCGTTTCGGGTTCGAACGAAACCGAAGGCATTATCTCGTTACACTCATTTTGGATTCACCCTCAGAGTTAACGACGATAACCCTTGCACTCTAAATCTTCACCTTCCTTCAGATACATGACCTATCGTTAATTTGGATCGATGTGGTTTTCGGATATCCAAATATGGAAACCCGATCCCGGTCTCACCGAATCCAAAACGTATCTTTTAAGGCCAAGTTGTTTTAAAGTTAAAACAATTTCAATTCATTATCTATATACACACAAATAGATAATTCTCAACATAACAATAGATAATCAACATTTTCATCACCAACAGATAATTCATATCATCAATATAAACAGATAATCCATATTATCTTCCCAATGCAACCAAAGCATCCATATCACACAGCATTATTCATCTCATAACTGAGGTTACAAACCATTCAAGCAACCAATATCATCCATTCATACATAAGCAAGGATTTAATGATCACACCATCTATAATTAATTTAAAATGAATTAAATTAATTACCTATCTCTAATTAATTTAAAATAAATTAAATTAATTACTTCATCTTTAATTAATTTAAAATGATTAAATTAATTACTTCGTCATTTAAAATCTTGCTTACCTAACTATTAATTGATTATAAATCAATTAATTAATCACCATCTCATTATTCATTTCAATTAATCATTCCTGATTAACAATTTTCTAATTACAATAAGTAATTAGCCTTTAAATTAATTACATAAGTTAATTATACTTAACTCTTTACAATAATTAACTTAATCAATTAATTAACTAAATTAATTACTTTAATCCTTTATTAATTAATTACTTCATTTATTTATTATTCCTTAATTAATCAATTCTAAATTACATCATTAGTTTTATTAATTAATGATTTCTAATTACATTTTTAAATTAATCACACTATTTAAATTAATTACATTAAGTAATTAATCTTCAATTAACCACATATATTAATCACCCTTGATTAATAACATCCAGTAATTAACTACCATTAATTACTTCATTAAATAAATTAATCCTTAATTTATTCTCAATTAATCCCTTGATTAATTAGAAAGTAATCTAATTCAAAATTACTTCCATTATTAAACCATCCTTAATTGCATCAAGTAATTATCAATTAATTACTTCCCTAAGTAATTACAATTCCATTAATTACACTAAGTAATTATTTATCAAATCATCAAGTGTTTAAATTAATTAAACTTAATTAATTAATCTAAACTAATTACATTAACCCAATTAATTACATCAAGTAATTAATTCATTAATTGCTTTATTAAGTAATTAAACATAAACAATTTCACAAATGATTATTATTAATTAATTAATCTAATTAATTATTAAATTAATCTAATTAATTATTAAATTAATCACATTAATTAATTGTTAAATAATCTTAGTTAATAACCTTCATTAACAATTCTTTAATTACTTTACTAAAGTAATTAACTTAGATTAACCATTATTAATTACAAATTAATTAATATTTAATTACTAATTAATTAATTACTAATTATTAAATTAATTAAGTGTTAACTGTAACTTAATTAATCCTTAATTACTTGATTAATTAATCTTTAATCATTGATTAAAATTTAATTAATAATCCTTAATTACAAATTAATTAACCTTAATTAATTAATCTTAAGTCTTAATTAACCAATTTAAAAATTCTTAATTACCTAATTAATCATCCATATCATTAATTAATTAAATAATTAATTATTCATTTTAATTAACTTAATTATTTAAATGAATCACAAATCATTAAAATTCTAATTATCTTTAAGATAAACATTTCTTACTTAATTAAAGTATTTAAAATAATTGTTTTCAAATTTATTTTAAATTTCATTTTTAAATTCCATTTTAAATTTAAGATTTTAAAACGAATATAAATTTATCTAAACAAGGTTTAAAAACAATTCAAAACCTTTTTATCTCATATGTTAAAGAAATATCCATTTATAAAGAAGTTTGAAAGAATTTAAAACCCAATTCATTTTTTAAAATTCAAAATTAATTTAAAAATACACTTAAACAAACAAAATTGTTTAAACCATTTAAATTTTAAAAACTTTCATTTATTTCAAAACTAAAATTAAATTTGATTTCAGATTACTTAAACTCAAAACTTACTTGCATTCAAACTTCAATTTAAATTTCAAATCATTTAACCATATTTTTAACGTAATCAAACAATTTAAATTTAAAACTTTATTTATTTTAAAAACTGAAGTTTAAACCCAATTCCAGATTTCAAAACTCAGATTTAAACTTATTTTAAATTTCTATTTTACAATTTTAAACTTCCAGTTTAAATTCAAAATCAATATACTTTTATACTTAAAAGTTTTTAAAACCAAATTTAAGTTTCAAACTTAAATTATTTCAAAACTCAGATTCAAATTAATTTAAATCAGATTTCAAACTCAGGTTTAAACTTATTTTAAAATTTCAGTTTACATTTTAAAATTTTACTTTTACTTTTAATTTTTAAAACAGAGACAGGTTTCTGTTTTACTTTTAAAACCTGAAACAACATCATAACATACTCGAGCCTGCCCTACAACGACTTCGAGTCCAAAGCTACTCTACTTCGAGTTAAAACTCGAATTTCCCGAGACCAACACGAGGCCACTAAAACCTGTAACCACCCAACATTCACCAGCATATCCACATCAGTCTGTGCACATGTACAGTGCCTCCGGCCAGCTCTGATCATCATCGGCGACCTCCCCACAGTCGACAATCATCAACTCAGATCACCCAAATAACAACCCAATCATCTCATGCTCAAAATCAAAATCGAGACCAAAATTCCCAAACCTAAAATCAGAAACCGTAACTCCATCAAAACCTGTCAACGTCTCCCCATGGAAGCTCCTACCACCATTGCCCCTGAAACTCCGACGAAGTCTTCGACAACCCACCATCTTGCAATGCCCAAGACCCCAAGCAACTTGATCAACTACAATGGCCGAAATGATCGATTCTTCCTAGCCCAGTAAAAATAGGGTTCTACACTGCAAATCACAACCACCTTCACCACAACCCTCTGATCATCATTCAGATAATTTTCCCCTCATCCCTGATCACTCCCCCACCTCCAGGAGGAATTTCAAACCATTCGAACACTTAGATCATCAGTTAGAACCCAAAAAGAAAAATACAATAAAACTAGAACTGCTCCCAAAATCTAACACTAGTAATTATGATTTTTCTTTTAAAACTCATGATTTGGTAAGATGATTTGATTTGTAATCTTGAAACATTGAATTGTAATGTTTGAATTTTTCACTTATACAATTTTTGCTCTGTTATTTTTATTTCCAGGTAATATAAAATTTTATTTAACTTATATGAATTTTTTAAAATTTACTTTATCTTGTAATAAACAAGTTTCATTCAAAGACTAAATCATAATAGCAACCAGATCAAAAGAAAAAGGATTTTGATCAACATGAGCTTGTATTGTAAACAGACAGTAACTTGTGAAACAGACATGCATCTCATTCCAACATATAGATATACACAGCAAATTCATAATGTATAATCATTTCTAATTGGAAGCATGAAAACAATTTTTACCTACTTAAATTTTTTTAAAAGTTGAGTTACTCACCTGAACAGAAGACAAGCACCAGATTTTGAAAAAGCCTTTTGAAAACTTTTAAAATTGGATTGCCCATGATTTCTAAAACTTGAGTTGTTTGATGCTTTTAAAACATTAAACTTGTTGCTTTAAAATGCTATTGCTCCCTGATTTACAACCTTGCATGCATGCATCAGCTTACAAGAAAATGCAGGCCTTTAAAGCAGATTAAAATTTGCTGGTTTGCTTTTATTTGGAAATGTGCATGATAGCTTCAGATTTTGAAAATTCCATGCATGTAGGCTACAGATTTCAGGTTGAATGATGAATGCAGTTTGCTTTTGAAAATGATTTGCAAGTTGGTTTACATCGATTTGATTTGTACTTTTGAAAATGGAAAGATTGCATGCTTGAAAATGTTACAGGAAATGATTTTGAAGAGGGATTTGCTTTAAACTTGAAAATGTATTACAGGGAAGTGATGTGCAGGATTTACATTTTTATTTGAAATGAAGATTGTTTTTTTTAGAGTGGAATGTTTCTCAGCTGAAAATTTCTTAGTTTAGAAATGGAAATGAGAAAAAGAAGGGAATGGAAAAATGCAAGTTTATATAACTAAATTTATGATAAATTAAAAATCAAAGAAAATAAAAATAAACAATTTGACACTTGTCTTAAGTGTTAACACTTGTAAATTTCTTGTTTAATCACTTAACACATGTTAAATTATGTTCTAAGAAAGCAACACATGTTATATTAGATCCTAAGATGTTTACACATGTTCTTTTAATTAATTAGTATTTTTAATTAAAGTTTAATATAATATTATGCTTAATTAATTAGTTTACAAATACTTAGTTATATAAAAAGATAATTTTTTCAAAGAATAAAACTAAGTATGATTATAAATAAAAACAATACACATAACAATTATTTGAAAAAAAAATATTTTTGATTATTTTAAATAAATTTATAAAAGAGGTCATAAATTACTTATTATTTATATGAATAAATGTTTTCATTAATTAGTTGTATTTTAACTTTCATATTTAATCTTACAAATCATATTTATAAAACAATATTTTAAAAAGAAATAAAACAAATCATATTATTAATCTTATTTAAACTTAAGCTAAAACTTTTTTAAACAATTAAACATTTATTTTATGTATTTAAAATCATATAGTTCTTTATTAAATAGCTTTGAAAAGCTTGATATTAAATAAATCATAATTTCCCAATTACCAAAATATTAGAATTTAGAAAATATGCTATATTAATTAAATTCAAAACCAAACTCATCTATTTAAAATATATATAAATATATATATACATTATAAATAGAAAACAATTTATTAGCATATTAAAAGATAAATTCACTAATTAATTATTTATTAAAGTAAGATTATTAAATCAATTCAAATTTATTTACAAAAATTATCAAAACAATTTAATTTTAAATATAGATTATTAAATTGATATTGTCAAAATTCCAGGATATCACAAGAATAGAAGGCAATTTAGAGGCAAATCCCTTCTCATGATCAAACAAATCAACACAATAAAATTATGATCTCTTTTTTTAGTCATTTGTGGATTAAGTTGATGTGTTTATCTTAAGTATGATCTATTTGTGCTATTAATCAACGCAGCATTAACCATCAAACTTTTACACACTATTCAAACCACTTGTCAAATCTCTTGAAAGTGATAATGAAATTAAATTTAAAATCTATTCTAAGGATGATCTATTTACTATTGATTAGTAACATATACCATCAAATTTTGATTCTAAATCAACTATATTACCAAAATCATATGTAGATGAAGAGGTAATTTGTGTTTATGTTTGTTTAAGCATAGCCTATTTGGTGGCAACAACATAGGCTATCAAATTCAATATTAAATAATAAAAGTTTACCACATGAAAAATTTCCGTTAAGCACAAAAGAGATCAAATGAAATTACTATGTTAACTTTATATTATTCATGAGAGCTTCATCACTCCTAAGATAAAGTGATTTTAACATGAAAGAAGAGAGCTAATTAAAATAAACTAAAAAGCTAATCTACTTGCATAAATAAATTTAAAGTACTTGCATTAAAGAAAGAGATCCAAACTACTAACATAAAAAGAAACATAAAAGAAAGGAACATGAATTAAAAGTGCATGAATTAAAATTGCATATAAATAAATTGCATAAAGAAAAGGCTAAGAAGCCATGAAAGAAACTTATATTTTATCTTTGATTTTGTGGCTACAACTTACATGAAAGGTAGGAAGATAATTACAGGAGACATAAGGGGTATTGTCACGACCCGAAGTTCAGCGTTTAAAAATCGACATCAAATACCTCACATGTATTCGACCGCCGGAGATTCGAACGTCGAATTTCAGTTCGGATAGAGCTTATAACAACAATTAGATGAATATAGCAGCGGAAAAACAAAACTGACAACATCAAAATCCCAAGTACAACATCACAGAATCATTACAACCACAATACCAACATCAGAGTATTTATATACATATACAACACAACTCCCAAAATAGACCATCATAAAAGAAATTCATGCGATCACTCCAAGAAAGTCTTTAAATGAAATGAAGTGATAGCGAACATCCAACTAATGAACCTCGAGATTCAAAAGTTTCAAAATATCTCCAAGTTAAAACCTTCAAACTAGTAGCCTCCAAACCATACGACTCCAAGATCCAGCTAGTACCAAAACACAGAAGACCTGCTACTAGGCTGCCCATGTGGAAATTGTGGGCACCTGGAGTTTAGAAAGGAAACAATAAACTCCGGGTCAGTCATGGGACTGGTATGAGTAAACCAAAAACAGTTGTTTGAAATAAAAGCAGTTTATTTTAAATCAAAAGCAACAAAAGAATTTGACAGAAATTCGCAATGCTTTTTGAAAATGAAACTACCATAAGGCCTCCCGCCACACACACAATGCAAACGCAGACTTGGGGAAGATTTCTCCTTATGACAGTCAAAAATGCTTAATACGAGAAAACACTTTAAATATTATTATTAGTGCATAGTGTGAAAACATTTTTCAAAAGTATAATATTAATCTTAGCCAGCATACGTACCATTATAGTATGCCTACTATAGCTACCATATTAGATGGCAGGTTCTACAACTAAAACTGTACTGGGTTCGTATTGGTAATTGGATTTCCAACAAATAGTCAGGCTAAGGAACTTCCTGGGCCACAAGGATACGCCTCTGGAGGGACGTCCCGAGAACCTAACCGGATCTCTGCCAACACAAGGTCGGGTTACCTCTATAACAAGGTAACTACTGACACGAGTATGCCAACCCCCTGTTGTAACCAACCTTTATCCGGGGCCCCAACGTCAATCAAAAAGGAATATATATATTTGCGATATCCACATAAGTTAAGTATCTGGGCTCCGTACCATGATACCACTTCTATCAGAAGGAAATGCACATACTCTAAGGGGCGCTACCCCCAATAACCTTGTTGCATCTTTCCTGTTTCGACCATTACCGGGTTGTGAGATTCGACGAAGTCTCGTCCACAAAGCTAAGCTTTTTCACAAAAGCCATGCTTTGATCATCTAATGATCAAATAAATGATCATCAATACACAGCAGCACTTAATGTACCACACTACCAAATTGGGAGTATATCGCTGATAACCTTCAACTACATAACCTCTGAGCTTGTACGTCTCAGAGAAGGGTGTTAAGCTAAGAGAATAAATTATCCGCCACCAATAGATATGTATTTGAAAGAAATTAGCTTTATATCTCAAAGTGTAGTGTCAGACACAAGACCATACAAGTCTGTTCTGGGTTCGAACAGAACGGAAGGCACTACATCCAATAGGAAGAAGTCCTTGCAAATCCGGGCGTCCACAATTCCGATCGGACTTCCCATCACTTAAGGAATCCCTATACCGGAGCAACTCGGTGCAGAGACAATCAATAGGTTATCCTATCGTCTTCGAAGACACCCGGTCTTCACCACCGGTCTTCAGTTTCTCTCCATTCGTCGAACCACTATTCGGAATGGGTTATATGACACAAATGTCCTTTCTCGGCTAATCCGAATAGTGAGCGTCAATTTTTAAAACATGTGGATATGTCATTCACAAAGATTCACAGGTTCGATGTGGGTTTCGGATAACCAACTGGAATCCGACTCCCTGTCGCATCGAAATTCAAAAGCCGTTTTACGGGCCAAAGGGGTTTCATATTCACACAGAAGTATATTCATCACAGATATCATAGTTTGGCATAAATCAATTCATATCATATATCGTCACAGTTACAATCAGGGATATCAATCAATACACATCATACAATAGTTATCAATCATATACAACTAAGATGAATCGATCAGGAGATTTAAACCAATTAATCACATAATTAGTTTCATTAAATGATTCTTTTAATTAACTTCCCAAATTAATTATCTTAATTAATCATAACCCCAATTTATTAAAGATAAATTCATTTAATCAAGTTAAGTTTAATTACATCATAAAATTTATTAGAAAACATTTAGTAATCAATTTTATAATTGGAAAGATATAATTTATTTAAAACAAAATGAGTTGAACATTAAATTTTTAGTATTTAAAATATTGGAAAAACTTGATCAATCTTGTTTAATAAATTTAATAAAAATCTCATCCCTTTCGAAACTTAATTTAAATATATCTTTAAACTTAATACATTTGAACTTGATTAAATTTCTTTATTAAACTTAGTTAAAACATTTACTTTTATTAGTTAAAATTTTAAACTGGGAAATACTTTCCAAACTTAAATCTGGTTCATTTTCAACTTAATATAAACTTTGAAACCCTAGAAACAAATTTTCTTAAAAACTGTAGCTTAACCACTACAAACCCGAGTCAAACAAAAGAAACCCGAGCATTCACGATAACCACTTCGAGTCTTCCCCGGAATTTCCTCCTACTTGCTTTGAGACTTTCAAAATTTAACCCGTGTGACACTTTTTTTTCAAAATTTTGTTAGATATAAAACCAACCCGATACCATGCTTATTTGACACGAGCATACCTTCGAGTTTCCACCCATTTCCCTCATGTATTGCTTCAAGTTCTCCCCTGTCTTCCCCAATGTTCTCAACTGACACGCACATGAGCATGAACATGTGCACGGCCACCTTCGCCGTCGCTGGTGGGTGCTGCGGCCACCCACGAGTCGTCGTGCATTCCTAAAACACTCCAGTAACCAGAATTTTTGAAGAAAATTCGAAAATGAGAAATTTGGGTCCTTCGTCCCCAAACCCATCGGAACGCCATTGGGAAAATTCGCTTCGCGCCGACGCCAAAGATCACCAGAGGCAGCATATCTCCGTCACGAGCTTCCCATGCCACTCATGCCTCTCCACCACCCGGTCTCTCCTAGTCCGATGCACCCAAGACAACAATTTTTGCCAATTACTGATCAATGCAGAAACAAGGGGTAAAACCCTAATTTGATCTCGTCTTCATTCCACAATGATTTAAAAAATCCCTGAGCATTTTTCTCAAGCTTCCCTACCCCCCAGCAAGCTTCACCCAAAACCGCCCGATGAACTATGTGGCTAATCATCAGAAATTGCCCAGAAATTCGAATATGATCATCATTACTTTACTAAATGAATACTTGCCTAAAAAAATCTGATTTGACTTTCAAAAATCATTATTTTTAATAAGCTTCCAGATGGTATATTTAAAATTTAAATTTACGAAGTTTGAATTTTTACATATTTTGCATTCACAGTGTTTTTCTTTTGTTCCAGGTTTCAAATCCTGAATAATATCTTTTTAAATGTTTAAACTTTCAATTTGAATCAATTTAACACATTTTTTCTCTGATACTTAAAGTCTTACACAACTAGAATCAAAGAACTTGGATTCTTGATAGGTTTCATAAAAAAAACCTGTAACTAGAACAGGGTTGTCAACATGCACAGGCAAATGCACAATTCATTCACAAATTTTTTGTTGCATGCAAACCATATTCAACTTGCATACATCACATATTCAATCAATCAGATAATAATCAAGTTTCTGGAAAAGTTTACTCACCCTTTTTTTATAGCAGAGACAATTTCCTGTTTTCAAATCTGGAACTCTTCTTTTTTCTTTTCCTTCTTCTTAGCTTGATTTCTTTTTTAATTTTATCTGCAGCAAGTTTTGTGTGAACTTGCTTAAGTTCTGATGGAATTTGCCCACTTAATCTTTTAACAAAAATTTAAAATTTAAATTACTTACAGTATTTTTTTTTCTGAACAGGGGAAGAAATTTGTGGCCTGCACTGTTTGAGCTTTGTGTTTGCTGTTGTTTTTTTTCATTTAAATTGATTCCTGAACTTTCCTAAATCTTTGAAACTCTTGCTTGATTCTGTAATGTTGGTTGAAGATTGGAATTATCCTTCCTTTCGCTTGAGATGTTAAGAGGAAGGTTGTTACAGATTTAACAGAATTTTTCTGGAAATCTTTTCTGGTTTCAATTGTTGAGGAATTGTGTTTGTTTCTTGATGATTTCTTCCTTTTTTCTGATGTGAAGATTTAATAGAATTTTCTTTTGAAATGAAAACAAAAGAAGATAAATGACTTGTAAAATCTTATTTTATTTCTCTATAACTTTCTTAAGTAAAAGAAATAATACAAATGACACTTGTAATTCCTTACTTCCTTTGAATTACATTTGTCACCATAGTCCTGTTAACTTTAACACTTGTAATAAAAAAAATTCTTATTTTATTAACCTAATAATTTGCATTATTTAAATTGTATTTATACTTACATTTTCCCGTTAACAAATATTAACTTTATATAAATGCATATTATTAAAAAGAGAATGGTTTTGAACTTTTTAAATACATATTAAATAATTCTCATAGATATGTATATATAAATGCAAACTATTTTACTAAAAACATTTATTTTAAAATTTAAATTCAAATTAAAAAAAAACAAATTCAATATTCAAATCTACCCATGTATGCACACATACATATATATATTTATATATATGAATAAAAGTTAAACTCAAATGATTTTAAAAACTTTTAATATTTCAAAATTTTAAACTTAAAAGAAATTTGAAATCCTTATTCATTTAAATCATCATTTATTTATTTATTTTAAAACTTTTCAAATTTTATTATAAAAGTTCAACATTTACCAATTTTAAATTGATAAATTTTGGTATGTTACAGATTTACCCCCTTAAGAAAATTTCGTCCTCGAAATTTGAAAGAGAGAGAAAAGCAAACAAAGAATATACGAATTCAGAAAGGAATAGAGAAATGGCTTACCAATTTAAGTCGAGATATCCACCCTGCATTTGGGATAAGACTTTTGCATACTGTCTTCTGTCTCCCAAGTACAATCCTTTGGATCTCCACCCCATTGCACTTTAACTAATTTTACAATCTTGTTCCTTAATTGCTTTTCGTCCCGATCCACAATCTTAATTGGTTCTCTTTTAACTGATAAATTTGGTATGATCTCTAGATCCTGCTGTGCTGCTTCTTCGATAATACTGTTTGGATCGGGCACGTACTTTCGAAGATGTGAAACGTGAAATACATCGTGTACGCCGGATAACCAGTTAGGTAGTTGCACTCGATATGCTAGAGGATCAATCCTTTCCAAAATAGGAAAAGGACCAAAGTATCGCGGTGCCAACTTACCAGTTTTCCCAAAACTTAACACACCCTGCATTGGAGATACTTTTAAGAAAACAGAATATCCAACTTGAAATTCCAAAGCTCTTCTTCTGCGGTCGTAAAAATTCATGCTCAAGTACTTATCACTTCTTGGGTAGTAATTGCTATCTTATTAAGGTCAGTTATCATAACTATTCGGAATCCACAAACTATTCCTACCAACGGGCAGAATTTCTTTGAATATGTTCTTGAATTTATTCGAGACTTGAGTAAAACTCAGACTGGAGCCTTTCGTCCAGTGGTTAGGACATCGTCTTTTCATGTCGAAGACACGGGTTCGATTCCCGTAAGGGATAGGTACTTCTCGGTACTCTGGGATATACACCAGCGGGTGGACCGGTTGGCGTTATGCCACTTCTCCTTCCTCATATGGTGATTCTGAATTATCCGTCGCCCCTATTAATATCAAAGTTCTCATTCTTCGAGAATCAGAAAGATCCTTTTCGAGTATGAATTTGTACATTTGGAATCTAGGCTCTTCTATTTTCTACTTATCGAACGGAAAGGAATAACCAATCGATGAAAGAACATGAAACCATTCTGTTTCAATAGAGGTACGAGAAAGGGTTGGGGGCAATGAAGTAGGTGAAGTGGTTGGATTTTCAACTCTTCTGGCTACTCTGAGCAGTTATTAACTTTTTCCGGATAAAATCAATCTTTTCAGTGGCCTCCTTAATCATGTCTGGTCCAAGAACCAGTCTATCACCGGATTCAATCCAGCATGGCGGTGATCGAGATGATTGACCATATAGAGCCTCAAAAGGAGCCATTTCGATACTGGCTTGATAGCTGTTATTATATGAAAATTCGACCAAATGCAAATAATCTTCCCAAGAACCACCAAAGTCAAGAATACAAGCTCGTAAAAGATCCTCTAATATTCGATTTATCCTTTCAGTCTGCCCATCAGATTGTGGATGATAAGCAGTACTGAAATTTAGCTTTGTTCCCAACGTGTCCTGAAAGGCTTCCCAAAATTTACCAGTGAAGATCGGGTCACGATCGCTCACTATACTACTCGGTATACCATGGAGACGAACAATCTCTTTGATATATAGCTCAGCTAAACTTGCTGTTGTCCGAGTGGATTTTACTGGAATGAAGTGAGCAGTTTTGGTTAGACGGTCCACTATAACCCAAATTGCTTCATTTCCCTTCTTGGTTCGTGGCAATCCATCGATAAAATCCATTGATACCTGATCCCGTTTCCATTTTGGCACTTCCAAAGGCTGGAGTAAGACCGCCATCTTCTTCTGGTCGCTTTTAATTTGCTGACATGTAGCACAGCGACTCACATATATGGATATATCTCTCTTTATTGTTTTCCACCAGAAGGTTCTTTTAATATCTCTATACATTTTATTTACTCCTGGATGGATACTGAGTTTTGACTTATGGCATTCATCTAAAACTTCACGTTTTAATTCTGGGATATCAGGGACACAAATTCTTCCTTTCAATCTTATAACTCCACTATGATTTGTTTCAAAACTAGTATCTTCGCCTTGAAGAATTTTCCCATAAATATCTCGAAGAAATTTGTCTTCATTTTGCTTGCTGGCGATTTTCTCAAGGAGAGTAGGAGTGACAACAAGATGAGCAAGAGTAACATGCTTTCTACTTAAAGCATCAGCAACTACATTGGCCTTACCGGGTGTATACAGAATATCTAGGTCATATGACGCTAGAAATTCTAACCATCGTTGTTGCCATAGATTTAAATCCTTCTGGGTGAAGAGATACTTTAAAGACTTGTGATCGGTGAATAATTCAAAATTTTCACCTAAAACAGAGAGAGTTCATTAAGTATATTTATTTAGTTAAGTTAAATTTCTTACATCGTTAAGAAAGCTGAAAAAGTTCTTACCCAGAAGACAGTGTCGCCAGATTTTCAAAGCGAAGGTAACAGCTAAAAGCTCCAAATCGTGTGTTGGGTAATTTTTTCTCATGCGGCCGCAATTGTCTACTCCCGTAGGCAATTACTTTTCCATTTTGCATTAGTACTGCACCCAAACCGTCTCCACAGGCATCAGTATAAGCAGATAATCCTTGGTTCTCGTTAACGATAGCGAGAACGGGAGCGGTAGTTAATCTCCTTTTTAATTCCTGGAAAGCTACATCACACTTTGGAGTCCAATTGAATTTAGCATTCTTCATTGTCAGCTTAGTCAATGGACTGGCCAACTTAGAAAAATCCTGGACAAACTTTCTATAATATCCCGCTAAACCCAGAAAACTTCGAACTTCTCTAGGAGTAGTGGGTCGCTTCCAGTCCAGAATTGCAGAAATCTTACTTGGATCAATAGAAATACCTTCTTCATTAACAATATGACCGAGAAATCTGACTTCTTTGACCCAAAAGTGACATTTTGAGAATTTACCGAATAGGTCATTCCTCCTTAATATTTCCAAAACAATTCTGAGATGTTCAACATGCACCTCTTCAGTTTTGGAATAAACCAAGATATCATCAATAAATACAAGGACAAATTTGTTAAATGCTTCTCGAAATACTCGAGTCATTAAATCTATGAAATACGCTGGAGTGTTGGTTAGTCCGAAGGGCATGACTAACCATTCTTAGAACATGTTAGGACCCCTGAAGGCAGTTAAATAAACACAATCCTCAGCTATTCGCAGTTGATGGAATCCTTGAGCTAAATCCATCTTAGAAAAGAATCGAGCGCCATGAAGTTGATCAAATAAATCGTCGATCTTGGGCAAAGGAAACTTATTCTTGAGAGTTTGCTTATTGAGGTCGCGATAGTCGACACACAATCTCAAAGACACATCGGATTTATCAACAAATACTACTGCTGAACCCTATTCAGAAACACTAGGACGAATCAGTCCTTTCTTTAGTAAATCTTGAGTTTGATTGACTAATTCAATTCTTTCCCGCAGTGCCATCCTGCGACTAGCATGAACGATAGGGCGAGCATTCGGGATTAAGTCAATTATGAATTCAATCTCTCTACGTGGGGGTAAAGATTCTACTTCTTTGAATACACCGGAAAAATGCTGGACAATAGGAATAGACTCCAGATTAGGTTCTGGATATCCCAACGTATACATCAGTTTTCCCTTTTCGGACTAGGGTCTTCACAAGAGATTTCAACAAAATTTCCAAGGTATGTTTTGACTAAAATTGTCCGATTATTACAATCCAATTTAGCTTCGTATCTTGATAACCAGTTCATTCCAAGTAAGATTTCAAATTCATTAAATTCGAGGATATAAAGATTGATAGGAAATTGATAGCAAGCATATGAAATAGGGACTTTCTTACAATACGAACAAAGATTTGCGGGACCTCCAACCGGATTTTTCACGCAAATAGGGTCGTCAACAAATTCAGTTTTAAGTTCTAATTCATTTACGGTTTGTTGGGAGATAAAGCTATGTGAAGCTCCCGTGTCAAATAAAACTCTAACAACTTTATTATAAATAGTAAGGTTACCTTCCAAAACACCTTTTCCCTTATCTGCTTTCAAAGTTGAAGGGTCTTCCTTTATCGCATAAACATTTGCCACCTTTGCTTGTTCCAACACTGGGCAATTCTTAACAACATGTACAGACTTGTGACAATTATAGCATTCTCGAGCTCCTTGATCATTCTTCACAGGTTGTTCCTTCTTGGCTTGCTTCTTCGGGTTCTTGCAGTTGTTTGAATAATGCCCCTTCTCTTGGCAATTGTAGCAAGTTAAATCTCTAGCCGAATTTCCTCGATTGTTCCTCTTATCCTTGCCTTGATGTGGCTTCTTGCCCCCAAACTTTTTTTTTCTTCCAATTCTGATTACTTGAATTCCCGCTTTCCCTTGGGATCTCCTGCATATCCAGGGTGGCATACCGATATCCCATATCAATAAGATCAGAGAAAGATTCTTTGATGTGTGCGGTCATCCTTTCGTGATATTTCTTGTTCGTCCCACGAATGAAATTTTCATTTTTCTTTAAAGGCGTATTCACCAACTCCGGTCCGAAACGGGATAATTCATTGAACTTGTTTAAGTATTCCTCAAAAGACAAGGCTCCTTGCTTTAAGTCCAGAAACTCTTGATACATTCGTGAAATTCCTGCCGACGGCAAATAGCGCTTTTCAAACACCTCTTTAAATCGGCTCCAAGAAAACTCTTCTTCAGGTTCATCTATTGTGACCGTTTCCCACCAGGCTGAAGCTTCATCTTGCAGCTGCCAAGAAGCAATTAGACGCATTTGATCATGCTGCAGCTTAAGCCCCTTAAAGATCTTTTCACATGATCTTATCCAAGCCTGGGCCTCAATAATTGATTCTTTGCCAGTGAAAGGCCTACCACCCAGCCTTGTGAAACTCTTATGCAAATCAGCCAGATTTGGCTGAGGTTGAGTAGGTATAACTGCTTCCGCTGAAGGGGAAACTTGACTAGCTGTTGTAGCATTCCCTTGACTCCTAGCTCTACCTCTGCGCCCACCCATTCTTACTATCTGTAATTAGTAAGAAACTTGATTTAGAGATTCGGACGAGATATCTTAAGGAATATCAGTAGTTAAAGAAAATAGACTAAGAAATTTTGGGTTTTAGTCTTGGTTTATACTCATTCTAGGGTATACTTCACCCTATCCCTAATGAGCCATCTAATTTGTTATACTCCGTGGCTAAAGTTCTTATTCAACCTTTAGCTCTGATACCACTTGTCACGACCCGAAGTTCAACGTTAAAAAATCGACATCAAATACCTCACTTGTATTCGACTGCCGGAGATTCGAACGTCGAATTTCAGTTCGGATGGAGCTTATAACAACAATTAGATGAATATAATAGCGGAAAAACAAAACTGACAACATCAAAATCCCAGGTACAACATCACAGAATCATTACAACCACAATACCAACATCAGAGTATTTATTAACATATACAACACAACTCCCAAAATAGACCGTCATAAAAGAAATTCATGCGATCACTCCAAGAAAGTCTTCAAATGAAATGAAGTGATAGCGAACATCCAACTAATGAACCTCGAGATTCAAAAGTTTCAAAATATCTCCAAGTTAAAACCTTCAAACTAGTAGCCTCCAAACCATACGACTCCAAGATCCAGCTAGTACCAAAACACAGAAGACCTGGTACTAGGCTGCCCGTGTGGAAATTATAGGCACTCGGAGTTTAGAAATGAAACAATAAACTTCGGGTCAGTCATGGGACTGGTATGAGTAAACCAAAAACAATTGTTTGGAATAAAACATTTTATTTTAAATCAAAAGCAACAAAAGAATTTGACAGAAATTCGCAATGCTTTTTGAAAATGAAACTGCCATAAGGCCTCTCGCCACACACACAATGCAAACGCGGACTTGGGGAAGATTTCTCCTTATGACAGTCAAAAATGCTTAATACGAGAAAACACTTTAAATATTATTATTAGTGCATAGTGTGAAAACATTTTTCAAAAGTATAATATTAATCTTAGCCAGCATACGTACCATTATAGTATGCCTACTATAGCTACCATATTAGATGGCAGGTTCTACAACTAAAACCGTACTGGGTTCATATTGGTAATTGGATTTCCAACAAATGGTCAGGCTAAGGAACTTCCTGGGCCACATGGATACGCCTCTGGAGGGACGTCCCGAGAACCTAACCGGATCTCTGCCAACACAAGACCGGGTAACCTCTATAACTAGGTAACTACTAACACGAGTATGCCATCCCCCGGTTGTAACCAACCTTTATCCGGGGCCCCAACATCAATCACAAAGGAATATATATTTGCGATATCCACATAAGTTAAGTATCTGGGCTCCATACCATGATACCACTTCTATCCAGAAGGAAATGCACATACTCTAAGGGGCACTATCCCCAATAACCTTGCTGCATCTTTCCTGTTTCGACCATTACCGGGTTGTGAGGTTCGACGAAGTCTCGTCCACAAAGCTACGGTTTTTCACAAAAGCCATGCTTTGATCATCTAATGATCAAATAAATGATCATCAATACACAGCAGCACTTAGCGTGCCACACTACCAAATTGGGAGTGTATCGCTGATAACCTTCAACTACATAACCTCTGAGCTCGTACGTCTCAGAGAAGGGTGTTAAGCTAAGAGAATAAATTCTCCGCCACCAACATATATGTATTTGAAAGAAATTGGCTTTATATCTCAAAGTGTAGTGTCAGACACACGACCATACAAGTCTGTTCCGGGTTCGAACAGAACGGAAGGCACTTCGTCCAATAGGAAGAAGTCCTTGCAAATCCGGGCGTCCACAATTCCGATCGGACTTCCCATCACTTAGGGAATCCCTATACCGGAGCAACTCGGTGCAGATACAATCGATAGGTTATCCTATCGTTTTCAAAGACACCCAGTCTTCACCACCGGTCTTCAATTTCTCTCCATTCATCGAATCACTATTCAGAATGGGTTATATGACACAAAGGTCATTTCCCGGCTAATCCGAATAGTGAGCGTCAATTTTTAAAACGTGTGGATATGTCATTCACAAAGATTCATAGGTTCGATGTGGGTTTCGGATAACCAACTGGAATCCGACTCCCTGTCGCATCGAAATTCAAAAGCCGTTTTACGGGCCAAAGGGGTTTCATATTCACACAGAAGTATATTCATCACAGATATCATAGTTTGGCATAAAGCAATTCATATCACATGTCATCACAGTTACAATCAGGGATATCAATCAATACACATCATACAATAGTTATCAATCATATACAACTAAGATGAATCGATCGGGAGATTTAAACCAATTAATCACATAATTAGTTTCATTAAATGATTCTTTTAATTAACTTCCCAAATTAATTATCTTAATTAATCATAACCCCAATTTATTAAAGATAAATTCATTTAATCAAGTCAAGTTTAATTACATCATAAAATTTATTAGAAAACATTTCGTAATCAATTTTATAATTGGAAAGATATAATTTATTTAAAACAAAATGAGTTGAACAATAAATTTTTAGTATTTAAAATATTGGAAAAACTTGATCAATCTTGTTTAATAAATTTAATAAAAATCTCATCCCTTTCGAAACTTAATTTAAATATATCTTCAAACTTAATACATTTGAACTTGATTAAATTTCTTTATTAAACTTAGTTAAAACATTTACTTTTATTAGTTAAAATTTTAAACCAGCAAATACTTTCCAAACTTAAATCTGGTTCATTTTCAACTTAATATAAACTTTGAAACCCTAGAAACAAATTTTCTTAAAAACTGTAGCTTAATCACTACAGACCCGAGTCAAACAAAAGAAACCCGAGCATTCACGATAACCACTTCCAGTCTTCCCCGGAATTTCCTCCTACCTGCTTCGAGACTTTCAAAATTTAACCCGTGTGACACTTTTTTTTCAAAATTTTGTTAGATATAAAACCAACCCGATACCATGCTTATTTGACACGAGCACACCTTCGAGTTTCCACCTGTTTCCCTCGTGTATTGCTTCGAGTTCTCCCCTGTCTTCCCCAATGTTCTCAATTGACACGCACATGAGCACGTACACGCAAACGGCCACCTTCGCCGTCGCTGGTGGGTGCTGCGGCCACCCATGAGTCGCCGTGCATTCCAAAAACACTCCAGTAACCAGAATTTTTGAAGAAAATTCGAAAATGAGAAATTTGGGTCCTTCGTCCCCAAACCCATCGGAACGCCATTGGGAAAATTCGCTTCGCGCCGACGCCAAAGATCACCAGAGGCAGCGTATCTCCGTCACAAGCTTCTCATGCCTCTCCACCACCCGGTCTCTCCTAGTCCGATGCACCCAAGACAACAATTTTTGCCAATTACTGATCGATGCAGAAACAAGGGATAAAACCCTAATTTGATCACGTCTTCATTCCACATCTAAAAAATCCCTGAGCATTTTTCTCAAGCTCCCCTACCCCCCGCAAGCTTCACCCAAAATCGCTCGATGAACTATGTGGCTAATCATCAGAAATTGCCCAGAAATTCGAATATGATCATCATTACTTTACTAAATGAATACTTGCTTAAAAAATCTGATTTGACTTTCAAAAATCGTTATTTTTAATAAGCTTCCAGATGGTATGTTTGAAATTTAAATTTACAAAGTTTGAATTTCTACATATTCTACATTGTCACTGTGTTTTTCTTTTGTTCCAGGTTTTAAATCCTGAATAATATCTTTTTAAATGTTTAAACTTTCAATTTGAATCAATTTAACACATTTTTTCTCTGATACTTAAAGTCTTACACAACTAGAATCAAAGAACTTGGATTCTTGATAGGTTTCATAAAAAAAACCTGTAACTAGAACAGGGTTGTCAACATGCACAGGCAAATGCACAATTCATTCACAAATTTTTTGTTGCATGCAAACCATATTCAACTTGCATACATCACATATTCAATCAATCAGATAATAATCAAGTTTCTGGAAAAGTTTACTCACCCTTTTTTTATAGCAGAGACAATTTCCTGTTTTCAAATCTGGAACTCTTCTTTTTTCTTTTCCTTCTTCTTAGCTTGATTTCTTTTTTAATTTTATCTGCAGCAAGTTTTGTGTGAACTTGCTTAAGTTCTGATGGAATTTGCCCACTTAATCTTTTAACAAAAATTTAAAATTTAAATTACTTACAGTATTTTTTTTCTGAACAGGGGAAGAAATTTGTGGCCTGCACTGTTTGAGCTTTGTGTTTGCTGTTGTTTTTTTTCATTTAAATTGATTCCTGAACTTTCCTAAATCTTTGAAACTCTTGCTTGATTCTGTAATGTTGGTTGAAGATTGGAGTTATCCTTCCTTTCGCTTGAGATGTTAAGAGGAAGGTTGTTACAGATTTAACAGAATTTTTCTGGAAATCTTTTCTGGTTTCAATTGTTGAGGAATTGTGTTTGTTTCTTGATGATTTCTTCCTTTTTTATGATGTGAAGATTTAATAGAATTTTCTTTTGAAATGAAAACAAAAGAAGATAAATGACTTGTAAAATCTTATTTTATTTCTCTATAACTTTCTTAAGTAAAAGAAATAATACAAATGACACTTGTAATTCCTTACTTCCTTTGAATTACATTTGTCACCATAGTCCTTGTTAACTTTAACACTTGTAATAAAAAAAAATCTTATTTTATTAACCTAATAATTTGCATTATTTAAATTGTATTTATACTTACATTTTCCCGTTAACAAATATTAACTTTATATAAATGCATATTATTAAAAAGAGAATGGTTTTGAACTTTTTAAATACATATTAAATAATTCTCATAGATATGTATATATAAATGCAAACTATTTTACTAAAAACATTTATTTTAAAATTTAAATTCAAATTAAAAAAAAACAAATTCAATATTCAAATCTACCCATGTATGCACACATACATATATATATTTACATATATGAATAAAAGTTAAACCCAAATGATTTTAAAAACCTTTAATATTTCAAATTTTTAAACTTAAAAGAAATTTGAAATCCTTATTCATTTAAATCATCACTTATTTATTTATTCATTTATTTTAAAAAAATTCAAATTTTATTATAAAAGTTCAACATTTACCAATTTTAAATTGATAAATTTTGGTATGTTACGGGTATTTATGCATTCTTAAAGCCCTAATTCACATTTTAGGGGATTACTTAAAATGCCCTTTAGAAACTGCAACCTCCAAGTAGTCATTAGAGAATTAATTAATCCCACAATAATATTTGCATGTGTTTAATCTCCATTAGCTTTAAATTGTAGTCTATGGGTTAGTGGGTAGGTAGGCTCCTCCATGTTCCATGAATTCCTTTAATTCTTCATTCCTTTATCTTCCTTCACTTGTGCATGCATACATACATGAAACCACTTCCAATATCAAATTCCTAAAGTAACATCATTAAAGTGTGCAAGTAAATTTTATCAAAAATTAACACATATAAAAATGACTATTTTTCCCTCATATGATTATGAATGAACGATGATTTGAAAACACTTTAGATTTTGCTAAAAAACATAAAAACATCCCAATATGTTCATTTATTTAAATAAAAGTAGCACTAGTACGAAATAGGTCTGTTGCTTCATCTTATTTGCATCGGTTGTAAGCACAACCGACACAAATAGAGTAATTTGTGCCGGTTCCTTCTTAACCACCGAAGCAATCGACACGTGGGAGTAGCAGAAAATTATAGAAATGTAATATACGTCAGTTCTATATAACAACCTGACACCATTAAATAGAAGCAATATATACTTTTTGCGTCTTTTGCTTTTGCAAGCGACACAATTAATATTATTTGAGTCGGTTTTGGAGGAACCGACACACATGCACATGCTCTTTTTCCCATTTCGATCTACAGCCTCCTTTTTTTTCCCCCGCGAACCCTAATTTTGGGAGGGAAACCAAAAAATTAAAATAAAACAACAACCGCGTACCCGGCCCGCCTCTTTCCTTCTTCCCAAACTAACAAAACTTCGATCAATTCACGCCTGTTTCCATAAAATCGCCGCCATTTTCGATCGATTCGCTCACTCCATTTTCCTTTGCAGCAACTTTCTACCCTAAATCTCTGAAACCCATTACGATTAATTGATCGCTCACTCCTCCAGTTAACCATCAATGAATATACAATGGATATTGATTCGCTCACTCCAGTTTACTCACTAATTGATCGAGTCTCATTCCAGTTTCCTTGTGCACAATCGTAGGTACTAATTTTGATTTTCTAATATATTTTTATGAAGTTGAAAAAAGTATAGCCCCATCTAATTGAACATTCTTCATTTCCGTCATCATTGTACTCTCCTCCAGTTATAACCGCCGGCCAGTTAAAGTCATAATTTGAAGGTTTCTGTAATTTGAAACAGGTAATTGTTTGGTTTGAATAATGATTGCTAATTTATCAGGGTATTTGGCTTCTTATTACATTTTATTTTTCCATTTTCTGGAAATTTTAGATAGATCTAGAGCTAAAGGTATGCAACTTGCTATACACTGTCACTTTACTTCCTGTAATAGTACATGTAAATCTATGTACACTGTCATGTTACTTGCTATACACTGTCACATTGGCTAAAGGTGTTTTGGTTATTTACTTGCTATAAATCGTCACGTTGGCAAATAGTTTTGAATGCATATGTACAAAGGATTTTGGATAAGAGGATTTCTCATGAATTTGAAGTTCAAAATATACATCAGTTTTCAAATATATTTTTTATAGATTTAAGTCTTTGAAAATATTAATTTTCTTGTATATCTGCTTTACAAAAACAACAATTTTGAGAATATCGAGTGTTAGCATCTTAGTTTGCTCCATGAATTTGGAGTATATGATATGATTTTATAAACAACATATGAAGTTATGAATGTGGGAATATTAATATATTTGATTTTTAAATTCGCAAGGTTTTTTGAGCATATGCTAGGTTTATATGTAAGTGATTTCATAGAATGAGGTTTTTAAAGTACAAAATTTTATGTCTGCATTAGTTTCATATATATAAAGCTTAGAGAAGGTTTTAAAAGGGATTTAAAATTTATATAAAATTTTATAGATAAAGGGATCACCACAAAAAAACATTGACTTAAAGCAACAATTTAGGAAATTGAATTGATATTTCTGTTACTGGCAGTCATTTTTAATTTACAAATATTTTAATTATGTATCAAGAAATGTAGTTTGTGGTAGAAGTTATGTCATGATTTAATTAGTCAATAAGGTATGTTCCCATTAATGTGTTAGGTGGTGGTTAAGATCCACATCTGTAGGTTAGTGGATAATTGTTTTTAGTTTATTTGAAATTCTAACATCTTTATGTTCCTAGAAAGTATAGAGTATTTCAAATTCTAACATGGTATCTAGCAATGCACTTGCAAGAATATAAATTCTAACTTCTTCATTTTCAATATCTAAGTTTATATGATCTGATGTTGAGGAATAATTGAAATATCCAAACAAACATAAGAAACACTTATGATTTATCTTTTTGCTTATGTAGTGCGTCTCTAGCAATTTCACATGGATCGTAATTGGATGTATAACGTGAAACGTAGTGATGATGAGTTCTTGAACAAAATGGAAGGATTCATCAAGTGTGCGTTGAATGATCAATTAACAAGAAGAGAAGAAACAATTTTTTGTCCTTGTGATCAGATCAGATCAGGGATCACATAATTCGGTATGGGTTCAAGAAAAATTATACACAGTGGATATGGCATGGTGAAAGCATACTTAGTACACCTAGTTCTAGTAATCATTACATTGATGAGGATGACCAGGAAGGTACCGTGAATAACGAGGTAAATGATGAGACTGATGAGATCGACAATGTTAATGAGATGTTTGATGATGTTCAAGAACATTTGATGGAAGAGCCAAAATTGTACGAAAAAATATTACTTGATGCTGAGAAGCCTTTGTATTCTGGTTGTGCTAAGTTTACAATATTGTCTGCTGTGCTCAAGCTTTTCAATTTAAAAGCAAAACACGGGTGGAGTGATATAAGTTTTACATCATTGTTGGGACTTTTGAAAGACATGCTACCGAAAGGTAACGAGCTTCCTACTTCTAATTACGAGGCAAAGAAAATTATGTGTCCAATTGGCATAGGATACAGAAAGATACATGCATGTCCAAATGATTGTATTTTGTATCGAAATGAATATGAGAGCTTGCATGAGTGTCCTAAGTGTGGATTATCCCATTACAAGTCGCGAGAAAATGTTCATAACGACCCAGATAAGAAATGGCCTCCAGCAAAGGTTTTATGGTATTTGCCCATTATACCAAGGTTTAAACGTTTATTTGCAAATAAAGAAAATTCAAAAAACTTAAGATGGCATGCAGATGTGAGGAAGGATGATGGATTACTAAGGCATCCAGCCGATTCTCCGCAGTGGAGAAATATCGATACCATGTATTCTAGTTTCGGCGAAGAAATAAGAAATCTCAGACTTGGTCTTTGCACAGATGGCATAAATCCATTTGGCAATCTTAGCAGTCAACATAGTACTTGGCCGGTTCTTTTGGTGATTTACAATCTTCCGCCTTACTTGAGTATGAAGCGCAAGTACATTATGTTGTCTCTTATGATTTCGGGACCACGACAACAGGAAATGACATCGATGTTTATCTAGCTCCTCTTATTGATGATCTAAAACTTTTGTGGGATAAAGGTGTGCGCGTATTTGATGCATATAGTAGAAGTGAATTTACATTACGCGCCATGCTTTTTTGTACCATAAATGATTTTCCCGCATATGGTAACTTGTCTGGATATAGTACAAAAGGTGCTACAGCATGCCCAATTTGTCAAGACGACATGGCTGTTGAGCGCTTGCATTTTTGCAAGAAAAATGTGTATATGCATCATCGTAGATTTCTCCCTTTCAATCATCCTTATCGTAAAAAGAAGAAACCTTTCAATGGGGAGATAGAAAGCGGAGTTGCTCGTTTGCCATTAACAGGAAATGATGTATATGAACGGATCAAGGATATTGAAAATTTATTTGGCAAAGCCTTTCCTCTTCAAGAAGGCATGTGGAAGAAAAATTCTATATTTTGGGAACTTCCATATTGGAAACATTTACAAGTTAGGCATTGTCTAGATGTAATGCATATAGAAAAAAATGTTTGTGACAGTATCATTGGAACACTCATGAATATACCTGGTAAGACAAAAGATGGTGAGAAAGCTAGACAAGATATGTTGAAAATGGGTATTCGAAAGGAGTTAGCACCAGTAGAGAAAGGTAAACGTATTTGGGGATGTAGAGAAAAGGAAAGGTCGAAGTGGTGTAATATCAGCTGATGAGCTGCATGTTATCACTCAGGAAATAGAGGCTAAAGTGAGCCAAAAATTGAGACAAGAGATGAGTACAATGGTTCAAGAGCAGATTGCAAACATTTTGAACACGATGAATTTTCCCAAGGAGGTGGAGATCAACACACCATTAACTGATCATCGTAGTAGTTGTCAATCAACGCACCCGAGCAAATTACAATATGCAAACAAAACTCAAGAGACGGATCCCTTTGCAGACTTGCAGGTAAACAATTCATAGTTGAATTTATAAACGTATACGATTTTATGTATTTGACAAGTGCTAAGTGAAAAATGATGGTTTTGTACTTGCCATTCTAGAAACCGATTAAATGTCGTTTGGCCGTGAATGTGGACTCCAAAATTGTTGTAGTGGGTCATGGCATGGTACATCCCGCTTCAAGGTCCGGAGATCAATGTCATAATCAACAAATCTTGGTCGATCATGTAAAAGTTGGAATTGATGCAGTGGAGTCTAGTCATGAAGGAACCTCACTTCCTGTTCCAACTAAACATCACAACACGATAGGAGAAGCGGTCGGGAGTTTTGTTTAATGGCCTAAAAGCCTTGTACTTTTAAGAGATAATGATATGGTAATGAATGCATTTTTCTTACTTAATTTACCTTGCTAAACTCCTTTATTTCATATTAGAACATATTAAAGAAGTAAAATTTCTTCATACTAGAACTTATTATAGATAATTTAGCTATTTATAAACTTATCGGGAAGTAGTTAACATATGAAGTTGAGTTCTTAGCATTCGTCTATTCTTTTAACAACATCATTTCAAACATTTACTTAAAACTTTGAATTAGGTGCCTACATCTCAACCAAACAAGGATTTGTTTGAAAATAGTAATGACAAGGTCGTGAATACAATGTCAGATGAGTCTGCAAAACGCAAATCAATCGTGGATGAAGAGATTCTCAAAACTTTAACGAGCGAGTACAAATATTTCCATGACCTAATACTTTAAATGTTATCCAATGATAGTGCCATCAATGCAATTCAAGTGAATAAGGATTTATTCACATACGATGAGGACTTTGAAATTCATATCACGATGGACGACATTATCCAATTCCTTAGTATGACATGGTTGAATGCATCATGGTTGCAACTTTACATCATGTGAGTATTTTTTCCTTAGCAATTTTTTTATATAAAACCATCTTAGTTTTTTTATGAATAGTCAATTGTTAAAAAACTAATAATATATGTTTAAATTTGTTTAGGTGGTTAAATCATATGTGCAATGATCTCAAAGTGGAGACCATTGGGTTTATGTGTCCCAAAAAGCTTTCCCAAGTGCGAAAACATCCAGATGCGACAAATACATATTTGTCGAACACATGGAAAGCATTGCAATCTAAAAGCTTACTTTTAGCCCCCCAGTACGAAGGGTATGAACATTAAACTTTTAGTAACTAGTTTACAAATTTGATGCCAATTTTAACTTACTATAAATCTTGTAACGCAGGAAACATTGTATACTGCTTGTTTTCCGTGTAGAAATGAATGAGATTTATGTTTTTGATCCTCAGGCCGAACGCAAACATAAACTTGAAATTAAACCGCAAGTGAGCACGTAAGTTGTATATATTTGCTCTCTTATATGAAGTTAGTATATGTGGTAAAATTAAAAATTTATACATGAAATTAGTGTATGTAAATGCGGATGCTGGAGTAGTTATTATTTAACATTTTCTTGCATGTGTAGGGCCTTCAAAATTTACAAGGCATTCGGTGGCAAGTCTCGAGGAAGTACCTTGAAATGGAAGCATGTTAAGGTGATTTGATTTTCAAACAAAAAATAAAATAAAATAAATACTATATATTGTTTGGCATATGAATTCATTTTAAACTGACTATTAAGGTATCTTGTAATATTGTTGTAGTGTCCTCAACAATTAGGAGCAACTGACTGTGTATATTATGTGATGAGGTATATGCATGACATAGTGAAAAACCACAATCAAAGCATCGATTTACAAAAGGTACTGCTTTAGTTTTTTTCCTTCATATTATACATTAGCTACATTATAGGTATATTTCGATCAAATCATTGCTGCAATGCTAGTTAGAAGAAATCAAATGCCAAGTCTTTATTTACTGTTCAGTTCATGTATTTGAAGAAAAAAAATAAGCCGAGAAAATGTGTAGTGATGCATTTCAGTTAAAAGTATAAACCTGTAAATCAATAAGTTAATCCAGATTAGTCTGGTTTACCGAGTTCAGTTTTAAAGTGAGGGAGCATTATTGCAGTCGTTGTTTTAGTTTGACCCGTCATATTAGAAGTTAAACTTATAAATCCAGCTGATTCAAAGAAGTAAACTATTTTAAAGTGAGGGAGCATTAACGCTTCTGGATTCAGTTTTAAAGTGAGGGAGCATTATTGCAGTCGTTTTTTTTTTGAAACAGAAAAACAGACAAGCTGTTTCAGATAATTAATTAGAAAAAAGGCATTTGAATGCCATAAAATTCACAGATCAATTTCAGAAACTGACATATGCTATGTTTCAGAGCAAAGAAAGGATAAAAAACCTCTTTGTAGCGCCCATGACATTATGTACATAAATTTCCCAAAAGTAAGAAAACACATTAAGGGAGCAGCTGCAAGTAATTCAGATGACAAAATACAAATAGTTGCTGTAGAGTTTGTTTAGAGTTGATGGGGATGTAGGTAGTGGTGGAGGTATGTGAACTTGCAAGTGTGTATCGGCAGGTATAGGGGAATAACAGTGAGTGAAGTGGTGGTTGCGCGGTGATGTTATGCTCTGATTAGTTGTGAACTATGGTGGTATGTTGGCACTGTTAGTTTGTATGATAACAGTATGTAGGGGATGGGTATGCTGTCAGTTTGAATTGTAATTGAAGTATGAAGTTTTGTGATGGATATGTATAAGAGTATGATTGTGGTATGAGAGTTGTTGTCTTGAAGTATAGAAGTATAGGAGCTGAAGTATAGAAGCAATTTGAGAAAATTGTTGTTGTCTTGAAGTGTGGCGGGAGAGCGCTGATGAAGTGATGGGGCAGGGGAGATTTTGCTAGTCGTAATGTGAGGATGGAACGGTAGTGGTGGTGATGACAGCAACTAGGAGGGAGGGGAATGTATGAAATTGTTTGATGTGGCAGAGGGCAGCAGTGTCAGAGAAATGCAAATGCTGTTACAGTGGGAAGCAAATGAAGTAAATGGACAGTAGGTTGAGTAATGAGAAGGATGGATGTAGTGGTAGTGAAGTGTGATTGCAAGTGTTGTTGATGGTCGAAGCAATGTATATGTTATGGCAGTGGGACGTATTAGAAGAAGTGATGGTTTATATTGAGCACTGCTAATGCTGCTGCTGTGTCAGTGGGAAGGGAAGTATAAAGAGGCTGCTGGGTTTGAATTGTTGAGTTGGAAATGGTGGTTTGACTGGAAATGTATGCTACTGTTGGGTAGCAGTGGGATATAAGGGTGGACAGTGGGTTGTATGCTATTGTTATGGAGAGGTTATGGATAGTGGAAATGTATGCCATTGTTATGGACAGGCTAGTAGTGATAATGGCATATTAAAAAGTTTCGGTGAGGAGTTTATTGTAGGAGGAATAAATTCTTTACACTGTGCAGAGGATACTGTTATTTTTAGTGATCCTAACTGTAAATAGTTAAATACACAGCTGCTCTAAAATTCATTCTATGTGCTTTTGAAAGTTTATCGGGTCTGTAAATAAACTTCAATAAGAACTCGGTTATGGTGATTGGGTTAGTATGTGCGATTGATAAAGAAATTGCAAGAATGCATAATTGTAAGGTAGGAGACTTCACTTTGAATTATTTGGGCCTTTGTAAATAAACTTCAACTTCTCCGATATAAATTTTGAGGGGTTTTCTAATAGTGGAGTACTAAAAGGATTCCTATGGAGGTAGAAACATATGTGGATTCTAATGCATGGGAAGTTGAACATTATGAACACGTTGAGAATTAAGAAGATGAATATTACTAAGAGGTGTTTTAACTGTGGGGAAGGAGAAATCATAGAACGAAAAGAAGAAACAACTGAAGCACGTTATGATGATTCGGGTTTACTTTTTGTTGGGATGATGGTTACTTTCTCGTTGATGTATGTGTAGTGATAACTCGGTTCAGTTTCTTTCTGTAATTTATTTTGTTTGTTGATGTTTGTTGATGTTGCATTGTATGCCTGGTTGATGGAGTATGTGGATGGTTGATTGTGGAAGAGCTGTGAAGGATATTATGAGTTGACTGACATAAGATAGTTGATGTAAATGAAAAGTTGGGTGATGTGTTCGTTGTTCAACAAAGGATTTGGTCAAAAATGACAGTTTGATGTGGCCGAGGTGAGGAATGTTGTAGCTACGAGTTGAATGGAAATATGGTGATGCTCTAATTGCAGTGTGGCAGTGTGAGTTGAGAAGTATAAATGTTGGTTGTATGTCAAAAATGAAGAAGGCGGTTTTGGGTATGTTATGCAAAGGTAAAGGCAAAGCATTTTTTGGTTAATGTTGGTGGTATGTGAATGTTTTGGTGATCAGGAACAGTGGTAGGGGTGATGGGAATGTGACAGTGCAGTAGGGGTAATGAGGAAGTGTATGTTAAGTGGTGAACAGAGGGTGATATGGCAATGGTGAGTGGTATGTATTGGTGGGTATGTGGTTGATCAGAGGGGTGGAAGAGGACGATTTATGACAGTGGTAGGGAATTGGAAGGTGAGTTGTAGTTATATGGGAGATGGATGTTGTATTGATGTATACGAGGTGGGTGTTGATGGTGGACAGAGGTTTATGAGGCAGTATGGATGGACTGGCTTTGTCAAATGCAGTGGTATAAAAGTGTGCAGTAAGGGAAGATATGTAGGCAGTATGAATGGAGCACAGTGTATGTGCAACAGTAATATGCACCGTCACAGTTTTGAAGGCAGTTGTTTGTTTGTGGTGTGCAGGCAGTTGTTTGTTTGTAGGCAGGGTTTGTAGTGGAGCAGTTGTGATGGTTGCTACTTGTATGCAGAAGGTTTGAGTTGTATGATATAGGCGGATGTACACAACAGTTGTATGACTTGCTTTATTGAAACTGTACTTTTGACATGCTAAGATATTTACCTCTGTTACTTTGTATAAAACAATGACTTAATTATTGTCTTTTGTATAACAATTCTCTTAATTGCAGGACTTTGTACGAGACGGTTCTTATAACCAACAAGAGATAGACGAGGTTCGAGAGAATTTAGCTAGTTATATCATGTATAATTGGATGTAGTTGGTTGTGTACGCTGATCTTTTGTAACGTACGTTGGTATTTTGTTATGTACGTTATGTTTGTG
This sequence comes from Allium cepa, assembly GCA_030765085.1. Classification (NCBI taxonomy): domain Eukaryota; kingdom Viridiplantae; phylum Streptophyta; class Magnoliopsida; order Asparagales; family Amaryllidaceae; genus Allium; species Allium cepa. The sequence continues at coordinate 258,027,079 of CM060939.1, forward strand.
ATAGATTATATTCTATTTTGGTCTGTAAACATGAATTCTGTTGATGGAATATAATTATATTTGTTCAATCAGTTCATAGTAACGTTGGTTTATAAAAAATTAAAATTCAATTTCATACTGTTTTTATAATCTTAAACGGTAATAATATTTTTTTTTGCTTCAGATATTACTTGTGTCGGTTGTTACTTCAAAGGGAACCGATACAACTGTATATCAATTGTGTCAGTTGAAAAAACAAACATAACCGACACAAATATCAATCATTTGTGTCGGTTATTAATAAAAAACCGACACAAAACTATGAACAGTCGTGTCGGTTTTTCTAAAAGGACCGACACAATAAACGGCGGTGTGCTTCGCTATACAAGCTGATTTGTGTCGGTCCTTTTAGAAAGACTGACACGACTGTTCATAGGTTTGTGTCGGTTCTTTAATAACAACCGACACAAATGATTCATATTTGTGTCGGTCGTACAACCGACACAACAGAAAAACGTCTTTTGTGTCGTCTTCATATGAGTCGGTTGTAAAACCGACACAACAGGGGTTACACAACCGACACAAATGACCAGTTTTGTACTAGTGTAGATTAAATATGGAAGTAAAAAATATGCATTACTGTGTGCTTATAAGTGAACAACTTAACGATGCTGACTTGAAAGAAAACTAACGCGCTCAGTACCACCAAACTTCCCCTATACGACCAACTGCGAGCCAACAGAACCCGGAGTGAGTGGCTCTTTCGAAGACAGGAAAGCCTTGGCTTCAGTCCACTTAGCAAGATCGTTTGCAAAATCAAACACTTGGTATAGTCATTGATAGCCAACTCATGGATTACCGAACATCCGAGGCATATATCGCGGATATGATCAAGCGCCTAATGGACGAAAGTAAGAACAAAAGAGATGATGAATGAGGATTCTCTCCAAGCCGGACTCCCTTTACTATGACATTCTGAATAAACAATATCCTAAAAAGTTCACTATGTTGACTATTCCATCCTAAACTAGAGATCCGAAACCTTATTTGTACAAGTACAGTTAGTACATGGATGGAGCGAATGCTTCGAATACTATTCGGTGAAACTGTTTTCCAGTCTTTCTGGAGGGAATTGCTTCCATGTGGTTACCAGGCCACACCTAAATCCATCCCTACTTTCGGTGACTTAGCAACAAAGTTCCTTAATCAGTTTAGGCTTCACATGACATAACCAAAAGACATGTGGTCCTTATTGGGCCTATTTCAGGGATGAAATGAATCTTTGAAATCCTTCATTAGTCAGTTTAACATCGCAGTCATTGAAGTAAGTAACCTAAACGAAGATATGGTCTTCATGGCCCTGGTCCATGCCATCCATCCCGACATTGAATTCAGAAAATGGATCAAGATGAAACAACCAACCACCAGGAAGGACTTTAATTAGAAGGAAATCCAGTGCTCAAGATTGGAAGAGGCAGAGGAACTAGAAGGAAAATAAGCTAACCCACAACCAGTGCAGTCAATTTCCCTGATATTTCCCTGATATATCCCCGATATATCTGGTAGCGGACTTTTGGGGCAACAATATTCCTATAAAGCGGTCCAATATAGAGGATCTGCTATTGTCCCCGATATTGCGACAATAATCTACTATATCCTCGATTTTGTTGCCCCACTGTATCCCACTTTGCTATAAATAGGCATTTTTCTCGATATCTTGTTTGTAAGTTTTGTGGTAACTTCAAATTTGATGTAACAATGATATACGCTGTTGGTTATTATAACTAGTTCTAACTTTTTAAGTGTCAACATTATTAATCTTTACTTTTTTATAACTTGTTTTGCTTGGTGAGAAATAATAAGTAATACTTGTTCCTCTTTTAATGTAGAATGTTCATCATTCCTCTTTTTAAAGTCGTCCGCTATATCCTGCTATATCTCCAATATATCTTAGCTATAACTTTTCGCACCTCAAACGCTATGAAGCGGTAGGACACTTTAATTGCACAGCCTGCAACTAACCCACGTTAGGTAGAATCGTATGGCATCGAACCAAGACGCAAATACCTCCAGGACCGCTATGGGAAAGGATGGGAGTCTGGAAAGAAGAATCAAAATTCCAATAAGCGAACTGGAAGTAGAAAGAGATTTAAAGCCTTGTGGACCAAAGGCTACACTCCACTTAATGATACTTCAGAGAAAATCTACCTTGTGACACAAGAGATAGAAGAGTACAAGAAGCCGCCAAAAAAGGAAGCGACTGAATAGAAAAAGCATTTCGAAAAGTACTTCCGCTTCCATGAAACACATGGTCACAACACAAATGAGTGCTGTCAATTAGAAAACCTGATTGAAGAGGTGATTCAGGAGAATAAGCTTTAGCAGTATGTGAGGAAACCACAAAATCCTGACCAGCTAGTAGCACTCCAAGCTCCTAGAGATTAGGGAAACTAGGCTGGAACCAATGAAGGGGGATCCAGACAGACTGACCATAGACTCATTATCAGAACAATATCTGAAGGACCTTATCCCACACTGAATTGTTAGGGAGAAATGGAATGATATGCGAGCTCACTAAAACAAGCTTCGAAAGATTCATGCTTTAGGATCAAAGATGGAACTCCTACCAAGCAGCAAAGGACCCTAAATGATGGCATAGTGTTTCGTAATTGGGACATTGAAGGAATAAAAGCTCCGACCCTTGACCTCATGTTTTAAGAATCTGACTAGCGATGGTCCGACGAGTATGGTGAACAGTGCCTTTTCTGTGAATATCCTTCTTAAACACACATTTGATCAAATGAAGATCAGTATGAAACGTATCTGTTTGCCGAACAAAGATCCATGGATTCATCAATGAATCTAAGAAACTCATCAGTACAATCAATTTACCCGTAGAACGCAGAGAAGGTAACCGAAGAGTCATCCTTATCCAAACCTTTGTGATTGTAGATGAAATATCCACTTACAATGCTTTTTTAGGTCGACCTACTTTGGAAGATTTTAGGATTGCTTTAGTTAAGTGGTGTCTAGTCACGAAGTTTCCGACAAAGAATGGAGTTGGGGTGATCAAAGAGGACTAAAGTGCCGCAAGAGAATGCTACATCGCAGAATTATGCAATTTTAGAAGAAAAGAAAAGGGGAACAATATGGGAAAAACTCTCCACGTTCATGAACCTACCGAATAGCAACTATAGAGCCACCCCTGGCTTGGGGACCATAACCGATTAAATAAGGCTTTGAACCCTAGAAATAAGAGTTCAAGAGAGGAACGGGCAATACCAGCAGAATTGACGATGTCTAACCCGGTCGATATGGATGACCCAACATGCATCTTGGAAACAAGATGTGACTGGAACTTATCAAATTTCTTTATGCCAACCTAGATGTATTCGCTTGGACATATTCCGATATGTGTGGAATTTCACTGGAGATTGCATGTTACGCACTTAATACTGATCCAAATATACACCAGTAAAGCAGAAGAGACGTAGCTTAGGGGCCGATGGGTCCAAAGAATTGAGAGAAGGATTGGATAATATAATGGTCCAAACGGTTTATCCGCGATGCAACATACCCTAAATGGGTATCCAACCCGATTTTAATCAAGAAGTTCAATGAAAATGGCGAACCTATATGACTATTTGAACCTAAAAAAGCTTGTGCGAATGACAGCTTTCCTCTGCCTATAATTGACTAACTTATGGACGGGACAGTTGGACATGAACTACTATCCTCTATGGATGCTTACTCGGGGTACAACCAAATCATGATGCATGAATCTGACTTGGAAAATACCAATTTCATTATCGATCTGGGTTATACTGCTACAAAGTAATGACATTCGACTTAAAGAATGCTGGGGCAACCTACCAACGACTGGTTAATGGTATGTTCGAGCTGCAGAATGAGAAAACTATGGAAGTTTATGTAGATGATATGCTGGTTAAATTGCGCATAGCTGCAAATCACTTAGACAACCTTATCGAAATATTTGAAATACTCCGCAAGTATGGAACGAAACTCAATCCACTTAGATGTCAATTTAAGGTAGCCTCTAGAAAGTTCTACGGATTCATTGTAAGCACCAGAGGCATCGAAGCAAATGTTGAACTAATTACCACTTTACAGGAAGAAGAAGGAGTTACAAAGCTTGAATGGAAAAGTTGCATCACTAAGCTGGTTCATCTCAAAAGCAACCGACAAATGTATATCGTTCTTTGACGCGCTAAAGAAGGGAAAGAAGAACTTCAAATGGAATCAAGCTTGTCAAACTACATTCGAAAAGCTGCTGCGACATATGGAAACCCGCCAATCATGTCCAAGCCGATAGTCGGAGAAGACTTGTTTATTGACTTAGCAGTCTCACCCCATGCATTAATTGCTGCGCTCGTACGAGAAGAAGTTAAGATCTAGCAATCCGTATGTTACACCAGTAGATGATTCACTGTAGTTGAGAAGAACTATTTGAAGTTGGAGAAATTGGCGTACTGCCTCTTGATCATATCTAGAAAGTTACGACCACATTTCCAGGCACACCCGATCAAAGTACTAACAGATCAACCCCTGAAGCAAGTGTTGTAACACCTCGAGACCTCTGAATGGCTTATCAAATTGAATATCGAATTGAGTCAATACAAAATTACTTATCATCCTCGAGGTGCGACCAATGGGCAGGCGCTAGCAGACTTCATTGTCGAGTTTACAAGACAAGATAATGAAGAAGAAATAGATCTGGAAGTGGAAACATGTCGGAAGTTGTTCGAGGATGGTGCATCTAATAATTTCTGCTTAGAGGCAGGAATAGTGTTCGAAACTCCCAAAGGACGATCCGTTTACAACACCCTACTCTTAGAATTTCCCACAATAAATAATGAAGCAGAATATGAAGCATTGATAGCCGGGCTGAAAGTTGTGAAGGAACTCGGGATAAAGTCTTCCACATCTACCGCCACTCTCAACTAATCGTTTGCCAGGTGAAAGGCGAATACCAATCTCGGGGAGAGAACTTCTCCCTGTATGTATCTAAAGTGCAAGAACTACTAAATCATGTCGAACATTACACCATAACTCATATCCTGAGGGAACAAAACATAAAGGCAGACTAACTTGCCAAAATGGCCAGTTTTGAAGAAGCACATTACTTGGGGCTAGTCCCAATTGAAATTTTGACCGCTCCAAGCATAAGCGAGATGGATATAAATTAGATTTTTTTTAAATAACCGAAGAACCAGAAATGTAGATGACACTGATCATATTTGCTTCAAAACCAAATCCATTTAGAAATAATCATATTTACTCAAAATATCATATTCACTTCAAAACCAAATCTATTTCAAAATTATCATATTTACTCAAAATATACCATTTCATTTCGAAATCATTTTCGCCTTAATATCGTGATTTTGCTTCCAAAATTGTTTCTAAATTCAATTTAGGTTATAATTTTATTTTAATCCAATTCGTATTTAGATCCAAGATTTAAATATAAACATTTCACCCTTCTGACCAGTTTGAATTTTAGAAAAGTTTAAATAATTTTAAAGTTAAAATAGATTCATAGAAAATAGTTTGAGTATATAAAATGGTTTATATAGTAAAATAATTTGGAAAATCAAAATAATTTTAGTAGTTAAAAAGAAAGATTTTTAATAGTTTATACTAAAATAATTTTATTTGAAGATAGTTTCATAGTCAAACTGATTCACTTCTAAATTTTCCAATTCAAACCACTTTAAATGTTCATTTCGATTTAGTCAATTCAATTCTGATTTCAAGTCGAATTTCACTTTGATTCCATATTAATTTCACTTCCAATTCCAAATTAATTTCAATTCCAAATTTGATTTTTCAAAAATCAATTCAAAACACTTAAATCAAATTTACCTTCAATACCTAATTTAACATCCAAATTTCCAAATATAATTCAATTCCGAGCTCAATTTCGAGATATCGCTTTATACCACTTTTACATAGTAATATTCAAAGTTTGGATAAAAGTCCAACCCTTTAAATCAAATCAATTCCTGAAATTTAAATCATATTTCAATTATAACTCAGAAATCTCAACTTCAATTATTTAAAACGTTTCATTTGCCAAATTTAAATTTTAACATTTCGAGCTCCAGCTCGAAAATAATTCGATTTCCATAAATTCAATTTTATTTTCTTAAAATCAAATCATTTAAATAATATCAAACAAAAATTTCTGAAATCATTTGTTCAACCAATCTGGTGTCCGTGTATAGTTTTCTATCCTATGGCCAAGTGGATAAGTTATTCAGTTTAATTTCAGGGATGGATATATATCATTTCAATCCAAATCACAGTGTCACAGATATATATCATTTCAACACATTTCTTAAATTTTTTGAAATAATTCAATTTACATTTTTATATACTGTAAATATATACAGGATGATAATGTGATATATAAAACTAACAAACATCCAATTATCCAAAAAATCAGTTAATAACATCCATCACAATCAACATCTAAATCAACCAATAATTCACAACAATTTCACAGTTATTAATATCAGGTAATTTACTGGCAATTAATTTTCAATTTCAAATTTAATTGTCAATTTTAATATCTACAGCCAATTCATATATCAATTTCATTTTCAATTAATAGTCAATAAAATTAGATAGCTTCACGATTCAATTTTTCGAACATAAAATATTATAGTACATCATGAGCGTTAAAACACCCACCTTCGTTCAAATCTGAAAATTCGAAGGAAGCGAATTGCAGCAAATTTAAGTCCACAGTGGAGACGACTCTGATACGATTCCAATGCAAAAATCCATACGCCAATCCGACCTCATATGAGCAATATACGAATTTTTAAACGATTGAATATAATTAAATTAAACAATGTATATATATATATAACACCAAATTTTCAATCAAATATTACCCAGCCCACAACCGAGAATGACCTAGCCCAACTAACTCTTCCCCCTTCCTTCCTTCTTCTCCAACACGACCAAAGCCTGTACACTATCCTAAAACACACGCATGCACGATCACTGACACGGAGCTAAGAGTCTCTAAACGATATTCCAACTTGGCCAACGATTCCCACTCGCCTCACTCGACTCGACCATTCCCCAAAACCCATGGCCAAAATCCTCTATCGTAAAACGACCTGACATGAGCACGAACTCGTCATCCTTTCTTGCGACCCATCTCGACATCGAGCTACCTAAAAATCGTGCCTTCAAAACTCCTCGAAAATCTAAATTCAATCATCACTTCGATTTCAACAATCGACAATCATAGCCAGAGAAAAAAGGAACCCTAGATAAACTGCCAATCGAACAAACTGTCATCTCCAAGAACAAATGTTGCACCTCCCCATCTTTGGCTAGATTGAAGGCTTAATCAAAACAAGATTTTTAAAACTGATTTTCAAATTTTTCATGAGATAATTTATTTGATTTTTTTTTCAAACTTTCAAATTAATTTTTCTTTCCGCGTTTATAAAGAATGGGAAGGGAATGACGTGATTTTATATAGGAGATAGGTGTAAGCATGTACAAATAGGGTGGTTGAGATGGAGATGTTTAAACAGCTAAAAGGAACATAGGGTTAAATCGAATTGAAATATATTATTTAAATTTCCCAACTATCTGAATGTAAATTACAGACTCAAATCGAAGCGTGCCGCCAAGCGTTCATAATGTTATAACCCTATTTCAACCATAATGGAACAAGTTTCAAGTCCTAATTCGATCATATGGAGAAGATAGCTTTTTGAACCCGATTATAATATTAAATTTTTGATATTAAATTCGATGCGTTTCTATCCCGTACGACCAAATGATAACTCCAACCACTACAAAATTTAAAATTCAATAATAATACACTCTTACGGATCCAATGACAATGGTTTCGTCGAATTTCGAGACTTTGCCCCAGAAGGCTATTTTTTTACTCATTAATTTAAACGAGTTATTTTAAAAATCGAATAAACCATTTTTAAATTCAATTTAAATTTTTATTTATCTTTATTGTTAAAACCATTTTTATCCAACTAAAAATTCCATGATTCATTATTTTACCCATTTCAAGTATTAAATTTAACAATTAAGTTATCCGATAAACCACTATATTTGAAATTAAAGTTATTTAACCTAAAAATTTAACCTTTAAATATTTAAAATCAATTAAACATTTCAATTTTCAAACATCTAAAATTCTAGGTCGTTACAACATGCATCATGCCAATAGACAAGTGGTTACCAACCTGCCTGCCACAATCCAAATGAGTATATTTGATCATTATTGAACTATGGAAAAGCATATGACTCTCTTTGACTTGAACGTGAATAATAAATATGCATATGACTTCATTTGAACTCAAATTGGACTTGCATATCATTCCCAAGTTTGCATAAGGTTATTTAAGCCCTTATCCAATCTAATCTTAGATTACTCTGCTTATTTGGTTAGCAATGAAATTTGTTAACACTCAGGTTTATGCCCTGACGGTTTTCGCTTCTTACTAGTGGATATGCAAAGACCTTAAATTTTTATTTAATTGTTTGTTTTTTGTTTATTTAGCAACGGTGGGCTAGATAACCTTTAGATGAGTCTTTGAGTTGCATTAATACTATGACAATTAAATTATATATTACACTACAAATCAATATATAGGGGTCATCGGTCTCTATAGCTAGAACCGATTGATTAGCATCGACACTACAAAGGGCCTGCTTCGAATATTTGAGGTAGTAAATGACCGATGGTTATGCCTCCTCCCTATTTAAAAAGTATTAAGTGACCTAATTTTTGGGTAAATAGAGTCAGATATATATTTTATAGGCATATATATAAACATAACGATAGTTTGGAGAAGGTTCGACGTGCACATTAGGTTTAATGGATTAACCGTAAATAATGGACATAACATTTAAATGAAATCAATCGACATAAATCAATGGTATGGGTAAAGCGTGTAATTTGCTAATCACCAAAATATTGTTCTTACCTACCCATAACAGTCCACATGTTCGGTTTAAAAGGATATGCTACTGGTGTAAGACGGGGACTGTAGATGGTGAAGTCTTCTTATTCATGCTCGACGTTGACAAGGCAATCAAATACCCAAGAAATAACATTCCAAGGTAGCAGCTTTAGTCAATACTTATGTTATATTAGATTTTTCAGTTCCACTATGAGTTTATATTTATCGCACTCTAATATATTTGTGTTATTTACAGATTACCAAAACCAACGGTCCATACCCTAATGGACTTGGGTTTCAATTTAGTCAGAATCCAGGTCCATCAAGGTGTATGTTGTTACATTTGGTATCAAAACCTAGGTTAGTCGATCATAGGAATTAAGATATGTCGAGAGAACGTATTTGTATTTTACCTATAATTATATGCAAAATTATACACCCAACTCTATAAATTTTAACTATATAAGTAACTGAGATCTTATTTCGAAAGGATGGACGAGGCGATTATGAGTTGGAAAAATAATCAGAGTTAAATTTGTGCTCCTACTCTGATTGCCCTAAGAGATAGAGGTCGTATCATAAGGAGTAGAAGAAGAAGATTATGAGCATGACATATAGAAGAATTTCTATGGCTAGATGATACTTGACTCCGTTGTTGGGCCTAGCTACCTTAAGATTTTGGATATTAAAAATGCACATCTTATCCAGATTAATGGGAGACAAGACCCTATTTGTTGCAAGCATCCGAAAACAAGATGTGAAGGAGTGGAGCAAGCTTCTGCAAGAAGGTATGCACTAATCACCTAAGAAGATAAGCCGGATTGTTGATGAAGAAGAGTTGATAAGTAGGAAGAAGGAATTTACGAAAGGAAGGACAAATAATAGTCCATTTCAAAGCCCAACGTCATATAAAAGAAATTGATAAAAAGGTTTTTAGGAATTCCTTTAAATGTTTTGAATGGATTTTCAAAAAATTTGTTAGGAAGTTTTTGTTTTGAAAAGGGAAGGAAATTTGAAAATTTGTTGAGTCAAAAATTTCCGATTTAAAGGTATTTGGTAAAAATGGTGTTCCATTTTTGAAATATTTAGCTTAAAATTAGTCGAGTCAACAAATTTTTGGTCCAAATATTTTTGATGAAGGGATATTTCGTTTTTAAAATAAATGTATAATAAAGTGTAGGTTGGGATCGATGACTTTTCCAGCTTTATAAATTTGGAAATTCCATTTAAAATTCTTTTTAAGGGATAAATAAATGAAAATGGTACTTGATTCAAATGAGGTATGGATAATAGAAGGGTAATAACACCCGATAATTTAGATAGAAAAGCATTAGGAATATATACATATATATAAGTAGCAATTTAGTTAGAAATAATAGGAATAGGGCAGGAAGAAGGAAAAATTTCTATGGATATGTAGTAATTGCACATATACTTTAGATAAACGCTTCGATAGATGTTCCAATTACGCATATCTTTTAAAAGTCCCCCTCTTGTGCTATGAAATTCTCCGCAAAAGGTGAAAGCAGGAATAACATGAGTAGTAAGAAAATAATAGGATGGAAGTTATCCTTATCTACTCCGCTTTTCACAATTTAAAGTTGTAGAAGATATTTTTGAAAAGAAAATGTTTTGATATGATACTTAGTTTAAACATAGTAAATGTTTTGAGTTAAAAATCCTGCTCTTAAAATAAGTAAATCTTTATTATGGAAAGTCCTTAAAAATGTTTCTAAGTTTATATTTTTAAAGATAAAGGTTTTTGATTAGGTACTTCATGATTGTGAAGTTTTACTTTTATAAAGAATAGTGAAAACCAAACCAAGTTTTTAATATAGAGTAGATATGGATCACTGCCTAGATAAGACGGAGTAAATGTTTAGGCTATGAATAAAATAGCTATGAATGCTTATAAGGTAGCAATAAGGAATCAATGTTGAATATAGTGAATGTTGGTATGAGACGAGGAATATTTTATTAGAGATGTGTGGGACCCATGAGAAGAATCCTCAGGGGAATGGTAAAGGGTACCAAAGTACAATTTTGTGAGTCTCATTATATACCAACATGAAGGATCAAGGATGTAGAGGAAGTAAACACCAAAGTTTAAGGATACTGTTAAGAGATATTGATTTAGAGAAGATAGTATTGTGGATGGACCACATTCATTGGAAGTCAAGAAGGTGAGTTCACGAAGGTAGATGATAGTATAAGGGTATACTAGAAATGTCTATCTTAATTCAGTAAGGAGTGTTAGGGCCACAACATCATTAACTCTAACTGATGATGAAGCACAACTTTGAACAATTTTCTTTTAGGGTCGCTAGCTGTCTTCCTTCAAATTAAGGAAAAGCATATGATATGGTATGAGATATATTCTTATTTTATCACCGTGTTCATTTAACAGATGAGATGAGACTCCTATATAAATATATATTAAGATAAAATGTAAATAAGAAAATCTCATAAGGATACTTAACTAGCGATCAAATATAGGTAAGACCGAAAGTTTATAAAATAATTAGAAATTTAGTTAGCAATTAGAAACAAAAAATACTTAAATCCCCAAAACTTAATATTTTGGAATAAATAAAACTTAGTAAATGGAGGAAAGGGAAAGATTGTTGCAAAGTCAGGGATCACTATCCCTTTGTCTTAAATGCTAAAATTTATAAATACGTCTGTCGGTGGTTTATTGTTTTAAAGTAAAAAAGAAAAGGTGAAGGTTTCCCAAAGTAGGATTAACTATACTATACTAGAGTCAATTATATGCATTAACTCATTGATTGAGTCCCAATTTCATTAAAATGTGACTTGCTTTGTTTTTAAGGATAAAATGGCAAATGTTTGAAAATAATTTGTGTTCAAGAGCTTTTAATTTTTTATTCAAAAGCTTTTATAAAAGTCAGTTTCGAAGAATTTAAATTTTTTGAAATGATGGTGGTATATTTACAAGTGATATGAAATATTTTAAAAAGATGGTTTGGAAATTCAACGATTGTTATTTAAATATTTTTGGACATGTTTTGAAAGTAACTTTAAAAGTGGTAGAATATTTTAGAAAAAAAAATGGTGGATAATTTTTGTATAAAGGAATTTCAAGTAATTTGAAAAAGTTGGTGTAAGTTTTGAAAAGCCGACTTAAAATGTTTTCGAAAGATTCTATTCAAATGCTTTTAAAAAAGGTGCTTAAATGTTTTTGGGAAATCGATTCTTTAAGTTGTTTTGCAAGTTGGAAATTTTTTAAAACTTCTTTTTTATTTAAATTCCTGACTTTTATTTGCCACATACTAGCGTAAGGAACATCAATGTGTTAGTAAGTATGAATTTTACTGTTTGGCTAGGGTAACAATATACTTAACATATATAATAGAAAGAGAAAAGGTTGTCTTCGATTTGGAAATTTCTATCTCCATACCTTGTTGATATGAAACGAAACTTGTGCTTAGGATAATTACACTTTAACATCCAAAAATAGACTTCCTAATGCAAATTGTACTAGGAAAGATTAGAAAAGAATTGGGCAGAAGAGAAGGTTCCAAGTTACAATGGGATAGGTATCCAAAAGAAGGGTGGAAATGTAAGATTTTCCATCTAAATTCCTTTTTGGCGTAGGATTATAGATTTCAAAAATTTTGTGCTAGGTTTTGAATGGTAGATATTGGATGAAAAATTAGTTGAACCATAATCTTAATCGTGAGAGTACGAAATTTTTGTATGATTTTTTTAAAAAAAAAACTTGAATACATATAGAATTGCCGATTTAGAATAATTTTGCATACATGTTTTATATGTTATGATACACATTGCACTTGTACACGTTAGGCTTGAAAATTGGATGTACACTAATTGGTTGGTTAGCTTAGACTGGTTGCATGCTATGTTACATGATTCAACCCTTGAGGAATTTCAAGGATGAAATTCTTTTAAGGGGGAGAATGTAATACTCTGTAAAATTAACGATAATTAATAAATAATTAATAAAATTCCAAAAATGGAATTTAACCACACGTTGAAATTTGATCATGAAACTTGCACCATTGCGTTCATGTCGATTTTCTAAGTATTATCCGGGATTTTAACCCAGCAGAAGCTAATAGAAAACTGAACAGCCTTGTGTAGACATGATGGTTTAGGACTTAACTAGAAAAGCTAAGACAAGTGATCGACAAGGTCCAAGCTATATGGCTAAGACAACGGCTGGCATCAATGAAGCTGAGAGATCAGCATTCTTTTAGTCTAATCAGCAGCTGAATGTAAACAAATAGTGAATTGCCATCGAAACATAACAACTATGATAAAAGGCTATGGGAATATCCCCAATTCCAGACTCTAGAAAAATCCTAAGTGATTGGACCATCATTGACCATGCTTCTCCTATAGCCTTCAAACAAGACAGGCAAAGAATACTATGAAAGGAGGCCAAGACAGCCAATGAATACTACGAAAGGAGGACAAGACCTTGGCTCGCAAAACATGCCAAGTATATGGATCGCTAGTGACCTATAGAACATGGGTCGCCAGCAATCCATGGCTTTGCCTTGTTTGGCGAGCCAAACTCTCCCTAGGTCGTCTACTACTCACTTGCGAACTGATGAAGACATGGTCGGGCCTATAAGGTCTATGCTCTATATAAATACTATCCAACCTGCAACATAAGAAGGGCCTTCTTTGAACTGGTTGCGAAAGCTCTGTTGGAATTATTCTTCGCTCCCTACCTCCCTCATAACAATCTCCAAAGGAATACACTGTGATTCTCCAGTGGATTCCAACTCTAGAGATTCAATCTAGCTAGAAAATAATCAAACATCTATGGTAACAGCAATCAGTCTATAATAAAACTATAAAGTGGACACAGGCTTCATTAACAGTAGAACAACTATAAAATTTTTGTATATACCTTCCTTTACCGTTCTTTCTTTATATCTGTGATTTGTGATATTGCTCTGTCGAAACAGGGCTGGTGTTTCAAATTCTAACCAAGGTGTTGGTCCATTTTTTAGGTATACATTTTGGTGCTTTCACCGAGAACCCAACTCAGGCTTAGATCTAGCTATCTACGTTGGTTCCCATAGGTCCAGAAGTTAGATCCTCAATCTCTGCTTAGAAGGTTTGCTATTAAGAATAGAAGAACCAACCAAACACATGATAAGGTGATGGAGAACATCAACACGAGATAGTAGACGCAATCCTAAAAGCAAAGCTCAGAAATCACTTAAGCACATGGGTCGCTAGCGATCCATGCACTATGGGTCGCTAGCGATCCATTCCTTTTTACCAGACTGCCATAAACTCCAGAAGACAAAGTACTGAAACAAGTGGAGTACATGGATCGCCAGCGATCCATGTACCATGGATCGCCAGCGATCTATACTATTTTGTCAGGTCGCCACAAAGTCTGAAATCACTTAAGTACATGGATCGCTAGCAATCCATGTACTATGGATCGCCAACGACCATTTAGGTCGTTCGAAGGGGATATAATCGAAAGGAAGCAATGGGCGAAGCTCCAAGAATCATGACGGAAGAAAATATTAACACTCCCCCTACTGGAAAGGCACCGGCTATAACCCAAACTTAGGGGTGAAAACCCCATGGAAGGATATAAGAATGGCTCTCTCCGACCCTAAAGGTGAAAACAATTTGAGGAAGACAAATTTGATGAAAATGACAATGTGCAAAATGCTAGAAGAAGCTTTAAAGCCCATGACGTAGGATAGTGCCAAGCAATGGACAAGGAACTGCTACTCAGATGATATTCCTAGAGGCAGGAGGACCAAGAAGATATGATACAAACCGAGATCAATTACAATGCCAAGCTCCTTTGGTATATTGTGGCCACTCCCTACTGACCAGCTTCCAATCCCATCATGGAGCTCACATCATCGAATACGAATTATCATCGTCGAAAATCATCAAAAATCATCAAAATAGTCGTTGAAAAACTCACTTCAGGGTTGAATCCAAGTCGAACTAATCGACTATTTGACTCGAAGCAGATTCTGGAAGTCCTGACTCTAAGTCAAACTCGGGTGATCACCCATTTGACTCGAAGTAAACCTCGGAAATTCTGACCCGAAATCAGACTCGGGTAAACCCAAAAAAAATTCCAAGCAAACATGCCAACGGCTCCAAGCAATGTTTGTCACCAACCCAACACTTCAACTCCTATGACTCCAAGCGAATCATGGGCTGACTCCAAGCAAATGTCAAATTTTCTCGAATCAGACTCCAAGTAATACACCACCAATCCATCAATGCCAATCCATCTTCTTCTTCCCATAACTCGAACGTGCGAACTCCGAATACCATGAAATTTGGAATGCAATCTTGTGGGGCCTTCTTTGTCATCCCAGACCGGTCTCGCCTAGTTTGAATTTTTTAGGATCGTCACTGATCTGGTTCATTCATTCATCATTTCCAATCATTTAAGCATAGACAATCATCCATATATCGTTCTCAAGCATTATAAATAGCCGTAACTTGAAAGTGGACCGATCTGACAACGATTGGAACATCTTCCCTAATCGAAACACACTCACCGAAGCCGTTCAACATACAGAATATCCAAAAAAGTTTATCATGCCAACTGCATCTCTTGTACAACTAATTTGAAATTGTTTTTTTACAGGTATGACTAGCATGCGGACGAAACGAGGGCAACGAATGTAGTCTACTACGAGGCCTTAAAGAATCATTAAAAGATGAAACAACCAACTTCCTTGGAAGAATTCTATGGGAATGCACATTGTTTCTAAAGACTAGAAGTGGTGCAATTAGAAGAAGGCAAACTCAACAGTACGTCAAAGAACATACCAAATAGTGAAGGAGCTACAGGATCCCAGGGTCCTTCTGCTTAAGCAAGGCTACTAACACCCAGTAGAAAAGCGATATAGCTAACTGATGAAATCAAATGAAAAGATGATTATCAAATAACACTCTAGCTAACTAGCAACTAAGGAATGGGACAACAACCTAAATTGATGCCTTCTCATCCATCCTTGCCTACTCTCCTTTTCCCAATAAGCCATAATGGCACACTAGGGGCATTGTAGACAGCACGGTGAAAGAAATGCTTTTATGTCCTCGACGAGTCATGTCAATCCTTCCTTCTGAGAACCGGCATTGCTGAAAGCGTTGAGAACTCTTATCCAAATGATCGTCGAACAAAAAGATCCAACACCTTAGCATACAGGAACCGATAAAACTGTGTTCCCTTGAGCTGAATCCAAAAAATTCCTATTGAAGTCAATGAACCATTGCTTTAAGACCATCAGACATATGACCCAAAACTCCTCTTAAAGTCGATGAATCATTGCTTTAAGACCGCCAGGCCATCGGACATAAAATCCAAAACTCTAAGGCCGTCTGGTTGTCGAACATCTGACCATAAAATACCCTTCGCGAATGTAAAGGTCCTTCAAAAACTAAAGCGTCGTGAAGGCTATCCCATAGATCAGTGGTCATTTGATCTAAAAAACCCTTCGCGAATGTAAAGGTCGTTCACAAACTAAGGCATTATGAAGGTTAATTGGTAGACCAGTGGTCATCTGATCCAAAAAATCCTTCGCGGATGTGAAGGTCTTTCACAAACTAAAGCGTCGTGAAGGCTAACCGATAGATCAGTGGTCATCCGATCCAAAAAACACTTCGTGAATGTGAAGGTCCTTTACGAACTAAAGCATCTAAAGGTTAACCGGTAGATCAGCAGTCATCTGATCCAAAAAAACACTTCATGAATGTGAAGGTCCTTTACGAACTAAAGCATCCTGAAGGCTAACTGGTAGATCATCGGTCATCTGATCCAAAAAACACCTTTGCGAATGTGAAGGTCCTTCACGAATTAAAGCATCATGAAGGCTAACTAGTAGATCAGCGGCCATCTGATCCGAAAAATCCTTTACGACTGTGAAGGTCCTTCACGAACTAAAGCATCGTGAAGGTTAACGGGTAGACCAGCAGTCATCTGATCTAAAAAACCCTTCGCGAATGTAAAGATCCTTTATGAACTAAAGCGTCGTGAAGGCTAACTGGTAGATTAGTAGTCATCTGATCCAAAAAAATCCTTCACGAATGTGAAGGTTCTTCATGAACTAAAGCATCGTGAAGGTTAACCGGTAGATCAGCGGTCATCTGATCTAAAAAACCTTCGCAAATGTGAAGGTCCTTCATACGAACTAAAGTGTTAGAAGGCTAACCGGTAGATCATTGGTCATCAGATTCAAAAAAACCTTTGCGAATGTGAAGGACCTTTACGATCTAAAGCGTTGTGAAGGCTTACAGGCAGATCTGCGGTTTTTTGATCCAATAAACCCTTCGCAAATGTGAAAATCCTTCACGAACTAAAGCGTCGTGAAGACTAACCAGCAGACCAATGATCATCTGATCCAAAAAACCCTTCGCGAACGTGAAGGACTTTCATGACTAAAGCGTTGTGAAGCCTAACTAGTATATTAGCAGTTATCTGATCCAAAAAAAACTGTCGCGAATGTGAAGGTCTTTCACGAAGTCATGCTCCACGGCCGCAAATCGAAAATCATATCAATCACTCGGCATAATTAACAGAATCATTTCCAACCACAATCAAAACAAACAGTGCTAAACTCCAGAGCTTCAAAGTCACTCAAAGGAACTAAGACAAACTGAACTGATCCGGTGATCAATCAGAGGCCAACTCGAATCAAGCCAAGATTCGGCACCTGAGAGAATCACATTTACTGGACCGGGGGTAACCAAACGAGTTGTGGAGAGACCACGAATACAGTTCAAGCACGCCAACAGCCCTATGGCATGGAGGGCACCGCACACACTTGAATACCCATAAGAAAGGCCAAGCCTAATCATACCATAGTTCTGCTATGCCCAATCAAAAATTCTTACATTCTAAAAACCACCGACTTAATGACTAGCTAGTGCAACTAACGAAATACGAGCATAATACTTGCCCACTTCTTTCCAACTACTATTTTACCGCTCTTGGTGACCAATTCCCATTCTCTTAGATCGTATGCTAGTTAAAGACCCATTCTCTAAAGGAAGTTTGGACCAAGAGCTAAGAGTCGTGCCCTAAACTCCCAAAGGTCGTTCCTTCAATCCGTCTTCATGCGGTCAACTATAGATCTTTCACTATGGCATCCCGATATATTTGGACGTGAACCAATAAAACTGTGTTCATGTAAGCAATCGGCTGAGTCGACAAGGTTAAATCGACTCGAAAATCATAATTTAGCTGCTTAGCCTGGTCAAACTGCACCTAAGTATGCTCCATCAACTCATTGAATCAAAGAAAGCGAATCGACTCAAACTGCCAACTCCTCACGTTGCTCGAAGATAGGCAATGCCAAGAAGTATCAAAAGCCACGCATTTCATATGCCGCACCAAAACATGCACTCCTCACGTTGCCCGAAGAAAGGCAATATCGAGGAAAACTAAAAGTCGCGCATCCAATAAGCCATGCACTAACTTTCAAAACACAAACCTTCACGTTGCCTGAAAATAGGCAATACAGAGGAATATCAAAAGCCATGCACTCGTAAGCCGCGCACCGACTCCTCAATATTTCCTGAAGATAGACAACACAAAGGAATATCAAAAGCTGTGCACCCGTAAGCCATGCACCAACTCCTCAACAATGCTCGAAGATAGGTGACACCGAGGAACATCGTCAAAAAATCTCGCTCCTAAAGCGTAAACTCCTCATGTTGCTCAAAGATAGAAAGCGCTGAGGAGCATCAGAACCGGATCGGTGGGCCAAAACTGGAATGCTACAAACCAATAGAAAAGTTTCAACTGATGACACTTAATGATTAAAACTGCCCTTAGTTAACCCATGCAATGTGCAGCTCTCAAACACACATATATTGCATACTTACCAAAATATCACAAGAAACTTGGATTACATGCTACAGCTGCAAAACTTCCGAAAGAAGGAAAATCAAGCTGCGACTTAGCCAAATTTCAAGTTTAATATGAAAATTATCTAAACTATAATTACTGGTCATTTGAAGCAAACAGCCCTGTAAATTTGGGGGCATACACCAGTATATAAATAAAAACAATTGAAAATAATAAGTTCACAAGTTCTATTACTCCAAATAAAGGATTGTTACTCCAAGTAAAAAATTTGGCGGCAATCACAAAAATTGGATAATTGTAAACAAAACAAGCACAAGTGCACAAAACACACATGAACAGATAAATAGGAATACGGTCGGAATTTCAATATATTGCTTATAATTTTCTTTTATATAAGGCCAAAATATGGAGGCCGTACCCACACAACACCGGACAACAAAAAGGAAATACGAACTCCACAAAAAAAACTAAGTGCAGACTCTGCACTTGAACAAAATGACTCAAAAAGAACAAAAGTTAGATCGGTCTTCACACAAGCTCCTCAGCGCTTCCTTCCACCGCTCCCCTTTCTGCCCTTTTTTGCAGAATCTGCCTCATTTTAGGAGTGATGTCGCTGCCAACAATATCAACAAACTCCTCAGAGGCAACGTTAAGAAGTTCCAAACCATTCTGGAGCGAAGGGTCATATTGATCCCATGAGCTGCGCACTCTCAAAAGCGGCGCACTTCGTAAACTGCACATTTTCATAAGCTGCACAAACACTGCTTGATGTTGCTCTTGCATCATTGACGAACCATTAAAATTTCATAAGTACTAGGGTTGTCCCGAGAGCATCGGGAAACTTGTATTGCAGGATTAACAGAGATCGACTTCCACTGTCCAAAAGAACCGGCATTGCTTCGATGGTGCTGCAAAGCTCACAAACCAAGAAGTCGGCAAACAATTCTGATATTTGACCAAAGTTAAGGTAAAAAATGTCAAAATTCAAGACACCCAAGTCATGAGTTCCCAGAGATAGGAGCTGCGATGTACCTTTGACTAGGGGCATCAAGGGAGCCACCCAAAACATTAAGTCTCACATCAACCGTTCAGAATAATCAGCCTTGTGGACTGAGGGGCACATAACACATTGACACTTGATCAGGATAAAAGATCGCTCCAACTTGAAATAAAAGGAGCAACGTACCGTCGTATAGAGATAGCTGGCAATGGAAGACGTTTCCAGAACCAAGTCATCGACCCAGCGGCTTCCAAAGGTAGAGGCAGATGCTCGAATAAGGTCTCAAACCCTAACCTGCAAAAAACCAGCAGTTATCCGAAGACAGACAATGGCAAGGAGAGAACGCTCAAAATCGATTAGCTAAATCATTGATTCCTGAAGATTGGAACCAACGAATAAGGTTGATATCTGCAACAATGCTATTAGTTCAGCATAATGCATATGGCCCAAGACAAGCAAGGTTAGGTGTTAGTGGCTCAAGACAAACACTACCGAACTCCACTGGCCCATGATCAGTATAAGAATGAACGCGATCATACCGAGGGCAATGTGATGACTTGCTCTATAATTTCAAATTTTCTTTAAGTATCTAGAGTTTACACTACACCAAAACAGGCAAATCCTAACATTTATAAGTGTTACAAATAATTTCAGTAGCACCTTTTAAGTGTTACTAATGGACTGTGAGGAATGAAGCGGCCAAATTTGTAATACTTATAAGTGTTATGAACATACGTATTACTAACACTTATAAGTGTTGGTACCTAAATATACGGTAACACTTATAAGTGTTGGTACAGAAATATACGGTAACGCTTATAAGTGTTGGTACAAAAATATACGGTAACGCTTATAAATGTGGTACAGAAATATGCGGTAACGCTTATAAGTGTTGGTACAGAAATATACGGTAACGCTTATAAATGTTGGAAAATGATTATTTAGTAACACATATATGTGTTGTTACGCATAAAATGCTTTTACAAATACCGACAACATTTATAAGTCTTGCAAATATAAATTTATGATTTTACATAATTTCTTGCAATACTAATATTAAAATATTTAAAGCAAATGGAGTATAAGATATCATAAACAGTGGTCCCCATATCAGACAATTCATCATACATATTGCAAAATTTAAAATGCTCCGCAAATGGAGTAAATATGTCATAAAAAATAATTAAAGATATCTTAATATTACAATGTCATGTATTCTGATATTACAACAACATAAGCTACGAAAATTTTATTTCCAAAATACACTTAAAGTTTAACTTAAGGTTAACCTAACCATTCTGGATCATCCACTCCAAACTATGATGGTTTGCACATTCTTCAACGTCCATGCGACAATCCAAACCTTTACACATGCCTGCATTTAATATAAACACTCAATAAAATTATACATATGTATATATATACCAACTGCTGATACTACGAAAGAACACTGGAAACTAGAATTTGTTAGACCACTAGAGGGATATGTCTATATCCTAGAAGACACGCTCAGGGAATCCGAAGAGATCTGACCTAATGTTGTTGTGCTTCATCTAATTCATTTAAGGATTTCTTATTTCAAATTGAAGGATTACATTCAAAAAGGTTTGGAAGCCAAATGGTAGTGTTTTATACATAATGCTCCAAACTTTCGATACGCAGTTCAATTTTGAGGACGTATCTGATTATGATAAAGTTATGGGTTCTAACACCTAGTCATATTTCGATAAACTTTCATTATTGATGCATGGCATCCTGGGTACGATTTCAGTAAACATGATAGCACAGCTGTACAATTATGGATAAAATTATACAACTTGGAACTGGAACTATGGACTACAAAATTATTCATAGTGGTGTTCCATTGCAAATTGATGAAAACACGACATTAAAACTTTTTGCAAAGTTTGCATGAGTACATATTTTTTGAAAATATTTTTTGAATAGCTTTTTTGAAAATATTTCTATAGGCACCTAAACTTTTAGCTGTATTGGCTACAATTCGACTAGAAGAAGAATCATATAGAATCAAAAATATTCTCAGTTCATCGCTTACTGATGCTCCCACTGCATTTCTTATGTATAGGCATTTGCACCATTTTTCAAAAATATTCTTATGGCTGGTTGTAGCAAAACTTTGAGATGCACCAATTCTTATGTTCATACCAAATAAATTGATCAGTGATTCATACCAAAGTAAAAATACTTACATAGGCTTTTGCTATAGATGGAAGAACTTGTCCAGATTTCTTATTTATATGTCCCGCCTTCCAAACCATTGTCCGCGTAACTTTCTCTTTCAGATTTTCGTTGACCTGCAAGAACAAAAAATTTAAACTAATTAACTATTCATTATTAATATTTACAAGAAAAGCCATTATTCATTATTTAAAAGAATAAAAGCCAACAAAATGATTTTTATTTCAAGATTTTCTGGTTTGAACAGTGTTTTTTGGTTTCATATAACTTTTTTCTATCATAAAAAAATAAAATTGTAGGTTTCGGAAAACTTATTGAAAATTATATACATTTAATTCAGCTTCCACATTTGAACATAGCTTCTTCTTACTACATAATGAATGCAGTGGAACTAAAAGAAATATTATCAATAGACACTCCACGACATTACAGAATAAAAGACATGTTCATATCTCCCTTGAGATAAGAAAAAGACTAGTAAGTGGTTGAGTTCTGGAAACTCTTGATTTTCTGAGTGCTCGTATGGATTGCATAAAGCATAGACAGACTAACAAGGTCAAGAAACATTTAAGATGTTAATTAGACTTGTAGCTAGAGTATTCACTCCAAAAGCAGATGTTAATCATCATGAAATATTTTCTGTACATTCCACAAAGGAATCAAACAATGATTTATAATATCAAAAATAAATTCATCCTTTTCACTTCATTTGTCATACTAAATTTTGTTTCAAAAGATAAAGCAAATATAGCATATTTACGCTTCCAAGTAAACTTCTAGCGATTTAAAAAACCTTTCATGGCTGAAATGAATTAAGAAAAACATATAAGAAAGGTCATGAATGAAAATCAAACATGTGCTATATGATATTAAAACTGGTTATCCACTACAAAAAAAATGATTCGTAGAGACTTGATAACATGGTCTTTAAATAAAAGAATTTGTCTCTAATTTAAATTTGAAACCAGCTTAAGACAAATAATATTGTTTCTAAAAAAAGATCCCTAAATAAACAGAGACAACATGTGTAGGTCTCTAAATGATTAAAGACTTACACTTTCAGTCTCAAGCATGTCTCAAACTTCAAACATATTAGAGACAACTTACTTATCTCTAATCCAATAACATTGACTATGCATAATGTCTCAAATCAGTCTTTAAAATAGCTATTACTATTAAGCAATTGTTTAATCCAATCATCAATGTTCCAATTCCTTGCAGATGATGAAATAATAAATAGTATCAAATCCAAGTTGTAAATGCTTATAACAAAATTTCAACAAATGTGGACAAAAACATAATTAATATACTCATTCACTGTAATAACAAAATGCATAGTATCCAAAAATGCCACAATATTCAAAATACATAATAATAGATGAAATTTTTGTTAGGTTAACACAACCTAACAAGAAATACAGTTTACATTTCATTCTAAAATTAGTACAAACTAATTTACAACTAAATTATCTGAAAGCAATGCTAAATTGAATGATTAAAAGTTAAGTCATACTGCAAGTTCTGTGTCATCGCGGCATAGCTGAAATTCTTAAGGCCTTGAGATGATAGCGTATATTAAATATATACACAGCTCTTATCTCATCTTTATCCCGAGATATATGGTTTCCAAGTTAGTATAATGCTTGAAAAGACTCCAATTCTTTATTCGACTATGTTAGGTCCATGTAGTTGCATGAAGGCCAAACTTGTTGTAGGGAGTGTCAAACATGCGATTGATGAGGCACGTGCATAGATCGGTACTTTTTCATGTTTGGCTATAAGGAATAAACGGTTGTGCAAATCACTAAAGTGACTAAAATAGACGACCTGATGTTTGTGAGATGTGACAACGAACTTGTAGTAATGGTTTCTCACATGGTTATTAGAATTGATTGTGGCTGCAAACACTAGACTTGGAGGTTGTAAAAATGACTAACTAGCTAGTTGCATTATATACACTAAATTTGCACAAACTGCTATCAGGTTGGAATGAGAAATTCTTTGAAGTATAGTACTTGTATCAACATACAGTCCTTCCTAAACATTTTCTCTAGTAAAACCTCGACATATCTCAATCCAAAGGCATATATTCAATATATTTTGATCTTTTTGTTGGTTAACTTTCTTTTGTACTCATTTCCTTAAAAAGGTTAAAAACTATATTTGTATACAATATAGAGTGAGATTATAATAATTAGAAAATTCACAAATTTGTTGTTTGACATATTATAACATGATTAAAGTGTTTAAACGTGCTATATATTTAACAAGGTACTCTCCTGTTTGTTGAAAAAAAACTAAATAACTTTAGGAATAAACTAATCTACATCGAAACTAATAACAGAGTGTTTTTTTCCTAAGAAAATACATGCAAATGAAACCTTGCTGTCTAAAAGACATCAGATTCTAGCTAAACTGGATAGTTGACATTATTTGAACACCTATATTTGTCAGAAAATAGGACAGAAAAAAAATTAATTAAACAAGGGGTAAATGTATTAAGAGATGCTGTGCTAACAAAATCTCATGCATGCAATAAATAGGAGTAATTCAATCATAGTATAAAAGTGGTGTGCTTTTTGTTCACAATTCACATTTATGCACTGAAGCAAATTCTTATAACCAGGAATAAATTATTGTTGGAGAAAAATACCACACAGTAAAGGTGACATACCATTCTTTGGTGCAGCTGAAAGGTTTATATCCACATATTTGTTATGTCAAATGCTTACAAAATTGAACTTTATAAACCACTAACATAAATCTTGGTATGTATCCATTTGTAGTAATTTCTCCATAATTCAAGCTACAATCAATCATAATCCTTATCATCCCTAATAATCCTTATAAGATATATATTAATAATTTCTAAATAATTATATTCAGCTATTAGTTATTATTTTAACATAACCCATAAAGTAAACTTTGAAAACCATTGACTTAAGTTTTGTTAGATAGTTATTTATTACAAATTCAATGGTTCCATGCTCTAAGCTACCATCAATCATTTGGTGTAGCTAAGATTTTTTTTATGTCTTATTTAGTGAGAAATGATAAACTTAGTTCCAAAAGATATAAGCAATGATTGATCTCTTGGCATTATAGAATGTGACATAATTAAAATAGGAAAGAATGAGCATTGCTGCAAGACGTTCCCGCTATTTTAGAAAAGAGCCATTCCCTATAACTTTCATAAACTATATGCGATTTTGTTGTCAACAAAAGAAAATCACAATGTTGCAACTGTCGCAATTAGTGTATTTAAACCTCCGTTATATCTTAAATTGGCTAATAACCCAAATGAAACAATATAATAGATATCTTTTAAAGAGAACACAGGTACCAACCTAATGAAAATATATTTTTTGCCACTCTAGATGAAGCACCAACCTTTTTACTTCAAGTGAGATCATATGTCATTCTTTGTTAAATCATAGTTCTACTAACAAATCCAGTTCAAAAAATTAAAATTAAAGAATACATAATGCGTTAATTATTAGAATTTTCTTGCATTTGTGAGATAATAATAACGAAACAATTTTTTTTTCTATTTTAAGTCGAATAATAGTAAGTTTTCTTTCCAAATAGTGCTTATACTATAGTGTTACACATTTTGATTGATCACCCAAATTTGCTATTGTCTCTTAGTTTATAAAGCGTACAACTAAAGATTATATGAATAATCACATTTGATTAATTTATAGCAAGACATGATACCCTATTGCGAAAAGGTTTGATATCATTTGAACATTAGATTCTTAAAAAGATTACAAATATATGTTACAAATATATAGTCTATCAATTTATTTATGTTGTTCAAAGATTGTTTGTGCCGTGTATTGGTTACCTTTCACACGAGACCTCAAAACTACAGACTTCCATAATACCTTAACAAAGTAGCATACAGATAGAACTTCATCATTATCACTTGTCTATAATAACTGTAATATCAGCTTTTCAAATGTGATAATTATGAATATTTTCATTTTACTAGGCTATATGTAAACAAAGGGAACGCATTGAACAAAAAAACTTTTGTTATAACGAATCATCATAGCTTATAGTACAATTTTATGTAAGTTGTGACAAATTATAATACCCACATGAACCAAGATAAATCAAGTTAATTTAGGTGTATTTCATGGATCATTCATACTTAATTGGAAAAAGTCTGACAGATTCTAGCATTCATTTAAATTGAGACAATACAACTCAACTATGGTATATTTTATGGATCTATCCTGCTAATTGCCTTTATTCTTTCATAGTATCCTAAAATTAGCACATGTGGTAATGTATTCAAGTAACATTAGAAGTACAAATTACCAAATTAGCAGCAAGCACTATCATCACTTAACTATGTCAAAATAATCCTATCAACACTAAATACATCATACTTATTATCGGTTCTTATTGCAGTTCGTTTCATTTATATGTAATTTCATAATACCACCTGTGTCAACGTTTAATTTCTAAATAAGCACATTTAGATATATTCATTATGTGGTTCACATACATATTAAACTTAAACCTAAAGAAAAAAAGTTAGTTTTGAACCTTACCTCAACTTCTAACAGCCAAACCATTTGAGTACTAATTTTAAGCATGAAGCTTTATATAACAATTTAGAATCTCTAACGTCAACAAAAAACCTTCTAGACAAAATACCTATTGGAAGAAAAAGCATACAGTGGAAAACTAATCAAGGATTTTAATGGTGTAGTGAAGAAATATTGTATCTATAGCTGAAGTGATACCAACTTAGGTTAATAAAATTGTCCACTGGCTTCTATATCTTTGCAGGAAAACATGGTATATTTTAGCATAAAACAGCCCACAATCAATTTTCTCCAATATCACTAAATGAAAATGCGAAATATTTGGGTAAACGAATCAATATCATCAATTATAAAATCAAAAGGTATCACTAGATGTTAATTAATTCAAACTAATCATTGTGTATCGAATCAAATTTATTTACGGTATAGTAAAACGACTAGAGCGCTAGATTAGATTGTGCATGAAGCTAATTTCAGTGTGATGCTATCTCATTTTCAATTCCATTGTGACAGCTCTTCGAGGCAGTGGTTCATTGTTTCAACGTGAAAATCCACGGACATTTGGAAACATACAACACCTAAAGTAATAATGTCCAATATCATACCATATCATACGATAATAATCAGAGCTACATATCCACATTTACAGTAAATGAGATTGGATCTACCACTTGCTCACATTTTTGTTGTTGTTGTTGATAATTTCATTGTTGTTACCATCTCTTCTCTCTATTCCCATTTTGTTTATGTTTTTCTTGTACCTCTTCACAATATCTCATTTCCATGTACCAAATTCATCTGGAGTTTGTAGTGTTTTATGATATTTTGGAAGTCCAATATCAATTTTTTTAATCTGCTTCCATACACTGATTTGATTTATATCATTTTCTCTCTTTGTCTAACCTTTTTCTTGAAGTTTAGTTAGACAAATTCTAGCTTACCAGACCTCGTTTTCGAAGTAAAGCTCAAAAGATGCAGCCTAAATATGAATATTCATGTAACATATATAAGAAAACCTTAAGTTCAAATTCTATAACTAGGTTTCAAAAATAAACTCATTCTAACTATAAACCTCAAGACTGAACCAAAATAGTGCATATATTATTAAAAATCAATACACCTGAAAAGCTACCAGAGAGTATTTGACGATTTCAGTTTCACCTTTTTAGCAGAAACCAAACTTGATTATTCCTTTTTGGCCTAAACATGTTTCTTTTATTGGACAAAATAAAAGAGGCCAACAAATTCTTAAGTTATAGTTACAAAAAATTTGCACTTATAATTAATCAGTGTAAGCTACGAAATATGAATTGTTCACTTTAGGTAATAGATCTTAGTTGCTTCACATAAAGTATTGACAGATGCAGTAAACTTGTAATAGATTAAGCTAAAATTGCATGAGTAATAATCTCATGTAAGAACTAAACTTAAGAAATAACAACACTTGACGAGATTCTGAAGTCTATTTAGGAAAATTCAACTTTATACTAAAATGAACCTTTATACGAAATTGATGAGATTCTGAAGTCGCGATGTAGAGAATTGAAATCGCAGGAAATCTAAAGTCGTGTAGCAATCTAGTCCCGTCGATGTCGTGAATAAAAATGGATTTCGATGTGCTGAATCTGAAGTCTATGTCATGAATCCCGATATCGCCAGCCGTCGTCGATGTCGAAGCCACGAGAAGTTGTCTTCAATGTTTTCTAGAGAAGAAGGACCGCTCCAGAAGCCCCTCGTCGTCGTTGATGTCAAGAGAGTGGGTACCGCATGAAACCCTAGTTAAAAAATAATAATTTTGTGTGGCTTGAAACTGATGGGAAGTGGGGGAAGCGTCACAAAACATATCATATGTAAAAATTACGAAACGCTCCATTTTTCAGCCAATTATTTACATGTTTACTGGCTTAATAACACTTATTTGTGTTGCAAATTATAACCAATATGTTGCAATGTTTATACATATGACTATTTATTTTTACTAACACTTTTTAGGTGCCCTAACACTTTCTTGTTGTTGGTAGTTTATAACATCTATAAGTGTTGGAAATTAACATATATAAAATGTTACAAAATCACTATTTTGGTGTAGTGTTAAGACCTAGAAATGAAGGATTCCGCTAATAGCCGTTAGATCATAACAAAAACCAGTGGGAAGAAGAATGACTATGGAATTGGTTAAGCAACTGCCTTGCATCTCCAAGGGTAATACATAACAGTTGTAAACAAAGCTGGCAGCGGAAATGCCTGGGACTCTCACCATTCCAAAATATGGCATCTCTCATATTTAAGCAACGCTGAGAAAACAACAACATTGGGTTAAAAGGAATCTACTCAACCCTACAGGATCAGATGAATGATTCAACCAACACCAACATGACTTTAACACTATTCGAAGACATGCAGCACTAAGAAAATACTTCTACAATCCAACCATCAAAGCGCTAGTTTTCGAAGGCCGAAACCAGTACCCAACTGGATTAAGAGCATTGCCGAATCTACGGGGAAAATCAAAGTGTCGGTGTTGCTTTGCCAACGCCAAGACCTTCTTTTATCTTTTAAGTACTAGTGTTCCCTGGCAATGCTAGGAATTTTTTTACTTCCTAGGTACTAATGTTGCCCCAGCAATGCTAGGAAACTTTCTATTTCATAAGCACTGTGTTGCCCTGGCAAATCAGGTAAACATTCTACTCATTGAGTACCGGTATTGCCCCGACAATGCTTGGAAAACTTTGATCTACGGGGATGATAAGAAACACTCATCACAGTGAACCATCAATGCACTAGCATCTGGAGATAGAAGTTGCTCCTTAAACTAAGTTTACCTTCTCTTCAGAAAGTTACTGTTGCCCAATGACAGGTAATGACCAAAAGACATATCCTTTCACAGGTTAGCCAAATGGTTTGACCTTTCATCACATGAATCAATCACTGCATAGGAATAAAGAAACGTGGAAAGAAAATCCCAGGATTGAATTGTGCGTGTACCAAATTCTAGGGATGAAAGCTGGTGCACAATTGAATTTTCTAAATTCAACTTAGAAAGAATTTAGACACAGCCGAAAGATACGCAGCCTCGAGGAAATGTTGCTTTTAACCAAGCAGCTAAGTTTTCAATTCTCAAAGACAGGAGTCGACATATAAACAAAAATTTCAAGACAATATCAACAATCAAGAAGAGCATGCTTAGCCAAGAAAAAATGGGAGCAATCATAGAAGGTCGGAAGTAAAATCCCTGAACTTCCTCAATTCCAGAATGGGATTGAGAGCCAGATTCATGGCAATTGAGCAATTCGTCCCATAGACATCCCTCACAATCGCCTAAATACAGGCATTCGAAATAGCTAGTCCCTCAAGAGGGGATAGAAGCATATATACTTGATCGAAAGAAATGTTTCAAAAGTCCAAACACGAATAACCGCGAGGTTGGTTAGAAAATGGTTCTGTATCACAAAACAGAGCATTCTGGCAACAAAATCGCTAACGAAGGAAATGAAGGATCTAACGTTCAGAAATCTACTATCGCTCGATGATCTACTTACGGTCTAACTAGATCATTTGGTTCCAACTTGTAGGAATATGCCATTACCCAACGTTTGGTGATGCTAGAAAGAGTGCGCAAAATGAAACTATCGATACATCGACTTTTAGAAACAAAAGCATGAGTTCTATTGAATCTTCAGCCCTACCTTCCAGCATCTCATGATATTTGAAGATTCACAATGTCAAGAAAAAATCCATAGAGTTGAGTCACCCATGTATGATTTTCGATGATAGAAACCAACACTAACTAGGATCTCAATGTCCGACTCAGAAGAATTTACTTTAGCAAAAGATGCCAGAAACACATCTTTGTAATACATACTGACATCATTACAAAACACAGATCTTAGGATCAAGAAATAAAGTCTCTAATTTTCTAAGATAGGAGCTATTGTGTCAATCAAATTGGGGCAATCGAACTTATTGCTTGGGAGATCTGGTCTCCCAAAACATATTGGTTCGGTAGTCAAAGTAATCAGCCCTACAGACTAAGGCATTTACACCAACACTTTGTTGAAACAAACTTAATTGAGCATAAGTAGGGATTAGTTAGACCAAGCTACTTCATAGTTCTGGACAAAGCTATGAAATAGAATATTGCCGAAATGACCGTAAAAGTATTGCTTATGTGTATAGAATTACAGTAAACGAGTATGCTGCACATAAGCACAATGAGTGCAATAGCGAGAAAAAGCAATGCTCGGACTCGAGAAATTAAGCTAATAATCCCCAGGGACATAGGCTAGTGTGCATTAAATTCTGAAAAATGCAAAGGAAAGACAATCGCACTCGGACAACTCACACTCTAGTTTCCAAAGGTTGAAACTGAGCCTAATCGAACTCCAAATACAATGCTACAAGAACAACTATGCCTTGTAATTTAACTGTAATTAATCATGGCAATATGATAGGAATAATAAGCGAATCCTAAGTTGCGAAGGATCCAACTTCTGGAGGAGTGGGAGTACCTCCGCCAGACTAAAGATTGGATGACCGAAAAGTCATTTTCAGTGACAACACATGGCATTCAACCCTGTCAGGTATATTTTACTTTAAATAAATCCTTGTATAACCAATGCTCGGAATCCATGAGAAGTCGACATATGTTGACCAATCGGGTCATAAGCATTGACCGGGGCAGATGTAGTATGTTATCTACATGAGAAGAGTCCAGTATCCTGAATACTGCGAAAAAACGATCTAGTGTAGATAGTATTCTTACATTTGAAAAACAATCCATATCGTCTTTTGAAATTATCTCTTCTACACTTACCCATTATCGATCAACGATCGATAATGGAGCCGCTGTCCGAAGCGACTCGGGAAGCTTATCTTTTCAGTATCATTGGAATACAGAAATAGAAAGAGCGATGCAATTGAATCATCTACTATATTTGATTTTGGATTAAATTGTCACATTGGAATTCAAAAGCATCGACGAGAACTTTACCAAATTCTCGAAAAGAAAAAGTTAAAGACCAAGAGCAAGACTTCACTCCATAATGGCGTA
The DNA here is from genome assembly GCA_030765085.1 of Allium cepa. NCBI lineage: Eukaryota > Viridiplantae > Streptophyta > Magnoliopsida > Asparagales > Amaryllidaceae > Allium > Allium cepa. Next base: position 258,058,697 of record CM060939.1, read on the forward strand.
CAATCGTTCGAGACAAAACATAACTTCACTGTAGGTCAAATTAAAACTATATAGGACAAATCCAAACCTATGTCATGCACCCACTTGCCGACCTAAACCCTTGTGAAAACTACGAAGCATAGATTACATCGTCAATACTAGAAATTGAAATTCAGACCGAAATCAAAACGGCTATCAAATCAAAAGTCGGTCAATTGAAAACAACATCTTGAAGTGACCACCGACTATTCACACTGAAAATTCTACAGATGGCTGAACAGTCAAAGCCAAATTTGCATGGTAACCTCAACGTGATCGACTGGTTATGTGACATATAGTAACGGCTGTGGAACTGGACAAAAGTCAATTCTGGTCTAATAGACGAAGATTGCAAAATGTTTCAAGCACTGGGTCAAAGCCCAAATGTCGTTTCGGGAAATAACTTGAGACTCGATTTACTATCTTCCTCCATTAAACCATAATCTAGTCGAACTTCTCATAATTAACGTTGCAAATGGACACTAGTAATCAAGTCATTACACGCACGCAGTAAATAGCAAATCAACTAAGCAAACCCATCTCAAACTCACTTCTAAGGCACTAGAGGAACCAAAAATCAAATTCAACGTGCTTTGAATGGATTGGTGGCGAGCTAGAAAATCAGTGGCGATTTAAGAAGGTATCAAGCTGGAAATTCGAGCTAGTGTTCAAGAATCACGAACTGAAATCGCGATGGAAGGAGTCACGGTTAGGAATCATGATGGGATGTAATCCCAAAGACTGATGGATCAACATGCAAGAAGATTGTTGAATTGGTTGGAGGTGAATCGCATAGAGGATTTATCGCGTGAAGGGAATGGATAACTCAGTTCGAATGAAGACATTTGGGTTGGTTCGTGTATTAATAGGCAAACAAGTGAAGATTTTTTTGCTAAGTCATCGGGTCGTAAGTGACCTGACTCATCATGGGTCGCGAGTGGCCCGACTAACTTATATGACGATACTAATTTCTCTTTTCAATTAGGTCGTTGTGACCCATCCCCACATGGATCACTAGCGACCCAACAATAAGAAAAAAGATGAATAAAAAAGGAAGAAAAGAAAGGGGAGAGGAAAAGAAAACTTCACCTTTTCTTCTCGAACTCGATCATTTACGATGGTTCAACATTCCGAGGCATGTCGGGAAGCTATAAGCAGAAATGCGATATATTGTGACAAGTAATAGCAGTCAGAACCAAAGAAAGACGACCAACAACGTTGGGCTAACGTATTCTTAGAGCTCTAATGTAATCACTCGAAAACCGACAAATGGATATTGAAAGAGATAACTTCCAGAGCACATCTTGTTATAATGAAGACGTACTCTAAGGGTAAAATGTTATCCGGATTTTTAACCCAGCAGAAGCCAATAGAAAATAGAACAACCTTGTGTAAACAAGATGGTTTAGGACTTAACCAGAAAAGCTAAGAGAAGGGATCGACAAGGTCCAAGTTATATGGCTGAGACAATGACTGGAATCGATGAAGCCAAGAGATCAGCATTCTTTTAGTCCAATTAGTAGCTGAACGTAAACAGCTAGTGAATTACCATCGAAATATAACAACTACGATAAAAGGCTATGGAAACATCCCCAATTCCAAACTCCAAAAAAATCCAAAGTGATTGGACCATCAATGACCCATGCTTCTCCTTCAGCCTTCAAACAAGACAGCCAAAGAATACTACAAAGGAGGCTAAGACAGCAAATGAATACTACGAAAGGAGGCCAGGACCTTGGCTTGCAAAATAAGCCAAGTATATGGATCGCTAGTGATCCATAGGCCATGGGTCGCTAGCGACCCATAGCTTTGCCTTGTTTTGCGAGCCAAACTCTCCCTAGGTCGGCTACTACTCACCTGTGAGTTGATGAAGACATGGTCTGGCCCAGAAGGTCTCCGCTACATATAAATACCATCTAACCTGCAACGTAAGAAGGATCTTGTCTGGACTGGTTGTGGAAGCTCTAATGGAATTATTCTTCACTCTCTACCTCCCTCATAACAATTTCCAATGGAATACAATATGTTTTTTTAGTGGATTCCAACTCTAGAGATTCAATCTAGTTAGAAAATAATCAAAGTCTTGTAATCAAACATCTATCGTAATAGCGATCAGTCTATTAAAACTATAAAGTGGACGTAGGCTTCATTAACAGCCGAACCACTATAAAAATTCTCTGTCTACTTTCCTTTACTGTTCTTTCTTTATATCTGTGATCTGTGATATTACTCTGTCAGAACAAGGCTGATGTTTCAAACTCTAACTAGGGTGTTGGTCCATTTTTGGGTCAACACTAAGCAAGTTTCATATTTGGAATTTCACGATTGGAGCTCGAATGAAAATTTATTAGCACTTGAAGTTTGGAGAGTGAAAATAATTAAAAAACAAAAACAAATACACTAATAAATACTATTAATATTCAAGACCCCACGGTCGACCCTAACTTTGGGCCGGTTGATCGTTAGCGGTCGACCGTCTATATGGATGCGGTCGATTGGTTAGAGCATGACTGCTATGGTTTGAACTTTGGCCAACGGTCCGGATTTAATCATTTTAAGCTAACGGTTATGATTGATTCATGCGTCTATAAATAAAGGCCTAACTCCTCACTTATCTTCTCATATTTTCCAATCCGTGCAGCAAAGCTCTGCCATTTTCTCTTCTTTGCTACTTCTAAAAAACTATAATATATTACATACACACATGTATATATATGGACACAAAATTGAAGAAGGGTGGAAAATAAAAAAAAATAACAGAAGAAGAGAACCAATACAACGGAAAAAGGTAAACTTCAATTTATATTCCTCTTAACCTCCAACCTCTTCTCATATATGTAATTTCAATAATATGTATATACCTTGTTATACATATTCTTTTAGATTTTGAAAGGAGTCAAGTAAATGATTGGATTCAGATTTGGAATTTGAAAGCTTAAAAAAGCGAGTAGGAAATTATATAATTTATTTATAACATTGAAATTTATCTCATTAAATTCTTATTTAATTATTATGTCTAAATAAGATTCGTTAAATTATAGGCTTAAAATAAATGTATAGGATTAGTGCTTGCACATTTAATAAAATAGGCAATTGGAACATGAATAGTGTGTACAACCTAATCTAAAAATTTAAAATCAGTCCCAAACATTCATTTGTAGAATATTAGTAAAATTGTAAGATTAGTCTAGAACTATAATTGGGTTATAAATTAGTTTGCTCTTGGAATGTGAATTTCTATGTTCTAATTTTTTTAGAGTGGGTTCGTGTAATTTTCATAAGTTATCCAGTTCCAAAATATGTATAAAAGTGCATCGTTTAAATTTAATAAAGAATATACCAAAAGGGAAAGATATATGAGAAGAATGAATATTATTCTCTATAGTTTACACTATCCATTTCAATAACAAGAAAGAAACAATTCCTTGTAATTTCAAACGAAGCAAAGATCTCACTTTTTGTTAATTTATGAAAAGTTACAATGATAATCCTTTTTAAAACAATAGCTCTAATAAGTTAAAATATGAAAAAGAATGTTCTAGTTTAGAAATTGGTAGTTAGAAATAAAAATATGTATACATGTATAACCGCGCTTAACGTTCAAAAGAAAAAATAATATATATATATATATATATATATATATATATATATATATACACATATAGCGTAATTTACGACTATATACATATTAGTTATTAAAAGTGTAATATCTAAAATATTAGGATTTACAAAGACTAATTACAAATTTAACGAGCATTAAATTTGAGATTAATGAGAGTTAAAAAAAGAATTAAATAAAGGACTGATTAAAGAAATTGATATGACATTTATGAGCGAATTGAATATGCATAATAGATGGACTTTGAAATTGGTAAATAGATTAAGAAATTAAATGATGATTGTTTAGAGATTGTCTAATTTTGACATTAATGATAATTAATATGGATAATAGACATTAAAAGGACACCAAAGCCTAAGCGTATAAATTAGGAATAACAACATAGCGAATAAGTAAGTATTGATACTATTAATTATACATAGAAAGCAATATAATTTTTATAGTAGGAAATTATATAGCTTCAATTATACATTTAGGACAAACATGAATCAGTGGACTTAGCCTAACACTTAGGATTTGAGTGATAGGTTTGGTTTAGTGGGTTGGGGTACAAGGTCAGTAGAGTTACACAACTGAAGTCTACCCTTCACCTAGAGGTTACCGACGGTTATGTACACTTACTACTGATGCGAGACATTTCCAACTAAAGAACTGGTTGGGAAATGATATGCGTTGTAGATAGGTAGGAGAAAATATACCGAGGGATCATCTCGGATTTGAAGTCTTAAATGACCCAAGTACTTTGAAGGAAATAGGGTATGCTTCAATTCCAATAAGAGGTAGTAAGTAAATGAAAGTGGCATTTTCCTTGACTTACTTAGGTAAGTATAAATAGGATTTCGATTGTAAGAGGTCTCGTGCTATGTCAATGTTATTATTGGACCGGTATTTATTTGTAAGGCTGACATATAGGCTTTAACCACCAGCGGTCCCATGTGGTTGTTAATAAAGACTCGGGATATACCCTGACAGATTTCGCTTCCTACTACTGTAGAATTCTTATGAGATACGCAAACACCTCAAAGTTTTATTTAATTGTCTTTTGTTGTTTGTTTGACGAAGGTGGACAAGTTAACCCTTAGATGAGTCTTTGTTGCGTTAATAGTACGTTAATTAAATTGTATATATATTACAAAGCAGCATATAGGGGTCATCGGCCTCTATGCTAGAACCGATTGACTAGTATCGATGTTACAAAGGGCCCGCTTCAGGGATTTGAGGTAGTAATGACCACTAGGCCTGCCTCATCCCTATTTAAGAAGTATGGCCGGGGTTTTGGGTAAATAGCGTTAGATATATATGTTATAGGCATATATAAAAATAATGATACATCAGAGATGGTAAGATTAAACATATCCTGTGTGTAGATTAGATTTACCGGATTAGTTGTAAATAATAGACATAACATTAAATGGAAATCAATTGGCATAAATTAGTAGTATGGATAAAGTGTGTAATTTGCCAATCACCAAAACGTTGTTCAGACCCCCTCTTCATAGCAACCTACATGTTAGGTTTAGAAGGACATGCCACTGGAGCAAGACAAGAAATGTAGATGGTGAAGTCTTCTTATTTATGCTCGACGGTGACATGGAAACTAAATATCCAAGGAATAACATTCTGAGGTATCAGCTTTAGTCAATACGTATGTTATATTATATTTTTCAATTCCACCGTGAGCTTATATTTATCGCACTATGATATATTTTTGTTATTTACAGGTTATCAAAACCAACGATCCATGCCTTAATAGACTTAAGTTTCAATTTAGTCAAAATTCGGGCTCATTAAGGTGATGGTTGTTAGAGTATATATATGTACATGTACCTTATTTCAACTTAATGTTCAAAAAGAGGACTTTTGTATAAAATCATAAATTTAATTTGAATCTTTCCTAAGTTAAATTGTTGGTTCTAGAATTCATAACATATATAAAATAGTCCAAATTAATTTTAACATGTATGTATGCGTGTTTATGCTTGTTATTATACATAGCTTCACAAGTGTTATTTTATATGATTCAAAAAACAACTTTGGACACTAAAGACATATATAAAGGGATAAATGTATCCGCTGCAGTGTAAATACCAACACTTATATATGATCACATTAGTCATAGACACACTTCATATATGTTGCACCTGCACTACACACATGAGTGTATTTAATATACTTACAAATATGATTAATCAAATTACATCAGAACTCGTTTATCAAACGAATTAAATAAAATAAGATTTTGCTTAAAACTATATTAGATTAGATCTAATAGAACTTTAGAGTTGATAGGCCTAATAGACCCAAAATATGATTTTTTTATTTATTTATTTTTTAAATCTATCTACTTCATCTGCTTCCAAGTTATCTGCCTTCATCGCATACCTAAAGGAGGTAAACTAAAAATCATAATTAACTACATATATGTCATATTTATGACTTCTTAATTTATATCCTATATATAAGTATATGACTTTTCACATACTTAAATAATAAAAAACAAAACTTCCAGATAATTACACATACCCACGCACTTATGTGTTATCAGGTTATGAAATATATTCAAAATAATCATTGAATAAATTTAGTTAACAAGATTGATTAAATAAATAAAAAATACTTTAAAATACAATATGATTTTATTTTAATTAATAGATTATATCTAATGCTAAACAATATATTACATAGGCCCATTAAGATTCAAATAGAGATTTTTTTTTTTGAAATTTACCAACTTCACCCACTGTTAGAACGGGCTGGAACAGATCGCTACTATATTGGGTAGTCAAGTCATTTGTGTCCCTTAACCTTCTAAATTTCCGTGTTTTTTCCAAGTTCGAAAATCGAGGGTGTCACATCTATCATGTCAATAGAATCCATATCAAGAATGTTATTATCATTTATCACATCAATAGAATTATAACCTCCGGAGCAAGAAATGATTTAGTAGTAAACTGATGGAGATAGTTAATTAGATAAATCAAAATATAATTTGCATTCCATAAGGGTAGACATGCATTTGTCAAAAAATTAAGGTCGGAATCAACCAAAACTGTGTACATATTCTAACGGCATTCAACCAGAATATTACACAATTGACAATTTATCAATTGAATTCAAATTGCTTATCGAATCGAAAGCCCTAAAATGCATTATGAAAAATTTGAACGTAGAACCCAATTCAATTATTGTTTGCACGAAAAATGTATAAACGCCTCCAATAAATTTGTTTGGCAACTCCTGTTCGGCAATCCATGTTCGTCAGTTCCTGTTGGGCTGTTTCTGTTAGGCTATTCCTGTTAGGCAGTTTCTATTAGGCAGTTTTCATTAGGCAATCCCTGTTAGGCAGTTCCTGCTTTCTCTTACTTGTCCGCCATCACTGCTGTAGCTTGGTTTTTTAGAATTGTCCCACATTGTTGTTAGAAGCTTTGGTATTTATAGAAGTAAAAGTATAGGAAGGTTAGGCCGACAAGATACACAGTTTCCCTATATGGCATAGTCGGTTTAATTATTTTCATATATAGAAGATACGCTCCAGAACATCTATATATTTAAGTTTGTCTTTCCATATATGCTATGTTCGGTCCGATTGTAATTAGCTCAGAGATACTTGGCTCGATGATGCTAAATGCACCACGTTATGAGCTTCTTTTTATCCATTCTTCATTTTACCCAACATATACGATTACACACTTCAAAATACCCACCAATTATTTTCGTGCTACCCATTCAGCAAACAACTTCATATCGCCGAATGAGCTTCTGTTGTCGAACGACTTTATACTGCCGAACCTAGCTCGACATTTTTTAAATTTTATACTGCCGAAGGTCTTCTACTACCGATCGTATGTGTTGTTTTGAAAAAATCAAACAATTTTTCGAAAGGTCCTATGTTACTGATCGGTAGTACAGTACCGTCCACGCTGGGTAAAATGAAGCCAATTTTTTTTTTTGGTAAAATGAAGTTAATAACCTGGTGCATTTAGCACTGCTCTATTATTTTATAACTAGAGTGATTGGTGCCGTTCAAACTTCAAAGCAAGACATGGATTTGTTTCTTCAAAACTGATCATTTACATTTGTGGAAGGCGACGTGATGGCTGCTAGCAAGCTTGAACCATGTGCGTACAATCATTCATTTTCATTTTTTAATCGCTAACTTCCATGTAAATTCCCCACCTTCAAACTTCAACATTCTCATATGCAACAACCTTTTTGAATATCTTATCAAATGCTGACAATAGTTGCATTTTATAAAGGCGATAAGATACTATTTGGATATTATGATATCCTCACAAAAAAAGAGCATTAAGTAGGCAAATCTGATCTTAATAAATATAAGCATCCACAAAATACATTACCATTGCTGAAATTGAACATTAAGTTTCTTGCTGCTTTAATTATTACATTGGCTATCCTTGCATGAGTATATCTCTTAAATTCAATTTAATCCAACGTTATTATTGGTATAATGGACAATGGACAACAGCTTTTAATTGATTATCTATTAATTACTCATTAAAACAGAAATACTAGTAACACCAGTTTAATATGTTGTACTTCCATTTTTCATTGTCCTTGAGAAGAAGATATTTGAAACGCATAAAACAGTTACTTTAAAATTAAAGTGTATCCATTAAATATTATATTCTATACTCAGTGTATAAGCTAAATTACCATTTAATAAAAAAAAAATTCCAAAAAGTATTTTCATTTTATTAGAAATATTTCAATATGCCAGTACCAGTTCATTAGCTAATGGGGGGTTGTTTTTTTTTTTTTTTTGGTTGTGGGGGCCTGGTCTTGGTTTTTGTTTTTTTTGGGGGGGGGGGGGGGGGGGGGTGGGGTGCGGGGGGAGGGATGGTTTGGGGGCAAAAAAAAGCCGAGAAATCCATTTTTACTAGTCTGGTCATTTTTTATTTTATTTGACTTTCATAATCAATTTTGCTTTACCTAAAACCCCACTGGTTTCTTTCTTTATTTTCTTCTTCCTTTCCAGTTGGTTTCTCTCTTCTTTCGTTCGTTTAATCTCACTCATTATAATTTGAACCCTAAATGGTTATAATCTCAGCTTTCATCGCAAATTGATCAAGCGGACACTTCTCACTTTACAATTATGAGTCAGCAAAGTAAGTATTCTCTTTAATTCATTTTTGTTGCATCTAGCCTATTGTATTATGCTGAAAGTTCGTAAAAAACTTCGAAACTGGATTGGTCGCTGATATCTATTTTTCCTGGCGCACTTGATCGCAACTCGTTAGTAGATATCTTTCATTTTTGATACAGTGATCATTTTTTGTCCAGAAGCTGAAGTAGGAAAGGAAATGAAATATGCATGTTTATTAAGGATTATTCGTTCATTATTTGAAAAATGAAAATCTAAGATGAAATACACATTAAGGAATGGTTCTTTAGCCGTAAAAGAAAGAAAATAACTTATTTAATAAAACCTAAAGTTTGATTATTGTTAAAGTATATAAGTTATAACATATCAAGTATATGCAATTTCAGATTTTGAATTCAACAACCTTTGCCAAGAAGCTCAGGTTAGATGGTTGAAGCCCCCAGAAGTTCTATATATTCTCCAAAACCACAAGAAATATCCATTTGCTTCAAAAGCACCTAATAAACCACCGAGTAAGAAAAAAAGGCAGTCAGTATATGCACACTTTGATGCTTTTATTTGTGTATATGAAGTATGTAAATTTTGTGTATCAACTCTGTGGTATCAATAGGTGGTTCTCTCTTCCTATTTAACAAACGGGAACTTCGATATTTTCGAAAGGATGGCCATACCTGGAAGAAAAAGAAAGATGGCAAAAATGTTGGTGAAGCTCATGAGAGGCTCAAGGTATTTTTATATCTACACATAAATTCTGTCATGTTGTAGAATGTGCTACCAAAATGTTCTTGTGTTACCTTGTGTAATTTGGTCCTTTTTCTTGTTCCCTTTTAAATAAGTTTATGTTTCTATAAATGTTTATTGCGTATTCACTACATTCAATTGTTAGGTTGGGAATTTTGATGCTTTGAATTGCTACTATGCTCATGGCGAACAGAATTCTTTCTTCCAAAGGCGAATCTACTGGATGCTTGATCCGTAAGTTTTTATATGTTCTAGCATAAATTATCAATAACTATCGACTCATTCGCCAATCTGCCATTCCCTTTACGATCTTACTGATATTTGAGGTATTTTGATTAATTTGCCTCTTGTTCCTAAAATGTGATTATCTGGAAGGAAAAAAAGAGAGAGTAAACAGTTTGTTATTTCTGTATGCTATTTAAAATATATCCTTGCATCACTGTAATGAACAGTAGGGGCCTTTTCATTCATTACCACCAGGTCTGTTGAGGAACAAAACCAACGACTTATCTGATTCAGATGACAAAGGTAGTTAAGTTTGGATACATGCATTGTTGTATGGTTAGTTATTAAATGTTGGTTGAAATTTGTTGCTGGTAGATTACAAATTTTTACAACCCTATGTGAATATGCCATAGTTATGTAAGATGCCCTATGGTCCAAGCCACCGCGTGGCATGACAATTGTTCCTTTTGGGCCCATGGTGCAGCAAACATGAGAAGATGCACTAAGTGGCACACATGGCGCACACCACAAAAATTGATGCACCTTTTTTATTTTTTTGCTATTATTTATAATTTATGTTTTTTTATTCTTTTTTCACAATCCAAAAGTGCATAAAAATTAGAGTTCATCATGTGAAATGTGAACGCGTTCACCAATTATTTCGTTTTTTTTGCTTTAAAGAATGGTTTTGTTCCTAAATTTTCTTTGCTTGATGACAAACACTTGTAATTATTGATATGAGTAAAATAAATCTTTTTATGTATATGTATATATTCTCAAAGTAAGGTGTAATATAACGTCGATCATGTGTGTACAAATTAATATTCATGTTTGACTGTATTTCATATTTATTTATAAGATAAGCGGTAACATTTTCTAATTTTCATATGTTAACATCCAGATAAACAGTGGTGAAAAATTATAGACTCACGTAGTTGGACGTGATCAAAATATACTAAATAAATGTTAATGAAATATAAAGTAAAATAAAATGCAATTTAAACTAAACATATCAGAATAACACAAAACAAATAAATAAACCTAAATAACAAAGCAAAACATAATGAAATATCATAACTTTTCATTTTTCTCTCGCTTAAGACATACTGCATTTGCCATAAGCTCATACTTCCAATTTTTTGATAAACAATATTTATGAACTTTTAGCTCGAAATTTAACTCTTAAACAAATGAATGATTGAACATTGAACGATGTAATATAATTAAAATGATATTCTATGCTTGTGCATTATCGTTAATGATATTTTTGCAAAATGATACAACTTTGTCTCTATATCTATTAGTAACAAGTAACTATATTAGTCTTTTTTCTAATTATTTATAATGTATAATAGGTATATTTGTAATTTTTTAATACATGCACACCGTATAAGAAAGGTGCACATCGTTTGTCGTGCTATGTGCTAAGGCTCTAAAAAATTTTGCGCCTTTTCGGGCCATGTGCCATTGATAACTATGGAAGATAACAATAATTTGTGAGATAAATTCCAGTTGGTGAAATCGTGGTCATATGTTTTGACCAACTAAGACGTAGACCATTAACACCCTTGTAATTATATTGTTCCACAATGCCATATGAACACTTTTAACTTTATTTTAATAACTCCTTCCCTCAAACAAATTTAGTAGTTTAATATCAACAAATGCTCATGTTTAAGCTCTTCACATGTGACAGAGATGATTAAGTAGGATACTTGTTGCCGGTGTCAATGTGTTTGCGTCACATTCCCTATTCAATCACGTTACAGTTATTTACTAAATACTATTTAAAGTTTTATGCTATATGTACAATTTCTCCAAATAAATAAACAAATAAAAGGATTTGGTGTGCAAAGTTATATTGTTTTGGAATTATATGAATGTGGTGATTTCTTATTGTAGACCACTTTATCATTTGCAGGGCTAATGAGCATATTGTCCTTGTTCACTACAGAGAAGTTTCTGAGGTTCGTTGCTTTTCTCTTACAATAGGTTGAGTTTGGTACACTCATGTTTCCTGTAGCCACAATGACAATCAATAGGGCTTCATATTACACAAGTTATAAGCAGATGCCCTTGATATCTTGTTCAATATTGAGATTGCATCGCTACTTGTTCGTATTCTCATGATCAAATGTTCTTGATCTACAGGGAAGATTTCTTAATGGATCAAATCCAAAATTTGCAATAGACAGTAGCTCTACTCACAGTGAAAGTATTTGTGCTAGTACTCATTATCAAGTTGACAGTAATGCACAACATGATCCAAATTCATACTACTCGAGCCCAGGAACTATAGAAGTCAACTCAGAATCTGCTTTATCAAATTCCAGTCTATCTGCTCTGCGCGAACTCGAAAAGCAATTAAGTTTGGAAAAAGCTCATCATGATAATGATGTCAGTTACTTAAGTCAAAATCTCCCAACTTTTGTTGATGAGAACGATAGCAGTCAACATTTTGGGTTCTTGGATAACAGGAATATTGGATTCAAACAAGGATCACAAGCTTATGGTAATGGTTTCTGGAAAAAACAAGATGGACATAGTAGCAAGCCATTTTTTACTGTTCCAGGTGATTCTCAAGATTTAGTTCCTCTAAACCATTTTTTATACGGGAGAATGCCTTCGTACCCTTACTCTTCCGTTCCTATTTTTAGACATGTATGGTTTTGTAAGGCTGTGGATTCTAACAAGTAATAATCGGTCATTCTTAATTCCAAGAAGTAATCGTTGGGCTTGTCGTTCTGAACACTGAACTTGCTTACATATTCATGTTGGTGGAACCGCATTTGTTACTTTCTAAGGTTATTACACAACACCCCTAAATCAATCCCCCCCCCCCCCACCCCTCGGGCTGTGTCAGTTTTTAAATAACTGACTTGATCCCACTTATCCCATCCAATGGGATGTGGATGAGCGAGCATTATCATGCATTCACAGTTTGAAAATGATCCGCTTCACGGATTCAGGGGGCGAGATAGCAGCATGCACCCCACATGAAGGTCCCGCACATTTATCTCTGCCACAGAATCTCAAATTTAGGAAATGTAGAGAACTTCTGGTCACACAATTGGTGCAACTTGACAAAATGATGGGCCGGCATTCTCAAAATTTGACACACACACACACTACTGCATGCATACATATATGTAAGCGTATGGGAAGGGTTAGACAGCACCCTTATTTTTAGCACCTCAAATGCTTCATAACCCCAACCATATGATTTAACAAATCCATGTTTTGTTTTTGATGATGTAGGTGGGAGATTGGCAAAAAAGTAATATACAATTGAAGTAATGAACAAAAATCCTTTGTCTTCATTTACTTTTGTCATATTCAGTTTCATCCATGGATTTGTCGAATCATACCTTTGAGAGTATGTGGTATTTGAGGTGCTGAAAACAGTGGTGCTCTTGAACCCTTTTTTTATACATGCCTCTTTCATTCACCTTTATTTCTTTGTATTGAAAATTTGTGCGCTATGACATGTTTTGATTTGTAATATTTTAAAATTATATTTAAAGCTGGTTTTGGGTTGGACTTTGGAGGTATAAGTTGTTTCAAAGAGTTGGGGTTGATTTGTGAGCGAGTTAGGTTTGAGCTGACAGGACGTGTAAAAATATACTCACATCCTTCCTTTTACAATGCTCGGAGAGTTGAATGCCTCTACATCCACTTTTCTTATTTTTAAACATACATGGTTTTTAATGTCCAAACATTTTAACATATTCACAATGGATACATATGTAGATCTCAGTAAAAAGAAAAACCGATATTATGGCAAACCTGTTATTACCTTCTATCACATTTTTTCCATGTTTAGTTAATTTTGAGTTGATCAGTTATATTTAAAGCCAAAGCTTTCCCTATTTCATTCATCCATTCCTCCGAAGATGTAAGTTGCTCATTGTTATGTTATTTTTCTTCCATTCAGTTGTTTTAATTTTATTAATTTATAGGCTTCTTCATCTGGTCTTGTTTTCTACCTCAAAAAACTATCTTGACATAAGAGAAACCAGTATTACATTTACAAACATACGAATACGCCAACTTACACAATATATAAAAACGTGTTTTGTCCTTAAAGATAAGCTTAGCAATATATAAATAGAATAAATCGTTTTCTAAACAATAATCACTGAACCTCTTTCCTTTCTAGCGTAATCATGTCTAGCATGTGTTAGCAATTTCAAGAATATCTAATTTGATCAAAAACCATACCTTATTTTCTTAGGTATCAACAATGGCACAAGCTCAAGCTATTCACTACCCTTTGCAAATGCCTCAAACTTTTCAGCTCCTATCCCTGTTCTTGAATCTTGCAATGCAAATCAAACTGCATATGAGCGAACACAAGTGCATGAGCAGTTTGATTGGTCCCGGTTTAATAATGGCGGTCATAATACAAGTAGGACATCCAACAAATACCCAATTTTAGAAAGTAATTCAATTCAGCCAGAAGCAGTTGAAGAATTTTTGCTTGGACCCGAGAATCTACCAACTTCTTTCTCTCAGCACCCAAAAGCACAAATACACCCAAACTTTGGTGAACAAAATAGTACAGACTGGATGGCACCGATTGATTTGGATGTTCTGAATAATACATATTCCTCTGATTTTCTGTTTGATCAAGAGCAATTTGACATTCCACTGAGTAATGAGTCAATTCAGTCTGTGGCACAGAATAAATTGTTCAGCATTCGTGAAATATCTCCAGAATGGGCATTTTCATCTGAAAACACCAAGGTACATATTTTTATAACAACATTTGGTGGTGATAAATTTATGGATGAATACTATAATATCACAGATCATATGTATTCTATGGATGCTTAGGTTAGCAGTAGTAAGTTGGTTTATATTTTCTGTTAAAGCGCAAGTCTGCAACATCTACTTTCTGTATTAAACCATTTCTTTACACTTGTAAATTTGCAAGAAATCAGACTAAGGTAGGTATATAAGTATAGTTTATCCAAAACAAAAATGTTCTTGATGTTCTACTTGACTTCGAAATGATAATGTGTGTATTATGCAGGTTATTGTCATTGGAGATTTTCTTTGCAATTCGTCAGATTTTTCATGGGCAATTATGTTTGGAGAAATTGTAGTACCTGCCAAAATCATTCAAGAAGGTGTTTTGTCTTGTATAGCTCCCCAACTTACTATTGGAAAGGTTCCGTTGTGTGTGACATGTGGAAACCGAGCACCTTGTAGTGAAATCAAAATATTTGAATGTCGTGCACAACTCCGTAATGGCAATGAAAATAGCTACAGTGATGAACTTTCAATGCAAATCAAACTTGCCCGCCTTCTATTATGCAATTCTTCTGATGATTATAGCTTAGAGTGGCTTATGGAAGGGCTATTGAAGGAAAAGTTACAACGGTGGTTATCGTCTAAAAGTAATGGTAATGGTATCATGTTGACTAAACAGGAGCAGAGAATCATACATATAATATCAAGCCTGGGATATGAATGGGCCTTAAATCCAGTTCTTAAGTCTGGTGTTGGTGTTAACTATCGTGATCCTAAAGGGTGGACTGCCCTTCATTGGGCTGCTCGATTTGGAAGGTACCTGATGTATTTAATGAATTACATTCATCATTTGTATATTTCCAATTAAGTCACAAACCTCATAGCATAATTTAGGTATACCCTAACTTATCTTCTTATCACTCGGTCCCGCATGGCATTATTTTGTTATACCCTAACAAACTTATTCCGTTGATGTTGACTGCCAACTTTCTAGTGTATAGCAACTTTCAAGGTACGTAACATTCAACTAAAAGTCTAAAACAAGGGACATGACCATTATTGATATCTTAGAGGTTGGTTTAGTGTCACAAATTTGTTTGTTTGTTTTTGTTTTAGGAAGATGCGATGGTCATAAAACTGTATTAGTTACCTTTTTTTTATTACCTAGGGACCCAAACTTCGCTTTTAAACTCTGAGGAAGTATGCATCGAACCTACATCGTATACTCTAGGTATACTCACATGGGTATGTTGTTGGCGAGGATTGAACTTTCGATCTTGCAAGTGTGCGCCTCATGCCCTAACGAACTGGAATTATACTTTCCATTTAACTGGAACTATACATTAAAATTTTAGTCAGTAACACTTTTCTCGGGTATATTTTTAACATTTGGGAGTGCACCGTTATGTTTATGTTTGTCATAAACTCGGCAACATGTGGCATACTGCATATTTGTAGAGTACTTCAGTACATTGTTTAACCTATGTTCAGGGAAAATATGGTCGCTGCACTTCTTGCTGCTGGTGCATCACCTGAGGCTGTAACGGATGCTACTCATCTCGATCCATTGGGACAAACTGCTGGTGCTATAGCCTCTGCCTACGGCCACACTGGTCTTGCTGGATATCTCTCTGAAGCTAATCTAACCAGCCATCTCTCTAAACTTACTATTGCAGCTAGTGAAATTTCTAACAACTCACCTGGACTTGGATCTCAAGGAGCGGTTGAAAGCATATCTCAAAGAAGTAACCAAATGCATGTAGGCGGGACCGAAGATGAGCTTTCGCTGAAAGACTCTTTAGCGGCTGTCAGGAATGCAACTCAAGCTGCAGCTTGTATACAAGCAGCGTTTCGTGCTCATTCGTTTAGGAGGCATCAGATGATAAATGCTGCTCAAGATGAATATGATTTGTTGAAGCTTAAAAATGTAGGTCATGGCTACAATGCTCAGAACATGGATAAGGCTGCTTTATCTATTCAGAAGAAGTACCGAGGTTGGAAAGGTCGAAAGGATTTTTTGACTCTGCGCCAAAATGCAATAAAGATACAGGTATGCTGTTTTCCTGTGCTTGTGCGGACAGTTACAAATATTATGTCTTAAAAATGTCGACACTTAGAATTTCCCAAATAAAAAGGTGGAAATTTGGTGATTTTCATAGAGGATTTAGGTTTCATAAAATAGTCAAATATTTCTTAAACACTCCAATTATTTTGTTCAAAAGAAGCGCTAGTCTCACTCCTACTAATAACTAGATCAAAAACAGAGTAAATTATCTGATTGTGGATCTTTCATAGTCCAATTTAGCACTCTTTTTTGACTATAGTTTATTTCATTCTACCATGTTTGTCTAACCAATTTCATGAAATGATCCGTCCATGAGTTGGTGCTTCTGGAAATCATGTTTGTACATTTAACATTTTCTTATGTTTGGGTTTTCTATGGATCCATACACAATTAAATTTTGAAGGAGAAGAAGTGAAGAATAGAAACACAGTAAATCATTTCTCTTACCCTTCTTTTATTCGATTTGATAAAACAAATTACAAGATTGTTTTAATTATAGTACCAAACCATAATTTTAGTTTCTTTTAGTGGTGACTAACCCTGTACATCCTTATTTATAATCGTCTATACTTCTCCAGAAAATAAAACTAACAACCTTGACCATTCAAAAATATATGTAGTGATATTTTTTTCTCAAAAATATATTTCAAAAGATGATATTGTTTTCTAAATTATTTGTTCCAAAGAATAACCCAAAGCTGATACGAGCCAATTAGATGTCATTAAAAATCATCCAGGGCATACAGTTTCTCAATAAAAAACCCAAAACAGAAATCAGATTTGAAACGGTCGACCAACAAAATAGATAGATCAACGTAACCTTTTTGATGGGTCGACCAATCAAACCGGTCTACCAGATTATTTTCCAAATTAGCTTGCTTATTTGCAACCACTGTTTTATTCATAAATTACACATATGACCTTCGTTTTGCGAACTGTTTTCATTGTTGAAAATTCATGATCTCCTATTTGAAATGAGTGACACTTCACCTTAATACAACATGTCTATTTCAAGTCAAAATATTCCATCAACATCCAAACCGCATAAATATGTGCGTTCACCAACCAAAAATGCGTTCAATACATTTCACAACTGTTTGTAGTACTACAAAGGCATAGGCGTTGTGGATATTCACCTTGACTACAGTGAATTTACTTTTTCAATTTGAGTTGAAAAACTTCATTTTTCCATCGTTTTTCCTACCACCGTGTATAAATTATTATTTCCTCATTTGCACTTCCCTATCCTCTGTCTCATGCTCTAGTAACTTCGCTTTGAGTCGAGAAATTAGATCTTGTCCATTTGTCTGACAGATGAGAATTTTTTTTTAAAGTCTGAAATATGTTTTAACGTTGTCATCTTTCTAGCAAACTTTTTCAACTTGACTAAGCGAGCCAGTACCGTTCACATCTATTCCGTCTTATCCCTTTGCTCCTTATTCTCTATGATTGTTTTCTTATGCTTTGGTATATGAAAACAAACATTTGAATCAAGAACTTTTTTTTTTCATAGTCGACACAACACAAATTCTCATAGTTTGTGAATGTTTGCCACTTAGTCACTGTCTTCCCCCCCCCCCCCCCCCCACGTTTTTTTTTGGCTTCCTGATGATGCATTCAATGGCACACTCTCTCTTTCTTTTGAGCTTTCTGCAAACTCATTGCACATGATTTGATTTTATTACAACAGTAGTAAATGAAGTTGAGGTGGGGCCTTGACGCAACGGTTAGGTCACCCGCATGGTGATCTGGGCGCCTAGGTTCGAGTTTGGAAACGGCCTCTTCATAATGCGAGGGAAATGTTGCATACATTATCGACCTCCCCAGAGTCCGCTATCGTACGAGAGCCTCGTGCACTGGGTTCCACCTTAGTGGTAAATGAAGTTCTTTTCCTTGGTTAGTTTTTTCTTATACTCGTAATATTAAGTTCATCAAAAGGGTGGTTGTCTTTTTTCTTCTTCATTTTTGATATTCATCATTCTCATCTCCTTATCAAGTAGACTATTAACTATCAAATTCATTGAAACAACTCCATTCAAGTTCAATGAAACCACGAGTGTCTCCAAGCTTTCGGGCAATGAACTCATCAACATCAGATTTTGCATCTCATCATCAGCCTTGAAGTTCACAGTTGCCAATCGGTTTGCAATAACGTGAAAAAAACCGAGGTTTCACCCATCGATTCACCTTTCTTAACCTTCAAATACACCAACTTTCTCATGAAAAGCACATTTTATGTAGTTGAGTTCTTTGCATAAATGCCCTTCAGTTTATTCCATACTGTGTAGGCCGATGTTTCAGTAGCAATAATATAAAACACTGATTTTCCAAGAGAGATGATGAATAGCTACGGTAGTTTTTTTATCCATTCATTCATTTTTTTCTCCATTATACCACGCGATCTCTTTCATTCTTCAATGGTTAGTGTAGATAATTCAAATACAAATAATCTCATCCTTGCTTTCTAAATTCCTCAATTTCTTCCATTCAGTTTTCTCGTAGTTGCCTTTTACATATCGAATTTCTCTTCAAACTATGTGTAGTAAATTATATCTTTTACACTTCTTTTATTTAATTTAACAGACAAATTACAAAATTGTCTTAATTAGAGTATCATATCCTTATTTTGGTTTTAGTTAATGGTGGCTATCTTAGACTTCTTCATTCATAGTTGCCACCAATAATAGCTATTAGATACTTCTCCTAAAATAAAACTAGCAATCTTGATCTTTCAATAATGTATATTTGTATGTTTTCACCGATGTATTTCCTTCAATGAAAAATAGTAAAGAAATTTTAAACCTTCTTTTTGAAAGAATAATCAAAGGTTACAAGAGCCATTGGGTATTACTAGAAATCATGCAAAGCGTCCAATTTTTGAACAGAAATCATCCAAAAAAACAAGGTTAGGTTTGTACCGATCAACATATCCTTAAACAAGTTTAGGTTTGTACTGGTCAACCAACATATCATTTTTGGCTAGTTAACCAGTAAAACCAATCTACCAGCTTTTGTTCCAAATCAGCATAACTGCTTGCAACCAGTGTTTTGATCACAATTTTCACATACAACCTTCATTTTACAAGCCATTTTCACCAGTGGAAAGCTCACGACTGTCTCTTCCTAATTACCCCATATTCGAAAAGATTATAATGTTGTACCGTTATTGTATATTCTTAACAGTCCACCTCGATACATTATCTCCATGGCAGTTCAAAATGTTTTCCAACATCCAAACCATCTTGATATGCATGAATGTTCATCCAGTATCCTTTTTCCCAAAATTGCTTATTGTATCTTGTGGATCTCCTTTGCTTGCTTCATCTAGATTCAACTAAATTTACTTCTCCAACTCAAGGTGGAAACTTTCTATACCCCCCTTAGTGTCTTTTTTACCACTTTGTACAAATTATTAATTCCTCGTTTTGCATGTAGACTTCTCTATTTTTTTTTCTCTCTCCAACCTCTAGTAATTCGCTTAAATCGAGAAATTGCACCACTTCTCCAATTGTTCCACAAATTTAAATTTTTTATGGATTTGCGGAACACATCTAACTTTCGTTTGCATCATCATCACATTACATCAGACATCTTCAACTTGAATGGGTCAATGCCGTTTACGTCAATTTCACAACCATTAGTTGATTCTATCTTATCCCTTTGTTTTTTATAATCCCTGAACGCTACAATATGCTTGCATACATGAAATCAGTCACCTAAACCTTCATTCTTTGTATATGTCATTGTCAACAAAATACGGAGTCATCATATCCGGTCTCAATGTTTGCTCCTTCACCAGTTCTTCCCTTCCTCTTAACGCCTTTGTTTATCTCTTTTGGGCTTTTTGCAAACTTGTTGCACATGATCAATTGTTGACAATAGTAGTAGATGAAGTTTATTTCCCGATTGATTGTCTTTTATTGGAATATTAAGCTCATCAAAACGGTTGTGATTTAGTCTGCTCATCATCAAGATACTAAATCAAATTTGAGTTGTTGAATGAAACCAAGAGCATCTTTCAACCTTTCGACAATGAACTCATCAACGTCAAAGCTTTTATAATATCATCATCTTTGTAATTCATGACTGTTAATTGAGTCATAATGGCATGAAAATCATTAAGGTGTTCATCAATTGATCCGCCTTTTCAAATTCACCAACTTTCCAATAAGAAGCACGTATTCTGTTATCAAGTTCTTTGCATAAGTAACCTCCAATTTCTTTTATGGTGCATAGAACGATGTTTTGTAGCAATAATATGCAACACTGAATTTTCCAGAAAATAATGAAGTCTTTGCAATCTTTATCCACAACCATTTCATTTTTCATTTGTTGTACCACTCAGTCTTTAGTCTTTCTTCTCCAATGGTTTGTGGTGATTGTTAATATACCAATAATCTTCCATTGTTACTTTTTGAATTCCTTTTCTATTCAATTTTTTCAAAGTTGTTTTTTCCTATCCAATTTTTCGTCAATTTTTTTTGTTTAGCACACTCTGATGTTAATTGTAAGAATTTTATTAGAATCTCTACACTAATTGATTTTAGAAAATAAGAAAACTCTGATGTTAACTGTAAGAATTTTATTAGAATCTCTACACCAATTGATTTTAGAAAATAAGAATGAACCGAAGGATAAAATTGCAACAAACCATTCCTTTCATCCTTCCTTTACTGGCTTAAATAAAACAAATTACAAAATAGTTTTAAACAGAGTATCAAACCTTAACTCCAATTCTTTTTAGTAGCGGCAACCCTATACATCATGATTTATAGTTGTTACCAACTAATAATATGTTAGATATTTTTGTTAAAATAAAATAGCAATCTTCATCCTTCAAAATTATATATATGACGATATTTCTTTTAAATATATTGGAAAAAAGTTATTATTTTGTAAGTTGCCTCTTCCAACGAATAACCCAAAGTTGATAGAAGCCATTAAATATCACTAGGAATCATCAGGAGGGTTCAGTTTGCCAATAACCCAAGAAGAGGTTCAGATCCAAACCGACCGACCAGCAAAACTGGTTGATCAACGCAGCCTTTTTGCTGATCGGCTAGTTAAACTGGTTTGTTTCGGCCATAATTTTTCACATACGATTTCCGTTTTGAGAACCGATTTCATCATTTGAAAGCTCGTGATCATCTTCTCTTCAAATGAGTATGATACCGTGTCGAAAGTTCTTAGCATCTTATTCATTTTCCTTTTTTTACTCTATGTAGGCTCATTTTAGAGGCCATCAAGAGAGAAAGAAATACAAGGTGATCATATGGGCAGTTAGTGTACTTGAGAAAGCCATGCTGAGGTGGCGTAGAAAAACAGTTGGTCTACGTGGATATAAGCCTGAAACCGAAGTAGTTGCTGATGAGGATGAAGAAATATACGACATCATCAAAGCTTTTAGGAAAAAAAAGGTAGATGCTGCATTAGATCAAGCTGTTTCAAGAGTGATTCAGGTGGTAGATTCTCCAACTGCAAGGCAACAGTATCGCCGCATGCTTGAAAGGTTCCGCCAAGCTCAGGTATTGTCATGATTATTTTGATCACAAATCTTTTACCATATTGTGTGCATATCGTTGTTTATGAATACAATTCCCCGAAATAATTGTATGTAAATGTTGACAATATACGATCAGGCTAAGTAGGCTATATTTCATTTAGCTACATGCTTCATGGTCATATTTTCTGCTTTTTAAATTCCTAATATGATAAAAGACTGGAAGTTTAATCCTCCTATTTATTTTCAGATCGAGTCGAGTAGCACGGATGAAGCTATATCCAAGCTTATTAATGATTTGGACTTCTTGGAAGATTATGACCTTTTGTTATGATGTTTGTAATCTGTTTTCATTCTCGTGATTAGTGCTGTAAATATTATAAGGCTTAGAACCGTATGTTTTCATTCTACGATTTAACTTATGATGCAGCAAAATGCTGAAAAAAAGAAAGAAAAAAAAGAAACCCGAATATGTGAGAAAAATAAATATTTTTGTACTTGCTGAAAGAAATGGACGATAAGCGATTGTATTTACTATTTTCCTGTCGCACTATTTTGATGATATATCCAATCTAGTGAGGACTTCTTTTACATGAGTTGGAATGCGGAAGAACTGAGGCTACCAATGCATGCTGCATGAACACTTGCTATCTGCATGTATAAAGTAAATTCATTGAATAGATTTATTTGCTGTCCTTTTGGAATTTCAAGTATGCTGTTTTGCATCTCATAGAGAAATAGTATTCAAATATGGAGTTGTAGCTTGTTATTTTTTAGGTATAACTATTAATCACCATGAAGAATTAGGGTATATGTTCACAAGCTGAAGTATTTGAGTGTATCATATTGTTCGTAATTGAGAAGGGAGTTCATCGATCGAAGTCTTGACTGATTCTGAGTTAGTATGAAAAAATTATTGCTGTCTGAATACGAAAAATAGCGGTTTTTGCCTAGACGGAGTTTAAATATAGGGATGTAGCCTAATATTTTCTACGTACATCCGTTAATCACTATGGAGAACTACATCGTGCGTTCAAGAGGTGAAGTATCAAAGTGGTCCATTGTCCGTAATTTAGGTGGGCGATCAACGGTCGAAGTCTCGTCTGATTCCGAGTTAGTATGAAGAAGTTACTGTAGTTTGAACAAAAAAATAGCGGCTTCTGTCTAGGTAGAGTTCAAATATGGGAACATAGTCTGTCATTTTCTAAGTACAAATATTAGTTACCATGCAGAACTACAGTATGTGTTCAGAAGATGAAGTATCTGAGTGTTCTATATTATACTGTCCGTAATTTAGATGAAAGTTCACTGGTTGAAGTCTCGTCCGATTACGAGTTATTATGAAGAAGTTATTACAATCTGAACAAAAAAACAGTGGCTTCCGTCTAGACGGAGTTCAAATATAGGGATATAGCATGTTATTTTGTAAGTATAACTGTTGGTCACTACTACGGTGTGCGTTCAAAAGATGAAGTATCCAAGTATTCCACATTGTCTGTAATTTAGGTGGGAGTTCATAGTTAGAAGTTTTACCCGATTCTGAATTAGCATGAAGAAGTTATTGTTGAACCAGAAAATAGCAGTTTCTGCCTAAACGAAGTTCAGATATGATGATGTAGCATGTTATTTCTGAGTATAACTTTTAATCACCATGGAGAGCTACATTATACGTTCATAAGCTGAAGTATCCGAGTGTCCCATATTGTCTGTAATTTAGGTGGGAGTTCAACGGCCCAAGCCTTGCCTGATTTCGAGTTATTACGAAGAAGTTATTGCAGTCTGAATAAAAAAATAGCGGCTTTTGACTAGGCGGAGTTCAAATATGGAGATGTAGCTAGTTATTTTCCAAGTACAACTGTTAATCATCATGGAGAACTGCAACATACGTTCATAAGCTGAAGTATCCGAGAGTTCCATATTGTCCGTAATTTAGATGTGAGTTCATCGATCGAAATCTCGCCTGATTCCGAGTTAGTATGAAGAATTATTTCAATTTGAACAAAAAAATAGCGGCTTCCATCTAAGCGAGGTTCAATTATGGTGATGTAGCATGTTATTTTCTAAGTACAACTATTACTCACCACGGAGAACTACAATGCGCATTCAAGAGATAAAGTATCCAAGTGTTCCATATTGTCCATAATTTAGGTGGAAATTCATCGATCGAGGTCTCGCCTGATTCTAAGTTAGTATGAAGAAGTTATTGTACTATGATCAAAAAAATAGCGAATTCTGCCTAGGTGGAGGTCAAATATGGGGATATAGTTTGTTATTTTCTAAGTACAACTGTTATTAACCATGGAGAATTACGATATACATTCATAATCTGAGGTATCCGAATGTTTCATACTGTCCGTAATTTAGGTGGAGTTCATCGGTCGAAGTCTCACCTGATTCCGAATTAGTATGAACAAAAAAATAGCGGCTTCTACCTAGGTGGAGTTCAAATATGAGGATGTAGCCTGTTATTTTCTAAGTACAACTGTTAATCACCACGAAAACTACGGTATACGTTCGTAAGCTGAAATATCCGAGTGTTTTATATTGTCCGTAATTTAGGAGGGAGTTCAACTATCGAAGTCTCGCCTGATTCCGGCTTAGTATAAAAAAGTTAATGTAGTATTAATCACCATGGAGAACTACAATATGCATTCACAAGATGAAGTGTCCGAGGGTTCCATATTGTCCGTAATTTAGGTGAGAGTTCATCGGTCGAAGTATCGTCCGATTCTGTGTTATTATGAAAAAGTTATCGCAGTCTGAAATAACGGCTTCTGCATACACGTTCTTTTCTAAGTACAACTATTAATCACCATGGGAAACTTCGGTATACATTCATAAGCTAAAGTATCTGATTGTGTGTTTCATATTGTCCGTGATTTAGTTGCGAGTTCATCGGTCGAAGTCTCGGATGATTTTGAGTTACTATGAAGAAGTTACTGCAGTCTGAAAAAAAATGGCGGCTTTTACCTAGAAGGAGTTCAAATATCAGGTTTGGATATACAAACCAGTAATTCTTTTGTACTTCTGTTTCTGATTTCTTTTCATATCTATTCTTTTAGGTTCATGTTTTATTTCTTGAATGCCGGAACAAATGAAGAAAGAAATCATTAAGATATATTAATATAAGCAGTACAAACATAAGAAAGACAAATATGAAATTGTTGGTATCTAAGAGAAAAAATAGTAAGTTAAAGATGGTTTTCAAAAGAGTACTTGGAAAGCATAAAAGACAAAAATCTACAATAGAGCGGTAATGAAACAATTAACCATTGATATATTTTAATACATTTTTGCTCACAGCTTACATTAGCTAAAAGAGCATAAGCATGTAAAAGTACAAGCATTATTTCCATTTCCAGTAGTACAAAATAAACTAAAACAAAAGAAAGGAATGATAAAACTACAAATGCTTTCGAGTTATTGGTTCTGTGAATGTTCTTCAGTTGTCTCAGTCTTCTCGGTTGTTGCCTCAGGTTCAGTTTATGTTGACAATGAAACTGTCAAATCTACTTTCACAGATGCAACTAAAATGCATACACGTTGTGATTAAATGCATGCCCACTTGGACATGCATATAATACTCGTAATGCATAAATGATGTCTCATTTGTTAATTAGAATGTTGTTTTAAACTTTCAATAAAAAATCTTACTTGTTTCTCTCCATTATTCTTGTGTATAGAATTCAATTCAGCTTGCACAAATGTATGATGTATCAATAAAGCAACAGATACAATGATTACAAACAAATGTATGAAATTTGCTATAAAAATTCACTGATTATGGCCAACTTTAAGTTCCTAGAATGACTTTTGGCATCTATTGACCCAAATAAACTTCTCGTTCTTTTGAGTTAACTTTATCTTTGGCGCTACTATTCGAGAAAAGTTCTTAATGGGTCTTCGATAATATCCAGCTAATCATAAGAAGCTTCTTACTTCAACCATAGTTTCAGAATTTTTCCAATTGTTGATTGGCTTTACCTTTGATGGGTCCACAACCAGTCAATTCTTAGATACAATAGGTCATAAAAACTTCACTTCTCTGATTAAAATGTGGCATTAAGAAAAAATTTCATCATCTTATGTTGTCTCATGTCCCTAACACAAATTATAAATAAACATGATGTTCCTTCTCATCCTTTGAGTACGCAAAAATATCGTTAATGAAGACTAACATAAACTTATCCAACTGATCACCAAACACCATATTCATTAAATCTACGAAGAAAGTAAGGGAGCTCATTAAATCAAAAGCCATTACTAGCAATCCATGAGAGTCATACTTTGCCTTGAAGGTGGTCAATGAAGCAATATCCTCAACAACTCTTAGTTGGTGAAAGCACGTAACCAAATCCAACTAGGAGAAAACTCAAGCTCTGCCCAAATGATTAAATAAGTCATCAATCCTCGATAATGGACAATGGTTCTTAACCATCACTTCATTCAATTTCTGGTAGTCGGTGCATAATCGAAGAGATCCATCTAGCCTCTTCATAAAAAAATACTAAAGCTTCGTGAGGTAGACTACTTGGTATGATGAAACTTTTAAGTTCAAAGTCATTTTAGCTCTTCCATTTCATTTGGTGGCATTCTACCTAGTGGTCTGCTAACGGCTGAGCATCTAACATAAGATCTATGCGAAATTCTATTAGCCTTCTAGAAGCCAAACCTGTTATTGGTTTAAACACATCTGGAAACTCTCTAACCACATAAACATTTTTAACCTCATCATCTTTCGTTTTCAATGCAAACAAAGTACTAGACTACTAGTAGACCCGGTCCTTATCCATTTAACTTGACTATGCCTTCTATCACAACTTAGGTGTTGAAGTTCCACCGTTCTATCAACACAAAAGATCCTAGCATCATATTGGAGTAATTAGTCAATACCCAATATAAACCTATATCCTACGAAGTCAAAACATGTGGGTAAAAAACAAAAGTATGCCCACCAAAACAAAATCTACTTTCTCACATTTCAATTAGAGAGCGACATAACCCTCAATCAGATTGAACGCACAAAAGGATGTTAGTGTTGGATCAGGTGCACTAGCAACTAGGTTAAAAGAGTGCATTCCAGATAAATTTCCTTTTAAATTTCACAAAAACTTTATTCTGTATTTGTATAAATAAATATTTGTTTATAGTAAATCAAATTTGGTATTTTGATTAATGAAAAAGATTTATAATATTTTAGTTTGATTAAAATATTTATTTATTGTTAAAGCTTAAAACAAATTTATTAGAATCTAATTTAATATTAATTTGTTAATCTATCTTATTTTATATTTAATATGTTATGATATCCATATTTACAAGTACGAACATCACAAATGTCTACATATAACCTAAATTATGGATACATGGGAAAACCGACCGCTTTGTCCTACGGTCAATAAGACGACTATCCTATGTGTATTTGAAGCAAGTAATGATAATTTTTTAATTCGGCCATTTAAATATTTTATAAAACATTCATAGTTACAATATATATATATATATATATATATATATATATATATATATATATATATATAGACACACACATATAAAGTAACTAAAAATAATGTTATTTCCTATAACTCAATTTCTTGAAATTATATATATGTATGTATGTATAATAAATTTTATCTTCGGCTTCATATAAATATATAAGTAATTTAAAAATAAATTCGAATACTTTGACATATTCAAAATTATTAGATTTTTTTAATATGCAGCCATCAACATAAATTTTTTTATTAAATAATTTTCGATCGAAATGATTTAGTTTGAATAATTCAAAAATTGAATTTCTAAATCATCTTGACTGGTAAAAAATTCAAAATTAAGTTTTGTTATTTCTAGTAAGCCGAAAATAATAATTTTTTTTTAATATATATCCACATAGATATGCATGCATACACATACAATACCTTTTATTATTACATTTGTAAATAGAAGATTTTTTTACAATTTAAACTGAAAACTAAATTTACATAAAAATAGATTTGGTATACACACACACATATATAAATATTCAGTTTTAATAACTATATTCTTTTAGTAATGACCCGAGTTTTCAGATTAGTCAAAATCGTCAAAAAACCCATCCATTCTAAAACTACGAATGAAAACTACCAACTTAATGCACAAAATTTGATAAATATTCGACATTATTAAATTTATATGATACAATTTCAATTTTACAAGTTATCAGAGTAATCAATTTAATCTACTAGGCGTGCTTTAGTACATACCAAATACAAATAAATTTACCACTGCATAACTCTGACGAGAAAGACGGTAATAGCCATTCCTGCAAGCTCAAATAACAAGTCAAATGCGAAATATAATGATGACCATAAAAGATACAACAACACAAACAATAAACATGAAAATATATTATTATTGTGGCTGCATCACTACCATTTATGACTGCCTACGTAACCCTATCTAATTGGATACCCAATTAGATACATGATTAAGCCAACATAGTTCTTCTACCATAAATAAGACATGGAGCCTACGATGCACAAACAATTATGAAAATCCAAAACTACATAGCATATATCATGAAAATGTAGGTTCCAAAAACTACCCACTTAGCTTAATCCTTACTTTTAGATTTTCAAAATTTAACTAACTTTAATGTTTTCAAAATATAATTCTTTTCGAAAATAATCTCTTTGGGCTAAATTCCCAATTTTAATTTCAAAACATTTGAAATAATATATATACATCTTTTTATCAAATTATACTTTACTTAGGGATTTTAAATCAAATCACTTTTGAAAAGTTTATATGGAAATCCCAAATACTGTAATAAAAGAATATCAAAACATATGCAAATATTCAACCAGATTGGGAGGTTTCTCCCAATAACAAGGCAACCAGGTCTCAGCCTTCATGCAGTCGATAAATAAGTACATCACCCTATTCCAAGAGCGGACTATACCAAAAACATATGCCCACTTTTTAGTTATGGATTAGCCGAACCATTGGTAACATAACAAATCATTTTATATCCCGAAGTGATAAATCATTTTTACTGATATTCACAAATTCTTTCAATCATAGAATTTTCATTTCTCAAAACGTTTTGAAATCATTTCCAAACACTAGTGATGTGCATGTAAATATGCATATTTTTACCACCATATTTAATCTATTTAAATCGAATAAATGATCATATTGGGTATTTTTACTTGTTTAAACCAAATTCAAATTGTTTTCAAATTATCACATATTCATCTTCATATAGGGTCAAAATGGTCATTTTTGTGCATATATCAAATTGAGAAAATTTAATGGGAAATTTCTATATTATTTTGTAGGAATTTAAACTCAATTACAAGTGGTTTCATGAAGGAATATGCATGTACAAAGAAGATACAAAAGAATGAAGATGGAAATAATTCAAAGTGAAGAACATGGAGGACCCCACCTACCCACTACCTTAATGTACAAATTAAAAGCTAATTCACATGCTAAAAGACATTTAAAGCTTCATGTACATTTAAGTGGGGGATTATTAAAGCTAATGATAACTTGGCCACCACACTTTCTCCAAGGGCATTTTGGGTACTCCCCAAAAATATGCATTAGGGTTTCTAACTTGTATAAATAACCCTTATGTTTCATGTAGCCCTCCTCCTCCTAGCTTAGTTTCTCTTAGTTTTAGTTTAGGCTCAAAATAAAAAGCTCCTCTTCTCTTTTTCCATGGCTACTTAGCCATTTTATTTCACGTAATTTTCTTTTCTTTTATGTAATATTAATTCTCTTTTATTTACATGCTTTTTCTCTTCTTATGTAAT
The DNA here is from genome assembly GCA_030765085.1 of Allium cepa. NCBI lineage: Eukaryota > Viridiplantae > Streptophyta > Magnoliopsida > Asparagales > Amaryllidaceae > Allium > Allium cepa. The sequence goes on from CM060939.1 coordinate 258,088,541, forward strand.
AGTATAGATTTACCTTTATGCAATCAGATTAGTTGTCTTTTCCATTAACTTTCATTTTCCTTTCTTTTTGCTTTCATGTTGCTTTCTACATTTGTTGATTTGATAACAAATATGAGAGCTTAATCCCTACAATTTAGGGGTAATGAAGCTCTCTAGTATGTAGATGCAACATTTTGATGTTTATACTCTCTTTTTGTGCTTTAATGGAAACACCTGAAGTGGTTTAATGATGTTGTTTAGCTTTTAATTTGATAGTCTATGTTGTTCATACCAAATAGACTATGCTTAAACAAACATAACACAAATTGCCTCTTCATCTAAATATGATTATGGAAAAGAAGTGGATGTTGAAATTGAAATTTGGTAGCCTATATTTCTAAACAATAGTTAATAGGCTATGCTTAAAATAGATTTTTATTTCAACTTTGTTGTCATATTTCATGAGAGTTAAATGTGTATTAGTGGTTGTGTTATAGTTTGATGGTTTATATTGGGCTAATTAATAGCACAAATATAACATACTTATGATAAGCACATCAACTAATTGCACTAATGACCATAAAAGAGAGATCATGATTTCATATATGTTGAATTACATGATCTAGAGAGTGGATTTATTTCCTAAATTGTCATTAACTCTTATATTTGCTTCTCTTTTCTTTTAGTTAGTTCTCTAATTCTCTAGCTTAACTTTCACTCGACTTTGGTAATTTGATTGAATAGAATTTTAAAATCATCAATTCCCTATGGATCGACCCGTATTCGCCACGTGCTACATTCGTACACCGTGCGCTTGCGGTTATTTTTAATTTAAATTCGTTCGACGGTGTTCTAATTCGATAGAAAATCCGCCGATTAACAAGTTTTTGGCGCCGTTGCCGGGGAATTATTTTGATTTCAATTTTCTATTCTTCGAATTATTTTCGTTTGAATTTTTGTGTGTTTGTTTGCAATTAAAAAAAATGAATTTTGTTGTGTGTTTTTTGCTTGCTTTTGTTTGTGTGATTGTTTTTGTTTCTATTTGCATTGCATTTGCATTTTTTTTAAAAGAAAAGCCATACAATTTCAAAACAGAATTTTTTTTTATTTCATTCTCATTTATCATTTACAATTTCTGTCTTAAGTTACATTGCATTTATATTTCTGTGTACATTACTCTTCTTACTGCAACAGTGCAACATCAGCTTCCATCAAAACACACTGCCTACATTTCACTCTTCATCCACCCAATACACCTGACCCATTACTTCTCAAAACAATCTGTTCCTCTTCACAACTTCTCTGATCAAAACCACTAACTTGCTACTACTACAAGCAACATCTTCTTTTGACTACTGCTTCAACACATCCCATACTTCAAATACCACCACCAAATACTGGCAGTTCCTTCACAACCCACTGCTACAACACAAACATACAACTCCCTGACCATCATACCACTTTACCCATCAATCTTCGAACACTTTCCATAACCACTTTCAACTGCAAACAACCCATTTCACATAATAAACTGTCAAACACCCATCACTTCTGCACCTCTGCACTCTTCTAGCCTCGACAGACTTCATCATCAAACTTGCCACTTCCATCGACCAAATCGCAACAATCTCCAACCATACCCAGTCACCACAAACCCCTACATAACAAATTCATCCACTGCCTGCCTTCTGCCTTCACATCCCACTGCATAAACACACAGTGCACACTGCAAACTTCTGCTGCAATATACAATCATTCTCAATTGTGCACTACTGCCTGAACAGCAAGTCATCATCACCAGTTATGCCTTACCACACATACATCTCGTTACCACATAAATACAATTCATCACCAACCCACAGTTCAACTACTTCTCCGCAATACTGTCTTCACTTCCAAACCATCTCCTACATTTCCCAACCTTCTACAACATTCCTTGCCTCAGTAGCCTACATACTACTGCAAATACCATCGGCCACTACAGAAGTCACTCCCCACTTCGATTCCAACACCACCGAGGCAACTCCACAACCTTAACCAGTTCAAATTGCAACTTTTTAACATCACTCCACTGACCATCAAACAGCAAACTATCACCACATTTCCAATCACGGAAAAAAAAAATCACATTCAAGTCGACTGACTCTCCAACAACCTCGCTGACCATACACCACAATCGCGAGCAACAGAACAATCTCCTCGCCTATACATCACCGTGACCTTGCCAATCACCCAATTCGACATCCAGCTTCTCAGATACCCGCGCCTAGACTTCATCAATTCGAAAAACACCTTCCTCAGCCTAAATCCACTCAATTCGAATCCCAAGTCGAACTCAATTCCAATCAAAATCACCGCTTAATTCAATTGTGATTGTTGCAAGAAAAAACAATTTCGGGTGCGATTTTTTTTTTTACTGTGATTTTCCGATTAGAAAGAGGGGAAGATAAGAGTTTGGGCGTGATTTTAAACTATTCCTTTCAGCTCATTTTTTTGGGCCGGGGTATAAAATTTAGTTGGTGGGCCTGAGTAACCTTCTTTTGATTTTATTTTGTTTGGTTTTAATTTTGTCTTATTAAATTGTTTTTAGTTTTGTTTCAAAAAAAAAAAAAACAAACAAAAACATATAGGTTTGTTTTGTGTTGTCTTTTGTTTTTTGCAATTTGTCAAATTTTGTTTTTGTTTGTTTGTTTGCTTGTTTAGTTTTATTTGATATATATATATATAAATAAAAAAAATGTATATATCTTGTTTTTATTTCAGGTTGCTAAAGCAGATTGGAAGAAGAACCGCTTGCTAAAAATAACTGCTTGCTTGTTTATAAATTTGTCTTTATTTGTCTTGCATTGTATATATCTATTGTTTTTATTTGCATTGCATTGTTGTTTGCTTGCATTTGAAAAAAAAACAAAAACAACATCCATTCGTAGTTGCATTGTTAATACACGTTTAATTTCTGTTTTGCACTTCATCTTAGAATTTTGATTAATAATAACGATTAGACGTCGATAACACTTAATTGTATATTGACAATTTGTCTTCTTTAAACAATTTAATTTCTTGGTGTCTAGGTTACGGTAGAGTAATAACCATTTATAAATATTACAGTGCTTCGTAAATATTATAGTGGTTGTTCCTCTGAAGGTACTTAAAACTTCGGCTGCATTGCTACGGTGATTCGTGGTGCACCGATAAATCCTGTCCGTTACCTGGCTGAGAACTATCTTGTTTATCTAAGACAACGTGTGAATTTACAATTTTGTGTTAGTTTAGGATAAATAATTAGTAATTAGGCCCTTGCATTCATTTAGTTGCATTAGTTCATGCATATTTAAAAAAACAATTTTTTTTTCAAAAATCTAGAAAAACCAAAATAAAAAAATATATAAAACCTTTCCGAAAACAAAGAAAAAATTTGAAAAAAAAGAAAACAAAAATCAATTTCCATTTTGAAAAATAAATTCTACTTGTAAATATTTTTCTTTATAAAAAAAACCAAAAAAAAAATCTTGAAAATGTCCGAGTTTCCTTTTTCTTACTCGGTTGATTTTAGTTGTGAAAATCAATATAATCCATATGAGTTCACTCCAAATTCGTATGGATATTTTAACAATAACTTTTGTTTAAACAATTCGAATTTTGAACCACAAAATTTCCAAAATAATGGCCAACCCTCGACTCTTGAAAATAACATTTCGTCTTTACTTGAAATCTCTACACAACAAAATCAAATGATAAATGAGTTGTGTAATTCATAGTTGTGCGATAACTCGAATCAAAGTTTTCAAAAAATCAAAATTTGAATTCACTTCAAAATTCAAACGAGTACGATTATAACCCATGCCAATTCAATGTCGAACTCCAAAATGAATTTCAAATTCAACGTGAAAATGGGAACAACTTTTCAAACGAATTTGGCAATGGGAATAATCTTGACTACGATACGAGTGAATTTTTTTGTTCTTAACAAATCCAAATTGAAAATTCTCTAGTTAATAACTATAAATTGGATTTTGTTGAGCAAATGAATGAAATTTACGATGATCACACGAATTTGTTGTTTGAAACATATATGAAACAACGTGAAAAACAAAATCAAATTTCAACGTGTGACGAGTCAAGTGATAATCCATTTTTTACCACAATTGACGATTTTCAAATAACAACCTTTGAAACTGAAAATGATGATCTTAATGAAGTTATTGAAAACACGGTAATTGAGTTGGATTTCAATTCTTTTAAGGGTGTGAAGCCAAATTTAAAATTCGATCTTCCTTTTCTCGATTTCGAAAATTCGAACACAACAACTCTGGATTTTAAAAATTATATACATAATGAAGTTGTTGATAACCCAATAAAGAAGATGAATTTAACGAGCACGAATTTTTTGGACTTTTGAATGACGAGTTGTTAAATTCCAATGGGGAAGATAAAATCACCATTTTGATTTTGAAATCAATAACCCTGAAAATGTTTTCGATGATAAGATTGAATTTCAAATTGGTGAAAATAAACTTGAACTTCAATCAATTCATTTATTGACCCCAAAAATCATCGAAAACAAAACAACTCGTACAATTTTCAATAAAAAAGCATTCGTTTTTCCAAATCAACTTTCATCTTCGAAATATTTTACGGTTTGGTTTTCTGCGCTTGAGCTGTGTCTCACATACTTGACGAGACAAAAGAATTGGTCTTTGGAAGACCGTTTCATTTACTTTTTGACGATATACTTTCTGATCTCGTGTAAATACATTTCATTTTCATGTAAATAATAATAAACATTCCTTTCACTTGGGTTGACTGTGGGGACACGGTCAAAATCAAGTGTGGGGGGAGACTCATCTTCGTTTTTGATTTTTCATGATTTATTTTTACTTTTTCTTTGCAAAAAAAATCTCAAAAAAACAACAATTTCATTTAAGCATTTTTGATTTATTTTTAAAGAAACACTATAGGATAAATATATGGTTTTGGCTTATTAAATAGAAATTTTTGGAAGTTTATTCGTCTTAACAAAAATAAAAATGAAATTTTATTACAAATAACAATGGTTTAACAAGTATATAGGAAGATTCATACGTGTTAATTATGAAATACATCCTAATTGAAAATCTTTGTTTTAAAAAGTGGTTGATTTAAAGTAAACGATATAACATTTTTTTCGTCTTCTAAGTTAATGGTGCTAAGATGATTTTGCGAACTCTCTCTCCATCTTAAAAAAATATAAAAATAAAAAATAATAACATCCAAAGTATTCGCTATCATTTAAAAGCCCTCACAGTTATGCATGGGTGAATTACTTGGAATCTTTAATTATGTGCTTTCATACTCATTTAAAAGTCCTCATGGTTATGCATGTATGGAACACATGTAAAAAAATAGACTTAATAAAAACCACCTACGGTCGATAGGTGTATGCACGAAAGTGTGTGCACTCGCCATGCTCTGTACTCCCCTCACGTAAGCCCGAAAGGCAGTGCATGGGTGGTATATCTGGCCTCAGTTTACCTGAGCTAGGTGTGTAATTTTTCTTGCAAATAATGATAGAACAAGAAATTGAAATCCTAGCACTATTTTTACTTATTTGATTTGATTTGTTATTGAAAAGAAATGAAAATACCACTTTGATAAACTTTGATAATCAACTAAGGATCCATTTCATAGTTACGCTGTTTTATTAACCAAAACAACGAGTTAAACTATAGTTTATTTGTTATGATAACTTCGTTTTTATTGGAAATATTGATGAGTAAATGACATAAATTTTCAAGATAATAACCAAAACCTATATTTAACTTAGTTGTGTCAATTTAAAAATAAATCCTTCATTTGTAAATATTTCAAAAACTTGCATTATTCTCTTTGTAAATAAATCTTACATTTTGTAAATATTTTCATCCTGCATTTGGATTTTGTGGGTAGTATCCGCTGAAAACCCTCACGAGACAACACTCGTCCTACTGGGGACACCTAGAGGTTTAACGGCTTATTGCATACGTTCAATGCAATCGTGCTCCCTACGAAAATGGATTTATCTTAGTTTTTCTTTATTCGAGGACGAATAAAAAGATAAGTGTGGGGGTATTTGATGTGCACGTAAATATGCATATTTTTACCACCATATTTAATCTATTTAAATTGAATAAATGATCGTATTGGGTATTTTTACCTGTTTAAACCAAATTCAAATTATTTTCAAATTGTCACATATTCATCTTCATATAGGGTCAAAATGGTCATTTTTGTGCATATATCAAATTGAGAAAATTTATGGCAAATTTCTATATTATTTTGTAGGAATTTACACTCAATTACAAGTGGTTTCATGAAGGAATATGCATGTACAAAGAAGATACAAAAGAATGAAGATGGAAATAATTCAAAGTGAAGAACATGGAGGATCCCACCTATCCACTACCTTAATGTACAAATTAAAGGCTAATGCACATGCTAAAAGACATTTAAAGCTTCATGTACATTTAAGTGGGGGATTATTAAAGCTAATGATAACTTGGCCACCACACTTTCTCCAAGGGCATTTTGGGTACTCCCTAAAAATATGCATTAGGATTTCTAACTTGTATAAATAACCCTTATGTTTCATGTAGCCCTCCTCCTCTTAGCTTAGTCTCTCTTAGTTTTAGTTCAGGCTAAAAAAAAAGCTCTTCTCTTCCCTTTTTCCATGGCTACTTATCCATTTTATTTTATGTAATTTTCTTTTCTTTTATGAAATATTAATTCTCTTTTATTTACATGCTTCTTCTCTTCTTATGTAATAGTGTAGATTTACCTTTATGCAATTAGATTAGTTGTCTTTTCCATTAGCTTTCATTTTCCTTTCTTTTTGCTTTCATGTTGCTTTCTACATTTGTTGATTTGATAACAAATATGAGAGCTTAATCCCTACAACTTAGGGTAATGAAGCTCTCTAGTATGTAGATGCAACATTTTGATGTTTATACTCTCTTTTTGTGATTTAATGGAAACACGTGAAGTAGTTTAATGATGTTGTTTAGCTTTGAATTTGATAGTTTATGTTGTTCATACCAAATAGACTATGCTTAAACAAACATAACACAAATTGCCTCTTCATCTAAATATGATTATGGCAAAGAAGTGGATGTTGAAATTGAAATTTGATAGCCTATATTTCTAAACAATAGTTAATAGGCTATGCTTAAAATAGATTTTTATTTCAACTTTGTTGTCATATTTCATGAGAGTTAAATGTGTATTAGTGGTTGTGTTATAGTTTAATGGTTTATGTTGGGCTAATTAATAGCACAAATACATCATACTTATGATAAGCACATCAACTAGTTACACTAATGACCATAAAAGAGAGATCATGATTTCATATGTGTTGAACTACATGATCTAGAGAGTGGATTTATTTCCTAAATTGTCATTAACTCTTATATTTGCTTCTCTTTTCTTTTAGTTAGTTCTCTAATTCTCTAGCTTAACTTTCACTCGACTTTGGTTTAATTTGATTGAATAGAATTTTAAAATCATCACTTCCCTGTGGATCGACCCGTATTCGCCATGTGCTACATTCGTACACCATGCGCTTGCGGTTATTTTTAATTTAAATTCGTTCGACGGTTTTCTAATTCGATAGAAAATCCACCGATTAACAACTAGGTTTTTAGTACTTAAAATTCTCTTCACTTATAAAACACTTTTATAAACCATTTTATAACCCCTTCAAAAATATTTATTCTTAAAATATTTATTTTACTTTCAAAAGGAAATCATTTCAATTCGAAAGATAAAATACCTTTTATTTACAAAATCATAATAAACATCTTTTATTATAATTTTCGCTTAACTAATATTTTTATCGAACACCATACAGTCAAACTGTGAAATTCTAATCACAAGGTGTTCGTATTTAATCATTCTTAATTTATTGTCTACCCAACCCATGCATATAAAAATGTAAACTGCTTATAAACTGGTCAAGCCTAATTCAAACAATCAACCACTGAAATAAACGCAACATTGAATGATAATAAATGCTTCAGTCTATCAAATATTTGTAGCACTTTTTATTTTATCTTGGATTAAAATGGTTTGATATTTATTTTGGAGCATCCGGGCTTTCTCTTCGACATGTTCCGTCCCTCGTCTAAGTCTCCTAGGATCTGACAGATGAAACACGTGTACTAGTCGTTTCCGCCTATCCCATTAAGTATTTAACTTCTAAATTTTAAAATATTTAATTAACCATTCAAAAATAGTCAAACAAGGTAATAAACCATTGTTTTAGCAAATAAAGTAAAAAAGCATTCAACAAGGGTTTTCAAACAACACTTAACACTTAAAGTGTTGAATATGTGAGTATATGATTTTTGTTTGATGATAATAAACATATATATATATATATATTCATTTGAATGTATTTGTTAATGTACTATTCTATTTTCACAGAATTAAATAAATATTTGCTGAATTAAATAAATAACAAAGAATTTAAATTCAAACGGATATTTTATTCAAACAAATATTTATTACAATTTTGAACAGTACAAATTTGAGCTCTCACTATATATATACAATTTCAATTACAATACAAATTTTGATTACATCATAATTTTTCATTTACAAATGTCCTCACGACATATCGCTTATTCACTCATATTTATCTTCAACTCCATTTTAGATTGAATCCAACACCCAAGCAATCTGCAAAAATATACACTGATGCAAAATTGAAAATGAAATATTTTTGCAGTGTAAAATAAAATATATTTTGAAAATATTATTTTCCTTAGTTATTTGTGTTGTTCGTCATCATTTAATTTTGAATTCATCATACACGAACAGCTTGAGACATGTACAATGTATCACTGTACATGCCAAAGGCCGTGCACACCGACATATACACTTGATAAAATTACAGGGACATGTGAGCACAAGGTCAAACCCAAATCAAAAGCCAGGTTCAACTCAAGTGCAATAAAAATAATGTCACAATATCAACACAAGGTCAAACCCGAGCTTTAAGCTGGATTCAAAACAGGTGCAATCCAAACGTACCAATTCAATAAAACGGTCAAAAATCCAAAACCAATATAAATCAAGCCTCGACCACAGTTCAAATTGTACACATGAAAACAGAGGCTAGATAGTTCATTTAGACCATCAAGCAAGTGCACCACTAAATTAACAAAGGAAGTTCACATGTCAAAGACCAGAAAGACCAAGCACCAAACAAAAACCAAGCACACACTTAAGTACAGGTGAAAACAACTCAAACTCAAGTGAACACAAAAAAGGCAACTGAGAGAGGTACACAAGGGTCTGGAAAAAATGGAGGCAGATCAACCCTGTGGCGAACCACTGACTCCAGTGAACAGCAAGTGGAACAAGACTGAACCAGACACAATACAACAATGGTGGCAACATGCACATAACTCAAGTATGCAAACTAACGCAAAGATTCCAAACACAGTGAAGTACAACATCAAGACACAAATATACAAGTTCAATGACTCGACGCACAATGAAACTTCACCAGACCAGGCACAAGCTAGAAGTTCATCATGCTCACAAGTTTAATGCACAATGCAGACTTACAAACACACTAGGTCAGTACCCAAGAAAATAGAGCTATCACAGCAGTTTGAAAATGCACATGTCAAAAGAGAAAGGTACATAAGTGTGTGTGGCAACAATGGAAGCGGAGTGCAAGTGAGACTACAACCCAGTGTAGTACAAATGTTTTCAGACTCCAAGCAAGAACAAGTGAATCAGTGAATCACAAAGCAACTTACAATGGTTTGAAAATGCACAAGCAACTCTACTGCAATATCAAAGTAAAAAAATGGACACAACATGAACCAACCGACTACGCTGTTCATTATCACTGCAACCAAAATCAATGAAGATTCAGACATGAACCATAAATCAGTATCATCTACAAGTGCACCAGGGCAGTTGGACAAAAGCAAGTGGAGCCTCAACATGAAGCATGAATGCAATTACCAAAGGCAGTGTGCAAATTCAAGTGCATTGAACCACCATGAATCAAATGTCCAGACTAAATATAATGCCATTAGGCAATAGAGGATACTTGACTAGAAAGAACAATAAAAAATTGAACCAGACTAAAATGGCACCAAGACAACAACTCAACTGACTTCATGATGCTCCACATAAAACCATCATGTGTGCATATATGAAATAATATCACCAACAGTGGCCATGAGGCCAAAATGAAGATAACAGCAGTGTAATAAATATAAAGTGACATGTACAGATCAATAAGTTTCAAATCAAGTCAATGCAGGAATTTCAAATTGAGCAAGACAATGGCTGAAGTCAAAAAGAAATCAAATCAAACAAAGTCAATGTCAAATTCAAATACCAGAAAATCAAAGCCGTGATCAAAGAATATGATGAACAAGTCAAAGGCATAGTAATCAAGCAACAAACAAATATACGAGTTGAACTAGTCAGGGTCAATCACTAGCATCCATACGAAAATGAATGGCCAAGATAAATCAATTGACGAATACAAAAAAATGTATACGAACAAAAATATAGGAATTCAAATCCTATAAAACCCAATCATCATTGGCCAAAATTAAACATTCGAGTTCGAGCTAAATAGAGAACATTAAATCAATAACTCAAATCAATTCAAGTTCAAGCTAAACAAAGAATAACCGTTCAACTTAAATCATCGATCGTGTTCAAGCAAGCAAATCAAAAGAAGCAAAAGGCATAAATTACATACCGAAGTCAGGAGTCGAACTCGATCAAAAATTTGGGGCAGCCTTGTACAAAGCAGATAGATCGTCGATTGACAAAGCAAGCAACATGGATTCATCATTCGATCGAGCACTTGAAGTCGGCAGCCTCAGTTTACCAGAGCCTGAATTTGAGAAAAAGAACAAATGAGTTTAAAAAGAAGCAGCCATTTATTTGAAGAACAAAAGTCGAAAGAAATACGGTGGAAAAAAGAGAGCCGACATTTTTTATTGTGATAATTTTTTGGGATAGCCCTTTTATTTGGTTTGGGTTTATAATTATATAAGGCCTTTAGTTTAAAAATTAATGTTTTGATTTTACACTGTTTTTTTAGTTTGTATTTTCCTTTTAAACAATTGTATTTTTTTAGCCGTGTGACTAGAGGACGAGCTACGGTGGTGTAGTTCGAGTATTCGCAACTCAGTGGCTGAGTGTGGCAGGGTTTTGAGCGTAGAATTAAGTTAGTCGATAGCGGGTGTCGCGAGTTTACGTGTGTAAGCATCTGACTGCTTAATTTCTAGTAGAAACCTTGGGGGTAGCACGTAGGCAGGGTTTTGCCGAAGCTGGGTAAATATGTGTGTTTTATTTTTTACCTTTTATATTCTGCTATATCCGTGCTGCTATTATTCTGCTGTGATCGGTGTTGAAATTATTTAATATAAATTTCCGTAATAAATTTTTATAATTAATAGAATCATCCTATTCACTCCCTCTAGGATGAAATCGATCCTACAAGTGGTATCAGAGCTAGGAACAAAAGCCATTTTTGTTTTTAAAAAGTATGATTTTTCAAAGACCAATTTTTCTTACAAATTTGAATTTTAAATTGACTTCTGTTAGTAAAGTTTTTACTATGGGTTGGTCCAATATTATTCCTCCTGTTTTTGATGGAACATGTTTTTTGAATTGGAAATTATAAATGGAATTTTATTTAAAATCTGTTAACTTTAAATGTTGGGATATTATTGAAAATGGATGTGATATAATAAATGAGAAAAATACTTCGATTAATGCTCTTGCTATGCATATAATATATTCTTATATTAATCAAGATATTTTTAACTTTTCTCTCATTGTGAAAGTGCACAAGAAATCTGGAATACTTTTAATGCAATATATAGTGCAAAAGTCAACAACCGTGAGAGATCTCCATAATCAAATCAGAAATTAAAAAAAACGTGCTTAGCAGGATTGGTAAAAGGAAGTAGTGATGATAATGATGATGGAGCAGCTGAGTTGGCGTTACTAATGAAGAGATTCAAAAAGTGGAACCATAAATATAGAAATCCAGCTCTAAATTAATAATTGAAAAGCAGAATAATCAAAGCACTAGACAACCCAGAAGAACGGGAGATCATCTATCATAAGTGCATCAAACCCGGACACATCAAGCCTAATTGTCCTCAGATCGACATGACATAGAAAAGAAATCAAAAAGGAGAAGTTTTGCAGCCACGTGGAATAAAAGTGATGATGATTATAAAAGCACTAGCAGTGAGAGTGAAAAAGTAGATTTGTGCCTTCGAGGTGATATAACTGATAGCGACGATGACGAGCCAAGCGAGGTATCAAAACTTTCTCACTCAAAACTACTTATATATTTCCATGAAGTAAATGGTTTTTTTGAACGACTTAGGGAGAAATACCCTAAAATTGAATCACAAAGAGATAGTTTGATAGCATCAAATAAACAGCTTAATCAGTTGGTTAAAAATTATCAAACTAAGAGCCCCAAGTGTGAAAAGTGTCCAATATTCGAAGAAGAGATTAAAAATCAGAAATTAAAATTAAATCACTTGAAAATGAAATTCTAATTTTGGAGGAAAGTGAAAATACAAGGAGAGAAAATTCCATTAAAAAGTGCACTCAATTATTAAATGAAAATGAATCACATAAAATACAAGTCGAACAATTGTCTGCAACTTTAGAAAAATTTTCCAAAGAAGAAAAATCGTTAAATATGTTATTAGGGAAACAAACTAATATCGTTAGATAAGGATTTGGGTATAATCAATCTGATGGGCTAGAAATGTAATTAATCGAGTCAAATCCAAGTGCACAATCTATAGAAAAATTGGACATAATCAAAAAAATTGCTGGTATAGACCAAAACACGTGAAAAGTATACCAATTTGGGTTCCAAAAGGCACAAATATAAAATCCCTTAAAGTTAAACAAATTTGGGTGCCGAAAGGAACATATGTAAATAGTTTTGGGTCTTCGCAAACATATTTTTCAAAATATTTTGCCACTAACAACCATGGACCTATAAAAAATAACAGGTCACAAAAATCTTCTCTCGTATAGGTATAGTGGAAGGCTAAGGAACAACAATAGTGTTATCTGGATTCTGGCTGTTCCAGACACACAACGGGCGACTAATCAAAGTTCCTTAGCCTAGTATAAAGGTGGCAGAATTACAATGGGCAACAAACGAAAAATTATCGGTGAAGGTAAAACGGGTAACAGTATATTTATTTTGAATGATTTGTTAAATGTGAAAATCTGCATCGAAATCTGATTTGAATCAGCCAGTTATTTGATAATAAAATAAATGATGATTTTGAATCTGACTTATTCTTATTTGACTTTATCTTTATTTTGGTTCTAATTTGTGAGGGAAAAAATGTTGACCAATCACTTTTCAACTTTTAACTAATAAATTTATTTGGTCTTATGATGGTGTTTTATTAATACATGTGGATATATTTGACTTGACATTATATTTTATGTTTGCTTGTATACATAGCTTCAATTCAATTTCATTTAAAAGCTGTTAAAAATTATCTTGAGATATTTCGTTGCACACTTCGTGATCTTGTCTATAACATCCAATTAATAATAATCCCGAGTTGAAGGAAAATTCAGATGCAGATTACATTGGTAATCTAATTGATAAAAAAATTAGTAGTGAAATGTGATTTTTGTTGAGACATTCAGTAGCTGCATCATTTTTTAAAGAAAATATCTGCATATTTTTCATTTCAAATAATTTTCAAAAAGCAGACATTTTTCTTATAAAACCCCTTGAAGAAAATAATTTTTGTTGACATAGTTTCAGATTAGTTATTTTTGAAAATTTGATTTTATAATTATTTTTGGATTTGATATTAAATGATTACATTAACTAATCTGACTCCCTACTAATTATCGAAAAGATAAATAGTGACTGAGTGATGAATGTAGATATTAATTACATATCATAACTTGAGACGGTATATTTAGTAAATTTCATTAGAAATTTAAAAAAGAGTTATAAGAACTTTTTGTTGGTAAAAATTCCATGACCATCTCTATTTCTATCATATTTTTACCGACAATCACTTATCAAAATTCAATATAATATGTCAATATGTGGTATTTTTAAATGGGAAATCATTCGTTTTTCAATTTATCATATTTTTTAGTGATAAATAAATTCAAAGTATTCACTCTCATTAAAAAGTCCTCACGGTTATGCATGGGCGAATTACTTGGATTTTTGATTATGTGCTTCCATGCTCATTTAGAAGTCCTCACGGTTATGCATGTATGGAATGCATGTCAAAATTGATTGATTTATAGACAAGTTGATTCCAATCTCATTTAAAAGTCCTCACGGTTATGCGTGGTTAGAAGGAACTTGAATTCATTTTTTAATAATTTTTTTGGAATATGACTATTCTCATTTAAAAGTCCTAACGGTTATGCATGGTTAGTAAATATTCTAATTCCCGATATAAATATACCACAAATAGACACAACTATATGGTTTTATATGATGATATCATCCCTATCACTCTAAAGTGGAATATGCGTCAAACAGAATATTTATGATTTTTGTTTGATTTTTTATTGAAATTTAATATTTATATTCGATTGAGTTTTAATGTTGTATTAATGCCTATCACTTTATCTCTAGTTTTCTAATACTATTACTCTTTTGCTGATAACCAAAGGGGGAGAGAAAAGTTAAGATTTTGACAAATAAAGGTCAAATATTTTATATTTGCATCTAGGTTCATTTTCATATTTTTATTTACATGCATATATGAAGGGGGAGCTTTGTGTAGAGAGGGAGCATTCAAATAGAGGGAGAAAATTGAATGATCAAATACATTTAACAAATTCAAAATCTTAAATATATGTTTGTTATCATCAAAAGGGGGAGATTGTTGAATATGTGAGTATATGATTTTTGTTTGATGATAATAAACATATATATATATATATTCATTTAAATGTATTTGTTAATGTACTATTTTATTTTCACAGAATTAAATAAATATTTGCTGAATAAAATAAATAACAAAGAATTTAAATTCAAACGGATATTTTATTCAAACAAATATTTATTACAATTTTGAATAGTACAAATTTGAGCTCTCACTATATATATACGATTTTAAATTACAATACAAATTTTGATTACATCACAAATTTTCATTTACAAATGTCCTCACTACATATCGCTCATTCACTCGTATTTATCTTCAACTCCATTCCAGATTGAATCCAACATCTGAGCAATTGCAAAAATATACACTGACATAATAAAATTGAAAATGAAATATTTTTGCAGCGTAAAATAAAATGTATTTTTAAAATATTACTTTCCTTAGTTATTTGGGTTGTTCATCGTCATTTAATTTTGAATTCATCATACACGAATAGCTTGTGACATGCACAGTGTATCACTAGACATGCCATAAGGCCGTGCACACCGAAATATACACTTGATAAAATTACAAAAACAGGTGAGCACAAGGTCAAACCCAAATCAAAAGCTGGGTTTAACTCAAGTGCAATAGAAATAATGTCACAATATCAGCACTAGGTCAAAGCCGAGCTTTAAGCTGGATTCAAAACAGATGCAATCCAAACGTACCAGTTCAACAAAATGGTCAAAAATCCACAACCAATATAACTCAAGCCTTGACCAAAGTTCAAGTCATACACCTGAAAACAGAGGCTAGACAGTTCATTCAGACCATCAAGCAAGTGCAACACTAAACCAACAAAGGCAGTTCACAAGTCAAAGACCAGAGAGACCAGGCACCAAACAGAAATCAAGTACACACTTGAGTGAACATGAAAACAACTCAAACTCAAGAGAACACAAAAAAAGGTAGCAGAGAGAGGTACACAAGGGTCTAGCAAAAATGGAAGCAGATCAACCCAGTGATGAACCAATGACTCCAGTGAACAACAAGTGGAACAAGACTGAACCAGACACAATACAACAATGGTGGCAACATGCACATGACTCAAGTACACAAACTAACGCAAAGATTCCAAACACAGTGAAATACAACATCAAAACAAAAATACACAAGTTCAATGACTCGACGCACAATGAAACTGCACCAGACTAGGCACAAGCTAGAAGTTCATCATGCTCACAAGTTTAATGCACAGTGCAGACTTATGAACACACTAGGTCAGTACCCAAGAAAACAGAGCTATCACAACAATTTGAAAATGCATATGTCAAAAGAGAAAGGTACACAAATGTGTGTGGCAACAATGGAAGAAGAGTGGAAGTGAGACTACAACCCAGTGCAGTACAAATGTTTTCAGACTCCAAGCAAGAACAAGTGAACCAGTGAATCACACAGCAACTCACAATAGTTTGAAAATGCACAAGTAACTCGACTGCAATATCAAAGTAAAAAAATAGATACAAAATGAACCAACTGACTACACAGTTCAATATCACTGCTACCCATATCAATGAAGATTCAGACATGAACCATAAATCAGTATCAACTACAAGTGCACCAGGGCTGTTGTACAAAAGAAAGTGGAGCCTCAACATGAAGCATGAATACAATAACCAAAGGCAGTGTGCAAACTCAAGTGCATTGAACCACCATGAATCAAATGTCCAGACTAAATACAAGCAACCAAACAACAGAAGATACTTGACTGGAAAGAACAACAAAAATTGAACCAGACTAAAATGGCACCAAGACAACAACTGAACTAACTTCATGATGCTCCACATAAAACCAGCATGTGTACATATATGCAACAGTATCACTAACAGTGGCCATGAGGCCAAAACGAAGATAACAGTAGTGTAATAAATATAAAGTGACATGTACAAGTCAACGCAGTTTCAAATCAAGACAATGCAAGAATTTCAAATTGAGAAAGACAGTGGCGGAAGTCAAAAAGAAACCAAATCAAACAAAGTCAATGTCAAGTTCAAATACCAGAAACTCAAAGCCATAATCAAAGAATAGGATGAACAAGTCAAAGGCGTAGTAATCAAGCAACAAGAAAATATATGAATTAAACTATCAGGGTCAATCACTAGCATCCGTACGAAAATCAATGGCCAAGATAAATCAATTGACGAATTCAAACAAATGTATACGAATGAAAATATAGGAATTCGAATCCTATAAAACCTATCATCATCTGCCAAAATTAATCATTCGAGTTCAAGCTAAACAGAGAACATTAAATCAATAACTCGAATCAATTCGAGTTCGAGCTAAACAAAGAAAAATAATTTAACTCGAATCATCGATCGAATTCAAGAAAGCAAATCAGAAGAAGCAAACGGCATAAATTACATACCGAAGTCAGGAATCAAACTCGATCAAAAATTTGGGGCAGCCATGTACAAAGCAGAGAGATCGTCGATTAACAAAGCAAGCAACGTGGAATCATCATTCGATCGAGCAATTGAAGTCGGCAGCCTCAGTTTACCAGAGCCCTAATTTTAGAAGAAGAATGAACGACTTTAAAAAGAAGCAGTCATTTCTTTGAAGTACTGAAGACGAAAGAAATATAGTGAAAAAAAGGGAGCCGACATTATTTATTGTGATAACTTTTTAGGCCGGCCCTTTTATTTGGTTTGGGTTTATAATTATATAAGGCCTTTAGTTTAAAAATTAGGGTTTTGATTTTAAACTATTTTTTAATTTATATTTTCCTTTTAAACAATTGTATTTTCTAATCATGTGACTAGGGGACGAGCTATGGTGGTGTAGTTCGAAAATTCGCAACTCAATAGCTGAGTTGTGGCAGGGTTTTGAGTGTAGAGTTAAGGTTAGTCGATAGCGGGTGTCGCCACTTTACGTGTGTAAGCATCTAACTGCTTAATTTCTAGTAGAAACCTTTGGGGCAGCACGTAGGCAGGGTTTTGCCGAAGCTGGGTAAATCCGTGTGTTCTATTTTCTTCCTTTAATATTCTACTATATTTGTGCTGCTATTATTCTACCGTGATCCGTGTTGAAATTATTTTATATAAACTTCTACAATAAATTTTTATAATTAATAGTATCACCCTATTCACTCCCTCTTTAGGGTGAAATCGATCCTACATAAAGTTCTTTCAACTTAGCAATGGTTTTAATGAACCTAAAAGAAGAAATAACTCACTTTGGATTCCACTCCATTAAACTTTAAGGTAAGGGGCTTAGGATCTTAGGAAGTCAAGATCTAAACCATATTCCAACCTTGTTTCGAAACCAAACCAAAATAAACCCGAATTCCTTCTTCCTCCTCAATAGGTTCAGCCTCACCATTCTCTACCCTTTCTTCCATCATTCTTCATCTTTTTAGATGCTAAACCATGTTCTAATGATATTCTAAGGTCTTTGGCATAGTTTGGTGAAGTTTGGAGTTGGTTGATATGATTTTAAGAAAGTTAGTAAGGAAGAAGAAGAGAGGAAGAAGCCATTAAAATAGCTTAAAGGAAGAAGAAGAAGAAAAGAATATGTGTGTTGAAATGAGAGGAAAGCTTATGTATTTATATGAAACGAAAGAAGTGGTAAGTTACCAAATTAACAGCTTACCAAATTACCAAAATACCATTCCTTAACTTTAAAGGTAAACTTACTTTTTTCAAAACTTACCATCATCCATCACTTCATTACTTTATGTCATTTCACTTAATACTAAGGAATGTATTTGGATGGAAAAGTGGATTAAAATGAAGATTTGCCTTGGTTTTGGTGAGATTTGATTTGATGTTTTCTTTTTTGACTTTTTTAATTACCTTACTTACTTTTACTATGAAATTCTAGAATTCTCTAATGATGCTTAGTAAAAGTTAACTTGATTATTTGTAAAATGTATATATGTGTGTGTTAAAACATGTTAACAAAGGTGCAACAACGTTGCGACAACTTATATTATACAAAACATTGATTATTGTCAAAATATTTTACGGTCACATTTTAACCATTTTGTTTAACTATTTATTTATGTAAAAAAACATAAATATAAGTTTATTATCATCTTTAAATAATTAAGACAAATTTATTTCAGTTATAAAGCCATATTAAATAAAAAATCCAATTGTAAAATACGATATTGATTTGTCGAAATGTATCAAAGTTTGTATACTTTTATAGAACAATTATATATGTTTATAAAACCAAAATAAATTTTCTATTATTATCATATCATTATATAACCATTAAAAAAGTTATTTACCATTTACAACAATTATTCAAATGTATATCAAATTTTACCAAAAACCGACTTTTGTCCATTTTACGATAAAAATCCAAACTTCATAATTTTGTAATAAGTTTATCAGTTTTATAATTTTGAAAATTCTATATTTGAATATTTAAAGCTAATTAAATATTGCATTTAAAAGTTATAAAATAATGGATCGTTACAATTTTTGCCACTAAAATAATTTTTGATATATATTTATATACAATATGTATATTTATATACATCCAAAATATCTAGAATTTTTTTTTATAATGCACACTTGCGTGCACGAATTTAACATAATTTTTGATAAATATGGCTAAAATAACATATGTGAGCATAATAATATGAATTATAATCAAGATTGGAAATTTTTACCTTTCTGACATTATCGAGAATCGATACATAGTTTGCGCAGTCTTTTCAGTTGGAACACCATCATCTCCTTCTTCTCCTTGAGTCGCAATGTTAGAGAGATGGTGTACCTAATTTTAATAGCCTTATTCAGGAGATTTAATAGGTAAATTAAATAGAGTAATGTAGAGGTTAAAGTGATAAGGGAATTGAGATTTAGAAACTAATTAGGGTCGTGCCTTAATTAATGAATTTATAAGTGTGATTTATAAATTAGAAATTTAAGAGAATAAGGCAAGGGTAAAGTCGGAATAGCCATATACCATAACTCCTAAACCCCTTACCTCATTCGTATTCACATTTCCATAAACAAAAAACATAAGCAAAGAGAGTTAAAGGCTGGCCATAACCCTAAGAAGAAGAGAGGCACAAAATCCATTTAGAGGCTAAGATTCAAGCTAGGAAGATTAAAGTAAGAACAAATCTCAAGTTTCTTATCCAAACAAGGTGAATAATGATCTAAACCATCTCATATAAGTTATTTTGAATGTTTTAATTCGGGTTTGAGATTTAAAACCATATGATTGGATGAACGATGATATGTTTTGATAGATTAAATGGATATATATTCTTGTTCATGATTTATATAATTTGATATAATTTTTTGGCAGGTTTTAGATTGGAAAACTTATCATATAACATCCAAAACGCATTGCATTTTTTATGTATGGTCAAAAATGTTGTTTTAGAAGAGGGTTTCAAGTTTCATAATTTTCCATGTAATTATGGATTTATCATGAATTTCTAAGAGAGAAAGTAGTTAAATTCATATTTAAATTATTTAAGGAAATTAAATAATATTTTTAGGTCTGAAATTTATATATGTTAGAAAACATATTTAATGTGAATTATGATGATTTTGGGGATTTTTCCTAAGTGTATTACTCTGGATAATAAATTATTTAAGTTAGAGGGCTTAAATGTTTTATTAAGGAGAAGGGTTTAAGTGTAAAGTTATTTCAAATCCAAATTTAATTTCAGTAGTAGATTTTTAAAAAGAAAATTGATAAAGTTTTCTAAACCAATAAGATTGAGATAAATATCGATGGTAGGTGAAAAATATTTTCTTTAATAATCAAAAATGCAGTTTTTATCCAAATTACGTCTTCGCCACTTAACCCTTCTGGCTTTCAACTTCATATACACCCACCTCTTACCCTTCCACATCAATTCGGTGCCAATATACATGGTATCTAACTAGTGGTATGAAGCATATTGGACCTATGCGAAAGGTAGCAAAAGTGTCAAAAGTATGCGTGCGTAAGAGGTGAAGTTGTATTTCCAGGTTTCGAATCTATAAACCCGCCTTTGATTTAATATCTTCAAAGAGGTTGCTACTTTCGAACCCCTTCGACACCCTAGCTGCTGTAGTAGAACCTTTTGCCTTAGTAAGATGCCGCTTTTATAACTCTTTGAATCAATTCGTTTGGAGTGTGGGGTTTCAAATCGATACCCTTCCGCAACCATTGAAGCCATTTTTCTTTTAACTTATACATGCGGAAGGGTGGGTGTCGTTTCGATACCTTTCGACATGGTTGATGCCTCTTATTTAAACCAAAGCACATATGCAGAAGCATGTTGCCGTCACCATAGGTCTTTCGAAGGGATAGCTTTCAAATGTTTCCCCTTTTTCATACTTTGTAGTTTATTTTGTTTTCAAAATACGGTTTCGAAAGAAACACTTTTAATTGGTTTCGAAGCTATGCTTCCATAAATTTTTACTTGAACCTAATGCTTTCAAAAGGCATATTTTTAATTGTTTCGAAAGAGGATGTCTAAAATTTTGAGCAATAAATTCGAAATATATTTTATATTTTCAAAAGGAAGCTCTCCTTAGTAAATTGTTAGGTTAACAGTATTAACCACCTTTCATTAGAAAAACAAATATATGGAAATAAACTATGGATGTTTATATGGTGTGTATGGTTTGATCAGTTATCATGAGTGTTGTTTTATCATATTCACTTATAACCCATATGAACATTTTGGGGTGTTAAAGGGTAGGAAGACTTGCTAGGTTGACCTAATAGTAAATGTAAACTGAATCAAAAGGCCATGGAGTCAAAAAGGTTACTAGTAAGCCCATAAATACATATTATGCAAATTGTTATTGGCGGAAGCCAATAGGTTCTTAGTGATCCCTTGAAAAGTATGTCCATAATAAGTTATTGATAGAGATCAATAGGTTCAATGTCATCCCATGAAAACTACGACATGAGAGATGTTATTAGAGAATCCAGTAGGATGAAAACTATGATTGGATGATGTTATTGGTAGAAACCAATAGGTTCATAGTGAGTCCATGAAAACTTTAAAAGTGGATAGGAAATTCATAAAGAACTGAACAGGTTATTAGTCAGCCTATGAAAACCAATCAATTAACAGTGACCCTAAAAACTATAACATGAGACAGATAGTCGGGTGAATGGGGATGGGAATTCCAGAGCATGTTGCATGTTTGCATATCATCATGATACATTTTATTATGTTATGTATTAACCATTGTTGATGCAGGTGCACCGTATATGGTTATTATAAATTGGGTTAAAATACTAGTGAGAGAAAAACGCATAACGCTAAATGGCTTGGTCTCACAAGATATTTATATAGTTCGAGATGATAGGTTATTATTCACACCAGATTTTTTGCCTAACTCGAATTTATATTTTTCCCTTAAACTCTCGGGGGTTCAATTGATTTTGAGGAGTTTGAGAGTTAAGATTTTCAGGTTCTCCTTTAGACATATAAGCTTCCGAAGATGTGCAGGCGGCAAGTTATCTATTAGGAGTTCTTTCTGTTTGATTTGGTGTGTAATTGGATACTATGGCTAAGTTGTTTAGGGCTTATATTTTGAATCTGATCAACCAAGGAGGCATCATCATATGCCGCTCTTGGCGTATTTGGTAATAAATTGTAATTTCTCTAAACGTGGCTTACGTATGGGATTATGTAATGAATCTGAAATGCTCTTTGTAATGAAGTAAGAATTTTTTTATATTGGGTTTAATTTTTTTCATATTCGTATGTTTTTGGTATATTAATATACCCAACATTAACGCATTTAGTCACCGAGAATTGATAACTATGGACGACTACAGCATCCATAGGAGTTAGTTTTGGACCTTAAAAAATGGAATGTTACAAGTTGGTATCAGAACATAGGTTTATGTAAATTTAAAAGATATTTGAACCTAAAAGATTTTGAAAACATAACCAATGAATCAGAGAATGAGACCGGGGTTTGGGTTAGGGCTATAATAACATACTTGCATTATATATATAAGAGTACGTATTCACCTTTTCTCTTAGACCGTTCTTCTGTATCTTACTAAGGCTCGTTTGTAGATATAATGGAAAGGAAGATATGGAGGCTAGAAATGGAAGAGGAAATCTAGGTGGAGGAAGCACCACAACTAATGTAAATGCTTGACCGAACACTAGGAGGAATCCGGGTTGACATGCAAATGCTAATCCAAACGCAAATGTCAATATATGTGCTAAATCCCGCCAGTAGATATAGGGATGATGTATCAGTTCTTTTTTAATCTAATGCAAGCTAGAGTAGCTGTAGAAGTAATTGAAGGAAATGCTATTAATGTTGGGAGAGAAAATCCTATGGCTCCAATTGGCAATAACTATGCCAAGTTGAGAAAGAATTACACCAGCCTTGGTGGGAAGCCGTTTTTGGGAAGAGAGGATGCTGTTGAAGTAGAAAACTAGTTATTGCACTATGAAAGAATTTTCGCTGACTTGGGATTAAATGACGAGTAGAAGAGGAGAATTGCTACTAGATAGTTGTAGGGAGCAGCACTTTATTGGTGGAACGGTATTACCATGGGAGTTCCCAAGGAACAGTTGACTTAGGCAAAATTTTGAAGGAGATTCGAAGAGATGTTCTTGTTTGAATTTGTCAAGTCAGGATTGTTGAGAAAGTTCATGGAATTAGTGCAGGTTGAGATGTCGATCATTGATTACACTATGACATTTGATGAGTTGTCCAGATACAGATATGCTACCACTGAAACCGTCATCCAAAGAAACGAGAAGTTTATTCAAGGGTTAAGACCCGAGATTACTAAGGAGACTATGCCACATCTCTGTGATCCAAATATAGTTGTAGTGGATATGGCAATCATGAATGAAGAGATTCTTTCTACTTTTGGTCAAGAGAAGCAGGTTGAGACCTTGGATTCTCAGGGCAAGAAGAGTCAATTTTTTGAGAAGAAACGAGCTAAGAAAGGAAGAGCTGCCAAGATAGGAAAGGCCGATGTAGTTTTCTACTAGTGCAATAAGAATGGACATTTTTCTCATGAATGTCAAACTGAAAAGGGGAGAATATTGCAGATAAGAAAGGAGTGAAGTGCTTCAAATGTGACCAGATCGGACATTACAAGAATTAGTGTCCAAAACCAGTCAGAGTGGACAAGGGAATGGTTTTTGCCTTAGAACCATCATCTTCTAGACCAACGGCTTCCGAAAAGGGAAAGACTGCGATGGAAAGTGCGCTTTTGATTCATATTATACCCATTAGGGTACTATTTGGTACCGGTGCATCACATTCACTTATATCTTGGTGTTTGGTAGATAAGTTATGTTTAGAACCCTCATAATTTGTTACCTCCTTAACGGTTGCGAATCCGATAGGAGGGTATGCAACCTTGGGGATGAGATGTGACCAATTAGAACTTTATTCGTTAGGCTATCAGTTTGTATGTAGTTTGTATGTTTTTGATTTTATAGGCTTCGGGATGAGAGATGTTATTGGAGAATCTAGTAGGATGAAAACTATGATTGGATGATGTTATTGGTAGAAACCAATAGGTTCATAGTGAGTCCATGAAAACTTTAAAAGTGGATAGGAAATTCATAAAGAACTGAACATGTTATTAGTCAGCCTATGAAAACCAATCAATTAACAGTGACCCTAAAAACTATAACATGAGACAGATAGTCGGGTGAATAGGGATGGGAATTCCAGAGCATGTTGCATGCTTGCATATCATCATGATACATTTTATTATGTTATGTATTAACCATTGTGGATGCAGGTGCACCGTATATGGTTATTATAAATTGGGTTAAGATACTAGTGAGAGAAAAATGCATAACGCTAAACGGCTTGGTCTCACAAGATATTTATATAGTTCGAGATGATAGGTTATTATTCACACCAGATTTTTTGCCTAACTTGAATTTATATTTTTCCCTTAAACTCTCGGGGTTCAATTGATTTTGAGGAGTTTGAGAGTTAAGATTTTCAGGTTCTCCTTTAGACATATAAGCTTCCGAAGATGTGCAGGAGGCAAGTTAGCTATTAGGAGTTCTTTCTGTTTGTTTCGGTGTGTAATTGGATACTATGGCTAAGTTGTTTAGGGCTTATATTTTGAATCTGATCAACCAAGGAGGCATCTTCATATGCCGCTCTTGGCGTATTTGGTAATAAATTGTAATTTCTCTAAACGTGGCTTACGTATGGGATTATGTAATGAATCTGAAATGCTCTTTGTAATGAAGTAAGAATTTTTTTATACTGGGTTTAATTTTTTTCATATTCGTATGTTTTTGGTATATTAATATACCCAACATTACCGCATTTAGTCACCGAGAATTGATAACTATAGACGACTACAACATCCATAGTAGTTAGTTTTGGACCTTAAAAAATGGAATGTTACAAGTTGGTATCAGAACATAGGTTTATGTAAATTTAAAAGATATTTGAACCTAAAAGATTTTGAAAACATAACCAATGAATCAGAGAATGAGACCGGGGTTTGGGTTAAGGCTATAATAATATACTTGCATTATATATATAAGAGTACGTATTCACCTTTTCTCTTAGACCGTTCTTCTATATCTTACTAAGGCTCGTTTGTAGATATAATGGAAAGGAAGATATGGAGGCTAGAAATGGAGGAGGAAATCTAGGTGGAGGAAGCACCACAACTAATGTAAATGCTTGGCCGAACACTAGGAGGAATCCGGGTTGACATGCAAATGCTAATCCAAACGCAAATGTCAATATATGTGCTAAATCCCGCCAGTAGATATAGGGATGATGTATCAGTTCTTTGTTAATCTGATGCAAGCTAGAGTAGCTGCAGAAGTAATTGAAGGAAATGCTATCAATGTTGGGAGAGAAAATCCTATGGCTCCAATTGGCAATAACTATGCCAAGCTGAGCAAGAATTACACCAGCCTTTGTGGGAGGCCGTTTTTGGGAAGAGAGGATGCTATTGAAGTAGAAAACTAGTTATTTCACTATGAAAGAATTTTCGCTGACTTGGGATTAAATGACGAGTAGAAGAGGAGACTGGCTACTAGATAGTTGTAGGGAGCAGCACTTTATTGGTGGAACGGTATTACCATGGGAGTTCCCAAGGAACAGTTGACTTAGGCAAAATTTTGAAGGAGATTCGAAGAGATGTTCTTGTTTGAATTTGTCAAGTCAGGATTGTTGAGAAAGTTCATGGACTTAGTGCAGGTTGAGATGTCGATCATTGATTACACTATGACATTAGATGAGTTGTCCAGATACAGATATGCTACCACTGAAATCGTCATCCAAAGAAATGAGAAGTTTATTCAAGGGTTAAGACCCGAGATTACTAAGGAGACTATGCCACATCTCCGTGATCCAAATATAGTTGTAGTGATATGGCAATCATGAATAAAGAGATGCTTTTTACTTTTGGGCAAGAGAAGCAGGTTGAGACCTTGGATTCTCAGGGCAAGAAGAGTCAATTATTTGAGAAGAAATGAGCTAAGAAAGGAGGAGCTGCCAAGAAAGGAAAGGCCGATGTAGTTTTCTACAAGTGCAACAAGAATGGACATTTTTCTCATGAATGTCAAACTGAAAAAGGGGAGAAGATTGCAGATAAGAAAGGAGTGAAGTGCTTCAAATGTGACCAGATCGGACATTACAAGAATCAGTGTCCAAAACCAGTCCGAGTGGACAAGGGAATGGTTTTTTCCTTAGAACCATCATCTTCTAGACCAACGGCTGCCGAAAAGGGAAAGACTGCGATGGAGTGCGCTTTTGATTCATATTATACCCATTAGGGTACTATTTGGTACCGGTGCATCACATTCACTTATATCTTGGTGTTTGGTAGATAAGTTATGTTTAGAACCCTTATAATTTGTTACCTCCTTGATGGTTGCGAATCCGATAGGAGGGTATGCAACCTTGGGGATGAGATGTGACCAATTAGAACTTTATTCGTTAGGCCATCGGTTTGTATGTAGTTTGTATGTTTTTGATTTTATAGGCTTCGGGATCATTTTGGATATGGATTGGTTAGAGAGATATGCTGCTAGGATATTTTTCCAAGATAGGAAAATATGCTAAGGAACCCTAATAGGCATAACTGAATTATATACTCGGTGGAGAAGTCAGACTCAAGTGCTTGCGCTTTGCTGAATGCAATGGAAGTAGAGGAAGAGTTGAATCGGGTTTTGGTTGCAAAAGAGTTTGCAGATGTTTTTAAGCCAGTCACAGGATTACCACTGAAGCGAGCCATTGATTCAGATAGCTCTTGTGCTAGGAGCATAACATGTAGTAGACCACCTAGCAGGATGACATCTACCGAGATGAAAGATTTAAAGGTGCAGCTAGTGGACTTTGAGAGAAAGAATTTATCAGGTCAAGTAGTTCTTCTTAGAGAGCATCCGCGGTGTTCGTAAAGAAACCGGATGGGTCATTAAGGATGTGTATTAGCTATCGTAAGTTAAACGAGAAGATGGGAAAGAATAGGTATCCTTAGAATATGTCATCGATCGAAGTTTAAGATTTATCCTGGAGGAACATAGATGTTTGAAGATATGAAGAGGAGTTTCTATTGGGAAGGTATGAAGAAGGATGTTGGCTTGTAGGTAAAGCAATGTGTGAACTGTCAACAAGCGAAGGTCGAACATCAAAAGCCGAGTGGGTTGCTTCAATCTTCGGAGATACCAGTTTGGAAATGGGATTTGATATCCATGGATTTTATAGATGGCTTGCCAAGGTCGAATCAAGAAAATGAAAGCATATGGGTCATTGTGGATAGTTTGACTAAGAGTGCATATTTCATTCCAGTTAAGTCAACCAGGACGGTGCCTATTTTAGCTAAGTTGTTTATGAAGAACATAGTTAAACTGCATGGGATTCCTAGTAGTATAATAAGTGATAGAGAGACTTTGTCTATTAGCGAGTTCTGAAAGAGTATACATGGTATCAAGCTCAAGATGAGTACTGCTCATCACCCTTAGAAAGATAGGCAGATAGATATAGTCAACAAGGTACTCGAGGATTTGTTGAGGGCTAGTGTGCTAGATTTTGGTGGATGATGGGAAGATCACCTATGCTTAGTTGAGTTTCCTATAATAACCGTTATCAAACTAGCATGAGAATGGCGCCTTTCAAAGTTTGTATGGAAGGTTATGTAAGTCACCAATGTGTTGGTTAGAAACCGAAGATAGATTAGTCTTAGGTCCAGATCTGATAAGAGTGGAAACATAGAAGATTGAGTTGATTTGAGGAAGGATGAAGGAAGCTCGGTCTAAAAAAAAGAGTTACGGAGTCAAAAGGCGCAAGGAGCTAGAGTTCTTAGTTGGGGATAGGGTTTTCATTAAAGTATCACCGATGAAAGGTGTGGTATGATTCAAAAAGTCAGGGAAACTGGCACTGAGATATGTTGGACCGTTCCCAGTTATAGAGAGAATTGGAAAGATCGTATACAGAGTACAGTTGCCGAGCAGTTTGGAAGGTGTCCATAATGTGTTTCATGTGTCTCATCTTCGTAAGCATGTTCATAATCCAGAGACCACTATCCCTTCGACTGCATTGAAAGATTTAATAGTAGAACCGGATATGACTTTTGTTAGGCAACCAGTTCGGGTTGTGGCAAGAGATGAGCAGAGGTTAAGAAACAAGACAATCAAGTTAGTGAAAGCTCAATGGAGCGATGCAATGACCCTAATTCTTAGTAAAATTATTTAGGATATTTAATTAGCTAAATTAAATAAAATAATATGATGATTAGGGGATTGAGAATTGTGATTAAACTAAGGGGTAGCCGTGCCATGTAAACAATGAACTAAAGATGAGTTAAAATGAAATAGAGAAGGGGTAAAATAAGAAAAAGAGTATTCTTATACCCTAAACCCTTAGGAATTCATTTGCACGTTCATTTCAAAATCAAATACAAAGTGAAGACCAGCAACCATTAGACAAACTAGAGAAAGAGAAAGCAATCAAAGGAAGAAGAGTAATCAAAATCAAATTCATTCATATCTTAAACTCCTTAAACTTAAAGCTAACGTGAATAACAACTACATCTCATATTTCTTAAGTGTATTCAGTTTTAAGGTTAATCTGATTTATTTTGCAATGTTATGCAATGATTTCAAAGAATTAAATGTTTATATATGCTTGTTGATGATTTATGCTTATTCATATAGGTTTTATGACATAGGTTTTAGAAATGGGTCTCAATTTTCATAATTTTCTGAATTAATGTGGATTTTATAGTAATTTACTAGTGAGGAAAATGATTATTGGGGTTTAAAATAATTTATGGCTAAAATATTTATGTTTTGGGTCGGAAATTATTATATGGTAGAAAACATAATAAAAATGATTTTCTGGAATTTTTGTAAAATTTTCCTTAGTGTTTTAATAGATATATAAAATTATTTAAAGTATGGGACATAAATGTTTTATGTATTTATAATAGGTGAAGTGGTATTTTGTAGATCATTTAAATTGTTTAATCCTAAAATTTGGTAGCACTTTTTGAATAGAAAATTGACAACCATTAATATTTTAACAAGCAAGGCAGGTTAG
This sequence comes from Allium cepa, assembly GCA_030765085.1. Classification (NCBI taxonomy): domain Eukaryota; kingdom Viridiplantae; phylum Streptophyta; class Magnoliopsida; order Asparagales; family Amaryllidaceae; genus Allium; species Allium cepa. The sequence continues at coordinate 258,117,963 of CM060939.1, forward strand.
TTGAAAAGAATTTCTTTTTAAAGTTAAAATCAGTTTTTACATGCGTTTAGCTTGTTTCGTCACTATCGGCACCTAGGTACCGACATAGTAGTTCCGCCACTATCACTATCGAAACTAATGCACATGGTATCAAAGACATGGTGCACATCGAATTGGATATAGGCAGAGCTATTGGTTGAAACCAGAAGTTCCAAAGGGGTCAAAGCGCTTGGTTTGCTTTCGAAAGTAATGCTTTCGACTTGGTTGGCTTTCGATTGGTTCAAATTGATTTAAGGAATGGTTTCAAATGGGGTTGTGCCTTTGTTTTAAGTAAATGCTTTCGTCTGGGTCGAAACCCCTAGCCGCCGCTTATCTACCTTTCGAAGCAAATGGTTTCGAGAGGTATACTATGTTTTATAATCCAAGCCACTTATCCAATGCTTTCGAAAGGTTGTTTCGAAACCATCACTTCTTTACTTAGGAAATGCGTTCGAAAAAGTGCTTTCAACTTATATGTTTTATGACCCTTTTTCTCTTTTGAAGGTAGAACCCAAAAGTTTCGAAGGAGATAGTTTTAAATGGTTTCGAAAGGTTATTCCACATGTTTTGCTTGAACCCAAAGGCTTTCGAAAAGTTTGATGTTTTAATGATTTCGAAAGTTTCTAATGAAGATTTCGAAGGGGTGGTTCCCCAATGGTTTTGTAACGATCCTGATTTTTAGTTAAATTTAATTTGGAAATTAATGTTAAATTTTGAATTTAATGGTGAATTAATTCAAAATTTTCCCAATTAATAAAGATTTGTTTTCCAATTTCATTTAATAGGCATTTTGATTTAAAATTAATATTGTGAAATTGATATTAATAAGATTTACAGAAGCTATCTAAATAATTAAATTAAATATATACATATTATATATTTATTTATTTACAGTTTGATTTATTTTGAAATCCCATTCTTTAAAGTTATAAATATAGATATAAATATTTATTAAATTTGATAAAAAGATTTAAAACACATTTTCTTTTGAAATAAATAAATATAGTTTGTATATTCATGAATTTAAGATGTAAAACATTTACGTATGTTAAGTTATAAAATATAAATAATTAAAAGCTTTAAAATAAAATAAAAACAAGGGTTTATACAAAAATTTATAAATAAATTAACAAAAATGAAAGAAAGAAATTTGTACAATTGGAAATACAAGCATTTTAACAAGTGTAAATAATTTAAATAATGTATGACCAAGTGTAAACTAAGTAGCATGAAAATAATACAAGTGGCAAAGAGAAATTTTATTTTAATTTGAATTTGTATAAATATGTTTAAAAAAGAAAACCTGGATAAGCAATCTCAATTCAAAACTTCTTATCTTCATTTCTCAAACTTGTTTCAAAAAAATCAAAACTGGAAAACAGAAAGAAAATTGAATCAAAACCTGAGAATATAAAGATGCAAATAAAAGTATGAAACAAATTAAAATTATGGAACTTGAAGCATCTCAACCTGGAAAACAAGATCAAAGGCAAGATCAACTCATATTCATCGAGCATCAGATTAATGTTTTAGATCAAACAACAGCTTTTTAAAACCTGGGAAAAGCAAATGCAAGTTCGACCTGAAATCAAAGTTCAACTAAGCAATATAAAGCATTCAACTCAGACAATTTAAAGATCAAATCACCAAAACAAGAATACAAATCCAGTTCAGATAAAATACACCAGGTTTCAGGAAAAAGAAAAAAAAAGCCTGGCCTCTGTTTTTCATACCCAGGTAAGGAAACTTTCAACCTTTAATCTTTTGATACTGATGCATGTGACGTATCTGTGTGGTGATGATGTGTATATATGTTTGTCCGGGTGTATTCACTTGAATATAATTGAATTAGGCTATACATGGTATGCAAGACTGGGTATATATGTATATACTATGTTGTGTTTTCCAGACCCAAGAATAACGAAAGAAAATTCATATCTTTTTGTCTAATCTATTTTAAACTATGATTCCTAAAAGAAAAATGATTGCATAGATGCTAGTTTATTTTTAAAATTAGTTTCATGTGTTTATACTAAGGAATTATTCAAAAACAAAGAATTACAATAAGAATAAAACAAAGTTAGGAAATTCGACTATCAAATTCTTACAATTTGATTATGTAACTGGGATCGTACTCGAAAGTAACGAATTTTAATAATAAAACCAGAATTTTTAGTATTGATTTGTGGTGGAATTTGGGTTTAAACGGAATCTTGTTTTTCCGTCAATTTCCAACGATTTACAAGAAGATGTTCATTATGCTTGGGTCTAGTAGTGGTTCAGGTGTAGGTGGTCGGAGGAAAAGTGAGGGGTGGATTCATTAATCGTTGTGGCGATCGAAAAATGATGATCTAGGGTTTTAACCTAGTTTTTGGTAAATGTCGAAATTTGGGTTCGCACGTCATCATGGGTGAACTGGAAGTGTTCGCACCGAAGGGGATCGTCGTGTGTTGTCATGATACAACTAAGGGTGATATTTTGAAATGACTAGTGGTCGGGATCGCTAGCGTGAGGTAGTTTCTGGTGATCGAGTTGGTTCCAGGTGGGGATCATGTAGCTGGATTTCAATTTCATCATCGTTTCTAGTTTCTGGTTAATCAGATCATTAGGGGAAGTGTCTGGTGATGTGTCGATGCTCGCGGTGATGATCGGAGAAACTCCAATCATCTGTGCATGTGTATATGCATATGCGTGTATGTCTGTAGGATTGGGAAGAAGAGTAGAAGGTGGGACTCGAAGATGAACTCGAGGAGGTTAGGATGTTGCTCGTGAGTGTTTTCGGGCCATTTGCAGCATATAACCATAGGGAAGAAAAGAAAGTTTAAACAGAAACAAGTTTAAAATTTTAAGAGAAAAAAAGGGGTGACTCGAAGAAGTGCTCGGGTTTACTTCAATTTGACTCGGGTTATTTCGAGTTATGGGCTCAGGTTTATGTTTGTGCTAATAACCAGATTTAAACAATTTTTTTTAACAAGTTTAAAGATAAAATTTTTAAAGCTAAAGGTTTTAAAAATTGTTTTGATTTCGATAATGATATTAGGAAGGTTGCATAAATTAAGAAGATTTCAAAAGATTTTGTATGTTAATAATAGTCAGTTTCAAGCATTCAATTGAGATTTAAATAATGAAGTTAAGTGATAAATTAAGACAAGTGAAATTGAAGTTTGAATTAATAAAAGTTCTTAAGTGATTTTGTATAACAAAATTTGTTTCAAATTTAGAAAAATTTAAAGAACATAATTGGGTAATTAATTAAGACCAAAAGATTTATCTTTGATTAATTAAAGTTTTAATTAATTTAAGGAGTAATTACTTAATGAAGTTGATTAAAGTTAATTATTTAGGGTGATTAATAAAGGATTATTGATTAATGTAATTAGGGATAATTAATTAATTAAGAATAATTGATATAAGTAATTAAAGATGAATAATTACTTAAAGATAATTACTTAATCAAAAGTAATTAATTAATGGTTAAAGTTGATTAAGTAATTAAGGATTAATTAATTTATTGTAATTAATTAAGGATAATTAATTAAAGGGTAATTAATTAAAGAATAATTAAAGATTAATTATTTAATGATTTGAGATTGATTTAATTATTAATTAAAGGTTAATTAATTTATAATTAAAGGTTAATTAATTTAAAAATTAAAAGTTAATTAATTTGTAGATAACTTATGTTAATTAACCAGGATTTAGTGATTAATCTGATTTAAATTAATCAGATAATTAATTAACCTTACTTATGGATGTTTGAATTATATGAAATGCTGTGAATTGTTTGATATCTCTGCTGTGTGATGATTTGTGATATGAATTGTTTTAATTCAAGCTGTGATGAATGCAATTTATTTATCTAGGATGAAATTATACTACTTATCTGTGAATCCGTGAATGAAGATAAGCGTTATAGAGATATACTGCTTACTATAATTACTGTGCTTGAATCAGTGATGATTGATGATGTTGCACTATTGTGTAAAACCCCTGGACTACACTATACACACACAAATATGGATTGCACGAGGAAATTGGTTAAGTCACAGATTTTTGAAATGATTGTAAAGTTGAATTTTGAATCCAAATGGTTTTGGAAATGGAATTGGGATAATATGAAAAGTTTTTGGAAAAGGGAAATTTGAAAATAAAAGTTATTTTGAATAACTTGATTAAGTTTTGAAATTTAAATAATTTGATTTGAATTTGAATTCAAGATTTGAAATTGAATTCTATATTTGGAAATCATGGTTTAAAAAGGATATACAAGTTATAAATGTCTTTATATGGGTTTTAAACATTTAAAAATAATAATATTATTTTGGAAATTTGAATCTAACCCAGGTTTTATACTTGAAGGGCTTTAATCTGTGCAAATGTAATTGGATTTTTTTCAAAACAAAGACTATTTGTTTTCAAATAATAATAGCTTTCATATAAAGAAAGTACTTCCAATTTGCGTTGAAAGATTTCAAGTTTGAAACGAAATTGTTTTGAAAGCTACAAATGAATCTTTGTAAAAGATTGTTCAACCTTGTTTTGAAATTGAAGAGGATCTAAAAGGTGTATCTTTTGTATAAAAGATTTGAAATGAAAATTGTTTCTGAAAGCTATGAATCTTTGGAAAAGGTTTTGAAATCTATGAATTGAATCTTTGGTCTAAAGATTGGTTGAGTTAATCCAATTTGAAAAGGAAATTGTTTTGAAAGAATGCGAATGGATCTTTGTGAAAAATGGGTGAACTTGTGAAGTGAATCTTTTTATTTAAAAGATTTGAAAATGGTAATTTGTTTAAACCATTTAGAAGAAAAGTTTTGGGTTTTAAGTTGTGACTTAATTGAGATCCCATTATCCATATGTTTTTAAATATTGCGCTCATTATTCAGTTTAGCCAGGAAAGGACCTTTGTGTCATATAACTTATTCCGAATAATGATACGACATTATGGATAGCATTTGAAGACCGGTGGTGAAGACCGGATATTTTCGAAAACGAAAGGATAACCCTTCGAATGTTTCTACACCGATCGGTCCTCGGTATAGAGATTTGATCACCCATTGTGATGGGGAGTCCAGACGTGATTATGGATTATCCGGATTTGCAAGGGCTTCTTTTTGAAGTGCATTCGTTTCTGTTCGAACTCGTAAAAGACTTGTATGGATGTGTGTCTGACATTACATTTTGAGATGTAAAGCTGGTTTCTATCAAATACATTTCTGTTTGGTGGCGAAGATTTATTCACTTAGCTTAACACCCTTCTTTGAGACGTAGAGCTTAGAGGTTATGTAGTTGATGATTACTAGTGATATATTTCCAATTTGGAAATGTGGCATACGAAGTGGTGCTGATCATTTGTTGATCGAAGCATGGCTTTGTGAAAAAGCGTAGCTTTGTGGATGAGACTTCGTCGAGCCTCACAACCCGAAAATGTTCGAAACAGAAATTTTGCAGCAAGGTTGTAGGGGTCGCGCCCCTAGGGTATATCCATCTCTTCTGGATATAGGTGGTATCATGGTATGGAGCCCAGATATTAACCTATGTGGTTACTACAAATTTATTACTTTGTGATTGTTTGTGTCGAGCATTCGGATATGAGGGTTACTTCCGGGAAGTGGTAACCTGGCCTTGTGTCAGTAGGCAACCATTTTGGTTCTTAGGGGCGTCCATCCAGAGTCATTCCATTTATTAAGGAAGTTCCTTAGCCGGACTATTTGTTGGAAATCTAATCATCCAATACCCGCCTTGTACGGTTTTAATTGTAGAACATGCCATCTAATATGGTAGCTATACTAGGCATACTATAATGGTACGTATGCTAACTAAGATTAATATTATACTTTCGAAAGGTTTTCTGCACTATGCACTAATAATTATATCAAATGGTTTTCGCGTATCAAGCATTTTTAACCGTCATAAGGAGAAATCTCCTCAAAGTATGCGCTTGCATTGTGTGTGTGGCGGGAGGCCTTATGAGAGTTTCATTTTTCAAAAAGCATTGCGGATTTCAAATTTCAAATTCTTCTGTTTATTTTAAAGATAAAACCTATTTTTGTTTGCTCATACCAGTCCCATGACTGACCCAGAGTTTATTGTTCCCTTCCTAAACTCTAGGTACCCATAGTTTTCCACACGGGCAGTCTAGAGTTGGATTTTTTTAGATAATCAAATAGTGGTGTAGATTCGTTGCATCTAGCCTTTTTGATTTGGTGATAGCATTTGTTTCTCTGGAATTGGGATTGCTACATTTTAACTTGATGGTGGTTTGAGTTTCTTGGCTTGGAGACTTTGGAGCTTTAGCAATGGAGTTGCTTGATATTGGATTCTCGCTTTCTCACTTGGAATTCTATTGGAACTATCTTTCCACTGTCGATGGTTGTAAATTCTAGACCATCTACTTGGGTTATTCTCCGTTGTTGTCTTGTATCTCAGATATTTGTATCAATATCTAAATTGTATCATTATCGTATCAGATATTGTATCTGTTGTATATCAATGACATTGTTCGTTTTCTTCCGCTGTGTTGTTATACTTAATGTGTTATAAGCTCCAGCACGAATCGAATTTCAACGGTTGAATCTGCGGCATTCGAGAGCACAAGTGAAGTGAGGGTGTCGATTTTCGAACGCTGAAATTTGGGTCATGACAGGTTCGAAAGGTTTGAAAGGTAAGGCTTTCCAATATTTTCGAAAGGCAAAGTTTAAGTGTTCTAAAGATAGGATGTCTAAGGTTTTAAAGGTTTCAATGGGAAGGTTTTTCAATAGTTTCGAATGGTTTATATGAATGATTTCGAAAGGAATGTTTTGGCCTATTGGCCTAGGTTATAGAAAGGGTTTTACGTAGTTTCAAAAGGGATACTTTCAGTGGGTTCGAAAGGGATACTTTCAAAGGTTTAAATGTTTTCATAAACAAAGGTTTTTGTAAAGTATATATAACATGGCAATGTGATTTTGAGTAAAGCATATAGCATATATTTTCCTTGTTTAAATTATGATTTAAATATTTAAATCAATTTTAGAAGAAAAGGTTTTCAAGGAAAACTTAATAGAAGATTATCCTAAGTGAAATGACTCAGATAATTGCATACCAGATGGGACTGGTATAGGGTCGTGCCCTATACATTTGCTAGTAGCCCCTAGCTAATTTAGTTCGAAATTCCAGTGTATAAGGCTTTGTCACAGGTAAGACTAAAATGATGTTACATACAGAAGGGAATATATTTGTATAGAGGTAGGTTATTGGTGAGCCCACAAAACCATTAGTATTAGTGGAACCTTAGAGAAGATAAGTTAGGGACAGACCATGCAAAAGAGGAGTGTCTAACAGGTGTTACATTATTTTTTTTATATTGTTTGGTAGGACCGAGTCAACCAAAGGTTTCATATTCAAGTGCTTTTGGTATTATGAATACCATTGACATAGCTGTATTTTTTCATCGAAAGTTAATACTATAGACGACTGCAACATCTGTTACGCTTAACATTGGGCCTCAAGATAGGGGATGTTACAACATGGTATTAGAGCATAGGTTTATGGTAAACTTTAAACTAAAATGATTTTTGAAAACATAATCCTAAGGAATTAGGAATAAGATCACGGTATGGGATAACACTATAGTAATGTACTTGTATTTGTTAAATATTAGTATGCGTTATATCTCTATTTTCTTATCTCTCTTAGGCTATTCTTTTGTATCTTATGAGGTTTGAATACATAGAGGAAGCAACCCACAAATGAAAATGCAGACGAATACTAGAAGGAACCAAGGTCAGGCACAAGCTGGGAATGTTGGTTTTGGGGTTCCACAAGTGGATACAGGAGCTATATATCAGTTTTTTGTGAACATGATGCAAGCTGGAATTGCTGCTGGAGTGATTGGAGGAAATGCTGGAGTAGGAGTTCAGGAAGCTCCGGTGGTCAATAATTATGATACCTTGAGCAGAGATTATGTTAGGCTTGGAGGGAAGCCATTTATCGAAACTGTATATGCTATTGAGGAGGAGAGATGGTTGTTGCATTGTGAGAAGATCTTTGCAGACTTAGGGCTCAATGACGAGCAGAAGAGAAGGCTTGCTTCGAGACAGCTTAATGAAGCAGCTTTATTTTGGTGAAATTGTGTGTCGGCTGGAGTGAATGAAGGGACGATGAAATGGGTTGATTTTAAGAGATGGTTCTAAGAGTGGTTCATGTATGTGATGGCACAGTCTGCTTTGCCCAGAAAGTTTGCTGAGTTGGAGCGAGGGGAGATGTCTATTTTGGAATATTCTAGAAGGTTCAAGGAGTTGGCAAGGTATGATTATGCTACTGTGGATATCGTTAGGAGGAGGAATGAGAAGTTCATCAGGGGGTTGAAGCCGAGTTGGCTAGGGATACATTACCTTATATTAGGGATCCTTGTGATGTTTTAGTGGAGATGGCTTTAAGACACGAGCAGATGCTTGCTTCTTTGGAGAAGAATAAGGAAAAGGAGGTCCAAGTAGTGCAGAGCCAAAAGAGAAAGTTCTTTCACAAGAAGGATTCTTAGAATGGTGGAGCTACGAAGAAATGAAAGTCGAAGGTTGTTTAGTTCAAGTGCGACAAGAAAGGACATTTCACAAATGATTCTTGTACTGAAAAGGCGAAGGAAGTGATTGGGAAGAAGAATATCAGATGCTTCAACTGCGATCGGATTGGTCGTTATAAGAATTAGTGCAAAGAGCCTGCTAAGAATGGAAGGGGCAAAGTATTTGCATTGGAACTAGCTACATTGGGACCAACAACATAGGAAAATGAAAAGGCAGTGTTGGGTGGTACGCTTCAGATTCATGGTAGGCCTATTAACGTTTTGTTTGATACTGGTGCATAACATTATTTTATATCTCATTGTTTGGTAGACAAAGCTTAACCTATAACCTTTATATTTAGTTACTTCCTTAAGGGTTGCAAATCCGATAGGAGGGTATGCGACACTAGGGATAAGGTGTGATCTCCTAGAGTTTGATTTGTTAGGTCATACCTTTGTTTGTAGTTTGCATGTATTTGATTTTGTAGGGTTTTGAATTATTTTGGGTATGCATTGGTTAAGTAAGTACGATGATAGGATATTTTTCCATGATAGGAAAATATCACTTAGACATCCTGACTGTAGTGATCAGATTGTATATACCGTAGAAACCCTAGTTGTGAGGTGAATGATTTGTTGGGTGTTGTGGAGGTAGAAGACGAGCTGAATCGAGTTTTCATGGTTAGAGAATTCATAGATGTTTTTGAGCCTATAGTAGATTGTAAACGAAATGAGCCATTGTATTTCGAGTAGATTTGGTGCCTGGAGCAGAACCAGTGAGTAGCCGCCAAGTAGGATGACACCTACCGAGATGATAGAGTTGAAGGTGCAGTTGGTGGATTTGAAAGGCAAGAAATATATAAACCGAGTAGTTCACCTTGGGGAGTAGCCGTAGTGTTTGCTAAGAAGCTGAACGGATCGTTGAGGTTATGTATCGATTATCATTCATGAATGAGAAAACGATAAAGAATCGATATCCATTGCCTAGAATTGACGATTTGTTCGATTAGTTGAGTGAAGTCAAGGTACTGTTTCAGTTGGACTTAGCAACATGTTTTCATCAACTTAGAGTAGCAGAGGATATCATTCCTTTGATGGTGTTTATGAAAAGATGTGGATCATACGAATGGCTAGTTATGCCGTTCGGACTAAATAATAGGCCAACATTCTTTGTGGATTTGATGAACTGAATCTTCCAAGAGCACTAGGATAGGTTCTTGTTGGTTTTCATAGATGATATCTTGATATACTCTAAGGATGAAAGGGAGCATGAAGTTCATCTTAGAGTTGTGCTTTAGACGCTGAGGTAGCATCAGTTAAAGTCGAAGTTTTCAAAGTGTCATATTTGGAAGAAGGAAGTGAAGTTTCTCGGTCATGTAGTTTAGAAAAAGGGTTGTCTGTAGATCCGACTAAGATTAAAGCGGTGAATAAGAAGAGACCCGAGACAGTGACTGAGATAAATAGTTTTTTTGTATTGGCTGGGTATTATCAGAGGTTCATTAAGGATTTTTCGCGGATATTAGCACCAATGACTAAGCTAACGCGAAAGGATGTGATGTTTGGACCGATAATTGTGAGGAAGCATTCCAGACCTTGAATCATTTATTGGCCCATGCACCTATATTAGTTGTTCTGGAGGGGAATCATGATTTGGTAGTTCATACAGATGCATGGGGAACTGCGTTCGGAGCTGTGTTAATGTAGAGCGGTAAAGTGATTTCTTATGCTTTTTGATAGCTTAGACCGCATGAAGTTAGATATTCAACTCATTATTTGGAATTGGCTGCGGTGATTTTTGCATTGAAGGTGTGGAGACATTACCTTCTAGGAGAGAGGTTTGAGCTTTATACGAATCATAAGTCGTTGAAGTATTTGTTCTCTCAAAAGAAGCTGAATATGAGACAACAAAGGTAGTTAGAGTTTTTAGCCGCTTATGACCTCAAAATGAGTACACACCGGGAAAGGGCAACAAGGTTACCGATACACTTAGCAGGAAACATCAGAATGTAGCGTTGGCAATGATAGCTGAGTAGAAAGATTTGGAAGTGTTGACAATCGGTAGAGTGCAGTGGAGATATGAAATTAAATCTAGTAAGGAAACTGCTATGTTGTCATGTTTATAAGTTAGACCAGTTATGATTGAAAAGATTGTTTCCAAACAGATGGAGGATCCAGTATTAGTTGAACGGATCAGGAAGTTAAGGGATGGGACAGAGAGCGATGACTTAAAGGATTTTAGTCTTGACCAGAATGGGTGGTTGAGAAAGAAATTTAGGTTATGTGTTCCGAATGTAGGATACAAAAGGAAGGAAATTTTAGGGGAATGCCATCGTTCAAAGTTCACTATTCATCGGGAGGAACTAAGATTTATCAGGACATGAAGCAGAGTTTCTTTTGGGAAGGTATGTAGAGGGATGTTATCTTATGGGTGATGCAGCGTCTGAACTGCCAATAGGTAAAAGCCGAACATCAAAAGCCAAGTGGGTTGCTTTAGCCATTGGATATTTCGGTATTGAAGTGAGATTCTATTTCTATGGATATCATAGATGGTTTGCCAAGGTCAAACAGAGGAAATGAAAGTATATGGGTCATAGTGGACAGATTAACCAAGAGTGTCCATTTCATTCCTGTTAAGTCAACTAGGACGGCACCTTTTATGGCTAAGTTATTTATGAAGAATGTAGTTAGACTTGATGGAATTCCTAGTAGTATCATAAGTGATAGAGATTCCTTATTCACTAGTGAGTTCTGGAAGAGTCTGTAGGATATTTTAGGAACAAAGTTCAAGATGAGTACGCTTGCTATCCGCAGCCCAATAGGAAAACAGAAAGAGTTAACTAATTCTTGGAGGATTTGTTAAGAGCTTGTGTGTTAGATTTTGGAGGATCATGGGAAGACCATCTACACTTAGTTGAGTTTTCTTATAACAATAGTTATCAAGCTAGTATACGGATGACACTATTTGAAGCTTTGTATGAAAGGCCCTGAAATCTCCAACTTGTTGGTTAGAGACCTTGGATAGGTTGGTTCTTGGTCTAGATTTAGTTAGTGAATCGGCAGGAAAGATTGAGTTGATTCGGGAAAGAATGAAGGAAGCTCGGTCTTGGTAGAAGAGTTATGCTGATTAAAGATGGAAAGACTTAGAGTTCTCTGTTGGAGATCATGTTTTTATTAAGGTATCACCGATGAAAGGTGTAATTCGATTTGGAAAATCAGGGAAGTTAGCACCGAGATTCGTAGGACCATTTCCTATTATAGAAAGGATCGAAAAACTCGCATATAGAGTAGAGTTATCGAATAGTTTGGTAGGAGTCCATGATGTTTTTCATGTTTCTCATCTAAGGAAGTGTGTTAGAGATCCGGAATCTATTATAGCACCGACTGTGTTAGATGACATAGTAGTAGAACCAGACTTGACTATAGTTAGAAAGCCGATTCGTATAGTCGCGAGAAATGAGAAAAGGCTAAGGAACAAGAGAGTCAGATTAGTTAAAGCCCAGTGGAGCAACGATAAGAGAGACCGTACTTGGAAGACTGAGAGTAGGATTGAGACACTTATCCTAATTTGTTTGATGGTATGTTTACCTTTATGTTTGATTTGCTGTGTATCTTATTGTAATTTCGAGGACAATATTCTTTAATGAGGGGAGTCTGTAATGACCCTAATTTTTAGTAATATTACTTAAGATATTCAATTAGCTAAATTAGATAATATAATGTGATGATTATGGGATTGAGATTTGCGATTAGACTAAGAGATTGCTGTGCCATATAAACAATGAACTAAAGATGAGTTAAAATGAAATAGAGAAGGGGTAAAATAGAAAAAAGAGTATTCTTATACCCTAAACCCATGGGAATTCATTTGCATATTCATTTCAAAATCAAAGATAAAGTAGACGCCGGCCACCATTAGACAAGCTAGTGAAAAAGAAAGCAATCAAAAGAAGAAGAGTAATCAAAATAAAATTCATTCAAATCTCAAACTCCTTAATCTCAAAGCGTAGGTGAATAATGACTACATCTCATATTTCTTAAGTGTTTTCGGTTTTAAGGTTAATCCGATTTATGTTGCAATGTTATGGCATGATTTTGAAGGGTTAAATGTTTATATATGCTTATTGACAATTTATGCTTATTCATATAGGTTTTATGATATGTTTTGATGTGAAAACCCTATTTAATGACATCTAAATGCCTTTCGATTTTAGATTTAGACAAGAACTGATATTTTAGAGATGGATTTCAATTTTAATAATTTTCTGAACTAAAGTCTATTTTATATTAATTTTCTAGCGAGGAAAATGATTATTTGATTTTAAAATAATTTATGCCTAAAAATTTATGCTTTGGGTCTGAAATTATTATATGTTAGAAAACATAATACAATGATTTTTTGGAATTTTGTAAAATTTTCCTATGTGTTTTAATAGATATATATATGATTTAAAATTTTGAAATATTTATAAAAGGAGAAGGGATATTTTGTAAATTATTTAAATTGTTTAATTCAGAAATTTTGGCACCACTTTTAGAAAAGAATATTGGCAGCCAATAATAGTTTAACAAACAAGGCAGATTAGTTGAGAAGAATTTCATTTTAAAGTTAAAATCAGTTTTCACATGCGTTTAGCATGTTTTGCCACTTTTGGCACCTAGGTTCTGACTTAGTAGTTCCACCACCATTACTATCGAAACCAATGCGCATGGCATCAAATACTTTGCGTGCAACGAATTGGATATATGCGGAAGGTATTGGGTCAAAAAAGGTTCCGTAGTGGTCGAAGTGCTACTATACTATACTTTCAAATGAAAACGTGCCTGCTTTGCTTTCGAAAGTAATACTTTCGACTTGGTTGGCTTCTGGCTAGGTCCAATTGATTTAAGGAATGGTTTCGAATGAGGTTGCGCGTTTGTTTTAAGTTAGTGCTTTCGTCGGGATCGAAACCCCTAGCTGACGGCTATCTACCTTTCGAAGCAAATGGTTTCGGAAGGTATACTTTGTTTTAAAATCCAAGTCACTTCTTTAATGCTTTCGAAAGGTTGGTTTCGACACCATCACTTCTTTATTTAAGAAGGCTTTAGAAAGAGTGCTTTCGACTTAAATGTATTATGATCCTTTTGCTCCGTTGAAGGTAGAACCCAAAGGTTTCGAAGGAGATAGTTTTAAATGGTTTCGAAAGGTAATTCAACATGTTTTTCTTAAACCCAAAGGCTTTCGAAAGGTTTGATATTTTAATGATTTCGAAAGGTTTTAATGAATGTTTTGAAGGGGTGGTTCCCCAATGGTTTCGAAAGGTTTGAAAGGAATGCTTTTCCAATGTTTTTGAAAGGCAATGTTTAAGTGTTCTAAAGATATGATGTCTAAGTCTTTAAAGGTTTCGAAAGGAGGGGTTTTCAATGGTTTCGAAAGGTTTATATGAATGGTTTCGAAAGGAATGTTTTGGCCTATCAGCCAAGGTTATAAAAAGAGTTTTATTTGGTTTCAAAATGGGTACTTTCAATGGGTTCAAAGGGGTTACTTTCAAAGGTTTAAATGTTTTCCCAACAAAGATTTATATAAAGTATATATAAAACTACTAGGTGATTTTGAGTAAAGCATAGAGTATACTATCTTATTTAAAGTATGATTTAAAGATTTAAATCAATTTGAGAAGATAAGGTTTTCAAGATAAATTTAAGGGAAGATTACCCTAAGTAAAATGAATCAGATAATTATATACCAGGCGGGACTGGTATAGGGTCACGCCCTATACATTAGCTAGTAGCCCCTAGCTAATTTAGTCCATAATTCCGGTGTGTAAGGCTTTGTCACATGTAAGACTAATATGATGTTACACACAAAAGGGAATATATTTTTACAGCTGTAGGTTATTGGTTGTAACGACCCCGGATTTTTATGAATTTAAATTGATAATTTAAATGAATTTTTGAATAAAAAAAATTGTAAAATTAATTATAAAGGGCAGCGAGTTTCCCCGATTCAAATAGAAATTATAGTAAGTCGTATGAATTTGAAAATTTATATATATGTGAATATATATGTATATATTGGATTTTTAAATAAATTCTTAAATAAATGATTTTTGAAAAATAAATAATATACTTTGGACACAAGTATAAAAATAAATAAATAAATTGATTTAAAAATTTATAAATGATGATAATTTGAGTTATATAAAATATATGTGTACAAAGAGAAATGTAAAACAATAATTTTTAAAGTAAAATTTATGATAAATATTTAAACTAAAAATAGAAGTAAAATAAATATTTGAGTTATAAATAAAGATAAATAAAAGTTAAGTATCGAACCAAACAAACAAAACAACAGGTATTAGTTGTAAACAAAATAACAAACAAATACATAAGTATTAGCAATAAATGTTTAAAATAAATTTATGGTTAGAAATAAATGTTAAAGTTAAATTAGAATTCAATACATAAGTAAAATGAACTACAAGCAAAGTATAAAATATAAATCTAAGAAAAAATGACAGTAAACAAAACAAAACAAAAGACAAAAAAAAAAGAAAAAAAAAGTAACAAATCAAATACAAGAGCTTGTAAATTAAATCAAGCAAGTTAAAATTTATCTTAGTAAACAAAATAATAAAATAACTAGATACAATGTAAAATATGAAACAAGTCAATATAACAAAACAAATACATAAATATGCAGGCAAATAGAAAGTAAGTATAAAAACATAAACAAACTATACAAGTTTATAAAACAAATATAAATAAAGTAAGTATAGCAAAACAAAGAAGTACAAGCAAAGAAAAGATAAGTATGTAGGCTGTAGCTTATAAAAACAAGTGCATAATATCATCTCAGCAACTAAAATATTGATCATGTCAGCCGTAACAAAGGAATAAACAAAGTGATATTGTACAATGGTAATTTATGTAACATGCTTCATGCATTTAATGCAAGCATACCAAGCCATGCCTATTATACAAAACAACTTGTATGTAAGATAAAATAAGTACTTAAGTTAAAAAGTATATACTGTACTTGCCTACCTCCTTTCCTCTGTAAACAATCTTCACATATACTTACACATCCATAAACTTTAGTTCATTCATTCAAACAATTCAACAAAGAAAAAAAAACAGAAATAAAAGAGAAAACAAATATCATTTTTTTTAAGTTCAAAACAATTTACTGAAGAGAAAGGAGAAGAAGATCATCACCTTCTATTTACATTTGAAAACTATTTACTGGAGAAACCATCACTGTGTATTCAAGATGGAATGCAAAGGTTCAAAACTGGAAACAAATAAAAAAAATCAAAACAGGCTCATTTCTCTGTTCCTTGTTCTTGTTCTCTGCCTTATTCAAGATCCAGGTGAGCAAACTTCACCCTCATTATTTTTGAAGTGAGTACCATTTCCTTTTAAATGCAGTTTATACCTCTGATGCTACTAAAAAAATGTTGTGATGGAAGTTGCTTTGAAATATGGTATGAGCATGGATATGAATCTGATATAAGTATGCATTTATAAAATGTCTGTGTGAATATAAAATACTCCTCTGTCTTCTTGTTTCAGAGCACCCACCCTGATCCAAACTAAATATCTAAACATTCGATTGTTATTAGGCTTTGTTTCCAACAGCAAAGATGTGAGTTTAGGTATGAATTCAAACCTAAAAATAGTTTCAAAGGAAAAAAAAATGATGAATGGTTTACTGGGAAAGGTAAAACACAGTTAGATTCAAAAATATGGCCAAATTCGATTTGGATAATTTATTGATTCATTTATATAATCGGTTTCGTAATCAAAAATCATGATTTTTAATATAGTTCTCAAGATTTTTAAGCCTGGGGTGTACGAGAATTTAAGGGTTGAACGGAAAAGGTGTTCGGTCCAAATTCTGACGATCGATGCAATAGGAATGGTCGGGGTTGTTCTTGGAGGGGGAGGAGGACTCAGGCATCACCAGAAAAATATAAAATGAATTTATAAATGGCGACGGCGACGGTGCGGTGGTGATTTAGGGTTTAAGCTCTAAATTTTGTCATAGTAGGAAATCTCATCTGTGTCGCTTTATTTTTGCATCGGGATTCGTGGGACCGGGTGGGAATGTGGCGTCAGACATTGGGGAGGGTTCGTGTGTGTTCGTACGTTCTCCGGTGAAGTGAGCGGTGGCGGTGATGTGGTTTTGTCATTTGGGTTGATGCAGTAGGGTGGACCGAACTGTTAGATTTCGAATCGAAGTTTGAGAAGGTGAATCGAGTTTGTTTTTCAAATGGAGGGTGATATCATGACTTGTTGGAGGTGCGGAAGTTCGCCAGAACGTTGGCGATGGGTTGTGCACGTGTACGACGTGGGTGATGGTGTCAGAGCGTTCGACCGGGAAGAACTCGAGAGGGCGATCGAGTAAAATAGGTGTTGGCTCGAGTCTTGTATCGGGTCGAACGCGAGTATATAGCAGTTTGAATTGTTGAGGGAAAAACAAGTTTTTGAATATAAAAAAAAAAAGAGGGGACAAGTACATGGAGAAGAAGAAGGAAGGTTTGGGAAAGAATGTGACGCGGGGGAAACAAGGTGGAGACACGGGTTTCACCCGGGTAAACCAAGTGTTTGCCTCGGGTCGGTTTTCTTTGCAAATCAACGTAATGAACTTTTAAGTTATTTTGCTAAGTAAAGATTAGTAATAATAAAACTGACTATGTTGTCAGGTTTTTAGTTAAGTTTTGATTTAAAACTTATGAAGAAAGTTGGATAATGTAAAGTGTTTAATTAATTTAGGTAAGTAAATTTAAAAATATAATTAATTTATACTTATAATTTAATAAATAACTTAAGGTTAAATAAATTTGTAATTAGAAATTGATAATTATAATCTCGTGTTTAATCAATTTTAAACTTAAAATTTTAATTTAATTTCTTAAAGTTATATAATAAATAATAGTTAACTAATTAAGGGATAAATTAAGGATAATTAATATGGTTAATAAATTAAAGCAATTAATTTGAAGATAATTAATCAAAGATTAATTAATTAATGTAAATGGTTAGGGATGATCACTTATTGGAATTTTATTAAAGTAAATGATAATTAATCAATTAAGGGTTAAATTATAAATTAAAAATAATTAATTAAATAGTGAATTAAATAATTGAAAGTTAATTAATTTATCATTAATGATTAATTAATAAATGATAAAAAAAATAATTAATCAAAATGATTTGTAAAATTATGGATGTTAATTAACCAGGATTAGAAATTCATAAGAAATTAATCTGATTTGAATAAATCAGACAATTAAATGCTTGACCTTACTTATGGATGATCGTATTATATATGATGCCTTGAATTAATTGTCCTGTCGGATCTGTGATATTTTATTCTGTGGTTTGTGCCGTGTATGATTTATTTATTTATTTAGATCTGCATGTTATCTGTGAATCTGTGAATGGGCGATAAGCTTTATAGCTATATCGCTTATCAACTGTATCTCTGTGTTTTGATCTGTGATGATTGAATAATGTTGCACTACTGTGTATAACCCCTGGACCACACCGTACACACACAATTATGGATTTCACGAGGAAATCGATTAAGTCACAGATTTTGAAATGATTTATAAAATTGAATATTTGAATTCAAATGATTTTGAAAATGGATTTGGGTTAAACGGTAAAGCTTTTGAAAAAGGTTTTCACAGATAAAAGCTATTTTGAATAACTCGGTAAAATCTCCAATTTAAATAATTCAATTTGAATTTGAATTCGATATTTGGAATTGAATTCGATGATTGGAAATTTTGGTTAGAGATATTATAAACATGTTTATATGAATTTAAACCGTTTTAAAGGTATGGTTTTGGGAATTTGAATTTAACCCAAGGATTTCAACTCGTATAAATGAATCAGATTTCCAAAATGAAAACTGTTGTTTTCAAATGATAAACACTTTTAGATAAGACCTGAGATTCCAGTTAATTAGGGGAATTTCAAGATTGAATAGAGAAATGATTTTCCTAAGTTATGAATGAATTCTTTTTGAAAGCTATGAATTAAATCTGTTTATTTTTAACAGATTTAAATTGATGATTTGTTTAAATCAAATTGAAATGAAATTGTTTTGAAGGCTATAAGTTAAATCTTTGATTTAAAGATTTAACGAGTTAATCAAATTGAAATGAGAATTGATTTGGAAAATCTGTGAATGAATCTTTTGTTTAAAAGATTAAAATGTGAAAATTGTTTAAACCGTTAAAGGTTGTGAAAATGAATCTTTTTGTTTAAAGATTGAAAATGGTAATTTGTTAAGCCATTTGAAGAAAAGTTTTGGGTAATAAGTTGTGACTTAATTAAAATCCCATTATCCATATATTTTTAAAATATTTTCGCTCACTATTCGGTTTAGCCGGGAAAGGACCTTTGTGTCGTATAACCCATTCCGAATATGTGATACGTCGTTATGGATAGCATTTGAAGACCGGTGATGAAGACCGGGTATTTGCGAGAGCGATAGGATGACCTATCGATTGTTTCTGCACCGAGTCGCGCCGGTATAGAAACTCCCTAAGTGATGGGAAATCCGATCAGGATTGTGAATATCCGGATTGCAAGGACTTCTTTGGAAGTACCTTCGGTTCTGTTCGAGCCCGGAACAGACTTGTATGGATTGTATGTCTGACATTACAAATTGAGATATAAAGCCAATTTCTTTCAAATATATTTCTGTTGGTGGCGGAGAATTTATTCTCTTAGCTTAACACCCTTCTCTGAGACGTACGAGCTCAGAGGTTATGTAGTTGAAGGTTATCAGCAATATATTCCCAATTTGGTAATGTGACATACTGAGTGTTGCTGTGAAATGATCATTGTGTTGATTATTTGTGATAGGATCATTTGTTTGATCGTCTATCCTGGTGATCATTTCTGTGATCATTTGTTGACCCAAAGTATGGCTTTTGTATAAAGTATGTTTTTGTGGACGAGACTTCGTCGAGCCTCACACCCCGGAAATGGTCGAAACAGGAAAGATGCGGCAAGGTTATTGGGGGTAGCACCCCTTAGGGTATGTGCATTTCCTTCTGGATAAAAGTGGTATCATGGTATGGAGCCCAGATACTTAACTTATGTTGATATCGCAGATATATATGTATATATGATTTTGTGATTTGTTGCTGGGGCCCCGGTTAAAGGTTGGTTACGACCGGGAGATGGCATACTCGTGTCAGTTGTTACCCAGTTAGGGGTAACCCAGCCTTGTGTTGGCAGAGATCCGGTTTGGTTCTCGGGGACGTCCATCCAGAGGCGTTCTCATGTGGCAATGGGAAGTTCCTTGGCCTGACCATTCGTTGGAAATCCAAAGAAACAATACGAAACCTTGTACGGTATTAGTTGTAGAACCTGCCATCCAATATGGTAGCTATAGTAGGCATAATATAATGGTACCTATGCTGGCTAAGATTTATATTCTACTTTCGAAATATTTTTCTTACACTATGCACTAGTAATAATATCAAATGTTCTTTTTAATGCGTATCAAGCATCTTTGACTATCATAAGAAGAAATCTCCACCAAGTTTGCGTTTGCATTGTGTGTGTGGCGGGAGGTCTTATGGTAGTCTCATTTCTAAAAGCATTGCGAATTGACTTTAAAAATATTTCTTTGAATGTTTTGAAAGATAAACTGTTTTTGTTGCTCACACCAGTCCCACGACTGATCCGGAGTTTATTGTTTCTTTCCTAAACTCTGGATGCTCATTATATTTCTACACGAGCAGTCTAGAGTTGGGTTTTCAGATAGTTAGATATAGTGGATTATCTGGAGTTAGTTCAGTCTTTGGACCACATCAGTCTTGCTGAGCTTGGTGCATCGTTATTGGGAGTTCGAGCTATTGCTGGATTGGTTCTTGGAGATGGAATTGCAGTTCTCGGAGTTCTTCCTTGAAGACTATCTTGGAGTTATATTGTTCCAAAGCTATTTTATTGTATCATATCTCTGATGTATATTGATATTTATTGTATCATCTGTTGTATCAGATATTGTATCAATGCTGTATATCAATGTATTATCCTTTTTATTCCGCTGTGTTGTTTACTTAATGTTGTTATAAGCTCCGGCGGGCCGGATTTGACATTTGAATGTGCGGCATTCGAATATAGGTAACGTATTCGGTGCCGATTTTCGAAGGTCAAGTCAGGATCGCTACAATTGGTATCAGAGCTAAGGGTTGAACTTTAGCTCAGGCGTATAACACATAAATTAGCTCATTAGAGATAGGGTGAAGTATCCCTAGAATGAGTAATCCTTAAGATATCCGTTTTAACGCCTCAGTAAATTCTCTTACTATCTACTGATAGTAAGTATGAGTGCAAGAAGAGAACGAGATAGAGGACAGGGGAATGCGACTATAATTGGTCAATACTCTGTAACAACAGTGGAAATAACTTTCTCTATCAATTTTCTTTGATTCGTTTCCAAATTCTTTTGATTGCTTCGTACCAGCTACAAGAAGAAGTTTCGGTGTGGTGATGCTCTACGAATCGTTGTAGGAAATTCTTACTTTGTATCTTCATCGATTTCTTATCATTTCTTTGATTAAAACTTTAATGAATATGAATTTGAAAATTGAAATTGGAAATTTTAATTGAATTAAATTGATTAATAGAATATGAAGAATAATTTGAATTGAATCAATTAAATGATTTTGTTTAAAACCAAAATTTGAAATTCTATTATAATTACTTGTATCTATTGTTGATATTCTGATTTGGTGAGCCAAATGCAGAACTGATATCTAGTTTGATCTGAAAAGATATTTCTCTATCTTTCATCTATCTGTGTTGTTTTCGTGCCTGCGAATTTCGAGGACGAAATCCTTTTAAGGGGGGAAGTCTGTAACGACCCCGGATTTTTATGAATTTAAATTGATAATTTAAATGAATTTTTGAATAAAAAATTGTAAAATTAATTATAAAGGGCAGCGAGTTTCCCCGATTCAAATAGAAATTATAGTAAGTCGTATGAATTTGAAAATTTGTATATATGTGAATATATATGTATATATTTGATTTTTAAATAAATTCTTAAATAAATGATTTTTGAAAAATAAATAATATACTTTGGACACAAGTATAAAAATAAATAAATAAATTGATTTAAAAATTTATAAATGATGATAATTTGAGTTATATAAAATATATGTGTACAAAGAGAAATGTAAAACAATAATTTTTAAAGTAAAATTTATGATAAATATTTAAACTAAAAATAGAAGTAAAATAAATATTTGAGTTATAAATAAAGATAAATAAAAGTTAAGTATCGAACCAAACAAACAAAACAACAGGTATTAGTTGTAAACAAAATAACAAACAAATACATAAGTATTAGCAATAAATGTTTAAAATAAATTTATGGTTAGAAATAAATGTTAAAGTTAAATTAGAATTCAATACATAAGTAAAATGAACTACAAGCAAAGTATAAAATATAAATCTAAGAAAAAATGACAGTAAACAAAACAAAACAAAAGACAAAAAAAAAAGAAAAAAAAAAGTAACAAATCAAATACAAGAGCTTGTAAATTAAATCAAGCAAGTTAAAATTTATCTTAGTAAACAAAATAATAAAATAACTAGATACAATGTAAAATATGAAACAAGTCAATATAACAAAACAAATACATAAATATGCAGGCAAATAGAAAGTAAGTATAAAAACATAAACAAACTGTACAAGTTTATAAAACAAATATAAATAAAGTAAGTATAGCAAAACAAAGAAGTACAAGCAAAGAAAAGATAAGTATGTAGGCTGTAGCTTATAAAAACAAGTGCATAATATCATCTCAGCAACTAAAATATTGATCATGTCAGCCGTAACAAAGGAATAAACAAAGTGATATTGTACAATGGTAATTTATGTAACATGCTTCATGCATTTAATGCAAGCATACCAAGCCATGCCTATTATACAAAACAACTTGTATGTAAGATAAAATAAGTACTTAAGTTAAAAAGTATATACTGTACTTGCCTACCTCCTTTCCTCTGTAAACAATCTTCATATATACTTACACATCCATAAACTTTAGTTCATTCGTTCAAACAATTCAACAAAGAAAAAAAAAACATAAATAAAAGAGAAAACAAATATCATTTTTTTTAAGTTCAAAACAATTTACTGAAGAGAAAGGAGAAGAAGATCATCACCTTCTATTTACATTTGAAAACTATTTACTGGAGAAAAACATCACTGTGTATTCAAGATGGAATGCAAAGGTTCAAAACTGGAAACAAATAAAAAAATCAAAACAGGCTCATTTCTCTGTTCCTTGTTCTTGTTCTCTTCCTTATTCAAGATCCAGGTGAGCAAACTTCACCCTCATTATTTTTGAAGTGAGTACCATTTCCTTTTAAATGCAGTTTATACCTCTGATGCTACTAAAAAAATGTTGTGATGGAAGTTGCTTTGAAATATGGTATGAGCATGGATATGAATCTGATATAAGTATGCATTTATAAAATGTCTGTGTGAATATAAAATACTCCTCTGTCTTCTTGTTTCAGAGCACCCACCCTGATCCAAACTAAATATCTAAACATTCGATTGTTATTAGGCTTTGTTCCCAACAGCAAAGATGTGAGTTTAGGTATGAATTCAAACCTAAAAATAGTTTCAAAGGAAAAAAAAATGATGAATGGTTTACTGGGAAAGGTAAAACACAGTTAGATTCAAAAATATGGCCAAATTCGATTTGGATAATTTATTGATTCATTTATATAATCGGTTTCGTAATCAAAAATCATGATTTTTAATATAGTTCTCAAGATTTTTAAGCCCGGGGTGTACGAGAATTTAAGGGTTGAAAGGAAAAGGTGTTCGGTCCAAATTCTGACGATCGATGCAATAGGAATGGTCGGGGTTGTTCTTGGAGGGGGAGGAGGACTCAGGCATCACCAGAAAAATATAAAATGAATTTATAAACGGCGACGGCGACGGTGCGGTGGTGATTTAGGGTTTAAGCTCTAAATTTTGTCATAGTAGGAAATCTCATCTGTGTCGCTTTATTTTTGCATCGGGATTCGTGGGACCAGGTGGGAATGTGGCGTCAGACATTGGGGAGGGTTCGTGTGTGTTTGTACGTTCTCCGGTGAAGTGAGCGGTGGCGGTGATGTGGTTTTGTCATTTGGGTTGATGCAGTAGGGTGGACCGAACTGTTAGATTTCGAATCGAAGTTTGAGAAGGTGAATCGAGTTTGTTTTTCAAATGGAGGGTGATATCATGACTTGTTGGAGGTGCGGAAGTTCGCCAGAACGTTGGCGATGGGTTGTGCACGTGTACGACGTGGGTGATGGTGTCAGAGCGTTCGACCGGGAAGAACTCGAGAGGGCGATCGAGTAAAATAGGTGTTGGCTCGAGTCTTGTATCGGGTCGAACGCGAGTATATAGCAGTTTGAATTGTTGAGGGAAAAACAAGTTTTTGAATAAAAAAAAAAAAGAGGGGACAAGTACAGGGAGAAGAAGAAGGAAGGTTTGGGAAAGAATGTGACGCGGGGGAAACAAGGTGGAGACACGGGTTTCACCCGGGTAAACCAAGTGTTCGCCTCGGGTCGGTTTTCCTTGCAAATCAACTTAATGAACTTTTAAGTTATTTTACTAAGTAAAGATTAGTAATAATAAAACTGACTATGTTGTCAGGTTTTTAGTTAAGTTTTGATTTAAAACTTAGGAAGAAAGTTGGATAATGTAAAGTGTTTAATTAATTTAGGTAAGTAAATTTAAAAATATAATTAATTTATACTTATAATTTAATAAATAACTTAAGGTTAAATAAATTTGTAATTAGAAATTGATAATTATAATCTCGTGTTTAATCAATTTTAAACTTAAAATTTTAATTTAATTTCTTAAAGTTATATAATAAATAATAGTTAACTAATTAAGGGATAAATTAAGGATAATTAATATGGTTAATAAATTAAAGCAATTAATTTGAAGATAATTAATCAAAGATTAATTAATTAATGTAAATGGTTAGGGATGATCACTTATTGGAATTTTATTAAAGTAAATGATAATTAATCAATTAAGGGTTAAATTATAAATTAAAAATAATTAATTAAATGGTGAATTAAATAATTGAAAGTTAATTAATTTATCATTAATGATTAATTAATAAATGATAAAAAAATAATTAATCAAAATGATTTGTAAAATTATGGATGTTAATTAACCAGGATTAGAAATTCATAAGAAATTAATCTGATTTGAATAAATCAGACAATTAAATGCTTGACCTTACTTATGGATGATCGTATTATATATGATGCCTTGAATTAATTGTCCTGTCGGATCTGTGATATTTTATTCTGTGGTTTGTGCCGTGTATGATTTATTCATTTATTTACATCTGCATGTTATCTGTGAATCTATGAATGGGCGATAAGCTTTGTAGCTATATCGCTTATCAACTATATCTCTGTGTTTTGATCTGTGATGATTGAATAATGTTGCACTACTGTGTATAACCCCTGGACCACACCATACACACACAATTATGGATTTCACGAGGAAATCGATTAAGTCACAGATTTTGAAATGATTTATAAAATTGAATATTTGAATTCAAATGATTTTGAAAATGGATTTGGGTTAAACGGTAAAGCTTTTGAAAAAGGTTTTCACAGATAAAAGCTATTTTGAATAACTCGGTAAAATCTCCAATTTAAATAATTCAATTTGAATTTGAATTCGATATTTGGAATTGAATTCGATGATTGGAAATTTTGGTTAGAGATATTATAGACATGTTTATATGAATTTAAACCGTTTTAAAGGTATGGTTTTGGGAATTTGAATTTAACCCAAGGATTTCAACTCGTATAAATGAATCAGATTTCCAAAATGAAAACTGTTGTTTTCAAATGATAAACACTTTTAGATAAGAACTGAGATTCCAGTTAATTAGGGGAATTTCAAGATTGAATAGAGAAATGATTTTCCTAAGTTATGAATGAATTCTTTTTGAAAGCTATGAATTAAATCTGTTTATTTTTAACAGATTTAAATTGATGATTTGTTTAAATCAAATTGAAATGAAATTGTTTTGAAGGCTATAAGTTAAATCTTTGATTTAAAGATTTAACGAGTTAATCAAATTGAAATGAGAATTGATTTGGAAAATCTGTGAATGAATCTTTTGTTTAAAAGATTAAAATGTGAAAATTGTTTAAACCGTTAAAGGTTGTGAAAATGAATCTTTTTGTTTAAAGATTGAAAATGGTAATTTGTTAAGCCATTTGAAGAAAAGTTTTGGGTAATAAGTTGTGACTTAATTGAAATCCCATTATCCATATATTTTTAAAATATTTTCGCTCACTATTCGGTTTAGCCGGGAAAGGACCTTTGTGTCGTATAGCCCATTCCGAATATGTGATACGTCGTTATGGATAGCATTTGAAGACCGGTGATGAAGACCGGGTATTTGCGAGAGCGATAGGATGACCTATCGATTGTTTCTGCACCGAGTCGCGCCGGTATAGAAACTCCCTAAGTGATGGGAAATCCGATCAGGATTGTGAATATCCGGATTGCAAGGACTTCTTTGGAAGTACCTTCGGTTCTGTTCGAGCCCGGAACAGACTTGTATGGATTGTATGTCTGACATTACAAATTGAGATATAAAGCCGATTTCTTTCAAATATATTTCTGTTGGTGGCGGAGAATTTATTCTCTTAGCTTAACACCCTTCTCTGAGACGTACGAGCTCAGAGGTTATGTAGTTGAAGGTTATCAGCAATATATTCCCAATTTGGTAATGTGACATACTGAGTGTTGCTGTGAAATGATCATTGTGTTGATTATTTGTGATAGGATCATTTGTTTGATCGTCTATCCTGGTGATCATTTCTATGATCATTTGTTGACCCAAAGCATGGCTTTTGTATAAAGTATGTTTTTGTGGACGAGACTTCGTCGAGCCTCACACCCCGGAAATGGTCGAAACAGGAAAGATGCGGCAAGGTTATTGGGGGTAGCACCCCTTAGGGTATGTGCATTTCCTTCTGGATAAAAGTGGTATCATGGTATGGAGCCCAGATACTTAACTTATGCTGATATCGCAGATATATATATATATATATATATATATATATATATATATATATATATATATATATATATATATGATTTTGTGATTTGTTGCTGGGGCCCCGGTTAAAGGTTGGTTACGACCGGGAGATGGCATACTCGTGTCAGTTGTTACCCAGTTAGGGGTAACCCGGCCTTGTGTTGGCAGAGATCCGGTTTGGTTCTCGGGGACGTCCATCCAGAGGCGTTCTCATGTGGCAATGGGAAGTTCCTTGGCCTGACCATTCGGTGGAAATCCAAAGAAACAATACGAAACCTTGTACGGTATTGGTTGTAGAACCTGCCATCTAATATGGTAGCTATAGTAGGCATAATATAATGGTACCTATGCTGGCTAAGATTTATATTCTACTTTCGAAATATTTTTCTTACACTATGCACTAGTAATAATATCAAATGTTCTTTTTAATGCGTATCAAGCATCTTTGACTATCATAGGAAGAAATCTCCTCCAAGTCTGCGTTTGCATTGTGTGTGTGGCGGGAGGTCTTATGGTAGTCTCATTTTTAAAAGCATTGCGAATTGACTTTAAAAATATTTCTTTGAATGTTTTGAAAGATAAACTGTTTTTGTTGCTCACACCAGTCCCACGACTGATCCGGAGTTTATTGTTTCTTTCCTAAACTCTGGGTGCTCATTATATTTCTACACGAGCAGTCTAGAGTTGGGTTTTCAGATAGTTAGATATAGTGGATTATTTGGAGTTAGTTCAGTCTTTGGACCACACCAGTCTTGCTGAGCTTGGTGCATCGTTATTGGGAGTTCGAGCTATTGCTGGATTGGTTCTTGGAGATGGAATTGCAGTTCTCGGAGTTCTTCCTTGAAGACTATCTTGGAGTTATATTGTTCCGCTGCTATTTTATTGTATCATATCTCTGATGTATATTGATATTTATTGTTTCATCTGTTGTATCAGATATTGTGTCAATGCTGTATATCAATGTATTATCCTTTTTATTCCGCTGTGTTGTTTACTTAATGTTGTTATAAGCTCCGGCGGGCCGGATTTGACATTTGAATGTGCGGCATTCGAATATAGGTAACGTATTCGGTGCCGATTTTCGAAGGTCAAGTCAGGATCGCTACAATTGGTATCAGAGCTAAGGGTTGAACTTTAGCTCAGGAGTATAACACATTAAGTAGCTCATTAGAGATAAGGTGAAGTATCCCTAGAATGAGTAATCCTTAAGATATCCGTTTTAACGCCTCAGTAAATTCTCTTACTATCTACTGATAGTAAGTATGAGTGCAAGAAGAGAACGAGATAGAGGACAGGGGAATGCGACTATAATTGGTCAATACTCTGTAACAACAGTGGAAATAACTTTCTCTATCAATTTTCTTTGATTCGTTTCCAAATTCTTTTGATTGCTTCGTACCAGCTACAAGAAGAAGTTTCGGTGTGGTGATGCTCTACGAATCGTTGTAGGAAATTCTTACTTCGTATCTTCATCGATTTCTTATCATTTCTTTGATTAAAACTTTAATGAATATGAATTTGAAAATTGAAATTGGAAATTTTAATTGAATTAAATTGATTAATAGAATATGAAGAATAATTTGAATTGAATCAATTAAATGATTTTGTTTAAAACCAAAATTTGAAATTCTATTATAATTACTTGTATCTATTGTTGATATTCTGATTTGGTGAGCCAAATGCAGAACTGATATCTAGTTTGATCTGAAAAGATATTTCTCTATCTTTCATCTATCTGTGTTGTTTTCGTGCCTGCGAATTTCGAGGACGAAATCCTTTTAAGGGGGGAAGTCTGTAACGACCCCGGATTTTTATGAATTTAAATTGATAATTTAAATGAATTTTTGAATAAAAAAATTGTAAAATTAATTATAAAGGGCAGCGAGTTTCCCCGATTCAAATAGAAATTATAGTAAGTCGTATGAATTTGAAAATTTGTATATATGTGAATATATATGTATATATTGGATTTTTAAATACATTCTTAAATAAATGATTTTTGAAAAATAAATAATATACTTTGGACACAAGTATAAAAATAAATAAATAAATTGATTTAAAAATTTATAAATGATGATAATTTGAGTTATATAAAATATATGTGTACAAAGAGAAATGTAAAACAATAATTTTTAAAGTAAAATTTATGATAAATATTTAAACTAAAAATAGAAGTAAAATAAATATTTGAGTTATAAATAAAGATAAATAAAAGTTAAGTATCGAACCAAACAAACAAAACAACAGGTATTAATTGTAAACAAAATAACAAACAAATACATAAGTATTAGCAATAAATGTTTAAAATAAATTTATGGTTAGAAATAAATGTTAAAGTTAAATTAGAATTCAATACATAAGTAAAATGAACTACAAGCAAAGTATAAAATATAAATCTAAGAAAAAATGACAGTAAACAAAACAAAACAAA
This sequence comes from Allium cepa, assembly GCA_030765085.1. Taxonomy (NCBI): domain Eukaryota; kingdom Viridiplantae; phylum Streptophyta; class Magnoliopsida; order Asparagales; family Amaryllidaceae; genus Allium; species Allium cepa. Next base: position 258,147,055 of record CM060939.1, read on the forward strand.
AGACAAAAAAAAAAAGAAAAAAAAAGTAACAAATCAAATACAAGAGCTTGTAAATTAAATCAAGCAAGTTAAAATTTATCTTAGTAAACAAAATAATAAAATAACTAGATACAATGTAAAATATGAAACAAGTCAATATAACAAAACAAATACATAAATATGCAGGCAAATAGAAAGTAAGTATAAAAACATAAACAAACTGTACAAGTTTATAAAACAAATATAAATAAAGTAAGTATAGCAAAACAAAGAAGTACAAGCAAAGAAAAGATAAGTATGTAGGCTGTAGCTTAGAAAAACAAGTGCATAATATCATCTCAGCAACTAAAATATTGATCATGTCAGCCGTAACAAAGGAATAAACAAAGTGATATTGTACAATGGTAATTTATGTAACATGCTTCATGCATTTAATGCAAGCATACCAAGCTATGCCTATTATACAAAACAACTTGTATGTAAGATAAAATAAGTACTTAAGTTAAAAAGTATATACTGTACTTGCCTACCTCCTTTCCTCTGTAAACAATCTTCATATATACTTACACATCCATAAACTTTAGTTCATTCGTTCAAACAATTCAACAAAGAAAAAAAAAACAGAAATAAAAAAGAAAACAAATATCATTTTTTTTAAGTTCAAAACAATTTACTGAAGAGAAAGGAGAAGAAGATCATCACCTTCTATTTACATTTGAAAACTATTTACTGGAGAAAAACATCACTGTGTATTCAAGATGGAATGCAAAGGTTCAAAACTGGAAACAAATAAAAAAATCAAAACAGGCTCATTTCTCTGTTCCTTGTTCTTGTTTTCTTCCTTATTCAAGATCCAGGTGAGCAAACTTCACCCTCATTATTTTTGAAGTGAGTACCATTTCCTTTTAAATGCAGTTTATACCTCTGATGCTACTAAAAAAATGTTGTGATGGAAGTTGCTTTGAAATATGGTATGAGCATGGATATGAATCTGATATAAGTATGCATTTATAAAATGTCTGTGTGAATATAAAATACTCCTCTGTCTTCTTGTTTCAGAGCACCCACCCTGATCCAAACTAAATATCTAAACATTCGATTGTTATTAGGCTTTGTTTCCAACAGCAAAGATGTGAGTTTAGGTATGAATTCAAACCTAAAAATAGTTTCAAAGGAAAAAAAATGATGAATGGTTTACTGGGAAAGGTAAAATACAGTTAGATTCAAAAATATGGCCAAATTCGATTTGGATAATTTATTGATTCATTTATATAATCGGTTTCGTAATCAAAAATCATGATTTTTAATATAGTTCTCAAGATTTTTAAGCCTGGGGTGTACGAGAATTTAAGGGTTGAACGGAAAAGGTGTTCGGTCCAAATTCTGACGATCGATGCAATAGGAATGGTCGGGGTTGTTCTTGGAGGGGGAGGAGGACTCAGGCATCACCAGAAAAATATAAAATGAATTTATAAATGGCGACGGCGACGGTGCGGTGGTGATTTAGGGTTTAAGCTCTAAATTTTGTCATAGTAGGAAATCTCATCCGTGTCGCTTTATTTTTGCATCGGGATTCGTGGGACCGGGTGGGAATGTGGCGTCAGACATTGGGGAGGGTTCGTGTGTGTTCGTACGTTCTCCGGTGAAGTGAGCGGTGGCGGTGATGTGGTTTTGTCATTTGGGTTGATGCAGTAGGGTGGACCGAACTGTTAGATTTCGAATCGAAGTTTGAGAAGGTGAATCGAGTTTGTTTTTCAAATGGAGGGTGATATCATGACTTGTTGGAGGTGCGGAAGTTCGCCAGAACGTTGGCGATGGGTTGTGCACGTGTACGACGTGGGTGATGGTGTCAGAGCGTTCGACCGGGAAGAACTCGAGAGGGCGATCGAGTAAAATAGGTGTTGGCTCGAGTCTTGTATCGGGTCGAACGCGAGTATATAGCAGTTTGAATTATTGAGTGAAAAACAAGTTTTTGAATATAAAAAAAAAAGGGGACAAGTACAGGGAGAAGAAGAAGGAAGGTTTGGGAAAGAATGTGACGCGGGGGAAACAAGGTGGAGACACGGGTTTCACCCGGGTAAACCAAGTGTTTGCCTCGGGTCGGTTTTCTTTGCAAATCAACTTAATGAACTTTTAAGTTATTTTGCTAAGTAAAGATTAGTAATAATAAAACTGACTATGTTGTCAGGTTTTTAGTTAAGTTTTTATTTAAAACTTACGAAGAAAGTTGGATAATGTAAAGTGTTTAATTAATTTAGGTAAGTAAATTTAAAAATATAATTAATTTATACTTATAATTTAATAAATAACTTAAGGTTAAATAAATTTGTAATTAGAAATTGATAATTATAATCTCGTGTTTAATCAATTTTAAACTTAAAATTTTAATTTAATTTCTTAAAGTTATATAATAAATAATAGTTAACTAATTAAGGGATAAATTAAGGATAATTAATATGGTTAATAAATTAAAGCAATTAATTTGAAGATAATTAATCAAAGATTAATTAATTAATGTAAATGGTTAGGGATGATCACTTATTGGAATTTTATTAAAGTAAATGATAATTAATCAATTAAGGGTTAAATTATAAATTAAAAATAATTAATTAAATGGTGAATTAAATAATTGAAAGTTAATTAATTTATCATTAATGATTAATTAATAAATGATAAAAATAATAATTAATCAAAATGATTTGTAAAATTATGGATGTTAATTAACCAGGATTAGAAATTCATAAGAAATTAATCTGATTTGAATAAATCAGACAATTAAATGCTTGACCTTACTTATGGATGATCGTATTATATATGATGCCTTGAATTAATTGTCCTTTCGGATCTGTGATATTTTATTCTGTGGTTTGTGCCGTGTATGATTTATTCATTTATTTACATCTGCATGTTATCTGTGAATCTGTGAATGGGCGATAAGCTTTATAGCTATATCGCTTATCAACTATATCTCTGTGTTTTGATCTGTGATGATTGAATAATGTTGCACTACTGTGTATAACCCCTGGACCACACCATACACACACAATTATGGATTTCACGAGGAAATCGATTAAGTCACAGATTTTGAAATGATTTATAAAATTGAATATTTGAATTCAAATGATTTTGAAAATGGATTTGGGTTAAACGGTAAAGCTTTTGAAAAAGGTTTTCACAGATAAAAGCTATTTTGAATAACTCGGTAAAATCTCCAATTTAAATAATTCAATTTGAATTTGAATTCGATATTTGGAATTGAATTCGATGATTGGAAATTTTGGTTAGAGATATTATAAACATGTTTATATGAATTTAAACCGTTTTAAAGGTATGGTTTTGGGAATTTGAATTTAACCCAAGGATTTCAACTCGTATAAATGAATCAGATTTCCAAAATGAAAACTGTTGTTTTCAAATGATAAACACTTTTAGATAAGAACTGAGATTCCAGTTAATTAGGGGAATTTCAAGATTGAATAGAGAAATGATTTTCCTAAGTTATGAATGAATTCTTTTTGAAAGCTATGAATTAAATCTGTTTATTTTTAACAGATTTAAATTGATGATTTGTTTAAATCAAATTGAAATGAAATTGTTTTGAAGGCTATAAGTTAAATCTTTGATTTAAAGATTTAACGAGTTAATCAAATTGAAATGAGAATTGATTTGGAAAATCTGTGAATGAATCTTTTGTTTAAAAGATTAAAATGTGAAAATTGTTTAAACCGTTAAAGGTTGTGAAAATGAATCTTTTTGTTTAAAGATTGAAAATGGTAATTTGTTAAGCTATTTGAAGAAAAGTTTTGGGTAATAAGTTGTGACTTAATTGAAATCCCATTATCCATATATTTTTAAAATATTTTCGCTCACTATTCGGTTTAGCCGGGAAAGGACCTTTGTGTCGTATAACCCATTCCGAATATGTGATACGTCGTTATGGATAGCATTTGAAGACCGGTGATGAAGACCGGGTATTTGCGAGAGCGATAGGATGACCTATCGATTGTTTCTGCACCGAGTCGTTCCGGTATAGAAACTCCCTAAGTGATGGGAAATCCGATCAGGATTGTGAATATCCGGATTGCAAGGACTTCTTTGGAAGTACCTTCGGTTCTGTTCGAGCCCGGAACAGACTTGTATGGATTGTATGTCTGACATTACAAATTGAGATATAAAGACGATTTCTTTCAAATATATTTATGTTGGTGGCGGAGAATTTATTCTCTTAGCTTAACACCATTCTCTGAGACGTACGAGCTCAGAGGTTATGTAGTTGAAGGTTATCAGCAATATATTCCCAATTTGGTAATGTGACATACTGAGTGTTGCTGTGAAATGATCATTGTGTTGATTATTTGTGATAGGATCATTTGTTTGATCGTCTATCCTGGTGATCATTTCTATGATCATTTGTTGACCCAAAGCATGGCTTTTGTATAAAGTATGTTTTTGTGGACGAGACTTCGTCGAGCCTCACACCCCGGAAATGGTCGAAACAGGAAAGATGCGGCAAGGTTATTGGGGGTAGCACCCCTTAGGGTATGTGCATTTCCTTCTGGATAAAAGTGGTATCATGGTATGGAGCCCAGATACTTAACTTATGTTGATATCGCAGATATATATATATATATATATATATATATATATATATATATATATATATATGATTTTGTGATTTGTTGCTGGGGCCCCGGTTAAAGGTTGGTTACGACCGGGAGAAGGCATACTCGTGTCAGTTGTTACCCAGTTAGGGGTAACCCGGCCTTGTGTTGGCAGAGATCCGGTTTGGTTCTCGGGGACGTCCATCCAGAGGCGTTCTCATGTGGCAATGGGAAGTTCCTTGGCCTGACCATTCGTTGGAAATCCAAAGAAACAATACGAAACCTTGTACGGTATTAGTTGTAGAACCTGCCATCTAATATGGTAGCTATAGTAGGCATAATATAATGGTACCTATGCTGGCTAAGATTTATATTCTACTTTCGAAATATTTTTCTTACACTATGCACTAGTAATAATATCAAATGTTCTTTTTAATGCGTATCAAGCATCTTTGACTATCATAAGAAGAAATCTCCTCCAAGTCTGCGTTTGCATTGTGTGTGTGGCGGGAGGTCTTATGGTAGTCTCATTTTTAAAAGCATTGCGAATTGACTTTAAAAATATTTCTTTGAATGTTTTGAAAGATAAACTGTTTTTTTTGCTCACACCAGTCCCACGACTGATCCGGAGTTTATTGTTTCTTTCCTAAACTCTGGGTGCTCATTATATTTCTACACGAGCAGTCTAGAGTTGGGTTTTCAGATAGTTAGATATAGTGGATTATCTGGAGTTAGTTCAGTCTTTGGACCACACCAGTCTTGCTGAGCTTGGTGCATCGTTATTGGGAGTTCGAGCTATTGCTGGATTGGTTCTTGGAGATGGAATTGCAGTTCTCGGAGTTCTTCCTTGAAGACTATCTTGGAGTTATATTGTTCCGCTGCTATTTTATTGTATCATATCTCTGATGTATATTGATATTTATTGTATCATCTGTTGTATCAGATATTGTATCAATGCTGTATATCAATGTATTATCCTTTTTATTCCGTTGTGTTGTTTACTTAATGTTGTTATAAGCTCCGGCGGGCCGGATTTGACATTTGAATGTGCGGCATTCGAATATAGGTAACGTATTCGGTGCCGATTTTCGAAGGTCAAGTCAGGATCGCTACAGTTGGTGAGCCTGCAAAACCATTAGGATCAGTGGACCCTGAGAGAAGTAAGTTAGTGACAAACCGTGCAGAAGAGGAGTGTCTATCATGTGTTAGATTATTTGTTAATATTGTCTGGTAGGCCCGATTTAGCCAAAGGTTAGTAGTTAGCCAAACAAAACTATATTGTTGGAACAGATAGTTCATTTGTTACCTGACATGTAAGTTCACATAATATATCTTTACAGTTTTTAACTAGTTTTGGTTGCATGATTATGACTTGCAAAAGATATGTTTTGAAAGGATATTAGTGAGGGGAAATCCGTTCCGCTAAGCGGCATGGTCACACTTAATATCAAATAACCGAGATATATAGTATTATTCACACCAGACTTTATGTCTGACTCGAAGTTCATATTTTCCCCCTTAAACTCTCGGGTGCTCAAAATTGATTTGAGTAGTCTGACAGTTGAGGTTTACAGGTTTTTAGTAGGTTGGCGAATAAAGCTTCCGAAGACAAGCAGGTGGTTGACGGATAGCTATTCAAGAGTTGCTGTTTTATTTTATTTGATTTCGCTGTGTTGTATTATGTCAGTGTGACTATAAGTACTCTGGTCAACCAAGAGGGCATTATCATATGTCACTCTTGGCATTTTTATGTAATAATTATATTTCATCTTTACTTAGGAAAAGATTGTGGGATTATGTAATTTGAATGTGAAACATGTGTTTTGAAATGTAATTAGAAAAATGTTGTTTTTGAAATCTGTGATTTTGTTTCATATTCAAGTGCTTCTAATGTTATGGATACCATTAACATTGCCGTATTTTGTTGCCGGAAGTTAATACTATAGATGATTGAAGCATCTGTAGCGCTTAGCTTTGGCCCTCAAGATAGAGGATGTTACAAGAAACAGTGAGAAGGACTGTACTTGGAAGACCGAAGACAGAATTAAGGATACTTATTCTGATCCGCTTAAAGGATATGTTCTATATTTACTTTAAGTAGACTGTTTCCTAGTCAGACATGCTAGTATGGTAGTAAGGAGGTGTTACAGATGATTGCTATGATTAGTATTTAGTCCTTGCTAAATTTTGAGGACGAAATTCTTTAAAGAGGGGACCCTATAACACCTCTAATTTTAAATAGCCTTATTCAGGAGATTTAATTAGATAAATTAAATAGAGTAATGTAGAGATTAGAGTGATAAGGGAATTAAGATTTGAAAACTAATTAAGGTCATGCCTTAACTATTGAATTTATAAGTATGATTTATAAATTAGAAATTTAAGAGAATAAGGCAAGGGAAAAGTGGGAATAGCCGTATACCATAACCCGTTACCACATTCTCATTCACATTTTCATAAACCAAAAACATCAATAAAGAGAGCAGAAGGCCAGCAATAACCCTAAGAAGAAGAGAAGAATAAAGTCCATTTAGAGCCTAAGATTCAAGCTAAGAAGATTAAAGCAAGAATAAATTTCAAGTTTCTTATCCAAACAAGGTGAATAATGATCTAAATCATCTCATATAAGTCATATTGAATGTTTTAATTTAGGCTTGAGAATTATTACCATATGATTGGGTGAATGATGATATGTTTTGATAGATTAAATGGATATGTATATTTTTTTGATGATTTATATAATTTAATATGAATTTTTGATAGGTTTTAAATTGGAAAACTTATCATCTGACATCCAAACATGTTGCGTTTTTGATATGCGGTCAAAAATGTTATTTTAGAAGTGGGCATCAATTTTCATTATTTTCCATGTAATTATGGATTTATCATGAATTTCTAAGAGAGAAAGTAGTTAATTTCCAATTTAAATTATTTAAGGCGATTAGATAATGTTTTCGGGTCTGAAATTTATATAAGTTAGAAAACATATTTTATATGAATTATGGTATTTTGGAAATTTTTCCTAAGTATATTACTATGGATAATAAATTATTTAAGTTAAAAGGCTCAAATGTTTTAAATGTTTTATTAAGGAGAAATGCTTAAGTGTTAAGTTATTTCAAATCCAAATTTAATTTCGGTATCATATTCTGAAAAGGAAATTGGTAAAGATTTCTAAACCAATAAGATTGAGACAAATATTGATGGTTGGTGAAAAGTATTTTCTTTAATATGGAAAAATGCAGTTTTTATCCAAATTACATCATTATCACTTAACCTTGCTAGCTTTCGACTTCGTACACACCCGCCTCTAATCCTTCCACATCCATTCGATGCCAATATACATCGTATCAAGCTAATGGTACGAAGTGTAATAGACCTATGCGAAAGGTGGCAAAGGTGTCAAAAGTATGCATTCATAAGAGGTGAAGTTGTATTTCCAGGTTTCAAATCTATATGCTTACCTTTGATATAATACCTTCAAAAGGGTTGCTGCTTTCGAACCCTTTTGATACCGTAGCTGCCGCATTAAAACTTTTGCCTTAGTAAGTGGTCGTTTTTATAACTCTTTTAATCGATGAGTTTGGAGAGAGGAGTCTCAAATCATTACCCATCCGCAGCCGTTTTGTGAAAGGGTGAGTGCCGCTACCATGCCTTTCAATGTGGATGAAGTCGCTTATTTAAACCCAAGTACACATGCAGAAGCATGTTGCTGTCACCATAGGTCTTTCGAAGGGATAACTGCTTTCAAGTATGTCCCATTTTTTATACTTTGTAGTTTGTTTTGCTTTCAAACTATGGTTTCGAAAGAAACACTTTTAATTAGTTTCGAAGCTATGCTTCCATAACCTTTTACTTGAACCCAATGCTTTCAAAAGGCATGTTATTAAGCGTTTCGAAAGGGATGTTTCCAAGTATTCGAAAGACATATTTTATGGTTCTGAAAGAGGATGTCCAAAATTTTAAGAAATAAATTATGGATATATTCTATGTTTTCGAAAGGAAGCTCTCCTCAGTAAATAGTTAGGTTAAGAGTATAGATCACCTTTCATTAGAAAAATAAATATATGGAAATAATTTATGGATGTTTATATGGTGTATATCATTTGACCAATTATCATGAATGTTTTGCTATCATATTCACTTATAACCCATATAAGCATGTTGGGGTGTTAAAGGGTAGGATGACCTACTAGGTTGACCTAACAGTAAATGTAAACTGAATCAAAAGGCTATGGAGTAAAATAGGTTATTAGTAAGCCCATAGAAACTATGTTATGAAAATTGTTATTGGTAGGATCCAATAGTTGCTTAGTGATCCCATCAAAACTATTTCCGAAATAAGTTTTTGATGGAGATCGGTAGGTTCATAGTCAGCCCATGAAAACTATGACATAAGAGATGTTATTGGAGAATCTAGTAGGTTTATAGTGACCCCATGAAAACTATGATTGGATGATGTTATTGATAGAAACCAATATGTTCACAGTGAGGCCATGAAAACTATGAAAGTGGATAGGAAATCCATAACGAATTGAACAGGTTATTAGTCAGTCCATGAAAACTAATAGGTTAATAGTGACCTTAAAAACTGTAACATGAGATAGATAGTCGGGTGAATGGGGATGGGAAATCCAGAGCACGTGTCATATTTGCATAACATCATGGTACAATTTATTATGATATGGCTTACCTATTGTGAATGCAGGTACACAGTATATGGTTATTGTAAATTGAGTTAAGGTACCAAAGAGGGGAAAACCTTTTTTGCTAAACAGTGTAGTCTCATTAGACATCTATATGGTTCGAGATGATAGATTATTATGCACATCAGGCTTTTTGTCTTGCTAAAAATTTATGTTTTCCCCTTAAACTCTCGGGTGCTCAATTGATTTTGAGTAGTTTGAAAGCTAGGGTTTCCAGGTTCTCCTTTAGATAAATAAGCTTTCAGAGACGTGCATGAGGCAAATTAGCTATTAGGAGTTTTTCTATTTGATTCCACTATGTAATTGGAAGCTATGCAAAGTTGTTTAGTGCCTATATTTTGACTTTGATAAACCAATGAGGCATCTTCATATGTTGCTCGTGGAGTATTTTGTAATAAACTGTAATTTCTCTAAACATGGTTTATGTATGGGATTGTGTAATGAATTTGAAATGCTCTTTGTAATGAAGTGAGAAATTTTTTAAATTGAGTTTTAAATTTTTTCATATTTATGCGTATCTAATATATCAATGTATCTAACATCACAAGATTTGGCCATCGAGAACTAGTAACCATGGATGACTACAACATCCATAGCGGTTAGTCTTGGGCCTCCAAATGGGGAATGTTACAGATGGCTTCACCAAGGTTGATGTAGGTGGCTAGGAATGGAGGTACACACCATAAAAAATTCACCATATAAGGTACATATTTATAGCCGAAGGTTACACCTTTACCTCCACTAAATCCTCCAGATATTTAAGACTTGGTATAGCCCCAAATATTCCCCTTGAATTGATGACCGTGGATGTTGACTTAACATGGTCAAACACTAATTTGAATTCTCTTGAATCATAATTTAATTAGTTAAAGCCTAACTCCAAAATCGGTTGAATCGCCGTATAATTTTTATACATCATTCTACCCATTTTCGAGCTTCAAATAAAATTAAAATTAGCCACAAACATTAGTACAAGATTTTTATTAATTTGTTATTAACATATAACATCTGTTGGTCAAATTCAGAAATAACTAAGAATTGATTTTATTGATTCTATGGTGTGAACTCGATCGATAATCAATATTTAAGTAATTTAAATATTGAAGCCTATATGGACTTTGCTTAAGCATAATATTGGCTCAAGTTCAATTTTTGCAGATCATTTAGGATAATTCATATTTCCGATCTAATATATACTCGCGTAATTGAGACGATTTGTAAATGTATTCTTTTAATTATCACTACACCATGCAGATATTTAGGGTTTGGTCTTAGGTCAACAAACTCTATTAATATCCTTATTAATTTCATAGATCAATCTAAAAGCCCTTAGTTTAATCCAAAAACATTTAACAATTTACCAGTTTTCCTAAAGTTTTTGACTTTAATTTGACTTCCCAATTCCGGTGATACCGACCTTCTATAGTGGAAGAGATGAATCGTCTCATAAGTAGTGTTGCACTTCAAATGTTTCAATGTGTACTCAATTATGGTCGTAACACGGTAGCTAAGCCATGTTGTTTCCATAATTAAATAAAATTCTACATACTTAAATTTGATATTACTCTCAAGTCAGAAGACTATTATCGTCGTTACCTTAAGATCTTCTATTTTGACTAAGTATACAACCTATATAATACTTTTATTGAGTCGCTCTGTGATTGTTCCAAACAATCACAAGTATGTAACCTCTTGGTGCTCCAATTGTCATGAAAAAATAATCATCCATTATATGGAGAGTGTTGCATACACTAGTCTCAATAGATGTATCGATATCCTTTTTATCGATACATCTCGATTAGGAACATTTAATGATTTGTGTTTTGTTTGCATCGATTGAATACTCATGGTTATGAACTTTTCATAACTGCGATCGATAAAGCACTACTTCTATGGATTTTCTTTATGTATACGTTCAATATCTATTAATCAATTACTTATATCACAATATAATAGACAAATATAATTGAAAAATCCTAACATATTTTATTTCAAAAAAGATCCTTTAGAATTAAGATTACATAACAATTACATAATTTCCTCTAAGGCACACCCTTAATTCTTTCAATCTTGCGCTTGCACTTAGGGCTTACTATGAAGCTTCATCCTTATGCCTGCAATCAGTCTTCCTATAGAGACCGAGAGATCGCCTTAGTGAATGGATCTGCAATGTTATCTATTGTACTTACTCGTTTTACCACAATCTCTCTGTAACGACCCGGATTTTTGAATAGTTAATTTGAGATATTTAAATGGATTTAAATATTTGATTTGAACTGTGAGTTGATTTTGAATATGAAAAGTTTGGTTTTATTTGATAAAAGGATTCAAAATTAAACAATCTATTGAATAAATTAATTATTAAAGCAGTAATTGGATATTGGGTAAAATATAAAATCTGGAGTTGTAAGCTTGTCAAAAATATTTCAAAGGCTTATAAAATTTATATAGACAATACCGAGGATAATAGATGGGTTAAAATTGAATTTAACAGTGGTTTGTTCAATTTTAAAAATATATCGTTTAATTTGATATTTAAAATAGCCTTCCGAGGCACAGTCTTGGAATTCGACGAAACAAGTTCCATTGGATCCGTAATATTGTATTATTCCCGGATTTCAAAAAATCGTAGCTTTCGGAGCTATCGTGTGATCGTACGAGATATAAACGCCTAGAAAATGATTAATTGAATTAATTTTAATAGTCGATCCAAAAAGCTATCTTCTCCATATGATCGAATTAGGACTTGAAACCTTTTGCATTTCGTTCGAAATAGGGGTATAACATTATGAACGCCTAGCGACACACCTCGATAGGAAGCCGAGATTTTAAGTTGCTAATTCGAGACGTTTTAAATTTGAAATTTAAATATAATATATGTATATTATTTCGCCAGTCAAATTTCTTTCATCTCAGCAACCCTATTCCTGAGCAGCCGACCTACTCCTCTTAATCACGTACTCTCTATCTTCCTTCGGAAGCTAAAATCTAACCGAGGCCGCCTTTATTCACCTTTATATCGCGTATCCTTCTTCTTCTTCTTCTTTTCCATTCACGAAATCGAAACCCCCCTTTCTATTTTCTGAAACGAAATCGACCTTCAAGATATAATGGCCGCTTCATTTTTTTATCAAAATTGAATTCGTTCTTGTTTTATAAAAAAAAAAGAGAAACCTCTCGAGTCGATCGAACTCTCCGTTAGCGTGCAATCTGGCGGCGGCGGCTCAGCATCGGTGTAGTCGAGGGATTAGGGGACGCGCGCGCTCGATTTGGAGGAGCTCGAGCTTGCGTTCGCGATTGAAGATGTCGGTCGTGAGTATTGTTCGTGGCTGCGATGTGTTGTGGAGGGGCGGTCAAGCTCGTTAGCTGAAGTTTTGGTCTAGGTGGGTTGTTGAGTGGCTATCGGCAAAGTGGTGCTCGCGAGGTAGCCGTAGTTCGAAAGTGAGGTACGATTTCAGTTTTCAGAATTTTGTTAATATATATATGGATTAAAAAAAGAGAATTTTTTTTTTGTTAGACTGTTTAAACCAGAAAATATTATAGTAAGAGATATATTAACATATATTTTAAAAATGTTGATTTTTGAAAAACAGTAAGTTTTAAGTTGGTGATTTCAAAACAGTAAATTTTAAATGCTTCTTAAGTTTAAAATTCGTAAATGAATTTTTGATTTTTTTTACTTCACTAATAGGAAGTTAACAACAGGGTATTATTGGCATTTCTGTTTAAATTATATATATTCAGAGAGAATAAGGTAAATAAAAAATATATATAGAAATGTTTAAAGTTTATGAAAAATTAGATTTTTAAACATATATAGACTATTTATATATGCAGTTTGAAAATATATATATAAAATACAATTTACTAGTTTATGTTAAAAATAATTAATTAAGGCGATTTATTTATTTAATAAACTCATTTGATTATTTTGTTACTAAAGGATTTTTTTAAAGGGAAATTATTAGTTTAAAATTTAAGTATTTGTTTAAATTATATCACTAGTTAAAATTAAATTATTAGATTAAAATAAATTTATTTAAACGGAAATAAATTGTTCGATTTGTTCGAAATTAATAAAATCATATAATTGTTTATATAAGGTCAAAAGTCAAGAAATCAGGTCAAGATTGGAAAGGATTGCAACTTAAAAGCAAAGGTGAGACTTTCTCACTCATTTGGATGCCATGGACTAAATTTAAATGTTAAATTTAAATAATTGGATGTGTTTGGTTGATTTATAATAGTTTATTCACTGGATGATATTATAATCCCATATACCGCAATATTCCATCTTGAAGTGGAATTAATATTTTATATTGTGCTAACATCTATGGGTGCAGGGAAAACAGGTTAGAGGGATCCAACAGGATTCCTCAAAGATATTTATTTATTATATATATGTTGTCATATGACAGGATGGATGAATTGATACGGATTTGTATGCGAATTGAATTATTAAGTGTTAAATAACATGGAAATTGGAATTTGGTAATTTTTAAATACCATAAATAATTTATTTATAGGAAGTTAAAATGAAACTTAAATTAAAAGAATATTTATTTAGGATTTGGACTTACTTCTATTGAGAATAAAGTAAAATAAAAAGTATATTTATCACATTGGATATATTTAAACTAGTTCAAGTTGAGTTTGGGAAAAATTAAATTATGTATAAAAGACTCAAGGAAATATTAGAATCAATGAGTGGATTTGAAGTAAAGCGAAATTTTATTAAGAAATAAAAGAACTTTGTTAAGATATGAAATAGGATTTTTATTAAGAAAAAATATGGGATTGTATTGAAGAATAAAATTTCAAAGATGGAATTTTTTGAATAAAATTTGGTTTTACAAATAAATGGAAAGCTCGGGGAAGTTATAAATTTATAAACAGAGTTATAAAGGAGATAGAAAGGTATCAGTAGATATGTATAGAGATGAGTTATGAAGAGAATTTACATTGAGTATAAAATTTGTTTTGGAAGGGAATAGTAGAATATTCCAGAAGGTGGAAAAATGTGAATATGGTCGTTGAGACAGAAATCAAGAGTAATTTATGGATGAATATTGGAATTTCTAAAAATATAAATTTGTTTTAAAGGGAATTTTTTTTAAATTACTATACTATATAATTTATATAGAACTATTTTCTAGATTTAGAATATTCCATATTAGTTATTAGTATTTTATTAAAATAAATTCTAGTTTTCTAAATCAGCTTTGTAAATTTGTATAACTGGATATGATTTTAATATTTATATTTAATTTTACCTTAAACCATAACTTGAATATAAGTACATTATTCTTATGCTATAAGTCAATGATGTTTTCAAAAATGTTTTGAAAATCCAATTATAAATGTTCTTGAGAAGGAAAGCAAGTGTAATTAATTTAATTAAGATTATCAGGGAAAGTTTTTATAGAGGATTATGAGAACTTGAATAAAATTCCAAGTATAAGATAAGTGAATTTCGAGGAGAGATAAAATTCACAAGAAGAGCAGGAGTGAAACCTGAATTTTTAATAAGCTAAATGGCTTTAGAAATATAAATGAAAATCAACTATGGGATCCTGGTATCTACAGGATTCATGAGAAATAAGTTTGGGAAATTTTACAAATGAAATTGTAAATGATTTGGAGGAAAGAAATAGGTGATAAATAAATATTTTCCAAGTTTTGAGAAACTAATGAAGTGGGAAAATATTATAAGTGATTGGCAAAGACTTAAATGGTTCCACGAGAAATAGAGGAAATTGAATCTAAATTCAAGGCATTGAAATATGAAGATGATATCTTAAGCAGATATTTGAGATAAATAATTTGAGGAAAATTATTTAAGACTTGATTGTTGCTTGTTGATGATTATTTGATAGTTAAATAGCCGACTATCAACATTGGCCAATTCGTTGATCGTTTCGAAGAGTCCGGGATCGGATTTAATTATCCGAAAACCACTTCGATCCGGTTTGAACGATAACGAATGAAGACCGTGAAGATGATGAAAACGGTGATTCGGTTTGTCCAAACCCAGGGCAACTTGTATGGACTAATGCTTTCAGAACAACGTCAGGGGGACGATGAGCATTTTAAGTGGGACTCGTTCTTGAAAGGTAATGCTTAGCCTCAAGCCTCGTCAACCGGGAATGGCTAAAACATGGGAGGTGCAGCAAGGCTAGGTGGGTAGCACCCATTTCATGGTGAGGTCATCCCTGTATAGATGTCCCTTT
This sequence comes from Allium cepa, assembly GCA_030765085.1. NCBI lineage: Eukaryota > Viridiplantae > Streptophyta > Magnoliopsida > Asparagales > Amaryllidaceae > Allium > Allium cepa. Next base: position 258,162,571 of record CM060939.1, read on the forward strand.
TTACTTCGGCTTAGTGGGTGGTTGGTCGCGCCAACCATGGGGTGATCTTACTCGGGACTGTCCAGTAAGGGATGGTTCTGGCCTTGTGTTGCAGGGGAGTTAGGGTGACTCCTCGGTACTCTAGTCTAGACCAGGTACTGTGACGGGCGGTACCCCGGTAGCCCTGCCATTGTATGGAATCCAATCCCCAATAAGCGCCTGTACGGTTTTGATTGTGCCCAACTATTGCTTAAACGTGAGATGCAAGCATTTCAGCTAGATTCTATTTTACATTCTATAGACACTATTATAATATCAGACGAATTTGATAAAAATGTTTTGGCTATCATAAGGTAAAAACCCAACTTGTTTATTTGTGGCGTGGTCTTGCGAGATGCTTTGTTTTTCAAAGGATTTTTGAAAATATAATAATCCAATTGAGTATGATTTCTCACACTGGTTTTCCAGACTGACTCGGGTGTTGTTTTATATGATGTTCGGGTCAGACCAAGTTAAACAGGATAAGGTTAAAAGCTAAGGAGTTCAGGAGACGAGCTGGATGACAGAGCGTACTTCCGTATTTGATTATTATTTCCCCTGTGTGTGGATAAATATTAAGTTGTCTCTATATGGCTGTTTGTTGTACTCTGATGATGGTATGTATATATATAACAGTACAGATTTCTTTGTATTTAAAAGCTGTTATTATATATTATATTTTGTTCCACTGCGATTGTGAGATTCTGATGTTGTTTTTTATTCTTCTTCTACCTCTTTCTTCTTTAAACCAGAAGACTCGTACTTTTGTTCTACTATGGGCTGAATTGTTGTGGGATTTTGCTAGCTCAAAGGGGTACGGATTTGCGGGCCTTTACAGTTGGTATCAGAGCTAAAAGGTTAAGCGGGAACCTTGGCTCTGGTGGGGATTACTCAGTAGAGATAGAGTCATTAGTACTCTAGAATGAGTTTGAGTGTATTAATAGATATGAGTGCGTATTTGTTAGTGAATATGAAATGGTTTTATGTTGTGTTGATTGATTTATTGAGTGGCATATGAACCTTCGTCAGTACAGTCTGCACAACTGTCCCGAAGGGTTTTCTAAACACTTAAATAGAACAATTCGACACAATATTGTTTTCGAAAGCGGGTAAATGAAATAATTTTACCCAAAATATGTTTTGATATAAAAAGAAATAATTTTCTGCAAATTATCATATATAATTAAAGTATTTGGATGATAGTATTATAGACAAATAAGATTAAAAGGATTTAAAATGGCTTATATAACCAAGGAAAGTATGAGATTGAATTTTGGAGTTAAAATTGAAAATGAAATCAAAAATAAGGATTTAACTTGGATTAAGTTGAAAATTTAACTTTTGAAATTTAACTAATGATGGAAAATAATAGTAATATAAGTAAATTGGTGAAGTAAATAAAATTTAGAATGTAGATGAATTGGATTGGGAAAAGTTAATAGAAATAAATTAGTAAAATTTTTAATGTGATTGAAATGGGAAGATAGAAACTAAATGTGAATTGGAAGAAAAAATCAAATTGGATTGAAATTAATTTAAGCTAAGCAAAAGGAAGTAGGTTGAATTAATCTGGAATAAAATTCAATTGTATTTGAATTAAGTTGGAATCAAATTGAAAGGAAATGAATGGAGATATGGATGATATTAAATGAAATTAAGTTCTTACTTAATTAAACCCAAGTGAATTGGTGGATTAAAGAGTGTAGTATGATGCTAGATTTAACCGAAATTAAGTTAAATAAAATTGAATTGAAATAAAATTCAGTTGAGTTATAGATAATATTGAATGGAATTAAATTCTTACTTTAACAAGTGAAAGTAAGTTGAATAAGAAATTGCATTGGGGTGAATGAATTTAAAGTAGCCCATAAGGTTAAAAGCGTTGAAATAAAAATATATACATGACTAAGTAAAAATATATAATTCCGAATTAAAAGTAGAAGGTGAATGGAATTGATTGTTAATGGATGGAAATGCGAATATAAATAAGTATGTGACTTATAAATCTAAAGGAGTGGAATTCCAACCCAAATAGAATAAATGAAAGTAAGTTGAAATGAAATTGAATTGGAATAAATATATTCCGATAGCTAATAAAGAGTTGACAACCATTGTTTAAGAATATTTTTAGCTGTAAATAAGTGTTCAATCTCGAGTTAAAAAGAAATATGAATATATTCAAGCTTAAAATGGGTAGAAATGTGAGAAAATATAACTGTGTGACTTATAAGAGAAAAATAAACGGAGAAGTTAAATAGCAAGCCAAAATAAAATTGTTTTGTATTTGGAAAATGAAATAAAAATCCAAACTTGAATTATAAAATAAAATTGAACTTAGGTAAAATAATAAGTTGATTAAAAAAAATTCTAATATGGAATTGGAAGTGGGAGTGAATTAATTTGGAATAAACTGGTTAATTGAATATGTTAATGGGATTTAAATTAGTTAACATAGAAGTTGGATTATGAGGTAATAATGGAGTTGGGAATGAACTCGAGTTACAAATAAAATTCAATTGGGATTGGTGGTGAATTAAATATAAGTGGAAATGTTGTGGAATTGGATTGAAATAAAGATGGTTTGAATTTGCAAATAAAATCCAATTCGACTATAAATAAGTTAAACATGACCTTGTTAATAATAGAATAAATTCAGATGAATTGAGTATGGAAATTTAAAATTTAAATGGATTATGAGAATGGCTAATTGAATTAAATGGAATTTGATTAGATGAGAATCAAATTAAAATGAAAATGAATTTGAACTTAAGTATGAAGTTGAAATAAGTAAATTTACTTAAGTTAAAAATAATAGAAGCTTGGCTTCGAGTAAGGGTGGAAGCCCATTAAATGAAAACTTGGGTGAATTTAATTTGGGAAATGATTATTAATTTATAAGCATGGAATATCGAGCTTAAAAAATGGTTTGACTGGAACCAAGGCGGAGATGGAATAAAATGCAATGTATGGTTTGTAAATAAATTAAAATGGAATGGACTTTAAAATGATAAGTAAATTGAATTAAATTAGTAAGTGGAATGGATTCGAAAAAATAATAATAATCAAATCAAGAATTTAAAATGGAGATTGTTCACAAGTAAAATATGCTTGGGTTATGAGATTGAAATAAGTTGAAGAAAATAAATAACTTAAGCAAATAATTGAATAGAAGCTCGGCTTAAGTAAATACGTTAACGGTTACTTAATGGGGTGTTTCCAAGCTGAATAAAGTGGTTTCGAAAGAAACCTATGCAAAAATATTAAATAAATACAGTGTATGGTTATGAATAAGTTAAAATGAAATGAAACCGATACAAATTGAGTTAGAATCAATTTAAAATGGTTAAGAGCTCAAGTGATAGTTTATTTGCATAATCTCGCCGAATTGCATAAAAATTGATTGTCCTTTGTTGTAAACAAGATTTAAAAAAAAATCCGATGGATTAATAGAAATAAATAAAGTGGATTTTGGAATCAACTGAAATGAATATGAGTTGTTTGGACATAAAAATGAACTTAAGATAAGCAAGTGAGTTGTAAATCACTTAAGTTGAATGCAAATGGCATATGAATCAGTTAAAAGTAATTGAATTAGTTTAGAAACCATACAAATTGCTAATGGAAGTATTTAGAATGCATTACTTTTAGTATTTATGTGTTGTAGCTGCTTATATGAGTGAAATGTTATAAATTTCATGGATATGTTGCTCATATGTTTAAATTAAGTAAGTACATGTACCAGGAGGCCGTTTAGCGGAATTGTGGTTGCGCTAACTGCTAAATAATTAAGCCGCTTGCTTTAAAATGCTAAATAGAGGTACGCCTACGCAATATAAGTTAGGAAATATGAACTATTGCTTATTTTTTTGTTTTTCCGACCGTGTGGGTCGATGTATATATATTTATATCTCTTGTCAAATTGCAAAAGCTCCTTCGTACAAAAGAGACTGCCAAAAATTTTCAGAAATTTTGGGAGTTAGAAATTTTTTGAAAATTCTTGAAAATATATTTTTGCTAATGACAAAACTATTTCAAATTGGAATTGAAATAAAAGGATTTTGGAAATGGAGTTGAGGATAAATTGTTTTGGTCGAAACTAATTGTTTAGTTGTAACTAAAGATAGAAAAGTGAATATGGAATTTTCATTAAGGGGTTTGAAAAAGTTAATGGGTTTGGAGCATTCTTCCGTGTTAGCAATTTCGGGGACGAAATTCTTTTAAGGGGGAGGGAGGAATGTAACGACCTGGATTTTTGAACAGTTAATTTGAGATATTTAAATGAGTTTAAATATTTGATTTGAACTGTGAATTGAATATGAAAAGTTCGGTTTTATTTAATAAAAGGATTCAGAATTTAACATTCTATTGAATAAATTAATTATTAAAGTAGTAATTGGATATTGGGTAAAATATAAAATGTAGAGTTGTATGCTTGTCAAAAATATTTCAAAGGCTTATAAAATTTATATTGACAACACAGAGGATAGATGGGTTAAAATTGAATTTAACACTGGTTTGTTTAATTTTAAAAATATATCGTTTAATTTGATATTTAAAATAGCCTTCCAAGGCACAGTCTCGGAATTCGACGAAACCAGTTCCATTGGATCCGTAATATTGTATTATTGTCAGATTTCAAATCTCGTAGCTTTCGGAGCTATCGTGTGATCGTACGAGATATAAACGCCTAGAAAATAATTAATTGAATTAATTTTAATAGTCGATCCAAAAATCTATGTTCTCCATACGATCGAATTAGGACTTGAAACCTTTTCCATTTCGTTCGAAATAGGTGTATAACATTATGAATGCCTAGTGGCACACCTCGATAGGAAGCCGAGATTTTAAGTTGCTAATTCGAGACGATTTAAATTTGAAATTTAAATATAATATATGTATATTATTTCACCAGTCAAATTTCTTTCATCTCAGCAACCCTATTCCTGAGCAGCCGACCTACTCCTCTTAATCACGTACTCTCTGTCTTCCTTCGGAAGCTAAAATCTAATCGAGGCCGCCTTTATTTACCTTTATATCGTGTATCCTTCTTCTTCTTCTTCTTTTCCATTCATGAAATCGAAACCCCCCTTTCTATATTCTCAAACGAAATCGACCTTCAAGATATAATGGCCGCTTCATTTTTTTATCAAAATTGAATTCGTTCTCGTTCTATAAAAAAAAGAGAGAAACCGCTCGAGTCGATCGAACTCTCCGTTAGCGTGCAATCTGGCGACGGTGGCTCAGCATCGGTGTAGTCGAGGCATTAGGGGACGCGCGCGCTCGATTTGGAGGAGCTCGAGCTTGCATTCACGATTGAAGATGTTGGTCGCGTGAGGATTGTTTGAGGCTGCGGTGGGCCGTGGAGGTGCGGTCGAGCTCGTTAGCCGAAGTTTTGGTCTAGGTGGGTTGTTGAGTGGCTATCGGCTAAGTGGTGCTCGCGAGGTAGCCGTAGTTCGGCAGTGAGGTACGATTTCAGTTTTCAGAATTTTGTTAATATATATATATATATATATATGGATTAAAAAAAGAGAAAAAAAATTTGTTAGACTATTTAAACCAGAAAATATTATAATAAGAGATATATTAACATTTATTTTAAAAATGTTGATTTTTGAAAAACAGTAAGTTTTAAGTTGTTAATTTCAAAACAGTAAATTTGAAATGCTTCTTAAGTTTAAAATTCATAAATGAATTTTTGATTTTTTTTACTTCACTAATAGGAAGTTAACAGTAGGGTATTATTGGCATTTCTGTTTAAATTATATATATTCAGAGAGAATAAGGTAAATAAAAATATATATATATATATATATAGAAATGTTTAAAGTTTATGAAAAATTAGATTTTTAAACATATATAGACTATTTATATATGCAGTTTGAAAAAAATATATAAAATACAATTTACTAGTTTATGTTAAAAGTAATTAATTAAGGTGATTTATTTATTTAATAAACTCATTTGATTATTTTGTTACTAAAGTATTTTTTTTCAAGGGAAATTATTAGTTTAAAATTTAAGTATTTTTTTTAAATTATATCACTAGTTAAAAATAAATTATTAGATTAAAATAAATTTATTTAAACGGAAATAAATTGTTCGATTTGTTTGAATATTAATAAAATCATATAATTGTTTATATAAGGTCAAAAGTCAAGAAATCGGGTCAAGATTGGAAAGGATTGCAACTTAAAAGCAAAGGTGAGACTTTCTCACTCATTTGGATGCCATGGACTAAATTTAAATGTTAAATTTAAATAATTGGATGTGTTTGGTTGATTTATAATAGTTTATTCACTGGATGATATTATAATCCCATATACCGCAATATTCCATCTTGAAGTGGAATTAATATTTTATATTGTGCTAACATCTATGGGTGCAGGGAAAACAGGTTAGAGGGATCCAACAGGATTCCTCAAAGATATTTATTTATTATATATATGTTGTCATATGACAGGATGGATGAATTGATACGGATTTGTATGCGAATTGAATTATTAAGTGTTAAATAACATGGAAATTGGAATTTGGTAATTTTTAAATACCATAAATAATTTATTTATAGGAAGTTAAAATGAAACTTAAATTAAAAGAATATTTATTTAGGATTTGGACTTACTTCTATTGAGAATAAAGTAAAATAAAAAGTATATTTATCACATTGGATATATTTAAACTAGTTCAAGTTGAGTTTGGGAAAAATTAAATTATGTATAAAAGACTCAAGGAAATATTAGAATCAATGAGTGGATTTGAAGTAAAGCGAAATTTTATTAAGAAATAAAAGAACTTTGTTAAGATATGAAATAGGATTTTTATTAAGAAAAAATATGGGATTGTATTGAAGAATAAAATTTCAAAGATGGAATTTTTTGAATAAAATTTGGTTTTACAAATAAATGGAAAGCTCGGGGAAGTTATAAATTTATAAACAGAGTTATAAAGGAGATAGAAAGGTATCAGTAGATATGTATAGAGATGAGTTATGAAGAGAATTTACATTGAGTATAAAATTTGTTTTGGAAGGGAATAGTAGAATATTCCAGAAGGTGGAAAAATGTGAATATGGTCGTTGAGACAGAAATCAAGAGTAATTTATGGATGAATATTGGAATTTCTAAAAATATAAATTTGTTTTAAAGGGAATTTTTTTTAAATTACTATACTATATAATTTATATAGAACTATTTTCTAGATTTAGAATATTCCATATTAGTTATTAGTATTTTATTAAAATAAATTCTAGTTTTCTAAATCAGCTTTGTAAATTTGTATAACTGGATATGATTTTAATATTTATATTTAATTTTACCTTAAACCATAACTTGAATATAAATACATTATTCTTATGCTATAAGTCAATGATGTTTTCAAAAATGTTTTGAAAATCCAATTATAAATTCTCTTGAGAAGGAAAGCAAGTGTAATTAATTTAAATAAGATTATCAGGGAAAGATTTTATAGAGGGTTATGAGAACTTGAATAAAATTCCAAGTATAAGATAAGTGAAATTCGAGGAGAAATAAAATTCACAAGAAGAGCAGGAGTGAAACCTGAATTTTTAATAAGCTAAATGGCTTTGGAAATATAAACGAAAATCAACTAGGGGATCCTGGTATCTATAGTATTCATGAGAAATAAGTTTGCGAAATTTTACAAATGAAATTGTAAATGATTTGGAGGAAAGAAATAGGTGATAAAGAAATATTTTCCAAGTTTTGAGAAACTAATGAAGTGGGAAAATATTATAAGTGATTGGCAAAGACTTAAATGGTTCCACCAGAAATAGAGGAAATTGAATCTAAATTCAAGGCATTGAAATATGAAGATGACATCTTAAGCAAATATTTGGGATAAATAATTTGAGGAAAATTATTTATGACTTGATTGTTGCTTGTTGATGATTATTTGATAGTTAAATAACTGACTATCAATATGGGCCAATGCGTTGATCGTTTCGAAGAGTCCGGGATCGGATTTAATTATCTGAAAACCACTTCGCTCCGGTTTAAACGATAACGAATGAAGACCGTGAAGATGATGAAGATGGTGATTCGGTTTGTCCAAACCCAGGGCAACTTGTGTGGACGAATGCTTTCAAAACATCGTCAGGAGAACGATAAGTATTTTAAATGGTACTCGTTCTTGAAAGGTAACGCTTTGCCTCAAGCCTCATCAACCGGGAATGGCTAAAACAGAGGAGGTGCAGCAAGGCTAGGTGGGTAGCACCCATTTCAGGGTGAGGTCATCCCTGTCTAGATGTCCCTTTTTATTTCGGCTTAGTGGGTGGTTGGTCGCGCCAACCGCGGGGTGATCTTACTCGGGACTGTCCAGCAAGGGATGGTTCCAGCCTTGTGTTGCAGGGGAGTTAGGATGGCTCCTCGGTACTCTGATCTAGACCAGGTACTGTGACGGGCGGTACCCCGGTAACACTGCCATTGTATGGAATCCAATCCCCAATAAGCGCATGTACGGTTTTGATTGTGCCCAACTATTGCTGAAACGTGAGATGCAAGCATTTCAGCTCGATTCTATTTTACATTCTATAGACACTATTATAATATCAGATGAATTTGATAAAGATGTTTTGGCTATCGTAAGGTAAAAACCCGACATGTTTATTCGTGGCGTGGTCTTACGAGATGCTTTGTTTTTCAAAGGATTTTTGAAAATATAATAATCCAATTGAGTGTGATTTCTCACGCTGGTTTTCCAGACCGACTCGGATGTTGTTTTAGATGATGCTCGGGTCAGACCAAGTTAAACAGGATCTGGTTAAAAGCTAAGGAGTTCAGGAGACGAGCTGGATGAAAGAGCGTACTTTCATATTTGACTATTATTTCCGTTGTGTATGGATAAATATTAAGTTGTCCCTGTATGGATGTTTGTTGTACTTTGATGATAATATGTATATATATAGTAGTACAGATTTCTTTGTATTTAAAAGCTGTTATTATATATTATATTTTGTTCGGTTGCGATTGTGAGATTCTGATGTTGTTTTTTATTCTTCTTCTTCTACCTCATTCTTCTTTAAACCCGAAGACTCGTACTTTTGTTCCACTTTGGGTTGAATTGTTGTGGGATTTCGCCAGCTCAAAGGGGTACGGATTTGCGGGCCATTACACTCTCCGTCACTGTAAGCTACCTTATCATGTGGAATTTATAGAGGATATGTCTTTTGTGAGCTCATGGTTCCTGTGCAATCTAAATTGCATATTATTTCCGTAATACATGAGCATCAGATCTTCAATGCTTGTGATCACACCTAGATCCTTAATGAATTTGCACATCCGCACTGCTTCTTTTGCGGCATCACTCAAGTCATTGTAATCAGTCTCCATGGTAGAATCTGCAAAAAAAATTCCATTTGGAAATCTTCAAATTAATGACCCCTCCATAAACAGTAAATACAAACACCGAATTGCTATTATTGATATCAATTTTGATGCTCTAGTCCGAATTCTTCTTCGTGAGATGTTCGTTGCTTTCATAAATAAAAAACAAATCCTTAATATTTCTTAAACACTTAAGAATGACTTTGATAGTCGTCTAATTGGTTTCTCTCGTATTAGATTGATATCGGCTTATTACGCCCGGTGTAAAAGTGACATTTGGCCTAGTACATAGCATGACATACATGATCGATCCTATTGTTGAAACATAAGGAATCCGACTCATGCGTTTTCATTCCTCATCCATAGATGGGGGGTCCTTTTTAGAAAGGACTATTCTGTATCGCATTGGAACATTTCTGTTCTTGTAATTCTCAATAATAAATCGTCTCTATTATGTACATAGATAGTGACAATTCCAATATCCTTTTTGATCTATCTCCATAGATCTTAGTAACTAGTATGTAGAATGCCTCACCTAAATCCTTCATCAAGAAGTTATTAGACATTCATGCTTTCACTAATTGTTACATTGGTACATCGTTACCAATCTATTGTAAATGATCATGTATAAAACAAGAATGTTACAACATCATTTTGCACTTTTTCAGATATGCATGCTTCTTTCGTGTTAAAGAAACCAACCGTTTGATTACCTCCTCAAAAAATTTGTTCTAACTTCAAGATACTTGCTTAAGACTGTGAATCTACTTTGAAAGTCTAAAAACCTGATCACTACTCCCACTAACCTTGAAATTTATTTGTAGATATATGTGTTTATTGATGATCATTTCGCTTTTATATTATTTTGGATATGTTGTGACTCGATTGGATTGTTTATTAAATGCTTGGGTAGTAATGAGGAAAATAGATAAATAAAAGATGAGGTTATTTATGGATTTTTAGTGATATTTATAATGAATTTTATTGAAATTAAAGTTAGAAATTTAATAAGGTTATTATCTATGAATTTTTAGGGAAATTCATATATAATAACCGAAATCTATTTTTAATTGTAATTGGAAGTTTATTATTGGTTACAAAATAAAATGCGATTTCGAAAATAATAATATGATTTTTGTGATAAAATATAGAATTAGATAGTGTTCTAATTTTGATGATTCTACATTTTTTGTGTATGGGTTATTTTTGTAACCCCCATTACTTAACCCTTAGTTGATGTTCATTTATGTTGACCTTTGAGCGAGAGATAAATAAAGTACGAGTGGAGTGAGATGAGCACTTATAGGAGGGGTTAAGTATTGGTTTAACCCAAGTAACACACAAGATGTCAAATTATAATTGAAACCTAACATAACAGACGAAATTATTTTTGTTATTGAATTTTTAAGTGAATAATATTTGTTGAAATATTTATATACGATTTTTTTAAAGATATTTTATTTAAAACGAGAATTTTTTTATTCTTTTACACATAAAGTGATTTGTTGAAATTATTTTACTGGAAATTTTTTATGTAGGTAAAAAAATAATGTATTTAATTTAGTAAATAAATATTTTTATGAAGATATTTTCAAAAAGAAAAATGATTACCGTACGAAAATATTTTATTTGAAAGCATTTTTGTTAGAGGATGTCCTATTTAAAATATCTAAAAAAGAGGAATATTTTGGCAAAAATTATTTTGATTAGAAATTGGATTTAATCTTCGAGGAAAATATTTTTAGTGCAAACAATTTGATCTTTTTTAAAAATCCTTTAAAATATAATTCTATAATAATATTATGATTTAGAAATGATTTTTTAAAATTATTTTATCAATGGACATTTATTGGGAAGTCCTTATTTGCAAAAAGAGAACTATGTTGAAGTGTTCTTTACAATAAATATAACATGATTTGAGGAACATTTACTTCGAAAGTGTTCTAAGCTATTTAATAAAAAGGTGTTTAATTCTAAAAGTGTATTTTAGGGAATTATTTTATGGAAGGAAATGTTTAAAATATTTAGTTGAAAATATTTTTATTCGATAAATATATATTTGAGTAATGTGGATGGAAAACATTGTCAGTCGAGAGAATTTTTTTTATAGAAGCCTTTGATTTTGGAAATTATATTGTTTTGAAAGCTGATATTGGTTGTGAAATTTTTTATTTAATGGGTACTCTTTGATAAACCATGTTTTGCGAAGAAATAAAAACATTTTTTGGGTAAAAGATTATGGTTGGAAAATACCTGATTTGAAAAAAATGTTTTATGGAGAATAAATTTGGAAATTTATTATTGGGGGAGTACGTATTGTAAAATAAAATGTTTTAAAATACTTTGAGAAAATATTAAATACATATAAAAATGGTCCATGTACCACAGTCTTGAAATTGACTCAAACCAGAGAAACTTGACTATAGAATGATGAAAGAATGGAGTCGGATGCTTAAAAGATGTTAAGATTAAAGAACGAAGAAAATTCTCTAAGTATTAATAAAGTGATATCGGTTGGTACCAGCTGATATGGTTCGGTACTAAGCGATCTTGGTAGCATGTGAGGACACGCTGTACCATCTCTCTAAGCTTAGAGTTGATGAAGCGTACAAAAAATATGAAGTGGAATCAGTCAATAAAAAATGATTGTGGTCGGTACCAAACGAAACGGGATCTTTGATTTGATTACCCAAAAGACTAGGAACTTCCACCATGTGAAAGACTTAAAGATTTGGCAAACAAAAATCACTCGGCACCGACAGTTTTTGGTTAGGACCAATAGATTTGAATTTCTTGGGATGCATGCACGTTGACCTATTCTTAGCGCTGGAACTTCAAATCTTAAGGTATTTTCTCGTTTAAACTTGATATGGCAATTTTTATGCTAAATCTATCTATAAATGGCAAGCCTTCTTCAACTAGACGAGGATCAAATTATTCTTCTTCTACCTCAGGAGACTTTGAGCAAAACCTAGATCTTAACTATTGTAACTTGAAATTGATTGTAAATTCAAAGAGAAACAATCAATACAAATAGAAAAGTTGACGTAGGCTGGAGATTTTGCCGAACCACTTTTGAAAAATCATGTCTTTTCATCTTTCTCTTTTAATCTCCTATGTTTTCTATTTGTTTAATTCATTTTTGATTGATCTAGGTTGCTGTGCCAATTTTTGGGCAATATTTTTGGTGCTTTCTTTTAGAATAACTTGAGATCCAATTTTGAAGATGAAAAGGCCTTCCACAAGGAAAACCATTGCCGAAGGAAGCCAACCGTAGCAAGGGAATAACTGTGAGGTGTTCCCTAGTGGTACCAAAATAAGTTGTTAACATGAGAAGATGAGATGTTGAATGGATTCTTCCAAAGAATGGAGTAACAAAGAATGACTGGTGTTGTTGAAAATCAAGAATACCAGAAGACTTGCCCTTCTGTTGAGTAGGGCAGCTGTTCTTGAAATGGCCAGGCTACAAACAAATGTGACAGAGATCACGCCTGGTCAACTGAGCTGGAGGAACCGCAACACCAACTAAAGTAGGACAGCTATTAGCATAATGTCCCTTCTGATTAATCTGAAGCAAGTAATGGAGGATAGGTCGATAGACTGCCTCTGAGAAGAAGATGATCCCAACTCCGGTGTCTTGTTCCGATTCTTCTTCTGATGATGAAAGTTGGGCTTTCTCTTTTTAGGATTACCAGAAAAAGACTGAGATAAAGCAGAACGAGCAGCTGGAGGATCCTTAGAAGTAGGATTCTCATATCTAATGGCCATATCCATCAGACTAGTGAAAGGACTATGCACATGAGTGATGAGACGATCATAACACTCCGAATGGGCACAAGCAATGAACTTCTCATTCTTCTTGAGAGGAGTGTCAATCAGATTAGGGCTAAATTTAGAAAGTTCATCGAACTTCCTCTCATAATTAGCAAAAGATATGTCACCCTATTTCAGATCCATGAATTCCCAATACAGCTGAGACTTCCCTGCCTCAGGCATCCGTTTCACAACAAAAGCAACCTTAAAGCACGATAAAGGAACATAAGGCAGATTTCAAAAGGAGAAGCTGAACCAAATTTGAAACAAACGGGAGATGATACCTAAACTGCTCCCAAGAAATGTCAGCCTCGATAATGTGAGCTATGATAGACTCCCACCAATCGAAGGATGCTCCCTTCAACTGTCAAGCTGCCAACTGACGCTGCTGGGCATTAGTGATCTCAAGACTGGAGAAAATTCTCTCCAAATCCTTCAACCACTACTGAGCCTCAATAATGCTCTCAGATTTGGTGATCTTGGTGCCACCAAGCTCAGTATATTCCCTACGGAGTTTAGTGCACCTAACTGGTGCACCAGGCTCAAGAGCTGGGGCAACACCACGTCCCCTACCTCTAGCATTCCTACGATCCATCCTGAAAATTCAAGAATGAATTTTAGGACAAAGGTAACTGAGAAACAAAGACAAGATAAGATGCAACGAGAATTGAATATCCCGAACAAAGAAAGTACTAACAAGGTGGATAAGGAAAAGAAGGAAGTTAAGAAAATTTGATTTCAAAACAAGAAAAGTTTTTATATCAAAATAATTTTTGAAAATCCTTTGAAAATCATTTGAAAAACCATTTTATACTTTAGAATATGTTCTCTCGCAAAGAAATGATTCTAAGATTGATTTCACTCGTTCTAGGGTATTTCTACCCTATCTCTAATGAGTTTTGCTCCACGGGCTAAGGTTTGCCCAAAACTAAAGCTCTGATACCAAATATAACGACCCACTATTTTGGACTACTCAAATCGCGACAATAAAACCACACATGTCGGACTTGAATAATTCAAAACATTAGATTGTAATAAAATTTGGAGCAAATAAAACCAATCTAGATACACAGATACAGATAAATCATAATAAATCGTAGCGGAAATAAAATAACCATAGTAGTTCATGAAGCTACTACAATATAGAGTCACAAAACAAGTACAAATACAGAGTTTGAAAAGTAAATACAACAGAAATCCTAGATGCATAAATGTTCACTGGTACATAAGCTGAATAGGAGCACTGAATAGAAATAGATAACAACTAGATAGATGGATAATCTCCAGCAAATCCTTTAGCTCCAGAAGGTTAATTCCAAAGCTGAAATACTCAGGCTGACCTGAGCGTAAGAAAAATAAACACAAACACTCGAGTCAGGACATACATACTTATACAATGTAAACCAACTCAAGTGAACTGTAATAAAATGTGCAAGTGACTTAAAGGATGCTTGGGACCGCCCATCGTTTAAGGATCCGTTAAACTATCTACTATGTAGTAATATACGCTATTATAATAATATCTAAAGTAAAGTATAACATACTTGAAAATAGCGTTAAGAAGTTACACAATATCACCGTTAACACATTTTATATATTCCCATAGTCTATACAGTACCGTAATCTCCTCCGTATTGGGCGTCGTCAGAGGGCACTCCATAGGTATGGTACAAAACCAAAATCGTACAAGGCACGCTATTATAGGTGACACGCAACAACTAGGCAATGCCAGGGTAGATATACCAATTACGCTTCCGGACCAGTGGTAAAGCGTAGCAGCCACACCGCCCACCTCGAGCCACACTCCCAAAAATTAAAGGTGTGCACCAATCAATCACAAAGTAATAGAATGGAATACGAAGAAGTGTGTCCGATAAGAGGGGCTACCTTATTAGCCCGTCCATCGCTCCTGTTTTAGCCACCTTATGTAAACTCACGGGAGTCGGGTCTACATACATACCTCCAAGGACGTCGCCACCATCCTACTTCATTGTGGAATCTCCACTGCATACACGGTTGTTAAAGTGGTTTTCGGTATCGATAGAGAGTATGCCCATATCCGATCCCGGTCTCTTTAACAACCAACCATTATTATAACCCGTGGTTATAAATTTCAAAAATGGTTTATATTCCAAATCAGTATAATTTATTTAAACCATCTAAATATGAAGTCGTTATCCTTTCAAATCAAATATTCAATTTCCAAAATTGTAGCATTTTCTAAGTTCATTCATTCCATTATAACAATTTCAAAACATTGTATTTTTCAGAAACGACAGCACGCATAAAGTGCTACAGTAGGTATATTAGTATTTCAAAACAGTCCAATTTCAGCAACTGCAACACTTATAAAATGCTACTGTAGATATAGTGATATTTTAGAAATATTGTACACTTTCAGAAACGGTAGCACTTAGGAAATGCTATCCTAAAACTACAGCATTTTGAAAATGCTAAAAATACAAAACTATGGTTTATTATAACATTTCAGAGACATTATAATTTCAAATTTTCACCATTTTTGACTTATAAAACATATCTCACTTTTCTAAATATTTATTTGGATATCGTGTAACTTATGGTTAAATAAAATAATTTTTTATAAATTATCCAAATTAAACTATAATTCACTTATTAAGTAAATGTACATTATTTTACTTGACTTTTTATCTTAACAAATGACTTAATACTTTATTTAAAATTTCCCATTTCATAAATAAAATAATCTTTTTACTAAGTTAAGCCTAAAAATTTCCATTTTGAAACTAAATTTCAATTTTTAAGTTAAATCTTATTTAAATTACATTTTTAAACCATTTATTTACTTATACCTTTAACTTATAGAAAATCACTGTAACATTTATTTAAATCATTTAAATCCAATTTAAGTGTTCATATTTTAAATTTCAAAAATACTCAATAACTTTCAAAAAATATTTAAAATTAACCACGGGTCTGTATATAATTTTCTAACCTAGGTCAAGTGATACGGATACGTATCATTTCAATCCGTAATTTAAAAATAAAAATCCGAGTTCTATCATTTCAAACCAGCAATCCCAAGTCAAATAAAATGAATAAAAATCGCTTGAGCCTATCATTTTAGCTCATAATGATTTTTTCTTATTCTAATGTCCGTTTGGGTATATATCATTTCAACCATAGTGATCCTATTCTATATGGAACTTGTAGTGTGAGAAACAGTAAATAAAATAAACACTATAGCATAATATAACATATCAGATGATGTAACAGGTTTATAAGCAGATTTTAACATCACATAATCATATCACATGCATATATGAACTTATCAACATAGAATATCAATTACTACATATCCACTTGTCATCGTTTCACAACTATATAAGTACGAAGGTCGAGAGTGATAAACTCACCTTCTAAAGCAGGAGTTAACAATTCAAGATACACAAACAAACTTTGAAAAACACGACAAAGCACGAATGAGATTTGAGTGGATGAAGAGTCAAGATTTAAATTTTGTAAAAAAATAAACAAAAACATACATAAGCAACTATATTATACAAAATAATATAAACCAAAACAATGAACAAATCTAGATCAAGTAGAAACGAATAATGGCTTAACCAATGCAAGTGGCTCGGCCACTTTCAAATAGACTAGACCATCACTAAAACAAGCTCGACCGTCATTGTTTGAGGCATCTAGGCTCGGCTATGGTCAGGTAGAAGCACGACTAGGCTATGGAATATGAAGTGTGGCAACCAAAACTAAGTGAGAAGGCAAAGACAAAATAAAGTGGTGTTATGGGTTCGGCCTAAGGCAAAAATGGCTCGGCCATGAGCTAAACTAGCTCGATCTAGATCCATGGTTGGTCAGGTCAGATCTGGTCACCATTATCTGGTTGTGGCTAGGCGTGGAAAGGAGGAGATGGTGAGGGGATAGGTGGTGGCCGAGGCAAGTAAAGAGGAATTGGGTGCATATGGTGGCTCGGCTAGTGTTTAAAGTTTGTTTTTTTGATGGGTTTTGATCTAGGGTTCACGACCTTGGTGGGGTATGATGGTGAGATGGTGGAGATGGCCGGCGAAAGGTGGTTGTATGGTGGTGGTGATCGGCTGTAGGGTGATGGCCGAGCTTGTTTGAGAAGCAAACCAAAAGGAAAGGGAAAAATAAAATGAAAAAGAAGGAGAAGAAGCCATGAAAACTTACTGTAATATTTTGTTTCAGGAATGCAAATGAGAAAGAGATGAGATGGGAGTGAATTTTTTACGTGAATGGCAAAAGAAGTGGCGGCTAGGGTTTGAAATGCACGGCTAGGAAATGAAGAGGCTAGAAAAGGAAAAGTCATGAATTAAAGAAAAAGAAAACATACGTCTCTTGAATTTCCTAAGCCCAAAATCTAATAAAAATCACATTAAAAGTCCAAACAAAATATAAAATAGAGAATAAAATGTAAAGAAGAAATGAAGTAGAAAAATATAGAATAGAAAATAAATAGATAAATGCTGAAAATAATCGCGTGTACAGCGCTGAAATTTATAAAATTTTAAAAGTATAAAATAGAATTTTCCGAAACGAAAAGCAGCACGAATATCAGAATCAAATACAGTTCCAAAAAAAAGATTAGAAATTAAAAATTCAAATTAATTTTTTCTGTCGAAAGTAAAGTTTGGCAACAGTTGACTAAAATATAAAATTTTCAGAAAATAATTAGTTTATTGTATTTGGAAATTAAATTATAAACAAAAATCCAAAATTACATTGGAAAATTCCAAAATTTCAATTTTAAATGGTTTAAAAATCAAAGTTTCAAATAAATTTGAATTAAAATATTTATTAAAAATTATGGGTTGTTACAATGTACAATATCATTTCTATTAATTCATGTTATTTTACTCTAAACTAAAATAAAAGTTATAGAAATTCTTTAATGGCGGAAGCATAAGAAGAAAAATGGGAAGAAGATACAAAAATGCAAGCTAGAAGAGCCGAAGAAGACTAAAAGCTCTACGTCTTAAAGATATGTTGAGTTATACTCAACCCTTCTAAACCGATTTTATTATATGTATAGGTTCGGTTATATCTAAATGTTTTATGGGGTTCATATGGATTTATATATAAAGATCTAAAGGTTTAATGAATGTTTTATAGAGAGTGAACATGGGATGTTTACATGTGTTTTCTCTACTATATTGATTTTGAAACAGTTAAATAGTATGAGGGGGGCCGTGTCTATGTAGTTTGAACTAAAGAATGAATTGAAAAGGATACCGTGGTGGGCGATTCCAAGTGGTATTAGATAAGAGAAATGTCTAAAGAATGAATACAAAAGAATACCGCGGTGGGCAATTCCAAGCAGTACAAGTTAAGAGCAAACCTTAACGGGAAGCTAAGTAAGATCTTCAGAGGGGCGCAGTACCAAATACTAAAGTAAGGTATATAAGAATTATGTGGGGCGTCGCATCAAATACTTAAAAAGAATGGCTTATATATCAAAAAGAATTTAATGGAAACCAGCTAGGTCTGCGCAGCGTGACATTTTATGCTGAAATTCAAAAATAATCTAAACCTCGACTTGGGTGGGGTCAACGTAGGGTGTGTTGTTGTAAAGAAAATCTACTCCAAAAAGCATTTAATTGAAGAAATAAATAAAAAATAATTTGCGTCAGAAGTTTAGAGTGTTTCACATATGATTGATTAAATAGTTAGGGGGTAACCTAACCTACACTGTGCAGGTTGGTCTCATTATATGTTTTTTTTAGGATAATATTATTTGCACCAGATTTTATGTCTGACCCATATTTTTATTATTTCTTTTTCCATGAACTCATACATACTCATTTCAGTAAGCCGAGTTTATAGGCTTAGGAAGGTTTGGAATAATGTCCACTGTACGAGGACCCAAGACAGAGCTGGAGGCCTTTTAGCTAATAAAGATTTAGTTTCCGCTATATGATGGAGTGCGGGCCGCATATTCATACGTGGATCCAACTTTTAATGATGTGATTTCTATTATATTTGAGCCCTACGTAGGCACACGCCTTGGGAAATTTTGACCAAAACAATTGTAATGAAAATTTAAAAGAATCTTCTTTGTAATGAACAATGATAGTTTGCTCTGTTTACTTATCTCCGTATGCATATTATAATGAACTCACTTTTGTCGTCGAAAGATAATTTTGATGATAACTATAGCATCGTCGATGCTTTTCTTCGGGTTTCAAATATGGGACACTACAGTTTGGTATCGGAGCATGTTAGAGATAGATAAATAAAATAGAGCTAATAAAAGATAAAACTAGTAATAAAAACAAAAACAAACATTCTAGGAAGGGGATGCACACTCACACACAAACTTATGTGGTCTGTATCGTACTTGTATGTTGCTATATATATATATATATATATATATATATATATATATATATATATATATGGGAGATATATATATGTTCTTCTACTGTAATTTCACTTCATATACTTTCTTTTTGATGAAGATGGCTTAACATAAGAAGTAAGATGGATTTGAGAAGTAAATTAGTTATAATAGAAGGGATAAGGGAAAGAAGGGAGATTGAAGGAGTGTAAACCAAAGGAGGAAATGAGGAAAGAATTCTATAATATGTAATGGACTTTCGTATCTTGGGGCAAACTTCCTTGACTTTCCAAATTGTATCACACCCTTCATTGGTGATACCTTAATGAAAACCTTATCTCCAACTGAGAATTCTAAATCCTTGAGCCTCTTATATGCGTAACTCTTCTGTCTTGACTGCGCTTCCTTCATCCTTCATCGGATTAACTCAATCTTTTCTAACGTCTCTCTAACCAAATTTGGACCTAAGATTAATCTGTCTACGATCTCCAACCAACATGTTGGTGATTACAGGGCCTTCCATACAAAGCCTCGAAATGCTCCATTCCTATACTAGTCTGATAACTATTATTATCAAATGTAGATGATCCTACCAAGATCCACCAAAGTCCAATACACAAGCTCTCGGTAGATCCTCGAGTACTTTGTTGACTCTCTCTGTCTACCCATCTGTTTGAGGGTGATACACAATACCCATATTAAGCTTGGTACCTATCACTTCCCGTAGACTCTTCCATAATTCACTAGTGAACAAAGCATCTCTGTCATTGACTATACTTCTAGGAACTCCATGCGGTCTAACTGTGTTCTTCAGGAACAACTTATCTAAAACAGGTGCCGTTTTGGTTGACAAAACTGGAATGAAATGGGCACTCTTGGTCAATCTGTCCGCTATAACCCATATACTTTCATAACCACTATTTGACCTTTACAGCGCGTCTATAAAATTCGTAGATATTGAATCCTATTTCCAAACTAGAATCTTTAAAGGCTGAAGCAACCCACTCGGTTTTTGATGTTTAGCTTTCACTTGTTTACAATTTATACACTGCCTAACCCACAAGCCAACATATCTCTTCATGCCTTCCCAATAGAAGCTCCCCTTCATATCTTGATACATCTTGGTCCCTCCAGGATGAATCGTAAACTTGGACCAATGACATTCTCCAAGAACTTCATTCCTCAAGTCCTCCACATTCGATATACACAACCGTCACTTCTTTCTCAACCATCCTCTTTGGTCAAGGCTAAATTCCTTTAGATCATCGATCTCAGTTCCAACCTCAAGCTTTCTGATTTTCTCAACCAACACTGGATCCTCCTTTTGCTTAGAAGAAAATTTCTCAATCAATATCGGTCGAACTTCTAAACAAGACAACCTACCGGAACTTTGACTAGAACCAACAATCGATCTTAACTGCACATCGCAGCTGATAAAAGCTTCTAAATCCTTCCACTCTGCCAACATAGCTAACACCAAATTCTGATGTTTTCTGCTTAAGAGCATCAACCACTTATTGCCTTTCCTTGGTGTAACTCTATACCAAAATCAAAACAGCCAAAAACTCTAGCCATCTCCGCTGCCTCATATTCAACTCCTTTTGAGATAATAAGTATCGTAAGGACTTATGATCGGTATAAAGCTCAAACCTGTCCCCTAGGAGATAATGTCTCCAAATATTCAATGCAAAGATCATGGCTACCATCTCCAAATCATGAGTAGGATATCTAACCTCATGTGAACTAAGTTGCCTAAATGCATAGGCAATGACTTTACCATTTTACATCAACATTGCTCCTAATCCATTTTCACATGCATCAGTATACACCACTATTCCTTGGTTTTCGCCTGGAGCTACTAGCACGGGTCATTTGTTAACCAATGCTTTAAATTGAGGAATGCTTCCTCACATTTTCCGGACCAAATAAGTCTTACTTCATTCCTGTTAGCTTAGTTAAGGGTGCTGCTATCCACAAGAAATCCTTAATGAATCTTCGGCAGTAGCCAGCAAGTCCAAGAAAACTCGTGATCTCAATCACCGTCTCTGGTCTCTTCAAATTATTCATGGCTTCAATCTTATCTGGATCGATTGATAATCCTTCCTCTGAAACCATGTGTTCAATAAATTTTACTTCTTTCTTCCAGAAATGACACATGGTAAACTCTGAAGTACCACTCTAAGATGAACTTCATGCTCTCTCTCATCCTTAGAGTAGACTAGAATGTCCTCTATAAACAATGATAAAAACCTATCCAAATGCTCTCGGAAAACTCGGTTCATCAAATCCACAAAGAAAGCAGGTGCATTCGTTAATCCAATGGCATCACCAACTACTCATCTGAACCATATCTAGTTCGAAATGATGTCAAAGGAATACTATCCTCCGCCAGTCATAGCTGATGGAAATCTATCACCAGATCTAACTG
This sequence comes from Allium cepa, assembly GCA_030765085.1. NCBI lineage: Eukaryota > Viridiplantae > Streptophyta > Magnoliopsida > Asparagales > Amaryllidaceae > Allium > Allium cepa. The sequence goes on from CM060939.1 coordinate 258,184,526, forward strand.
GAAAACACTTTGGCTCCACTCAACCGATCAAATAGATCATTTATTCTGGGCAAAGGATACTTATTCTTAGTTGCCCTTTCGTTTAACTTACGATAGTCGATACACATCCTTAACGACCCATTTAGTTTCTTCACGAACATTATGGCCGCTCCCCAAAGCAAACTGCTTGGTCTAATAAAACTCCTTCCTTCAAGATCCACTAGCTGCACCTTAAATTCTTTCATCTCAGTTGGTGTCATCGTGCTAGGTGGTCTACTTACAGATTTGGCTCCTAGCACAAGATCTATTCTAAGCTCAAAAACTCTTTTTGGTGGTATCCAGTGACTGGCTCAAAGACATCTGCAAACTCTCTTGCTACCCAAACCTGATTTAACCCATTTGTTATCTCCATAACATTAAGCAAAGCACTAGCACTCTGGTCGGTATTCTTACTGAGTATATCATTCGGTTATGGCTATTAGGGTGTCTAGGTGATATTTCCTTATCCTGGCAAAATATTCTAGCCTCATACCTACCCAACCAGTCCATACCCAAAATGATTCTAATATCTACGAAATCAATAATATGCAATCGCAGGTAAACTTATGATCTAACAAGTCAAGTTCTAACTGGTCACATCTTATCCTTAGAGTTGCATACCCTCTGGTTGGATTCACAACTCTTAAGGAAGTAATTAGGTAGGTGGGTTCTAAGCATAATCGATCAACAAGCACTGAGATATAAATGAATGTTATACCCTTGTACCAAAAAGTACTCTAACTGGAATGCTCTGAATCAAAAGCGTTCCTTCCATCACAGTATTTCCTTTATCAGCTGCGGTAGGCCTGGTTGGTCCTATAGCAAAAACCTTTCCTTTGTCCTCCCTAGCTGGCTTTGAAGACTGATTCTTGTAATGTCCAACTTGATCACAGTTGAAGCACTTGACTTTCTTCTTACTTGCAGCTTTCTTTGCATTTCCCAACCGACATTCATTAGTAAAATGACCCTTCTTATCAAACTTATAGCAAACTACCTCAGCCTTTGGCTTCGTAGCAGTATCTTCCTTCTGGACTCCCTTCTTTTTAAAGAACTTCCTCTTCTTCTCATGAGAAACCTGAGTTTCCACTGACTTCTCTTTAGGAAACTCAAGAACTAATTCCGCACGGCGAATGGCTATCTTCACCACTATATTACAAGGATCACATAGGTGTGTCATCTAGCATGCTCGGGCCTCAATCCCTTAATGAATCTCTTATTCCTTTTGATGTCAGTATTTACAACAGGGTATCCATATCAAGACAACTCTTCAAACTTAGTAGCATACTCGATTACAAACATCTCTCCTTGCACTAAATCCATAAACTTCCCTATCGGCTAATACTTAGCAAATTTAGATACAAACTTATGCTCAAATCTCTTTTTAAAATCATCTCAAGTTGAATGCTCTTCTGGAACTCCGGCGGTGACACTATTCCACCAATGTAGCGCTGATCCCTGCAACTGTCTAGAGGACAACCTCCTCTTTTTCCCATCATTCAGACCCAAATCAGTAAATATATGCTCATAATACAATGGCCAAATTCTGAACCTCTATGGCACTCTTCGTTCCTAAGAATGGCTTCTCCCTTAAACTGGCATAATCTCTACTCAGCAAAACATAATTATTCCTAACTAGAGCCACAGGATTAGCTCCTACATTTCTAGTAGCTCCAACAGCTCCTGCTTGCAGCAAACCAACAAATAACTGATACATCACCCCCATATCTACTGGTGGATTTCCAGCACTCACATTGGCATCATCATTTTGATTACTAGCATTAGCCTATCGACACGGGTTCCTTCTAGTAGTGGGTCGAACATTTCCATTAGTTATGGTGCTTCCTCCATCAAGATTTCATCTTCCGTTTCCTGCTTCTATATCTCCTTTCTCATAAATCTGCATATGAACCTTAGTAAGATACAGAAGAATGGTCTAGAGAGAAGGGGGATACGTACTTATATATATATATAGCAAATACAAGTACGTTACTATAGAGTTAACCCGAACCCCAATCTTATTATCTAATTCATTGGATTATGTTTGGAAAATCTTTTAGATTTTAAGTTTCTTTTAAAGTTTCATAAACCATGCTCTGATACCAACTTGTAAGATCCCCTTACTTAGAGACCGAAAAGTAACAGATGCTGTAGTCATCCATAGTTATTAATCCTCGATGACCAAATATGACGATATTAGATACATTGATACACAGAAATACAAGAATATGGAAAAAATTAAGCAACAAAAAAATTCCACATTCAATTTAAAAATATTCTGAATTGATTACATAATCCCAGTTCGTAGACCACGTTTAGATAACATATAATTATTACAAAATATGCCAAGAGTGTCATATAAAGATGCCTCCTTGGTAGATTAGAGTATATAAATAGGCAAGAGAAAAAATTTGCCTTTACAAACAAAACACACAGTAGAAATAAATGAACTCTAACAACAAGTTTGCCTCCTGCACATCTTCGAAAGCTTTATTCATCTAAAAGAACACCTGGAAACTGTAACTCTCAACCTACTCAAAATAAATTGAGTACCCGAGAGTTAAGGAGAAAACAAAAACTTCGAGTAGACATAATGCCTAGTATGAATAATAATTTACCATCTCAAACCATTTAGATATCTAGTGAGACCACGCCGCTTAGCGGAACGGATTTTCCCTTCACTAGTATCCTAAACATTTATAAAACCATATAATGTGCTCCTGCATCCACATTGGTTAAAACATAGTATTGCAAAACATTATGATGATATGCAAAATAAGTAAATTAAATCTAGATTACCAGTCCCCATTCACTTTGACTATCTGTCTTAATTTTAGTTTCTAGGATTACTATTAACCTATCAAATGTTTATGGACTATCTGTCCAATATCATAGTTTTCATGGGATCACTAAGAACCTATTAGTAACTTCAATATTTTATCTCTTATCCTAGTTTTCATAGGATAACTAGGAACCTATTGACTAACTTTCAATATATTAATCCGGATTTAGTTTTTATGGGCTAACTACAAACCTACTAGCCTCTGCCAGTATCAAGTCATAGTTTTCATGGGCTAACTATGAACCTATTGGCCCCCTACCAATATATTTTATTATACATAGTTTTCATGGGCTTACTCTGAACCTATTGGCCCTGCAAATATCTTTAATTAAGATTTTAACATTTTTAAGTTATATTCACTACTGGGTCAACCTAACTGGTTATTCTGTCCTTCCCTAAAGTACTGTTACGGTTAAGTACAATGTGAATAAGCATATGAAGAACTAATACTTCTAAAATCTTTAGTTATGCCATGGTATTTCCTTTTTAAAAGTTAGATTGGGTTATTTGTTTTGAAACTTTAACACATCAACTTCAAAACCTCTGGATAACCTCCGTCGAAAGCATAAACTTCTTTTCAAAACATAATAAACATACCTTCCGAAGTCCTTGTTAAATATTCACTTTCGAAACCAATGGTACCTTTCGATGGTATCAAAATATTCTCTAAAACATAGCTTCGAAACAAATAAAGTGCCCTTTTGAAAGCATTGGGTTTACTCTTCAAAAACATTCTTTGGGTCAAAAAATTATATACAAAAGTACCTCTTTTGATACCAATTATAAAATTGTTTTGGGGAAAAAGTTGACGGTGTCGAAACATCTAGTCGAAAGCAACCACCTTTTAAATTAAAACATCAAAGGATGGATTTGAAACCTCCTTTAGATTCCATTGCCTTCGAGACCCCCAACCCTTCGAAAGCATTCAGGAAAAAGGCTTAGTTTAAGTTAAAACAAAGAGAACCCTTCGACATCAAATATGGCTTCAATACAGTCGAAATAAGAAAATTTACGGCCGGGTTTCAACTTGGTCGAAACTAATTCTTTCGAAAGCTCTTATTTAAGGAGAAAGGTACCCTTCGAAAGCTATTTATAAAGTCCCTTTTGAAAGCATAACTTCGACTATGTCGAAAGCTTTAAGTAAAACAAGGCTGGAATTCACTTTTGAAAACAAACTAAGGTTTTGACTCTAAAGGGTATCGACTCAGTCGAAAGCCATAAAAAAACTAGGCACGCGCTTATCTTTTAAAAGTGAACCTCGGTTTCGACCTTGATGAAAGCATTGCTCTTGACACCCTACCTTCCGCTACTTACCCATTCACTTCATACCAATTCCATTGATACCATATGCATTGGTTTTGATGCTATTGATGCAGAGGTAAAGGAGTTGAAAGATGCCTTCGAATTAGGCGGAACATCCTTTTTCTGAAACGCTGATTCATAGCTAATTAGACAATTACTTTATAACTAACCTGCCTGTTATAATTCGTTGATTGGTTACTTTAAAACTTTTCAAATACTTTACAATTAGAAACTACTGCATTAATTTAGATCCAAATCAAAGAAATATAACATTTAGTCCCTTCTATATGACCAAATCAACATTTACAGAAAAGTTCCTCTTTAACAATTATTTATTTTTCCTAATAAATCAACTAGGAAAAATCCCCAAAAATCACATAGATTTTGTCATGTAATCAAACATATTAAAATTTCAAACCCAATTTATTCCTGAAATGCTTAAAATAAATTTTAAACCCAATTATACCATATTTTCTTTTGGAAATTCATAATACATTTTCTATAGCTCGGAAAATTCTAAAAATAAAAAATCATCTCCAAAATCATGTTTTTCATAACATAAAAATTTTCCATAGCAATCTAAAATCACAAATTCTTGGTTTTACATCAAAAACATGCAAATTCATATGTTTATGAATTAAAATAAATCAACATAATATAGCTCAAGAACATCATCATCCATATTATCATAAAAACAAACTTAATCGTAAATCGAAAACCTTATAATCATAGAATAAAATAGAGATGGCATGAGATTATTATTCGCTTTAGGTATGATAAGGAATATGAGATTTGTTGTTGTTTAATCCTTCCTAGCTTTGATCGTTCGCTTTAGATTGAATTTTCCTCTTTTCCTCTTTGTTAATGGTCGGCTATATTTTAGTTTTTGATTTGCGTTTGTAAAGATGAGAAATGAAACATTAATGGGCAAGGGTAAGAAGTGTATAACCGGGTATGATATGGAGGCTATTTTACTATTGTGCCCATGTGTAATTTAATTAGTTTAATAACCCAATTAAAATCCGTTTACTTTATTAATAAGCACGGCCTTATATATGGTTTATTCAAACCTCAATCCCTTTATTATAATTAATCTATTTAATTTATTTAATTAAATTTCTTGAATAATGTTATCAAAAATTAGGGATGTTACAAATGCCAAAGGGGAAGGGTGCAGTTGTTAATACTGAAGATGCCATTGCAGAAGTAATCTGTTACAACTGTGGATATATGGGATATTATGCTTTGGAGTGGCCTCTGCCTAAGAATGTTACGAGGGTGAAGTGCTTCAAGTGTCATAAGATAGGACATCTAAATAAGACTGCCCAGAGGTTAAAGCAAAGTATGCTTGGAGGGACCAAAGGAAGGGCCATTTGTAGAGTAGAGATGTAAGAAGAAATTCTTAGAATGTATGGTTTATTTCTAGTATTTCAGCTAGAGTACTGCTTGATACTGGAGCTACACATTCTTTTATAGTTAAAGATTTGGTGGATAGACTTAGGTTAGGAGTCACCTATTTAGTCACATTCGTAAGTGTAGAAAACCTGATAGGAGGGTATGCCATTTTCGGATTGAGATGCACTGACCTAGATGTTGAGTTAGGCAGGTGTAAGTTTTCTCGTAATCCTACGTGTTTTACTTCATAAACTTCGAAGTTATTTTAGGGATGGACTGGTTGGAAAGGTATAGTGCTAGAGTGCACTTTGTCGAGAGGATAATCACTCTGAGTCATTATGACTTAAGTGGTAGAATGTATGTATGTTTGGAAGAATGTGAAGTAGTGCTCAAGGGTGATTTATATGCGTTAGCTTCTAAGGAAGAGGATCTAGGAGAAGTACGAGTAGTGAAGGAGTTCGGGGAGGTGTTTGAATTGGTTTCGGGGCTGTCACCCTTGAGAGTGGTAGAGTTCTGCAGTGACTTACTACCAGGAACTGAAATATATGGTCGACCTATAAGTGGAATGCCTTCAATAGAGATAGAGGAGCTTAGGAATCAGTTGCTAGAGTTAGAAGGAAAGAGCTTTATAAGACCAAGCAGCTCACCATGGGGAGTAGCGGAAGTATTTGTAAAGAAGTCCAATGGGTCTTTAAGACTATGTGTAGAATATTAAAAGCCGAATGAGTGGGCGGTGAAGAATCGATATCCTTTTCTAAGAATAGATGAAATTTTTGACTAGTTGAGTGGAGCTAAGGTGTTTTCACAATTAGACTTGGCTATAGGGTTCCATTAACTGAGAGTTGCGGAGGAAAGTATTCCTTTGACTGCATTCATAACTAGGTATGGTTCTTTTGAGTGGTTGTTTATGCCATTTGGGCTACCAATACGCCTGCATTCTCCATAGACTTGGTGAACAAGATCTTTTGAGATAAACTGGCCAGATATGTTTTGAAGTTAATTGATGATATTTTAGTGTACTCTAAGAATGAGGAGGGCATAAAGCTCACCTAAGGCTTGTGTTGGAGACGTTGAGACAACATAAGTTGAAGGTGACATTTCATAAATGTCATTTTTGGGATAAGGGAAGTGAAACTCCTAGGCCATGTAATTTTGGAAGAAGGGTTAGCAGTAGATCTAGAAAAGGTAGAGGCAGTAATTGGGTGGAAGAGACCTAAAACTATGACTGAAGTGCGAAATTTTCTAGGATTTGGTAGTTATTATAGGAGATTCATTAAGGATTTCTCTTGTATAGTTGCACTGATGACTAAGATAACTAGGAACGGAGAGCAAATTGTTTAGGTGCAGGCGCGTGAGAAGGTATTTCGAGAATTAAAGTATAGAACGAAAAATGCGCCTGTGTTAGTAATACTTGAAGGGAATGATGGTATTACTGTATATACTGACGCATTAGGATTTTATTTTGATGCATCATTAATGCAAAAGAGCAAAGTAATTGCTTATGCATTTAGGTAGTTACGAAATCATGATGTTAGGTATTTAATGCATTATTTGGAGTTGGCTACAATAGTTTTCAGTTGAAGATTTGGAGACATTCTCTCTTGATGTAGAGGTTTGAGTTATGTATTGACTATAAGTCCTTGAGATATTTATTTTCTCAAAGGGAGTTGAACATGAGGCAGTAAAGATGGTTAGTGTTCTTAGCATCTATGATTTCAGGATAGAGCATACCCTAGGAAAAGGCAACAAAGGAGTTGATTCCTTAAGCCAAAGATAATAAACTTGTGTTTTGGCAATGTTAGAAGAATAGAATGCGTTAGAAATGTTGTTTCTGTGCAACGTGCAATATCTTTCTGGTGCAGGATCAAGCAGCATAAATAGGATAGTAGCATGCTTAGAAGTTAGGCCTGTGTTGATAGAAAGGATTAGAAGTTAGGCCTGTGTTGATAGAAAGGATAGCTTAACTGTAGAGGAATGATAAATTCTGCATAAACACATTAAGGACTTTGGACTTAGGAGTCGAGGCAGTGGAACGAACTGAAGGGTTCGTATGGATAAGAAAGGAGTACCACAGAAGATGGCTAGTTGTATGTTTCGAGTACCGGAGAACTATGGAAGGAAGTTTTGGACGAATGTCATCATTCAAAGTTTACCATATATCCTGAAGGTCAAAAGGTTTACCGAGATATGAATAGGAGTTTCTTTTGGGAATGAATGAAGAAAGATGTAGGAGAGTATGTGAGAAGATATCTTACATGCCAAAAAACGAAGGCAGCATCAGAAGCCAAGTGGGCTTCTGCAGCCTTTAGAAGTTCTAGTATGGAAATGAGATTCGGTATCTATGGACTTCATAGATGGATTGACAAGGACAAGGAACAAAACCATATGGGTTATAGTTGATAGACTGACAGAATGTGCCTATTTCATTCCAGTGAAGGTTAATAGAACTGTACTGAATTTAGCATAAATATATATATATATATATATATATATATATATATATATATATATAAATATAAAGATGATAGTGAAACTACACGGGGTGCCAAACACTGCTATTAGTGAACAAGATCCGCTATTCACTAGAGAATTTTGGAGAAGTTTGCAGAAGGTGTTGGGTATAAAATTATGCATGAGTACTGCGTGCCATCTATGGATAGATGGATAGACTGAGAGGGTCAATAAGGTCCTAGAAGATTTGCTGAGAGCATGTATTTTAGACTTCAGTGGATCTTGGGGAGATTACATACATCTGGTAGAGTTCTCGTATATAATAATAGCTACTAGAGCAGTATTGGGATTGCTCCATTTGTGGTTTTGTATGAAAGGCCATGTAAGTCTCCTGCATGTTAGTTGGAGCAAGAGATAGGGTTGTTTTAGGACCACATGTGGTGAAGAATGCTACTGAGAAGGTAAATCTAATCTGAGCGAGGATGAAAGTAGCATAGTCTGAGTAAAAGAGTAATGCCGACACAAGGAGAAAGGACCTAGAGTTTGTAGAGATGATCAGGTGCTCGTGAAGGTTTCTCCGATGAGAGGCGTGATGCATTTCGGGAAAGCTGGGAAGTTAGCATCCAGATACGTAAGGCCGTTTCCGATCATATAAAAGATTGGGAAGGTGATGTATATGGGGGATCTACCTAGTGTATTTGTAGGGATTTATATTGTACTTCAAGTATCATGTCTTCGAAAATGCGTTATAGACCAGAGAGCAGTAGTTGATCAGAGAGCAGTAGAAGACTTGGTTATTAAACCAGATATGGCTTATATGTGCAGACCAGTTCGAATAGAGGATCGGGACGAGAAGAGACTTCAGGACAAGTTAATGAAGCCAGTATGTGTTCAGTGAAGCGTAGATCAGGAGGACTTCATGTGGGAAATGGAGGATAAGCTTAGGAGGAGCTATCTAGAGCTGTTTGTCACAGATTAGCGCAAAAACTATGTACAAAGTGGTGATAATGTGGACCATATATATGATATTAAGGTTGTTTGCTATATTAGTAGGAAGTAGTAGTGCATTATATGTATGCATGGATTGGTAATTCATGGGGATACTTAGGGTAAGCATAAAGGAGAGGACTAGTCTCTAGTCGACCTTAACTAAATTTCACGGTGAAATTCCTTTAAGGCGGGGAGACTGTAATAATCCTAAAATTTTATAATTAATTGAATAAACTAATTAAAGGAAAAAGGCAGGTTAAACAAAAAGGGGAAAGGAAATGAATTAATAGAAGCAGGTATGAGGACCCAGGCCTAACTTATTATGCTATAATATACAATACCCATTTCTATTCATTCTTTTAATTTTACTTAAAACTAAAATAAAATTTAGAGAAACTCTTTAATGGTGGAAGCATAAGAAGGAAAATAAGAAGAAGATGCATAAACACAAGCTAGAAGAAACTAAAGAAGACTAAATGCTCTACATCTTAAAGATCTAGGTGAGTAATACTTAACCTTTCTAACCGATTTTCTTATATTTATAGGTTTTGTTTAGATCTAAATGATTTATGTGTGATGGGGTTCATACTGTTTTACATGTAAAGATCTAAAGGTTTAATGAATGTTTTGGGGAAGGATGAGTGAATATGGGATGTTTACATGTGTTTTCTCTACTTTAGTTATTTCAAAACTTAATGGAAATTTTATGTAATGTTTAAATAATGATTTAAAGTGGGTTTTTGGTTTGAGGATTTTCCTAAGCTTATATAATTTTATATTAATTTTTGAAGTTGTTTAACTTGAAAACAACAAATGAACTATTCTTAATAAGCACAAAATATATACTATGGAAGAATAGAGTTCAAAAATTTTAGACAATTTTATCTAAATTTTCTATGAGAATATTAAAGATTTAATATCTAAGTACTACGCTAGGGTAAAGGTATACTGCGGGGGACGCAGGGGAATAAAATCTATGGAAAAGTATACTAGCAGAGCTTAGGAAAAAGGGGGACAAGAGAGAAATTGTCTGCTGAAAAGAACATTGCAAATACCAGAAAGTGAAATAAGATCCAATGGGATAATGACACATGTAAAGGCATTGTCAGAGATGCAGAGTTGTCGGGTAACGTCATTGGGCAGTAGCTCTAAATTCATAAGGAAGAGTACTTAATAAGTAAAGTATTTGAGTACTAAATATAAAGGAATCATAATGCGCTAATATTTAGAGAAGGCAGTTAATATGTAAAGTTTAGAGCGTACTGCATGAGTTAAGGGAACCACACTAAAGGGGAGAAATGTATAATACTTATGGGACTCCAGGAGAGGCTAGGTCAAAATGGGGAAGGGATCTTGCATTAAAATGAAAAGACAAAGTTGGAAAGGCTATTGAAGCTATGAGTGACGCTCACTGAATACACACCCAAGAAAGGTGAGGAGAAGCATTCACATTCCAGGAACTGCGATGGGAAATCCAAGTAGTTCCAAACTAAACAAATGTTTAAAGGCTGCATGTGGGTTTCTTCGCGGTCTACTGCGGTGGGGTGGTCCCAAGTAGTTTGAAAAACAAATAAATAAATTACCACTGTAGGGTGACGCCAAGCAGTTATGAAATTTAGTAATAAAAATAGAAGGATTGTAGGTACCTATTTCTTTGCAATCCAAGGCTTAATTAACTAAATAGTTAAATACTATGAGGGGGCTGGGTTTAAGCAGTTTGAACTAAAGAATGAACTTACAGGAATATTACGGTGGGGGATTCCAAGTTGTATTAGATAAGAGAAATTTCTAAAGAATGAATTCAAAAGAATACCGTGGTGGGTGATTCTACGAAATACCAGTTAAGAGACAAACCTTAATGGGAATCTAAGTGAGCTCTGCATAGAGGAACATTACCAAATACTAAAGTAAGGTACATATGAATTGTGCAGGGCGCTGCGTCAAATAATTTAAAATAATGCTTTATTGATCACCGAAGAATTTATAAAGAAAACCAGTTGGGTTTGCATAGAGAGCGAAGTATTTTACACTTGGATTCAAAAACAATCTAAACCTCGACTCGGATGGGGTCAGTGTAGGAAGTGTAGTGTTTTATACTTAGATTCAAAAACAATCTAAACAAGGATTCGGGGGGGGGGGGGGGGGAGGGGGTTAGTGCATAATGTGAAGTACTAAAGAGATCTACTTTAAGGAAGAATTTAATTGAAGATGTAAGTAAGAAATATTTGGTGTCAGAATTTTAAAGTGTTTCACATATGATTGTTCGGTGTAGGTTAGTCTCACTATATGTTTGTTTTTGGAGACAGTGTTATTCACACTAGACTTTATGTCTAATCTGTGTTTTTATTATTGTTTTCTCCATAAACTCATGGGTAGTCATTGTAGTAGGCTGTATTTATGAGATTAAGTAGGATTTGGAATAATGACCGCGGTACAAGGACTAAAGACGGAGCAAGAGGCTCTTTAGCTAGTAAAGAGTTAGTTTACACAGTATGATGGAGTGTGAGCCTCATCTTTATATATGGACCCGGTACTTTATAATGTTATTTTCAATTATATTTTACTCCTATATGGGCATGGGACTTGAGAACTTTTGACCAAAGCAATTTAATGAAAATTGAAAAGAATATGCTATGTAATGAACAATTTTAGTTTTTTGTTTACTTATCTATGTATTCATATTACATTGAATTCACTTTCGCCGCTGGAAGATAATTTTGGTAATGATTGTAGCATCATCGACGTTCATCTTTGGGCTCTAAGTGGGGGACGTTACAACAAATCCAATAGTCCATTTGATGATACATATCCAACATATGGGATTGTTGGTAACCTCGGAGGAAGTGATGGGATGATATTTCCCACTATTTTTGACTGATCTGGCTGCAATGTCACAAACTTGACAATGAGTCCATCAGTACGTGAACCAAGTTAATAGAAAGATTTATGAGCTAGTTTATATTTCACATGGTACAAACAAGAAATGTGATGAAATTTTCAAATGTGAAGTAGAGAGAGAATGAGACTTTGCAGAATTATTTGATCAGATTTGATGAAGCAGCTACTACAGTTCAGTAACTAGACCAGTCGATAAGTGTTATAGCGGTGGTTGCCGGAGTTAAAAATAACACAAAGTTTAAAAATGCTTTCAAAAATGATCCTCGAGTAGTCCTTGCATATTTTAATACCAGGATGAAAGATGTTTGTGCTAGGTAGACTTATAAATCGAGAACGGTGAAGTTAATGTTATGGAAGACGGAGGACCTGTGAGAAATGCGGATTAAGGATCTTAAGGCTAAGGATAAACACTAGAGTGGGTGCATAGTGTTTTAGAGAATTGTTAAATCTTTTTGAGTTTTTGTTAATTTAAACACAAATGTATGCAATATTCAGACACAGATATGACCACAGAATCAAACACAAATGCAAATATAAAGTAAAAGCATTAAAGGAAAGAACATACCGGATTTTATACTGGTTTGGAGTTACCCTACATCCAGTCCCGCACACAAGTACAGATTTCCTTTCAAAAATAATCTTTACAATTACACCCCCGATTTCAAGGCAATGAGGTACACCCTCCAGAATCACAATCCTCTGGGTAGAGATACTTGATTTCCTGGGCAATAAGTTCACCTAATTGATTTCCCAAGGCTACAATCATACCTTATCTCGCTTGATCGATTTCCAAGGCTACAATCACACCTTATCTCGCTAAGTTGATTACAAAAAGCCTATAACTCTAAATAGCATTGAGGATCTTGTTGAGATAGTGATAGAGAATCAAACCAAAGATAATCTAGTTATATTCAATGATGATTTCGGCAGAGTAATGATAAGAATTTGTATGTAGAAATGTGGAAGAAGAAGAGGAGTGAAAAACTAGAAAAACTGAATTGAAATTCGTTGAAACTAGCCCCTCTTTATAGAATAACAACAGCCATGTCCATTTGTGAAGAGTTATGACGAATAGACACTTCTTTTGAAATTTAAATTTTAAACTCAACTGACACCATGTCGACATGGGGTACTTGAGTATGTCGACATCCAAAAGGGATTTTTGATGTTTTGATTTTCTTTGAAAATAACCTTTATTTTATATTAAAACTATTTTAAACTTTATAAATATACTTGACTATAATTAAAATACATAAATAATATATATATATAGAATTTTACTATAATTTTATATTTAAATCTAAATATATAAATATTAAAAAATTAAATATGCTTTTATTTGAAATGATAGTTTAAAAACAAGGATAATTTGATTTTGATATTAAAGATTATTTTGAGGCTAAAAGTATTTGAAATCAGGATAGATGTTTTTGATGCTTTTAAAAGGAAGGTTTTGAAATCATTTTGAAAACAACATATAATTTTGAAAAATCATTTTGAATAAAAAGCTAGCGGATACAAAACAATGTTCCACTAGATTTTTCGTAGGTTCCATCCTACTTAGGGTTCCATCCCTTTAACGAGCTCGAAGTGGATTCCATTCCCCGAATAAATTGGATTTTAAGATGCCAGTGCTTTTCTAGGAGTTTTAACAAAATTTCTAATTAAAGAATAAATTACTTGAATTCTTGAACTCCTGATAATCTTGATACTCATGAGTCTTCAATCTTGATATCTTGAATATTTATACTGTACATTCTTCATTCTTGTTACCTGCATGGTTAAATCCTGCATATACATATATATCTAAACCTATACTGTTAGTATTTATATTTTATAATCTATTCTAAGGATGTTGTCATCAAAACCATCACCTCACAGACAATCAATCTCCCCCTTTTTGATGATGACAACCTTTGTTTATAAAATATTACTTCTATCCTAATAACTCCCCCTTAATCTATGCCTAACTACCCTATTTTATACTTCTCCCCCTATGTCATCAACAAAAACTAAATCTAAACTATATAACACCAAACTATAGAACTCCCCCTAAATCTAATACTCTATGACATGTGATTATAATGATAGTGTTATCATAAATAATCAACACTTAGATCTAATAATAAACCTAATCCTAAACTACTAAATATTCTAAGTATATATAATAACCATAGAGTTATTAATATGGAAGAACACATATAAGAATATAATTTATTTATTAATTATATAATTATATTTACATTTTGGTGGGAAACGTAAGAAGAAACATACAACAATGGTAAAGAAAGAGAAAAAACTAATGTATGTTTTTGAACATAGAAGATCTATGAATCGAACAGTTTGGATAGTGGAAACAAAAATTTCTAGGTTGTTCGACAATATTCCCATCTTTGTCAAAACACACTTCTCCAACGCACACGACTTTGTCGTCATCCTCCGCATGCATATCTTTCATGGGTTCTTCTTCTTCTTCTTCACCGGCCTCTTGTACATGATCTCCTGAAGAGTCTTCTTCAATCAAGATTAGGTAAGCATGATTGTCCATTAGAAATTTTTGCGAATTCCCAAGGATTTTGCCTTACCTTTCTTGTTCCTTGGCCATTCGAAGTTGCATTACTTTAATTTTAGTCATTAACTGCAGTGTATCCTTTAGAGAATCCTCCATTTTAGTTACACGAGCGAGAGTAGTACGTTGAAATGGACCAGACGTAGGAGAGGGGAACGAAAAGGTTGATTTTATGTTTGATTTGGAAGAGGAGACCATTGATTATTTGATTTCAGAGAAAAGAACAGAGAGATAAAAGAAAGGATGAATAAAATTTCGAAAATGTGAAGAATATATAACCAATTATTTGAATTTTGGTGGGAAAAATTTCAAAACTTAAAAAACGTTGTATGTCGACATAGGGTAGAGGGGTACGTCGACATGGTTCTTGAATTTTTGCATTTTTAATTTATTCTGAATTAATTTTTAATTATACTTTGTTTATTTATATTTTATATTTTAGTTATTGAACAAATACCTAATTCTCTTCTTAATTTAGTAAATGTAGATTCATTTAATGGTTTTGTTAAGATATCAGCAATTTGATTCTCAGAATTGATATAATCTAGAGTGATTACTTCCTTACTTATCTTATCTATGAGAAAATGATGTCTGATATCAATATGTTTAGTTCGAGCATGTTGAGTAGTATTTTTGGATAAATTTATCGCCCTCGTATTATCACAGTAAACTGGTGATTTTGAAAATTTTAAACCATAATCTTTTAAAGTTTGTTGCATATTGTTTGCGCCAAAATTGGTCACAAACCCCAAGTGTTGTGAAAGCACCAGTGTATGAATATAAATCAACAATATTCAAACACAAATCACAGAGTTAAGCAAGCAACAGGTAGCCATTTAGAAATAATGAACTAGAACACACGATTTATAGTGGTTCGGCTATCTCCGACCTACGTCCACTTCAAAGGTTTTTTTCTTTTTATTGATGTTCTTCGCTGATTACAGATGATTACAGCGGATTACAATGGATTATAGCTCTAAAATTCGAGTACAACGGTAGTAGTGAAGTGCACAGTAGAGTCTGGTAGAGTCCGGATGCTTCAGAATCAAGATCCCCTTTTTCTGAATGACCTGGGGCTTTATTTATAGCTGTAGGAGGCTGATATTTCTCCTAAAAACCCGGTAGACCACTTCTGGCACGTGAGGCGGCCCATATGCCCGGCCTCAGCAAATTTTGGCCCACGTTGGATCGATTCGAACTCCATTCGAATCGATCAAGAAATCATCCAATTGAGATGAAATTTGGCGTGGGCATTCTTCAACATATATGTAAGCTTCTGTAAAAATTTCATTGCATTTGGACTTGTAGATCTCAAGATATGGTCGATTCGAATTGCTATTCTCGAGCAGGTTGCTTGCTTCGACTCGATCCCCTTCGAATCGATGGGTTCGACTTGATGGCCTCACGCCCTTTCGTGACGACGTGGTGCGCATTCTTCGTGTCGATCCTCTATTTACTCCGAGTTGACTGGGTCGACTCCGTGTTTTTGCCGCCTTGACCTAGTGGATACGAAGGCTTCGTTCACAAAAGGTATTCGAACGGAGGTATGTTCGAATCGATTGTGATGTGCATTAGTGGATGGATTCGAACACACCCTCTTCCATGGATTCGAAGCAAGGACACTGGATGGATACGAAGCAGGGTGAAATCGTGGATTCGAAGGATTTTGTTATGTTGGATTCGAACAGGGTAGGCGTGAGACCAACTCGCTTCTAATCGATGCGAACGCAAATGGAGGCGAAGCAATCTGATGGAGTCGAACAAATGGATTCGAACAGAGGTTGCACCGATGGATTAGAACAGTACTTTCGCCTATGGATTCGAACGAACAAGGGTTATCTTTCCCAAGTTGAATCCATCATAACTTGAGCATACGAACCCAGATTGACTTGAAACTTGAGATGCTGACTTTTATGATCTTTCTTGTCATGTCCTGTCAATTGTGGCCCGATCCGGACTCCGACAAAATTCATCGATATCCATGGTTATCCTGCAATGTACATTTGATATTCAAGAATAATAATCATCGATTCTCAGTAAATTTTGGATATCTCAACTTTGCCAAAAGTTGGGATAACACATATATATTACTTGAGAATAAGCCAAAGCAGCAGAAATATTTTCTGCTTTAGTTATTGATAAGAAACCGTGTTTTGCTTTTTACTAAACCAGGAAATCAGAGAATGCCACAAAAAGTGAAAGTTCCACTTGTACTCTTTCGGTCTGATTTACTACCAGCATAATCAGCATCATAGTAAGATATTAAGTCAAAGGAATCATTTTTTGGATAGAATAAGCCATAATCAGAGGTATGTTTGACATATCTTATGATATGTTTTATGGCTTTTAAGTGGATCTCTTTACGTTGGGATTGATATCTTGCACAGAGACAAACACTATGCATGATATCAGGTCTACTAGTAGTAATATAGAGTGGTGATCCAATCATTCCTCTATATAACTTTTGATCTACATCTTTCGAGAGATCTTATTTACTAAGGTACTCATTGGTTGCCATGGGAGTGGGTTTTCCACTTGCAGTAGTCAAACCAAATTTATTAATTAGGTCTTTAGCATATTTTTCTTCAATAATAAAGATACCATTATCTAATTGTTTTATTTGTAATCCTAAAAAGAAATTTAATTTTATATCCTTTATCGCAAAGTTGACTTATACTTAGCAGATTATGTTTCAGATTTTTAACTAGCAAAACATTAGAAATAATAGGAGTTTCAGATTTACCGACTTTGCCGATGCCAAATACATATCCTTTTGAATTGTCTCCAAAGTTAACCAGTCCTCCGTCTTTGTATATTATATCATTTAACATATCTGGATTTCCAGTCATGTGTCTAGAACATCCACTATCGAGTATCCATTTGTCCTTTCTGATCTACACAATTTGTCCGTTGTGTATTGATTCCTCAGTAGCCAAAAAGCATGATTCCTGTACATCAAACAATTTTGGTAGACAACTTGAATTTGAAGATTGATTATATGCAGACTCAAAAGACAATAATGATCTGAATATTTCTAAACTGGTATTAACAAACATAGCCATTTTAAAAAATTTCAAAAATCAGATTATGAAACTTTGAAAACCTTGCTCTAATACCAAATGTGAGAAATGCGGATTAAAGATCATAAGGCTAAGGATAAACACTAGAGGGGGTGAAAAGTGTTTTAGAGAATTGTTAAATCTTTTTGATTTTTTGTTAATTTAAACACAAATGTATGCAATATTCAAACACAGATATGGTCACAGAATCAAACACAAATGCAAATATAAAGTAAAAGCGGTAAAGGAAAGAACACACCGGATTTTATACTGGTTCAGAGTTACCCTACATCCAGTCCCGCAGACAAGTACGGTTTTCCTTTCAAAAACAATCTTTACAATTACACCTTCGATTTCAAGGCAACAAGGTACACCCTCCATATAACGACCCTGACTCGACCTTCGAAAATCGGCACCGAATACGACACTCGTATTCAAATGCCGCAGATCCAAACGTCGAATCTGGTTCGCCGGAGCTTATAACACATTAAGTACAACACAGCAGAAGAAATGAATAACATATCAATATACAACATTGATACAATATGTTACAACAGAATGGTACAATGAATATTAATATACATCAGAGATATGATACAAGACAACAGCAGCGGAAAGAAGAGATAACACCAGCAGCAGAACAATAAGTCCAATATAGTCTTCAAGGAAGAACTCCAGTATCGATAATCTCCATCTCCAAGGCACCAATCCAGAAATAGATCGAACTCCCAATAACGATGCACAAAGATAAGCAAGTGCAGTCCTGATCCAAAGACTGAACTAGCTTCAGATAATCTACTAAACCTGATTATTTGAAAAACCCAACTCTAGACTGCCCGTGTGGGAAAATAGTGGGCACCTAGAGTTTAGGAAAGGAACAGTAAACTCCAGGTCAGTCGTGGGACTAGTATGAGCAAACAAAAACATTTGGTCTTTTAAACAAACAACAAGAGAATTTAAAATAAATCCGCAATGCTTTATGGAAAATGAAACTATCATAAGGCCTCCCGCCACACACATAATGCAAACACAGAATTGGAGGAGATTTCTCCTTATGATTGTCAAATATGCTTGATACGAGAAAATTTCTTTGATATTATTACTAGTGCATAGTGCAGAAAAACCATTTCGAATGTATAATATAAATCCTAGCCAACATACGACCAGTATTGTATGCCTACTATAGCTGCCATCTAAACAGTGGGGCGCCACCATAAGTAAATGGCAGGTTCTACAACTAAAACCGTACAAGACGCATATTGAAGATTGGATTTCCAATAAATGGTCGGGCTAAGGAACTTCCTACTGCCACATGGGTACGCCTCTAGCGGGACGTACCGAGAACCTAACCCGATCTCTGCCAACACAAGGCCGGGTTACCTCTGTAACTAGGTAACTACTGCATGAGCGTGCCATCCCCCGGTCCTTTGGGACCTTTATCCGAGCGCTCGACACCAACAACCAAAAAGCAATCACAAAGTAATAGATCTGCAGTATCCACATGAGTGAAGTATCTAGGATCCATACCATGATACCACCCTTTTCCAGAAGGGAATGACAAACCCTAAGGGGAGAGACCCTTATAACCTTGCCGCATCTTTCCTATTTCGACCATTTCCGGGGTGTGAGGTCCTGATGCAGTCTCGTCCACAAAGCTACGCTTTATACAAAAGCCATGCTTTGATCAACAAATGATGCACGGCAGCACTCAGCATGCCACACTACCAAATTTGGGAGTATATCACTGATAAATATCAACTACGTAACCTCTGAGCTCGTACGTCTCAGAGAAGGGTGTTAAGCTAAGAGAATAAATTCTCCGCCACCAAACAGAAATGTATTTGATAGAGATCAGTTTAACATCTCAAAGTGTAGTGTCAGACATACAACCATACAAGTCTGTTCCGGATTCGAACAGAACCGAAGGCACTTTCGAAGAAGCCCTTTGCAATCCAGGTATCCACAATCCCGATCGGACTTCCCATCACTTAGGGAATCTCTATACCGTAGCTACTTGGTGCATAGACAATTGATAGGTTATCCTATCATTCTTGAAGACACTCGGTCTTCAAATGCAATCCATAACGTCGTATCACTATTCAGAATGGGCTATATGACACAATGTCCTCTCCCGGCTAAACCGAATAATGAGCGCAATATTTAAAAATATATGGATATGAGATTTCAGTTAAGTCACAACTTATAAAATCCAAAACTTTTCTTCAAACGGTTTAAACAAATTACCATTTCAATCTTTTAAAAAAAAGATTCATTTCACAAAGTTCAACCAGTTTCACAAAGATCTATTCATAGATTCCAAAACAATTTCCATTTCAACTGGATTAACTTATTAAATCTTTAAATTAAAGATTTAATTTATAGCTTTCAAACTCGTTTTCCAAAGATTTATTCATAACTTGAAAAATCATTTTCATTTTAGACTTGTAATCCTTTTAACACAAATTGGACCTTCGTTTCTTATGGGAAAGCTTTTATTTTTTAAAAACAAATAGTTTTCGTTTCGGAAAGATCTGATTTCATTTATACAAGTTAAAACCTTTGGTTTAAATTTGAATTCCCAAAACAACACTTTTAGAATGAAATAAAATCCCATATAAACACATTTATAAATTGAATAACCTCTTTTAAACCATAGTTCCCAAATCACAGAATTCAATTTCAAATATTGAATTCATATTTAAATCAAATTATTTAAATTTTAAACTCAATCTAGTTATTCAAAATAACTTTTATTTTTGAAATTCATTTTTTTCAAAAGCTTTCAATTCTAATTTCAAAACTATTTTGGATCAAAAATTCAATCTTTAAAACAATTTCAAAAATCTGTGACTTAACCCATTTCCACGTGCAATCCATATTTGTGTGTGTATAAGTGTGGTCCAGGGGTTTTACATAATAAAAGTGCCACATCATCAATCAGCACAGATTCAAACACGGCAATATATTTGATAAGCGGTATAAACCATAACGCCTATCTTCATTCACAGATTTATAGATAAAGTAAATTTATCAATCACAAAGATTCATTATTACGATTCGATGTGGGTTTCGGATAACCAACTGGAATCTGATTCCTTGTCGCATCAAAATTCAAATGTTGTTTTACGGGTCAAGGGGTTTTCATATTCATACAACAGTATATTCATCACAAATATAACAGCTCAGCACAAAGCATCACATAGCATCACATCACATATCAATCCATCACACAACATTTAATAACAATCAAACATCTTGGATTAAGGTGAATAAATCGTGTGGTTTTAAATTTATTACTCACATAATTATTTTCATTAGTAATTTTTAATCAATGATTAATTATTATTAACTACAATTGATTTGGTCTTAATCACCTTCATTAATTAATCATTTATTAATTAATTTCTTTAAATTAATAAATCCTTAATTGTTAATTAATTAGCCCTTAATTACATTTATTAATTATTTATTCCTTAATTAATTACTTTTATTAATAAACCCCTAATTATTAATTAAATCTTAATTATAATTGATTATGCTTAATTTATTAATTAATAGATTTATTATTCCTTAATTAATTACAAAAAATTAATTACTCCTTAATTAATAATGATATCTTAATCACTTTAAGTTAATTAACCTTTAATCAATTATTCTTAATTTAATTACCTTAATTAATAAACCATATAAATTAATTATTCTTTAAAGTAATTAACCCTTAATATTTGATTAATCAATCTTTAACCTTTAATTATCTTCTCTTAATTACTTTCACTAAGTAACTATTATTTTTATTTAATCATTCATTAATTACTTGATTAATTAACTTAATAATTTAATGAATCCAAATCATTAAATTCTATTTGTCTTTAAGATAAAACATTTCTTACTTAATCAAAGCATTTAAAAACAATTTGCTTTCAAATTTACTTCAAATTTCATTTTAAATTTAAAATTTAAAATGAATACAAATTTAACTTAAACAAAGTTTTTAAAAAAAACAATTCAAAAACCTTTTTATCTCACAAGTTAAGGAAATATTCATTTTATAAAAGAAGTTTAAAAGATTTTAAACCCAAATTCATTTTCAAATTCAAATCAATTTAAAAAAAATACACTTTAACAAAAAAAAATATTTAAATCATTTTAAATTTAAAAACTTTCATTTATTTCAAAACTAGAATACATATGTAAATTTTGGTTCCAGATTACTTAGATTCAAAAACTTACTTACCTTTAAACTTCATTTTAAATTTCAAATCATTTAACCATTTTTAAAGTAGTTAAAACAATTTAAATTTAAAAACTTTATTTTTATTTAAAAAACCGAGATTCAAACTCAAATTCCAGATTTTAAAACTTATATTTAAACTTATTTAAACCTTTACTTTACAATTCAAACTTTCGGTTTTAAATTCAAGCTAAATACACTTTAAATACTTAAAGTTGTTAAAACAAATTTAAATTTCAAAAACTTAAATCATTTCAAAACTAAGATTCAAACTTACTTGAATTCAGATTCAAAGTTAGGTTTAAAACTTTGTTTAAAACTTATTTTAAAACTTTGATTCTCATTTTTAACTTCAGTTTAAATTTTAAAACAAAACACTACAGGTTTCTGTTAAAACATGTAACATCATTTTAACCCGAGGCAAACCTAATTTACTTCAAGCCAAAACCAGATTTCCCCGAGAAAAACATCACAACACTCCGAGTCAACATCAATTAACTCGAGCACAATCCAAAACCAAATTCACCTTCACTAGAACAACAGTGCACCGTGCACATGCACGGTGTCGTTGATCATCTCAGATCATCAACGATGATCTTCCCATACCAATCATCATCCAAACACTCTAATACGATCATCAGATCGTACCTCTAATCTTGAAGTCGAATTCGAGATGACGCCATCAAACGTGGAACAGCTAGAACCTCCTCAACTAAACCTGGATAACTCATCGTTCTCGACATCGAGATCATCAGAATACTCGAAACTCCGGTCATCACTTCATCAATGCCTCCTCTACCACCTCCCAAAAACACGTTGCACTCGATCAACAAGGGAAGATGAACGAATCAAAATACTAGACCTACTTGAAACTAGGGTTCTAAACAAGAATCAACTGCTGCAAATTCCTCAATGAATTAATCATCTTCTAGACAATTTTCCTATCATCTTCGATCACTCTACTACGTTCAGAAAGAACCATGATACCCCAGATCACAGAGATGACCAAAAAACTTCCCAAAACCCATTTCTAATTAAACCAGAAATGCTCACTCAATCCCAAACTAAAAACTATGATTTTAGCATTAAAAGTCATGTTTAAGTTTATGAATTCAAATTATAATCCTGAATTTATGAATTACAAAGTTTGGGCTTCGACTTATTTTTATTTTTGCTCAGTCATTTTGATTCCCAGATAATTTCCAGAGACACTTCAATATTTTAACTCAAATATGGTTTTAATCTAAATTTTGAGATTAAACAAACAAGTTTTGTTTATAACTTAAGTTTAAATAGAGATTAACTCAAGAGTTTTGAATTTAAATTAAAACAAGAACCTGTAAATCATGAACAAAAAGGACTCAGATAAACAAAACATGGAACCATAATTTTACTTTAAGTTTTAAAAGTGAAGTTACTCACAATTTCGCATGCAAACATATCACAACAATTTTCTTTTCAAGCATCATCAAACTGTAAACAGATTCTAGCTTTTAAGTTTAAAAGTTTTGCTCACATTGATGGGAAGGAGCAGAGAAGTAATCAAGCCTGGAATGAAAAAATTTAGCCTGGAATCTTCTTCTTTAATTTTTTTTTGAAGCTTAGATCTGCAACTTAGATTGATACAGTTGCTTAAATTTTTGCTTTGCTACTAGTTAACAACTTTAAATTCAAATCTTTAAAGAAAATCACTTGCCTTTATTTTTTTCTTTTTTTAGAGAAAACTGCACTGTCACTGGCCAAACTGCAGCTGTGATTTCAATGATAAATCTGTAGTTTTGAATTGTTTTTATGTTAAAAACATGACTTTGAAAACAAAAATTTATTAAACTATGAAGTTAAAAACTTACCTGAGAAATGGAAACAAAAGCTTGAAGTTATCAGAAGACTCCCAGATTTTTTTTACTCTTTACTTTGAATTGAAGAAAAACTGAAGCTTTGCATTGCTTGATAACGTTGACTTCAATTTGCATATTTGATTCAGGTTGAAAAAGTAAACTGTTGTTTGATCTTTGGATTTTCTGGGTTGAATCTGAAATTAGAACTCGTTCTTTCCATATTTGCATGTTTCTCCCAGTTTTCTACCCCTTTTTCTTTGTTTTGAATTTCTGTTTTCTGGTTGCTTTGAATTCCTTTGCTGATTATTTTTTCTTTCTACTTTATCTTTTTCTTGGGTGTTGAGATTTTAGATACTCAATCTATTGTTACTGTATATTTTTAGATTTGTTGATAAGTTATATGATTGCATATGGGGGAGCTCAAAAGTTTCCATAATTGTAAATTTCCTTTTTTTATTCAATTAAATATATTGAATGCCATGTGTAAAAACAAATGATTATGAAATCCCAATGCATATTGATTTCTTTACTCTTCTCCTATATGTAATTCAACATATTTATACACTACTATATTTATACAATTTACATTCATACATTTTATTTGTTATTCATTTTTGTACAACTTTATAAAAAGAAAAGAATGAATTTAATACTTTGATTTCGTATTAACAATTAATCACTTTTACTCATATATGAAAATTTAACTTAAAAATAACATTTTGAAAATGAATACACTAATTTTCTTCTTTTTATTACCACTTCTAAATATTAATAAAATTTAAAATTTAGAAAACAAACTTTCATTATCATTTTATTATTCTCAAGCTTTTAATTTCTGTTTTATTTTAATACATTATATTTTGAATTTTAATATTTGTTTGTAAAATACTTATCCTTATATTTTAAATCAAATTTATATTTATAATCAAAAAAATATATTTATTTATTCTAGAAATCTCTAATTAATTCACAATTTATTTTCAAAAATAAATTTAATTGCCAAATTAAACTTGGTGAATTTTCAGGAATGTTACAAATTCTCCCCCTTAAAAAATTTCGTCCCCGAAATTTGCTAGGGAGACGAGAAAGAATAGATGATAGATAAAGAAATGATTGATCAGATCCGATCAAAATATTTATTCTGCATTCGTTTTACCAAAATCAGAATATCAACAAATATGAGAACAAACTCATACAATTATTTCACAAGATACTCGGGTCCACTGGTCTACGAATATGCAAGGGCATTGATTAGTTCGAAGGGATAACTAATCGTTCGCAGAATATATCAGATCCCAGAGAATATATAAATGGATTTAATCTTCCATAATTCTCTAATACTAGGTATGGATTCCAAATTCAAGTCGAAATACCCTAAAGTATACATCAACTCGTCCCTCGTTGGACTTCATTGTACCTAAGAAATTACAATAGAATTTTCAATTTGATTTTAACCGATATCGTTTTATTTATACAATTCAAATTTAGCCTTATATTTGTTAACCAATTTAATTTAAAATTTCCAATTTATTTAATTTAAATTCTCAAATTCATTAGAGTTTAGATGGAAAAACTAATAAGAAACCAATGAAGATATGAAGTAAGGATTTTCTACAATGATACGTAGGGCCACCATCACACCAAAGCTTCTTCTGGAGCTGCTATGAGCAATCAAAAGAATTTGGAATCGAATCAAAGGACAATGATAGAGAAAGTTGTTTCCACTGTCATAGGGTATTGACCATTTATAGTGGTACTCCCCTGTCCCCTATCTTGTCCTCTTCTTGCACTCATACTTACTATCAGTGGATAGTAAGAGAATTTACTGAGGCATTCAAACGGATATCTTAGGGATTACTCATTCTAGGGTATACTTTACCCTATCTCTAATGAGATACTTAATTTGTTATACTCCTGAGCTAAAGTTTTAAACTTCACCTCTGATACGAAAATATAACGACCCTGACTCAACCTTCGAAAATCGGCACCGAATACGACACTCGTATTCAAATGTCGCAGATCCAAAAGTCGAATCTGATTTGCCGAAGCTTATAACACATTAAGTACAACACAGCGAAGAAATGAATAACATATCAATATACAATATTAATACAATATGATACGACAGAATGGTACAATGAATATAAATATACATCAGAGATATGATACAAGACAATAACATCGGAAAGAAGAGATAACACCAGCAGTGGAACAATAACTCCAATATAGTCTTCAAGGAACAACTCCTGTATCGGTAATCTCCATCTCCAAGGCAGCAATCCAGAAATAGCTCGAACTTCCAATAATGATGCACAAAGATAAGCAAGTGCGGTCCTGATCGAAAGACTGAACTAGCTTCAGATAATCTACTAAACCTGATTATCTGAAAAATCCAACTCTAAACTGCCCGTATGGGAAAATAGTGGGCACCCAGAGTTTAGGAAAGGAACAATAAACTCCAAGTCAGTCGTGGGACTGGTATGAGCAAACAAAAACATTTGGTCTTTTAAATAAACAACAAGAGAATTTAAAATAAATCCGCAATGCTTTTTGGAAAATGAAACTACCATAAGGCCTCCCGCCACACACACAATGCAAACACAGAATTGGAGGAGATTTCTCCTTATGATAGTCAAATATGCTTGATACGAGAAAATTTCATTGATATTATTACTAGTGCATAGTGTAGAAAAACAATTTCGAAAGTATAATATAAATCCTAGCCAACATACGACCAGTATCGTATGCCTACTATAGCTGCCATCTAAACAGTGGGGCGCCACCATAAGTAAATGGCAGGTTCTACAACTAAAACCGTATAAGGTGCATATTGAAGATTGGATTTCCAACAAATGGTCGGGCTAAGGAACTTCCTACTGCCACATGGGTACGCCTCTGGTGGGACGTCCCGAGAACCTAACCCGATCTCTGCCAGCACAAGGTCGGGTTACCTCTGTAACTAGGTAACTACTGCACGAGCGTGCCATCCCCCGGTCTTTTGGGACCTTTATCCGAGCGCTCAATACCAACAACCACAAAGCAATCACAAAGTAATAGATCTGCAGTATCCACATGAGTGAAGTATCTGGGCTCCATACCATGATACCAACCTTTTCCAGAAGGGAATGACAAACCCTAAAGGGAGCGACCCTTATAACCTTGCCGCATCTTTCCTATTTCGACCATTTCCGGTGTAACGACCTTTAAGATTTCAATAAATTTTAATGGTTTTATTTACGTATTTAATTGGATTTTGGTGAAATTTTAAATAAATTAATTTGCAAATAAAAGTTAATATTTGGATTACGTATAATTAAATAGAGCAAATGGTAAATTTTCAATTAATTTTATGAAAGTTTATTTATTTTGTATTTCTATAAAATTCAAGCTAGCTAGTAATTGCTGATAATAAATTTATTTTCAAGCCTGAATATTTTTCTATAGAAAATTTCTAAATCCTCTTCTGAGTGAGACGTCATCCTTCGTTTTTCCAAATTCGGACGTCTACTGCTCCGTTTACCTTATTTCTAACAAATTTTGCAGCATTTTGGTACCGATCATCGGCTTTTGATTGGATGATCATGCCACTGATATTTGTCTACCGTTTTGATCATCTCGGCGTGCTGATCTCAACAATATATTTCACTTCTGTATTTTGAGATTCGGTACGTGACAGGAATAATAAACTGTCCGCTGCAACGGTACCTAAGATGTGACTTAACTTTTCCTTTACGTTTCAAATTTGAAACGTGCTGTCCAATCAAGCTATAATTGCTTTAATTGCTTTTAAACCTTTACCGTGCACCTCAAGCAAATAATCAATTGCATTTAATATCTTTTCAGCTGAACTAAAGCAATGTGACCGTTGCTACTTTATTTCTTTTATTTCCTCCTGCGTTATCGCGCTTGACAATTGCTTCAAATTATTTTCAGGTGAATATAGGGAACCGTAGCCTTTATTTTGAATAGTTCATACTGCCTTTTTAAATTTCATCGGTTTTCATTTATTGGCACACGTAACCTTCAACATTTTTAGCGGTCCTCTTCTTTTTATATATTACCCTATTTAATGTTATTCTTCAACTTCTTTCCTCTTCCTCATTTTCTCTGTCACTTTCTTTTCATCCTCCCCTTTTTCTTTTTCTTTTTATTCCTGTAGCCGCATAGGCTTCTTCCCCTACAAATCCATTTTCCCATCACCTGTAGAAACCTCCTCCCCACTCTCCTCCTTCCTCTTGCTCTCAGCCAACACCAAACGCGGCCGAGCTCAACACAGCCTACCCTCTCTCTTCGTCCATGACACAGAGCCTTCACCTCTCACAATCGCCTTATTCCTCACCACCCCTGTCGTTCCTCCTCACGGCCATCGCACCAGCCCCACCGTGAGCAACAGCCGCCTCCTCCCTGAGCAGTGAAACCCATCACCATCCTCCGCTCACGTTCCCTCCTCTCCCCTCCAACCCGAGCTGCCCCCTATTTCCACCCAGTCCGTCGCTTCTTCCCATCCTTTTTCCCACCGAGCTTCACCTTCGAACACACCTCTCCTCCGCAGCCCGGCGATCAACTCTCCTCTATCCGCCTTCTCGCCTTAGCTCTGTCGTTTTATAGTAAGTGTGCCTTTGAGTAGTATACATATTATTATTATAAAGTATGATTGTTCTTTTCAAAGCTTTCGTGCATATGTACATATATATGTACGTTTATGATATCTTATATCAGTTCATATAGAATCAATCCAACTATATATATATGTATTAGCTTGTATATGCATGATCTGTAAGGTGATGTTGTTTTGAATCTTACTTCAAAATATATTGAGTCAAAATATTGCTTTACATATAATATAGATACGTGTATATATATGAGTGCGTAAAAAGAAAAAAATAAGAAAGAAAGAAAAAAGCAAATTGTTTCGTATTTTATAAGGTAAAATTGGTAGTGGAGTTACAGTTGTTAATATCCCAAGTATTTAAGTTATACAACTTTGTTTTGATCTGAAGCTATTCAAAGGCTGTACATTTTAGTTCGAATATTAAAATTTTGTTTAAAAGTTAAACTAGATAATGGTTTTAAAAGTACACATATGTACAACAATAGGAATTTGATAAATTCTCATCTTACAATTTATTACAATCTGAGAAAAATATGTGTAGATGTGTTTATATAACTGTATATATAAGTACTGTAAATATATATAAGATTTTTATGTATAATCCTGTAAAGTTTTATTAGTATATTCTATAAGTTTTAACTATTACTGTATATATATTGTACATAGAGGGTTATATTATACATTTCGTTAACACATAACCAGTTGGTTTACTATATATTAGTTGATATGTTAGTTTATAAATTATATAATCTGTTAGTTCTTAAGTGTAAGGTATCGATTCAAATCTTATTTTATTTATATGTTGTACCTTAAAATATGAAATTTAATCTTAAAACTATTTATTTTGAAATACATATATATATATATATTTAATTTAATATGTGTGTTTTAAATTTAGAATATAATCTTTATATATATACATAGTTGTATATACGAGTTCGCTTGCATATATTATGTTCATCAATCATGTTCTAATTCGATTTCGTCAAATCCTTATCTATCAGTTTTTCTATCGAATCCGTGTCAATCCTGATTTGCTTTGGAATTCATAGCTTATCCAGTTCTTCTCTAGCCTCGAAAGGTGAGCAATCACTCACGATTAACATTCTTTTATTCATTAAATTTGATTTCAATTGAAACGACAATTGAAATATGCTGCTGTAGTTATTTAAATTTGTTATATATGCTATTATCTGTAACTGTTCACCTGCAGGATATGACACCATATCCTGTTGTTTATATTATATTGTTATCGATGATATGCCTGATATTTTATTGTATTTTCTGTTATCACTCTGCAAGTTCCCTGTAGTTTAGAAATCACCATGGGTTGAAATGATACATACCCGAACGGACTTTAGAATAGGAGAAAATCGTTATGGGTTGAAATGTTAAACCCAAGCGATTTTCATTTAATTGAATTTGGGATTACAGGTTGAAATGATGGCCACCCGTATATATTTATTATACGGATTGAAATGATAAATATCCATAGCACTTGACTATATGATAGGAAATATATACAGACACAGTTGGTCCATATAAATATTTTGAAAATAAATTTCTATAGTTGAAAGGAAATATGTGGGATTTAATAAATATTGGTTCTTAAAATATTTTATTTATAAATGGAAATTTTATATATAGATTTAATAATATTATTATATAGATTGATTTAATCCATATATTATGTTTGAGTATTATTTAAGATTTATATTTCAAAATTTACCGTTGTAAAAGTTGAATAATTAAGATTGTGAGATAAATTTGGGTTTATTTAAAATGGTATTTAAATAAGGATTTATTTAATTAAATCGATTTGAAATTATTGAATGGAAAATTTAAAGGTATGATGTCGTAACTGGATTTTTGATTTAAGGGATTTAATGAATATTTCACGTTTAATAAAATTTAAGAAAATATTGAGTAAAATGTAATTTAAGGTTACTTAAATGATATTGAACCAAATAAGGGAGTATTTCAAGACTAAATAATAATGAGGTTAAATCGAGATCTATATGAAACTATTATATAGAACATTTAAATATTAAAGCCTTGAACTTTATTGGAATTTAAAGGGTTTATTTTGAGATTCGGATCTGTATTTGAAATCAACGTAGTTGAGTTTGTTATTTAGCAACTAAATTGAATTAAAATGAAATTTAGGTCGAACTAAATTTGAATTTATTATTTAGAAAACTAAATTGAATGAAAATTTAGATGAAACGTTGAATACTTAAAGTTTTGAAATATATGGAAATATAAAGGGGTATTTGTGATTACAAATCCGAATTTGAGATCGATAAAATTTAAGTGGTTATTTTAGAAATTGAGTTGAATTTATATTGATAAATTAAGATCGAATTTAATTTGAATAGGAAGGTCGGGTTGATGTTGAAACGATTTGGTAGGTTGAGGAAATTGAAAATACTTTATTGTATAAATTATTTAATATATATAAATACTATTTTGGGAAATATAGAGATATTTGAAGTGAAAATGATATTTGGTTTCGAAGTATAAACTATTCTGAAATGACCACGGTGTTATAGTGTATATTTCTACCTTGTAGAAGTTCCATGGACCCTTAGAGGATGGTTATCCCAAACATCCTTTAAGTTATTTGTATTTCGGTTGATATTTTACTTGAGTTGGATTTATTGATATAAGAATGTTAATCCTGACTCGAGTGTTTTGTGTTTTGCTTTACGCTCGGGTCAGACTGACTGATACAGCATTTGAGACTCACCTTTGGAGTTCGAAGCTTCATTTGGAAATCCAACTATCGATTCAGATTCTAGCCTTTCCAGTTGATTGGTTCAGAGAAGTCATCTGTTGCATTGGAGACTTCACTGCATTTGAACTATTCGGTTGTATTTTTCTAACTCTGATGTATATAGTAGCTTCATGAACTACTATTCTTTATCTATTCCGCTGCATTATATTACTCTGTGATCTGTGATTGATTTATTTACTGTATATTTTAAGTTTTTCCAAATTTTAATTAACAATTCGGTATTTTGAATTATTCAAGTCGGATATGTATGGTTTTATTGTCGATTTGAATGGTCCAAAATAGCGGGCTGTTACATCCGGGGTATGAGGTGCTGATGTAGTCTCGTCCAAAAAGCTACGCTTTATACAAAACCCATGCTTTGATCAACAAATTATACACAGCAGCACTCAACATGCCACACTACCAAATTTGGGAGTATATCACTGATAAATATCAACTACATAACCTCTGAGCTCGTACGTCTCAGAGAAGGGTGTTAAGCTAAGAGAATAAATTCTCCACCACCAAACATAAATGTATTTGATAGAGATCAGTTTAATATCTCAAAGTGTAGTGTCAGACATACAACCATACAAGTCTGTTCCGGGTTCGAACAGAACCGAAGGCACTTTCGAAGAAGCCCTTTGCAATCCGGGTATCCACAATCCCGATCGGACTTCCCATCACTTAGGGAATCTCTATACCATAGCTACTTGGTGTAGAGACAATTGACAGGTTATCCTATCATTCTCGAAGACACCCGGTCTTAAACACCGGTATTCAAATGCAATCCATAACGTCGTATCACTATTCGGAATGGGCTATATGACACAATGTCCTCTCCCGGCTAAACCGAATAATGAGCGCAATATTTAAAAATATATGGATATGGGATTTCAGTTAAGTCACAACTTATAAAATCCAAAACTTTTCTTCAAATGGTTTAAACAAATTACCATTTCAATCTTTAAAAAAAAGATTCATTTCACAAAGTTCAACCAGTTTCACAAAGATCTATTCATAGATTCCAAAACAATTTCCATTTCAATTGGATTAACTCATTAAATCTTTAAATTAAAGATTTAATTTATAGCTTTCAAACTCGTTTTCCAAAGATTTATTCATAACTTGAAAAATCATTTGCATTTTAGACTTGAAATCCTTTTAACACAAATTGGAAGTTCATTTCTTATGTGAAAGCTTTTATTTTTTGAAAACAAATAGTTTTCATTTCGGAAAGATCCAATTTCATTTATACAAGTTAAAACCTTTGGGTTAAATTTGAACACCCAAAACAACACTTTTAAAATGGTTTAAAAACCCATATAAACACATTTATAAATTGAATAAACTCTTTTAATCCATAGTTTCCAAATCATAGAATTCGATTTCAAATATTGAATTCAAATTTAAATCAAATTATTTAAATTTCAAAACTCAATCTAGTTATTCAAAATAACTTTTATTTTTGAAATTCATCTTTTTTCAAAAGCTTTCAATTCTAATTTCAAAACTATTTTGGATTCAAAAATTCAATCTTTAAAACAATTTCAAAAATCTGTGACTTAACCCATTTCCACGTGCAATCCACATTTGTGTGTGTATAAGTGTGGTCCAGGGTTTTACACAATAAAAGTGCCACATCATCAACCAACAAAGATTCAAATACAGCAATATATTTGATAAGCGGTCTAAACCATAACGCTTATCTTCATTCACAGATTCATAGATAAAGTAAATTTATCAATCACAAAGATTCACTACTACGATTCGATGTAGGTTTCGGATAACCAATTGGACTCCGACTCCCTGTCGCATCGAAATTCAAATGTCGTTTTACGGGTCAAGGGTTTTCATATTCATACAATAGTATATTCATCACAAATATAGCAGCTCAGCACAATGCATCACATAGCATCACATCACATATCAATCCATCACACAACATTTAATAACAATCAAACATCTTGGATTAAGGTGAATAAATCATGTGGTTTTAAATTTATTACTCATATAATTACTTTCATTAGTAATCTTTAATCAATCATTAATTATCATTAACTACAATTGATTTAGTCTTAATCACCTTCATTAATTAATCATTTCTTAATTAACTTCTTTAAATTAATAAATCCTTAATTGCTAATTAATTAGCCATTAATTACTTTTATTAATTAATTATTGCTTAATTAATTACTTTTATTAATAAAACCTTAATTATTAATTAAATCTTAATTATAATTGATTATCCTTAATTTATTAATTAATAGATTTATTATTCCTTAATTAATTACAAAAATTAATTACTCCTTAATTAATAATGATTTCTTAATCACTTTAAGTTAATAACCTTTAATCAATTATTTTAATTTAATTACCTTAATTAATTAACCATATAAATTAATTATTCTTTAAAGTAATTAACCCTTAATATTTGATTAATCAATCTTTAACCTTTAATTATCTTCTCTTAATTACTTTCACTAAGTAACTTTTATTTTTATTTAATCATTCAGTAATTATTTGATTAATTAACTTAATAATTTAATGAATCCAAATCATTAAATTCTATTTATCTTTAAGATAAAACATTTCTTACTTAATCAAAGCATTTAAAAACAATTTGCTTTTAAATTTACTTTAAATTTCATTTTAAATTTAAGATTTAAAATGAATACAAATTTAACTTAAACAAAGTTTTGTTTTTTTAAAATAAATTCAAAAACCTTTTTATCTCACAAGTTAAGGAAATATTCATTTTATAAAAGAAGTTTAAAAGATTTTAAACCCAAATTCATTTTTAAATTCAAATCAATTTAAAAAAATACACTTTAACAAACAAAATTGTTTAAATCATTTTAAGTTTAAAAACTTTCATTTATTTTAAACTGGAATACATATTTAAATTTTGGTTCCAGATTACTTAGATTCAAAAACTTACTTACCTTTAAACTTCATTTTAAATTACAAATCATTTAACCATTTTTAAAGTAGTTAAAACAATTTAAATTTAAAAACTTTATTTTTATTTTAAAAAACTGAGATTCAAACTCAAATTCTATATTTTAAAACTTATATTTAAAATTATTTAAACCTTTACTTTACAATTCAAACTTTCAGTTTTAAATTCAAGCCAAATACACTTTAAATACTTAAAGGTGTTAAAACAAATTTAAATTGCAAAAACTTAAATCATTTCAAAACTAAGATTCAAACTTACTTGCATTCAGATTCAAACTTAGGTTTAAAACTTTGATTTTCATTTTAACTTCAGTTTAAATTTTAAAACAATACACTATAGGTTTCTGTTAAAACCTGTAACATCATTTTAACCCGAGGCAAACCTAATTTACTTCGAGCCAAAACAGACTTCCCCGAGAAAAACATCACAACACTCTAAGTCAACATCAATTAACTCGAGCACAATCCAAAACCAAATTCACCTTCACTAGAACAACAGTGCGCCATGCACATGCACGGTGCAGTTGATTATCTCAGATCATCAACGATGATCTTCCCATACCAATCATCATCCAAACACTCTAATACGATCATCAGATCGTACCTCTAATCTCGAATCGAATTCGAGATGACGTAGTCAAACCTGGAACAGTTGGAACCTCCTCAACCAAAACCTGGAAAATTCATCATTCTCGACATCGAGATCATCAAAATACTCGAAACTCCGGTCATCACTTCGTCAACGCCTCCTCTACCACCTCCTAAGAACACGTTGCACTCGATCAACAAGGGAAGATGAACAAATCAAAATACAAGACCTAGTTGAAACTAGGGTTCCAAACAAGAATCAACTGCTGCAAATTCCTCAATGAATTAATCATCTTCCTGATAATTTTCCTATCATCTTCGATCACTCTACTACCTTCAGAAAGAACTACGACACCCCAGATCACAGAGATGACCAGAAAACTTCCCAAAATCGATTACTAGTTAAACCAGAAATGCCCACTCTTGTTGATACTTGCCTTCTCGGTCATAATTTCAAGGAGTCGATCCATCATTTATTCTTTGAATGTGAGTTTACTTTCAATATTTGGGGAAGCATTCTGAAGATCCTACATTTTCACAACCCCTTAAGAGACTCTTCAATGGAATGGTTCAACATATTCAAGGCAACAAGATGGAAGTCGCATAAGAGCTCCCTACTTCTGCGTGTTTTGAAAAAGACTTTGACTTCTATATGGATGGAGAGGAATAGTAGGGGGTTTAGAGGTGTTTCTATTTCTAAACATATACTTGTCAGCTCCATCCTTCATAACTTTAGTCAGTAATTCTTTGCTGCAGTTTTTTAATTTGTTTCCGATCTGATGGTATGCCATGGATTGTTGTAATTCTTTTTTTTCTAATATATGGTAGGGGCCATTTAACCCCGCTGACTTTGCCAAAAAAAAAGAAATGCCCACTCAATCCCAAATTAAAATGTAACGACCCAGAATTTCTGTCATTAGAAATTCATATATTTGATTGATTTTAAATATGAACAAGTAAAACTTGTAAGTCGAATAAATTTTATTTCAAATATCTGGATTTAATTGGATAATTAAATTGATAATTTAATATTTGAAATTAAAAAAATAATTGGAAATTGGGTTTATGTGACTAAAATTGATTTGCAAAGTTGTATTAAATCATATTGGAGTTAGAATGATGTTATAGAACTTTTAAAATTTAATTAAAAGTTAAATTGTGAAAATTGAATTTTTAATATTTAATTGACGGGTAAAAATAGCCATTTTTCAAACAGTCTCGGATTTCGACGAAACCAGTTTCATTGGATCCGTAATGTCAATTATTGTAAGATTTCAAATTTCGTGTCAATCGGATTTACGGTTTGTCCGGGGCAAGCCAAAACGCATAGAAATTTGTTTAATCGATTTAATTTAAATTTGATCGTTTATTTCCGTAACTCGCACATACGATCAAATTAGCCTCCGAAACTAGTTCCATTGTGTTCGGAACGCGGGGTAAACCCTAGAAACCCCAGCCGGCATGCTTCATTTTGAGTTCGGAAAATATTGGATGAATAGTGCGTTGCCATTTTTCTATAAAAGGACCTCAAATATTCACTTTTGCAAAAATAATCAAACCCTAGGTCAAAACGATACAGCCGCCACTCTACTCTTCAATGGCTGAAATGCCTCCTCGTTCCTCCTCAATTTTCTTCAAATTCATTGATCGATTCAAAAAGTTTCCAACTGCAAAGTCGTAAGGGACGACGAGATCTACCCATCCAACGTGATGATTGAAGATGGAGCTATAGATCATTGGCAATCGATGATGAACGTGCACCGTTCATGCCCAATTTTCATGGCCTATAGACAGCCGAGCTCCATGCTATTTGAGGTGGTGGCGCCACTCGAGATGGCCGTTCATTAGGAGGTCTTCGATCCGCGTCTCGATCAAGGGATTGGTGGCGTCATTTAGGGTTTTGGGCGGCCTATATGGGTTCGGTCGCGTGAATAGACTGGAGAGGGGGAAGAAACGAAACGCGGCCCAGATTCTTCAAAACAGAAATGAACGGCCTGGATTGTGAAAGGTTTAAAAGTAAAAAAATAAAATGTAAATTTATTTATATTTTAATTTGTAAAAACTTTAAAATTCTGTAACTCTTTCATACGAGGTCGAAAACGCACGAAACGAATTGCGTTGGGTTCGTATGGACGAACACTACGCAATGGAACTGGATTGGAATCGATTGGAGCTAGTGAAAATTTTGGGTAATATTAAACATGCGTTTAATTTTATTCGAAATAAAACACTTCAACTGTTATTGAAAGCAAGGTGAGAACTTCTCACTCAATCGAAATTGTTTCGATTTAAATTTTAAATAGTTAGATTTAAAATTGCTTGCTTGTGTTGATTGTATGCTTGGATGATAAATTATTATCTATTGTATAGAAATAGACCCTATACACCATATATTAAGCGGAGGTTATTTATTAAACACATATACCGCGATATTCCATCTTGAAGTGGAATTTGTATTATATATGTACTTGGAGTTGATTTTCCCGCATTATATAGCGAATGAGACCCTATTGTACTGCATAATGGTGGATAATATTTATATAAACCCATGTACCACGATATTCCATCTTGAAATGGGATTGGTATTGTGCTAACATCTGTGGATGCAGGGAAACAGGTTGGAGGGATCCAACTGGATTCCTCACCCGTATTGATTTATTTACAGATATTGTGATATATTCTGTTATCATATGATATATGATATTTTGGATTCCGTGATTGTTGTATTTAGTGCTGTTGCAGCATTGGGCCTATTTTGGAAAATTTAAAGTGTTAAAGTAACGATTTCGAATTTAAAAGGGTTTTCAAGTGATTTTTTGAAAGTATACATTTTATTGAATTTTGGAATTGATTCATTTTAAATAAATAAACGTTATGATTTTTATGTTATAAAAATTATGATTTTTGTGAAATATAACCGAAATGTGATTTTTGAGATAAGTAGTTGATTAATTTGTAAATTGGTTTAAATTGGGATTTTTGAATTATTATAAACGGTTTATTAAAAGATTTATAAAATTGATATTTATATATTAGAAATATTGGAATTTTCGTAATTGAATGAAATTTATAGATTTATAAATTATGAAGTTATAAAATGAATAGATCTTGTAAAATAAAAGATTAATAAGTAATTTGCTTATAATTTGGATTTTGGCGTGTAAATGGGAATGAGTAGAATTTGTTAATTAAGGGATTTCATAAGTTGAAGTTTTTATAAAATTTATATAAATGTGAATTTATAAACTTTGTTTTATAAATCTAAAACCAATTTAATTTGATAAGTAAATATGAAAGCTTATCAAAGGAGATATATCCACGATTTTGGACAGTGGATAATCCTTTAAATTAATATGCAGAAGTGTTGAATTGGGTAAACGATTTATATTCACGATTTTGGACAGTGAATAATATATTAAAGAAATGTTTTAGGAAGTGATCTTTTAAATGGAATTAAAACGATTTGAAGTTGTTTCAAAATGTGTTAAGGATCGAAACCATAGATTTCAACATTCATTGTTGAAATAGACGTTTTCGAGATATAAGAAAAAGATGGACTATAACACTGTTGTTATAGTAAATGCTTTCGAAAGGAAATGTTTTATGTAGTATTGGGATTTATATATATCTATCTTAATTTTGAATCCCTATACTAGTGATTTTGGGTTGTCGTAACGATGTTTCACGCAACATTCGTTTTCAAATAAATGTGTTTAAGAGAATGTTTTCCTTAAAGAATAAAATATATACTTAATTGTGGTTCAATTATATTAAATATTTTCCAAATGTTGAAAATAAATAGATTTGTGAATTACTTATTTTTAAATAAGTATGGAAATGTTTTCCAATATGAGAGAATGTTTGGAGATTATATATCTTAAGATAAATTGAAAATGCATATTTGAAATCGATTTGAAAATCGTATATCAGTGGATATTTGGAAATTTAAATTCATCATGGAATTTATAAAGTAAAGGGAAATTTGTTTAAAAATAAACATTAATTTATTTTTGAAGTGTGCGAATAAATCTATGGATTGGGAACGTGAGTTTAAAATAAATCGGTAAGGATTTATTTGATTGATTTAAATGAACCATTTTGAAATGAGAATGAATAAATATTTGTGAATATATCCCGTGTAGGGAAATGATTTGAAATTTGTTTTCAAAAGTTGTAAAGGTGGAAAATGATTGAAATTTGTTTTGAAATAGTTGAAGTGTTAAAAATATATCTTGTAAAGATATTTTTTGAAAATAAATAATTTAGGGAAATTATTTGGAATCTGGTGATGTTGTGCATATCCATTGATAGTTAAATAACCGACTACCAATATTGACCTTTAAATAGGTATTTATTGTGATTTGCTTGAATTTGAATGCTACACTTATTTGTAAAATAAGCGCTCGTTATTCGGTTTAGCTGGGGGAGGACCTTTGTGTCATATAACCCATTCCGAATAATGATATGTCGTTATGGATAGCATTTGAAGACCGGTGTTGAAGACTGGGTATTTGTGAAAATGATAGGATGACCTATCGATTGTCTCTGCACTGATAGCTATGGTATGGACATTTCCTTTGTGATGGGAAGTTCGATCGGGATTGTGAATACCCGGATTGCAATGACTTCTTTGGAAGTGCCTTCGGTTCTATTCGAACCCAGAACAGACTTGTATGGATTGTATGTCTGACGTTACAAATTGAGATGTAAAGCTGATTTCTTCCAAAATACATATCTATTGGTGGCGGAGAATTTATTCTCTTAGCTTAACACCCTTCTCTGAGACGTACGATCTTAGAGGTTATGTAGTTGAAAGTTATTAGTGATATACTCCCAATTTGGTAGTGTGACATGCTGAGTGCTGCTGATCATTTGTTGATCGAAGCATGGCTTTGTGAAAAGCGTAGCTTTGTGGACGAGACTTCGACGAACCTCACAACCCCGTTATGGTCGAAACAGGAATCGTGGCAGCAAGGTTATTTGAGGATAGCGCCCTCTGAGGGCATGTCATTTCGTTCTGGATTATAAGTGGTATCATGGTATGGAGCCCAGATACTTACTTCATGGTTGCTGCATATTTATTGATTCGTGGTCATTGGTTGAGAGGATCCTTGGAATAAAGGTCGCAAATGACCGGGGGATGACATGCTCGTGTCAGTTGTTACCCAGTTAGGGGTAACCCGGCCTTGTGCAGCAGAGATCTGGTTAGGATCCGGGGACGTCACTTCAGAGGCATTCTATTTTACTTGGGAAGTTTCTTTACCCGATCATTTGTTGGAAATCCATTCATCTAATATGAGCTCTTTACGGTTTTAGTTGTATAACCTGCCATTTATTTATGGTGGCGCCCCACTGTTTAGATGGTAGCTATAGTTGGCATACGATAATGGTCGTATGTTGGCTAAGATTTATATCATACTTTCGAAATGTTTTCTACACTTTGCACTAATAATAATAATCAAATGATTCTGCGTAGTAAGCATCTTTGACTATCATAACGAGAAATCTCCTCCAATTCTGCGTTTGCATTGTGTGTGTGGCGGGAGGCATTATGGTAGTTACATTTTCTAAAAGCATTGCGAATTGACTTTAAAATATTTTCACACCAGTCTCATAACAGACTTGAAGTTTATTGTTCCCTTTCTAAACTCTAGGTGCCCATCATTTTCCACACGGGCAGTCTAGAGTCAGGTTATCAGGTCATTCTGGAATTCAGGAGTTGCTGTGGAGATCAAGAGCAAGCTGGATGGCATGGCGTATCAATTAGTATATAGTATTTCTTTTCCGTTGTTTGTTGTTGTAAACTCTGATAATGTAATGTAATGTGATATAATGTAATAACTAATACAGTTCTTTTGATTTAAAGATTATTCATTTATCTATTATATGTTGTTCCGCTGCGATAGAGAGATTCTGTTATTGTCTCTGTTTTCTTCTTCTTTCTTTCTTCTTCTATCTTCTACCTCTTCTTTAACCCTAACAGTTCGGTTTTCCGGCCTTCGATTTCTCGACAGTTGATACAGTGGACGTATTAATGTCGACTTTCGTGAGTCGAAAATCGCAAACGTTGCTTAAAAACTATGATTTTAATGTTAAAAATCATGTTTAAGTTTATGAATTCAAATTATAATCCTGAATTTATGAATTACAAAGTTTGGGTTATGACTTATTTTTATTTTTTCTCAGTCATTTTGATTCCCAGATAATTTCCAGAGACACTTCAATATTTTTAACTCAAGTATGATTTTAATCTAAATTTTGAGATGAAATGAACAAGTTTTGTTTATAACTTAAGTTTGAATAGTGATTAACTTAGGAGTTTTGAATTTAAATTAAAACAAGAACCTAGAAATCATGAACAGAAAGGACTCAGATAAACAAAACATGCAATCATAATTTTACTTTAAGTTTTAAAAGTGAAGTTACTCACAATTTCACATGCAAACATATCACAACAATATTTTTTTCAAGCATCATCAAACTGTAAATAGATTCTAGCTTTTGAGTTTAAAAGTTTTTCTCACATTGATGGGAGGAGCAGAGAAGTTGTAACAACCGTGATTTTCGGATCACTGTCGTAATAAATATTTTAAAAATCTGTAACGACCGTGATTTTTGAATTACCGTCGAAGTAAATATTTTGAATAAAAAAAATTTAAATCAAAATTTGAAAAAAAAAATTGGCAATGTAAAAATGTAGAAAGGTCAGTGGCAAAGTCTTTTGAAATTCATACAAAGTTGTGTCATAAACTTTGTTGCCTTCACGTGCAAACAAATATGGCCCATTTCAAAATAAAGTGGTGCATATTATAACACTGCTTTGCTCTCTAAATATAAACTAAATGTGAACATATTTTTTGTGTGCTGTCGCCACAAGTTTTTAAAAGGCAAAAATGTGAACACTTTACATTATTTCTTCCTTTATCTTTGCATTGCTAACATTCAGGTAATAAAGCAAATTTTGAAAACTTGCTTTACTCTGTCACCATCTAGTGTGTAGCCGAGTGTTATTTTTCAATTCCACGTCTGCATTAAATGCAATTGTACAAAATAATTCTTTTCAAAACTCCTCCATGTTGACTTGTTCTCGGCATTGAAGAAAAATAATATCTCTGCAACAATTTTTCTTGCTCATTTCAGCTGCTCAAGGAACACATTAATGGCAGATTAGATTGGTGCTTTTTGTTGGATCTGGTGTATCAATTAGTTTTGAAGCAAAAAGTTGAGTGAAAAATCTCACATTTGCTAATTTATATATCATTCATCCTTTATGTCAAAATGACTGTCCAGGTCATTCATTGATATTACCTGGTAAAAATTTCAACATGTGGATCTTTACTTGTCGTGCTACAAAGATAGATCCACTACACTGCTGTTTCATTTTCCCTTCTAGCCTGGTTCACTTGAATCTGTTC
Organism: Allium cepa; assembly: GCA_030765085.1. Taxonomy (NCBI): domain Eukaryota; kingdom Viridiplantae; phylum Streptophyta; class Magnoliopsida; order Asparagales; family Amaryllidaceae; genus Allium; species Allium cepa. Next base: position 258,226,468 of record CM060939.1, read on the forward strand.
TTCATGATGTACTGTTTTTATTTTACACTGCTTACTGGCTCAGTTCATTTGAACTGTGTATACTAGCTTAAGCTCAAAGTTGCATTAATACGTTTCGATGGGGTGTTACTATCACTCTTAGCTATATTGACTCATTGATACACTTGAATATGCATTATACATATGCCTGTTACTTATCACTTCACACTGAAGATCTGTCACATACATGTTTTTTTATGCTATGTTCCTATGCTCCAATATCTAACTATTTGCTTTGAGGAAGTATATTGCCTTGGGACGGTTGCACTTAGTTAGTATATTGGTGTATGTTTCATGGGTCAGGTCATCTAGCACGTGCATGCATATATCATAAGGTGTGCATGTATCGTAAGCGTGGCTGCGTGTATTTGTGTAGTTTGCATCTGTGTCCAGGTCATTGTAATTTTCATGCGTGCCTTCCTTTTTAAATTTTTATGTGTTACTTCATTTTTAATTTTCACTCACTTGACTTCAGCTGATCATCTGCGTGTGTTTATTATTTGTCTTTTTTAGTGTATGTTTTTGTGATTATTGTGTGTTCAAGTTTTGATTTTTGCATGTACAATGTAAAGTGCATGCAGATATGTGTGCAAGTTGTGAAGTTGCTCACCCAACCTTTAAATTTTTTTAGCTTTTAGCATGACTTCAGTTAAATTCATGCATGTATTTCATGCGTGTAGTATCTTGTGTGCATATTTTTGTTCAGACCATTTGTTAAAAAAATTCGTGCGCGTATCAGTGTATCCAGGCCATTATTTTCACCTATGTATTCTGGCACATTCAAACTTTGCATGAGTTCGTCCCCGATGAAATGCGTGTGTACCATTATAGTGAGTATGAGTTTTAAGTTATTATGCTCAAAGTGGTGGTGGATACTTTTGCCTCAGTACGTGTTTATTAGACATATAATTGAGTCAAGTTTGCATGCACGTTTTTATGTAAGCTTTTAGCCATATTGAACTGTTCAATTTGTGTCCTTTCCTCTGTTGCACTTCAATGTGGTGTAGGCATTCAATTAGTGATTTTGAAAAGTGTTAAATATGTGGCCAGATTAGTTTTAAATTTTGTTCAAAGGTTTATAACTGCATTCAACAAAAAATGTGTAACGGCCACTTAAAGTTGCATTTATTTAGTGCATTTTTGTCGTGATAACATCATTTGGGATGTTATTGCCAAGCTATCAAATATTTTAATTATTTATAACAATAGTGCAGTCTGATGAAAAAATTTGCTTTGAACCGGTTTTACGTTTTAAAACGTATTTTGTTGCCGTTATTTTTATAACTAGGCTTTTACTCCGGTATTATATTTTGAAGCGTGTTGTTTTGACGACATTTTTGACGAATAAAAATTACTGTTATTTTAACGTCAGTAACCTTTAATTTAAAGTGAATTTTTAAGCGGTTATCCTGCAACGCTGATTTGATATCCGTTTTTACAGTGCTTTGTGATACGTAATTTCCTCATCGAAGTTGCTATAGTTGTTGCTGTTTTGATCACGTGTTTTAAAAATCGTTTTAAAATAAAAAAATTGTTTTCAAATTTTTTACAGTTACGCTTTCAAAAGAATGAAGAATCGATTTAAACGCTTCAGAAAAATTAAGGACTATGAACCCTTACTTTTACTGATTCGCTTAATTCCGGACTTTTCCGTTTGAGAACGTAAAATGTTATTTAAATAAAGTACACAATTTTGCACTTTCAAGGAAACGATGAAGAGATTTAAACGATGTAGCAAAAGTGCGGAGTATGGAACCATACTTTTACTATTTCGGTTAATTTCGGACTCGTTAATTGAAATATTTGTTGTTTGATGATTTTAATGATTTTGTTGGGCTTTCGAGCCACTTTCTTGGACCTTCAGGTCATTTGTTGGACCTACGGGTCATTTGTTGAACCTTCGGGTCATTTGTTGGGCGTCAAAAATTTATAATACTTGGTAGGCTTCGGCCATATGATATGCGCGCGCGGCGTAGCTAAAACTCGCCATCTGCTGGGATCGCTCCACTTTTATGTTGATTTTCTAGTTATCTATTTTTGATTTCTAGATTTTGTAAATTGCAGTTTTGAATCTAACAGTGAATTTGAAAGTGATTTTGATGGAGTTTAATGAGTTGAATTTGATGGTGTTTGATGTAATTTCTTCATTCAAACTATGTTGATTTCTTATGTTGAATAGTCTCATTCAAGACTATTATTATTTTGCTTGATGTTGTTTATGATGCATTCACTTCTAAGTTTAAATTAGACTGGTCTGTTTATTATTTTCTTTTAAATAATACTCGGGCCAGACCGAGTTATTTCAGGATAGTCACTATCTATGATTCAGTAGCAGCTTCAGCGTTTGGGATTTCACTCCATCTTTTGTCTAGTCTTCGAGAAGTGCTTTTGGTTCATTGATTCTCGTCTCATGTATGTTGATGACATGTATATGTATATTTGGTTTATGTGAACTATCGATTATTGTAGCATGTATTCCAGACTTGTCTTCCGCTATATATCTGATATTTCTGTTCTGATATGATTATACTATCCGTGTTTGTTGTTATTATGAGTTGTTCTGGATTTTTTTAGACACCATAGTTTCGTTTTAGATTTGGATTGAATTTATATCTTCGGGAGTAAATTATACAACTCTTATCGATGTAATCAATGCTCGTCTAAGGCATAACGTACGGATGGTCACTTCTAACAAGCCTTATTCTTCGCAATAGCAGGTGTTATTACTTTATGATAACCTTTGTTATTGTGAGCATAGAGGTGGGGCGTCACAGCTTGGTATCAGAGCTAGGTTCATAACAAATTATAATATACACAGAAGAGAAAAAGAATGGAATATGTGTTACAACTATTCGAGGGTTTTATTCGTGCCTTTCTAATCTATTCTTTCCACTTTAACATGTACAGTACGTCTAGGAATAAGATTATATATTTCGTAGTATTCAATTTGTTAAATTTCTTATCAATTGTGTATTGTTTTAACTAATCTTTACCTTCTCTTGTCTCTCAGCCCATGGCTGGAAGAGGTAGAGAGAAGCGTTCTTCTGGAGGCCCGTCTAGTGGTTCTCGTCTGGACGGTGTCTATATGTCAGCTGATCAGTTTATGGAGTTATTTCGGGGTACTCAGCCTCCTGTTGCTACTCCCGCAACTCCTAATCAAAAGTCTGCCTTCGCCCGCATGTGTAGTGACTATTCCCACCTTGGAGGCAAGCCTTTTAAGGGATCGGAAAGTGTAATGGAGGTTTAGACTTGGTTGCGCACTTATGAGCACATATTTTCTCGGATGGATTTTTCTGATCATCATTGCGTTCTCGTGGCATCTAGTATGTTGCAAGAGCGTGCGCTTGATTGGTATGAGATTTTTATTACGGAAGTTGATGAGTCCTCTCTCTCTTGGATTTAGTTTAAGGAACGTTTTGAACTTAAGTTCGTTCCTGAATCAAAAAAGGCTAATCTTGCTCGTAGTTTCCTTGAGTTGAAGCAACGAAAGTCCTTTGTTTTTTATTATGTTGCATCTTTCGAGGCTTTGTCCAAATACGGAGTTGAGTTCATTAACACTCTGCGTAAGAAGAATCTTCGATTTATTGATGGTTTGAAGAAGTATTTGAAGAAAGTTCTTTTGCTTCAGCTCTCTTTTGAGGAGCTTTTTGATTCGGCTCTTTGCCTTGAAGCTCTTGAAAAGGAACGTTATAGTTGTGATGAGGTTGAGGTTTTTAAGAACCCCAACAAGAATAGGTTTCCAATTCATAAGCCTAATTCTCCCAACAAGAAGAAGAAGAAGCGAGCTACCTCTAGTTCTCAGCCTTGTAGTGCACCTTCTATTCAGAGGGCGTGCTATAATTGTGGTTCGTTGGATCATCTTCTTCGTAGCTGTCCTAAGCCTCGCATTTGCCGTTATTGCAAGAAAGAAGGTTATTGGAATTTTGATTGTCCCACTGCTCCTAAGTGTCTCAAATCTGGAAAGCTTAATGTTGCTAAAGCTTCTGTGATTCTTCTAAGCCCAAAGGTATTACTCCTTCTGTTTTGGAAGATTTTATTTTATTTCATGGCCGTTCTATTAGAGTTCTTTTCGATACGGGTGCATCGCATTCATGCGTGTCGAAGGAGCTTGTTGATATTATTCGTTTGGATGTTATTACTCTTTGCGACCCTTTGAGGATTGTAAATCCTATTGGTGGATCCGCTATTCTTTGTTTGTTGTATGTTGATGTGGAAGCTTATTCTATGTGGTTTTACCTTTCATGTGAATCTGCATGTTATGGATCATCTTGATTTTGATATGATATTGGGTATGGATTGGCTCGTTCGTTATGAAGTTCAAATTCTATGTCCTGAAAGAACTTTATATCTCAAGCATCCCGATGCTAGCGAGTAGTTATCTATTGAATTTCGAAGTATGTACCATGATTCAAATGCTTTCATTTCTTCCTTCGAGACGGAGGATGTCATTGCTAATATTCCGGTTGTTTGTGATTTTTCTGATGTTTTCGAGCCTATTTCGAGATTGCCGTCGAAGAGGGCAATTGAGTTCTGTGTTAATCTTATCCCTGGTGCTCATCCTGTCAGTCGTCCTCCCACGAGGTTGTCTGCTAAAGAAAATGAGGAACTCAAGCAGCGATTATCTGAGTTGGAAGCCAAGCATTTTATTCGTTCTAGCTCATCTTCTTGGGGTGCCGCCATTATCTTCGTTGAGAAGCCAGATGGTATTCTTAGGCTTTGCATTGATTATCGCAAGCTTAACGAGTTCACTATCAAGAAGGTATCCACTACCTAGGATCGATGACATGTTCGATCAATTAAGTAGTGCTAAGAAATTCTTCCAACTCGACCTTGCTACAGGTTTTCATCAATTACGAGTTGCGGAAGATAGCATTCCTCTTACCACATTCTGCACTCGTTATGGTTCTTACGATGGCTTGTTATGCCGTTCGGTTTGACGAACGCTCCGGTGTATTTTGTTGATCTTATGAATCGGATATTCCGGGAATATCTCGATAAGTTCGTCTTGGTTTTCATTGATGATATTCGTATTTATTCCAAATCTGAAGCCGATCATATTCAACATTTGGAGATTGTTTTAAGCACTCTTCGTCAGCATCAGCTTTATGCCAAATTCTCTAAGTGTCACTTCTACGAGAATAGGGTGAAGTTTCTCAGTCATATTGTTTCTTTCGATGGTATTTCTGTCGATCCTTCCAAGATCGAATCTATTCAGAATTGGAAGAGGCCCGAGACCGTTACTGAGATCCGTAGTTTTGTGGGATTGGCAGGTTGTTATCGCCGGTTTATTAAGGACTTTTCTCACATTGCTTTACCGCTTACCACTCTTACGAGAAAAGCTGTTCCTTTTGTTTGGACGGATAAGTGTGAGAATTCCTTCTTGAAGTTAAAAGATCTCCTTACTCATGCTCCTATCTTAGTGGTTCCCGAAGGGAATCATGATCTTGTTGTTTTTATCGATGCTAGTGGTTTTGGGTGTAGGATCGATTTCGCCCTAGAGGGGGGGGGGGTGAATAGGGTGATAGTGTTAATTACAAAAATTATTGCGGAAGTGATATTAATTTTTAACATAGATCACAGCAGAATAAACACAGCACAGATAATATTAGAATAATAAAAGCAGAAGAGAACAACACAAAATTTACCCATCTTCGGCAAAACCCTGCCTATGTGCTGCCCACAAGGTTTCTACTAGAAATTAGATAGTCAGACGCTTACACACGTAAACTTGCTATACCCGCTATTGACTATCCTAACTCTACGCTCAAAACCTGCCACAACTCAGCCACTGAGTTGCGAATTCTCAAACTACGCCATGTAGTTTGTCCCCTAGTCACACGACTAGAAAAACACAACGGTTAAAAGAGAATTTTAAAATTAAAAACAAATAGCCCTTAATTTAAAAGTATAAAACAAAAGCCTTTATTAATATAATCCAAACTGGCCCCTTTTCTTTGTTTTATGTGTCCCGATCCTCTTCTATTAGCTCGACCCTCTTTAATTTTTGTGAGAAGAAAATATGGCGGCTTCAATTCGATTTTTCTCAGATCTGGAATATTAGGGCTTTTCGAAGTGCCGTTACTACTTCGATCGAATCTGTGATTGTACGAGAGTTGCCTTGCTCGATCGATTTCTCGTTGCTCTCTCTATCTACTTCGATGAGTTCGATTCTTCCTTCTGGTAAGAATTTATGCTTTGTTACCTTTTGATTTTCGTATTCGAACTCGGATGATCTGAAATTGTCGATGATGTTTTGCTTATATAGGGTTTGTAACCCTTAATTTTCGTTCGTACAATATATATTTGAATTTATCTCGGCCGATCGTTTATGCTTGGATGCTTACAATTTTTCTTGACTAAGTCACATGCGAATATTCTTGATATTGCTCGGTTGACTTGGTTTAAAATCCCCGGCTTTGAATTTGTTATGATTGACTATGGCTCCATGATTTTCTCTGACTTGATAACTTTTGTATAATTTGATACCGCTTCACACGGCTTTGATGTTTAACTCAGTCAACTATCTTGGCCACCACGATTTTGAATTTTACCTGACTTTGATGCTTCGGCCATTTTCGATTTCGTGAATCTCTGGCTCGCTGTACTTGGGTTGCATTGATTTTCATTGTACATCTTGTTCATTGTTTCATTTGGTATGTTTATTTGAGTCAGTGATATTCTCTGATCGGTTGCATAGTTCATGTCATGTAGTTCATTGTGTAGCCTGGTCTTCATGTAGTTTGCCTTATGTTGGTCATGCTGCCTGGTTGCTATTATATATGCACCGTGTTTCGGTCATTTCTCATGTACATATGTATGTGATGCTTTGATGTTGTTTTACTTCTTCAAAGTTGCCTGTTTCATTAAGTCTGGTTCACTGGTGGTCTTCATATTGTGTATGTTGTATGGTGTCTCTGTATATTTATATTAGCTCGAATTTGCCATGACTCTTCTGATGCATCTTCTTCTGGCTAGCACTTGTTGATACATGAGCAGTTTGCACGTTTGTTGTAGTAGTTGCTGTCTTCATTTGATTGTTGCATTCATTGGTCATTCTGGCCTTGTACCTGTAGTTGTATTCATGTACACTGCATTGTGGTCTTGTGGCAGTTGCTTTGTCTCCATGTATTTCATATAGTATGGGCATTTGGTTCATCGTATCTGTTGCACTTGGTCCCTATCTGTTGCACTTGGTCCCTGACCTTTGTTTCCTTTGAGTTTGAGTATTTGCACATTTGTAACCTTGGTCTTTGTTGGTTTTTGGTGGCATCTGTTTGTTGTGCATTGAGCATTGTTCGAACTTGTATCACTTGAGTTGAATCCATCTTGTACGCTCGGGTTTGACCTTGTGCTCGTGTCGAGATTTTATTTATATTGCACCTGAGTTGAACCCGTCCTTTTTATTTTGGGTTTGACCTTGTGCTCACCTTTCCCTGTAAATCAATCAAGTGTATATCGGTGTGCACGGCCTTGTGGCATGTACAGTGATACACTGTGCATGTCACATGCTGTTCGTGTATGATAAATTCAAATTTTAAATGATGACAAACAACCCAAATAACTGAGGAAAATATTATTTTCAAAAATCCATATTTTATTTTATATTGCAAAAATATTTCTTTTTCAATTTTACTGCGTTAGTGAACATTTTTGCAGATTGCTCAGATGTTGGATTCTAACTGGAATGAAATTGAAGATAAATACGAGTGTGAGTGATATGTAGTGAGGTCAACTGTAAATGTAAAATAGTAATGTAATTGAATTTGTATCAAAGTTGTATAGTGAATAGTGAGAGCTTGAATTTGTACTATTCAAAATTGTAATAAATATTTGTTTGAATAAAATTTCTGTTTGAATTCAAATTCTGTGTCATTTAATTTTATTTAGCAAATATTTATTTAATCTATGAAAAATAAAATAGTACATTAACAAATACATTTAAACGAATGTATATATGTTTATTATCATCAAACAAAAATCATATAAGCGTATATTCAACAATCTCTCCCTTTTGATGATAACAAACATATATTTAAGATTTTGAATATGTTTAATGTATTTGATCGTTCAATTTGCTCCCCCTATTTGAATGCTCCCTCTCTACACAATACTCCCCCTACATATACGCATGAGAATAAAAATATGCAAATGAATCTATATGCATATGCAAATAGAAAATAATATATGAATTTTATTTGCCAAAATCTTAACTTTTCTCTCCCCCTTTTGTTATCAGCAAAAGAATAATAGTGTTAGAGAAAATAGAGATAAAGTGATCGATATTGATCTAATATTAAGACTCAATCGAATATAAATATTAAATTTAAAAAAAACCAAACAAAAAAATCATAAATATTTTGTTAGGTGCATATTCCACTTTTAGAATGATGGAAATGATGTCATCATATAAAACCATATAGTTATGTCTATTTGTGGTATATTTATATCAGAAATTTGAATATCTACTAACCATGCATAACCGTTAGGACTTTTAAATAAGATTAGTAGTATTCCAATTTTATTTTATTTTAAAAAATGAATTCAAGCATCTTCTAACCACGCATAACCGTGAGGACTTTTAAATGGGATTAGAATCAACTTGTTTATTTTAAAAAATCAACTTTTGATATGCGTTCCATACATGCATAACCGTGAGGACTTTTAAATGAGCATGGAAGCACATAATAAATTCCAAATAATTCACCCATGCATAACCGTGAGGACTTTTAAATGAGAGTGAATACATTGGTAATTATTTAATTTTTTATTTTTTATTTTATGTAAAAGTGAAAAATGAATTATTCCTGTTTAAAGTACCACATGTCGACAAACTATATTGAATTTTGATGAGTGATGGTTGTTAGAAATATGATAGAAATAGATATGATCATGGAATTTTTACCAACAAAAGTTTTATAACTCTTGTTTAATTTGAAAAATTTACTAATTATACCGTCTCGAGTAATAATATATGATAAATATCAATACTCATCACTTTTTCAATCACTATTTATCTCTTCGACAATTTGTAGGGAGGAAAAAAATGATAAATATTCAGCAAGTTTCTAAAACACCTAAGCTGAGTCGTAGTTTACAAAAACTATTTTCTGGTAGGGGTTTTGTAAAAATGTCTGCCAATTGAGAATCGGTTGAAATAAAATTTATGCAGATATTTTCTTTGGAAATATGATCTGTAATAAAATGATGTCTAACATCTATATGTTTTGTTCGTGAGTGATGTATAGGATTATTTGTGAGATCAATTGCGCTTTTGCTATCACACATTAGTGGTACACGTTTAAAATTTAGACCATAGTCATGCAGAGTTTGTATCATCCATAAGATTTGAGCAGAGCAAACATTCAGAGCAATATACTCTGCCTCTGTTGTAGATAATGCAATACAATTCTGTTTTCTGCTTGACCATGCAACTAATGAATGTCCTAACATAAAACATGCTCAACTAGTACTTTTTCTATCAACTAAATTTCCAGCATAATCAGCATCTGAAAAACCTTTTAATTCAAAGTTATCGTTTGATGGATACCAAAGACCAAACCGTGGGGTGTGCAACAAATATCTTATAATTCTTTTAACAGCTTTCAAATGAGATTCTTTTGGGTTAGATTGAAAATGTGCACACAAGCAGACAGAAAACATGATGTCCGGTCTAGAAGCGGTAAGATAAAGGAGTGATCCAATCATACCTCTGTGCTGCTTTTGATCAACTGTCTGACCTTTTTCATCCTTGTCAAGTTTAAGTGTTGTACTCATGGGAGTTCTTGCTGGTTTAGCATCTTTCAATCCAAATTTGTTGACAAGTTCCCTAATATATTTTGTTTGAGAAATGAATGTGCCTTTATCGCTTTGTTTGATTTGAAATCCTAAAAAGAATTTTAACTCTCCAACCAAGCTCATTTCAAATTTTTCCTGCATGACCTTTTCAAATTTATCATACAATAACTTGTTAGTAGCACCATAAATGATGTCATCAACATATATTTGAACAATCAAAAGATCATCGTTTTCATGCAACAGAAATAGTGTGGTGTCTACACATCCCTTTTTGAACCCATTTTCAAGGAGATAAGAACTAATACATTTATACCAAGCTCTGGGAGCTTGTTTTAATCCATATAATGCCTTTTTCAGTTTATATACATGGTTTGGATATTCATGACTTTTAAAACCTTCTGGTTGTTCAACAAACGCATCTTCTTTTAAAATTCCGTTAAGAAAAGCACTCTTAATGTCCATTTGTCTTAGTTTAAATCCTTTGTAACAAGCAAAAGCTAATAATATTCCAATTGATTCTAGTCTAGCTACAGGTGCAAAAGTTTCATCAAAGTCAACTCCTTCAATTTGATTGTATCCTTTAGCGACTAATCTAGCTTTATTTCTAATTACATTTCCAGATTCATCATATTTATTTTTTAAAATCCATTTTGTTCCTATAACTGGATAATCCTTAGGTCTAGGTGCTAGACTCCAAACATTATTTCGTTCAAACTGATTTAGCTCTTCTTGCATGGCCATAAACTAGTTTTCATCATTAAGAGCTGAATCTATGTTATTTGGTTCTATTTCTGAAATAAATCCACTATATAAGCACAGATCACATAGATTTTTAAAGGATGAACGAGTTTGTATACCTGCTATAGGGTTTCCAATTACCAATTCTGGTGGATGGTCTGTTTTGTATTTCAGTTTTTTTGGATCCAGATTTCTTCGGACTTCTTGAGTTGTGGTAGTTTCTCTAGTATCAGCAGTTTCTTTTGGTTTTTCAAGCTCATCTTTTTCTTTCTCCTCTTCAACGTTGCTTTTGGATGTTTCCTGATCATCAATGCCTTCATCAAATTTCACGTTGATTGACTCCACGATTGTTTTAGTCTTTTTGTTGTAGACTCTATAAGCTTTGCTTCTCGAAGAGTAACCCATGAAGATGCCTTCATCAGCTTTTGCTTCAAATTTTCCTAACTGATCACCTGTATTAAGAATATAGCAAGGACATCCAAACACTTTGAAGTAAGCGATGTTTGGTTTATTGTTGAACCATAGCTCATGGGGGTTTTGTTAAGAATCGGTCTAATCATAACTCTATTCGTTACATAACATGCTGTATTTACTGCTTCTGCCCAAAGATGCAGAGGTAGTTCATATTCATTTATCATAGACCTAGCCAATTCTTGCAAAGTTTGATTCTTTCTCTCAACTACCCCATTTTGTTGTGGAGTACGTGGTGCAGAGAACTCATGTTTGATTCCGTTTTCATCATAGAAAGTTTCAAATTCATAATTTTCAAATTCTCCACCATTATCACTTCTTAACGAAACAATAGGGACTCCTTTTTCATTTTGCACTAATTTTGCGAATTTTGTGAAGTATGAAAAAGTTTCTGATTTTTTAGCCAAGAAATATACCCATGTATATCTTGAGTAATCATCAACTAACACAAAGCAATATTTCTTACCTCCTAAGCTAGCAATGTCATTAGGTCCGAATAGATCCACATGAACTAGTTCAAGAACTCTAGAAGTGCTTACATTATTTTTGGCTTTAAATGATGATTTTTGAAGTTTTCCCAAGGTACATGCTTTACAAACGTTTTCTGTTACAAACTCATGTGATGGCAGCCCTCTAACCAAATTTTTTATTTTTAATTTGTTTAACAAGTTCATACTATCATGCCCTAAACGTCTATGCCATAAATTTACTTCAACATCCTTAGCTACCAAACATTTTGAGAGGGTGAGATCATCAAAAGATAGAGAATATATATTACCTTTCCTTTTACCTGAAAATAAGATTTCTTTTGATGATTTGTCAACAATTTTGCATAGGTTAGAATCAAAAATAACATTCATACCTTTATCACATAGCTGGCTGATTGATATCAAATTGTGGTGCAGATTTTCAACATATAGTACGTCATTCAAGGTAAATGTATTATTACCTACTTTACCTTTACCGACTATTCTACACTTGTCATTGTTTCCCATTGTGACTCTGCCACCTTTATACTTTTCTAGGCTAAGGAACTTTGATTTATCACCTGTCGTGTGCCTGGAACAGCCAGAATCCAAGTACCATTGCTGTTGTTCCTTAGCCTGCCAGCATACCTACACGAGAAGATAGTTTAGTGACCTATTTGTTTTTATAGGTCCATGATTGTTAGTGGCAAAATATTTAGAAAAATAATTTTGTGAAGACCCAAAACTATTTATAATTGTTCCCTTTGGCACCCAAATTTGTTTAACTTTGAGAGATTTTATATTTGTGCCTTTTGGAACCCAAATCGGTATAGTTTTCACATGTTTGGGTCTATACCAACAATTATTGTGATTGTGTTCATATTTTTTACAAATTGTGCACGTTGAATTTTCTCGATTAATCTTATTTCTAACATTTTTAGATTGACTATATCCAAGTCCTTGTTTAATTGTATTAACAGTTTGTTTCTCTAAGAGCATATTCAACGATTTTTCACCTTTTGAGAATTTTTCTAAAGTCGTTGACAATTGTTGGACTTGTGTTTTGAGAGATTCATTTTCGTTTAACAATTGTGTGCACTTTTTAATAGAATTCTCTCTCCTACTATTCTCACTCTCTTTTAAAATCAGAATTTCATTTTCAAGTTATTTTATATTAATTTTTGAATTTTGAATTTCTTCTTCGAATGTTGCACACTTATCACACTTAGGGATCCTACGTTGATAGTTCTTAACTAATTGGTCAAGTTGTTCATTACATTCTATCAAAGTATCCTTTTGAGATTCAAGTTTGGCGTATTTTTCCTTAAGTCGTTCATAACAGCCATTTACTTCATGGAAATAAATAAGTAATTCAGAGTGAGTGAGTTTTGATACCTCGCTTGGCTCGTCGTCATCACTGTCAGTAACTTCACCATGGAGACACATGTTTGCTTTTTCACTCTCACTCTCGGTGCTATCACTTTAATCTTCGTCAGTTTCATCCCAAGTAGCCGCAAAGCTTTTCTTCTTTAGTTTCTTTCCTTGGTTTGATCGTTTTTGAGAACAATGTGGCTTGATATGACCGGGTTTGTTGCATTTGTAATAGATGATTTTCTGTTCTTCTGGGTTGTCTTTGCTTTGTTCAATCTGCTCTTTGCTTGTTGATTTCTAACTGGATTGCCATATTTGCGACTCCACCTTTTGAATTTTCTTATTAATAGTGCTAGTTCTGCTTCACAATCATCATCATTATCATCATCATCTTCACTTTCAATTGTTCCTTTAAGAGCTATTGATTTTCTTCGAGTGTCACCTCCTTCACGCTCTTCCTTGAATTTCATTTCTAACTCATAAGCAGTGAGATTTCCGATGAGTTCTTCGACTTTCATTTGTTTCAAGTCTTTTGATTCTTGAATGGCAGTCACTTTGGCTTCAAAGCTTCGAGGAAGGACTCTAAGGATTTTTCGGACTATCTCCAACTCCATGTATGATTTTCCAAGAGCTTTTGATTTGTATACGATATTGGAAAGTCGTCCATGCATCTCTTTGACATTTTCCTCCTTCGCCATTATGAAGTTCTCGTATTCGTTGCTTAGCATGACAAGGCAAGATTCTTTGACTTGAGATGTTCCTTCGTGAGTCACTTCTAGTGTGTGCCATATTTCCTGCGCAGTTAGACAATGTGAGACACGATTAAATTCAAATTGATCCAATGAACAGATAATAGAATTCATAGCTTTAGTATTATCATTTTGTAATTTATTTTCTAGTTCTATCCATTGATCCTTTGGTTTCTCTATTTCCTGATTATCTACAGTTATAGTTGGTGCTTTATAACCTGTCTCAACAATATTCCAAGCGTCAATGGTTTTCAGAAAAATTTCCATCCTATTTTTCCAATAAGCATATTCACCATTAAACATTGGTGGTCTAACTATGGACTGACCCTTTGCAAAAGCATTATTAAAAGAAGCCATTTTAAAAATTTAAATTTTTAAAAACAAAAACTGATTTTTTTGAAAAAAACGAATTTTTAAAACAAATAATGACTTCTATTCCTAGCTCTGATACCACTTGTAGGATCAATTTCACCCTAGAGGGGGGTGAATAGGGTGATAGTGTTAATTATAAAAATTATTGCGGAAGTGTATATTAATTTTTAACATAGTTCACAACAGAATAAACACATCACAGATAATATCAGAATAATAAAAGCAGAAGAGAACAACACAGAATTTACCCAGCTTCGGCAAAACCCTGCCTACGTGTTACCCCCAAGGTTTCTACTAGAAATTAGATAGTCAGACGCTTACACACGTAAACTTGCTATACCCGCTGTTGACTATCCTAACTCTACGCTCAAAACCCTGCCACAACTCAGCCACTGAGTTGCGAATTCTCAAGCTACGTCATGTAGTTTGTCCCCTAGTCACACGACTAGAAAAACACAACGGTTAAAAGAGAATTTTAAAATTAAAAACAAATATAAAAACAAATAGCCCTTAATTTAAAAATATAAAACAAAAGCCTTTATTAATATAATCCAAGCCGGCCCCTTTTCTTTGTTTTATGTGTCCCGATCCTCTTCTATTAGCTCGGCCCTCTTTAATTTTTATGAGAAGAAAATATGGCGGCTTCAATTTGATTTTTCTCAGATCTGAAATATTAGGGCTTTTCGAAGTGCTGTTACTACTTCGATCGAATCTGTGATTGTACAAGAGTTGCCTTGCTCGATCGATTTCTCGTTGCTCTCTCTGGCTACTTCGATGAGTTCGATTCTTCCTTTTGGTAAGAATTTATGCATTATTACCTTTTGATTTTCGTATTCGAACTCGGATGATCTGAAATTGCCGATGATGTTTTTCTTATATAGGGTTTGTAACCCTTAATTTTCGTTCGTATAATATATATTTGAATTTATCTCGGCCGATCGTTTATGCTTGGATGCTTGCGATTTTTTCTTGACTAAGTCACATGCGAATATTCTTGATATTGCTCGGTTGACTTGGTTTAAAATCCTCGGCTTTGAATTTGTTATGATTGACTATGGCTCCGTGATTTTCTCTGACTTGATAACTTTTTTATAATTTGATACTGCTTCACATGGCTTTGATGTTTAACTCAGTCAACTATCTTGGCCATCACGATTTTGAATTTTACCTGACTTTGATGCTTCGGCCATTTTCGGTTTCGTGAATCTCTGGCTTGCTGTACTTGGGTTGCACTGATTTTCATTGTATATCTTGTTCATTGTTTCGTTTGGTATGTTTATTTGAGTCAGTGATATTCTATGATCAGTTGCATGGTTCATGTCATGTAGTTCATTGTGTAGCCTGGTCTTCATGTAGTTTGCCTTATGTTGGTCATGCTGCCTGGTTGCTGTTATATATGCACCGTGTTTCGGTCATTTCTCGTGTACATATGTATGTGATGCTTTGATGTTGTTTTACTTCTTCAAAGTTGCCTGTTTCATTAAGCCTGGTTCACTGGTGGTCTTCATATTGTGTATGTTGTATGGTGTCTCTGTATATTTATATTAGCTCGAATTTTCCATGACTCTTCTGATGCATCTTCTTCTGGCTAGCACTTGTTGATACATGAGCAGTTTGCATGTTTGTTGTAGTAGTTGCTGTCTTCATTTGATTGTTGCACTCATTGGTTATTCTGGCCTTGTACCTGTAGTTGTATTCATGTACACTGCATTGTGGTCTTGTGGCAGTTGCTTTGTCTCCATGTATTTCGTATAGTATGGGCATTTGGTTCATCATATCTGTTGCACTTGGTCCCTATCTGTTGCACTTGGTCACTGACCTTTGTTTCCTCTGAGTTTGATTATTTGCACATTTGTAACCTTGGTCTTTGTTGGTTTTTGGTGGCATCTGTTTGCTGTGCATTGAGCATTGTTCGAACTTGTATCACTCGAGTTGAATCCAGCTTGTACGCTCGGGTTTGACCTTGTGCTCGTGTCGAGATTTTATTTATATTGCACCTGAGTTGAACCCGTCCTTTTTATTTTGGGTTTGACCTTGTGCTCACCTGTCCCTGTAAATCAATCAAGTGTATATCGGTGTGCACGGCCTTGTGGCATGTACAGTGATACACTGTGCATGTGACATGCTGTTCGTGTATGATAAATTCAAATTTTAAATGATGACGAACAACCCAAATAACTGAGGCAAATATTATTTTCAAAAATCCATATTTTATTTTATATTGCAAAAATATTTCTTTTTCAATTTTACTGCGTTAGTGAATATTTTTGCAGATTGCTCAGATGCTGGATTCTAACTGGAATGAAATTGAAGATAAATACGAGTGTGAGTGATATGTAGTGAGGTCAACTGTAAATGTAAAATAGTGATGTAACTGAATTTGTATCAAAGTTGTATAGTGAATAGTGAGAGCTTGAATTTGAATTATTCAAAATTTTAATAAATATTTGTTTGAATAAAATTTCTGTTTGAATTCAAATTCTGTGTCATTTAATTTTATTTAGCAAATATTTATTTAATCTATGAAAAATAAAATAGTACATTAACAAATACATTTAAACGAATGTATATATGTTTATTATCATCAAACAAAAATCATATAAGCGCATATTCAACATTGGGCTCGGTGCGTTCTCATGTAAAAGGATAGAGTAGTTGCCTATGCTTCTAGACAACTAAAGCCTAACGAGATTCGTTATGCTACCCATGATTTGGAGTTAGCCGCCATAGTCTTTGCTCTAAAGATTTGGCGACATTATTTATTGGGCGAGCGTTTTATTCTCTTCACTAATCACAAATCTCTGAAGTATTTATTTTCTCAGAAAGAGCTTAATATGAGGCAATAGCGTTGGCTCGGATTTCTTTCTTCATATGATTTCGATATTCAGTATTCCTCAGGTAAGGGTAATCGAGTTGCTGATGCGCTTAGTCACAAGAAGCAGGTTGTTGTTTCCATGATGCTAGCAGAATGGAATATATTGGAAGATTTATCTCTTTGTGATATTAGAGACCGTCCTTCAGTTTCTGATTCTCCCATGCTTTTATTTAGCATGGAAGCTCGTCCTAGTTTGTTGGATCGTGTTGTCGATGCCCATAAACAAGATCCATATATTGCTTTTCTTATTCAGAGTTGTGAATCGGAATCCCGAAGTGATGATCTGAAGGATTTCGATTTCGATATTCGTGGTTGTATTTGGAAGAAGGGAAGGTTGATCGTGCCTGATGTTCCTAATATTAGAATGACATTCTTGAGGACTGTCATCGTTCTAAGTATACTATTCATCCGGGTAGTAGTAAGATGTATGCTGATATGAAACGCTTATACTATTGGGAGGGTATGAAGCATGATATTGCAAGTTATGTAAGTCGTTGCATGACTTGTCAACTTGTTAAAGCAGAACACCAGCGTCCCAGTGGTCTTTTGCAGCCTCTTGATATTCCATTATGGAAATGGGATCAGATTTCCATGGACTTCATTGATGGTCTACCTCGTACGAGGTCGGGCCACACTAGTATTTAGGTGATTGTTGACAGATTGACTAAATCAGCCCATTTTATTCCTATCAAGTCCAATCGGACTGCTCCTTTGTTGGCTAAGCTGTTTATTAAAGAAGTCGTTCGACTTCATGGTGTGCCTAGTTCTATTGTTAGTGACAAAGATCCGCTTTTTACTAGTGGTTTCTGGCAGAGCCTTCAGAAAGCTTTGGACACTAAGCTCAATCTCAGTACAGCTTATCATCCATGGTCAGACCGAAAGAGTGAATCAAGTTTTGGAAGATCTCCTTCGAGCTTACATTCTTGATTTTGGTGGTAGTTGGGAAGACCACTTATCTCTTGTTGAATTTTCTTATAACAACAGTTTTCAATCCAGTATCGGTATGGCTCCTTTTGAAGCTCTTTACGGAAGGCCGTGTCGATAACCATCTTGTTGGTTGGAATTGGGGGAAAAGTTAGTTCTCAGCCCCGATTATATTCGTGATTCTTCTGAGAGGATTGATATTATTAGACAGAGAATGAAAGAGGCTCATAATAGGCAGAAATCTTATGCCGATCACCGTAGGAAGCCTTTGGAATTTTCTGTTGGCGATCTTGTATTCATTCGTGTTTTCCCAATGAAGGGTGTGGTGAGTTTTAGTAGCTCCAGGAAATTGGCTCCTCGATATATTGGACCATTACCTATTACGGAACGCATTGGCCTTGTTGCTTATCGTGTATCGCTACCTATTCAGTTTTTGGGAATTCATGACGTATTTCATGTATCCCAGCTTCATCGATGCCTTCGAGATTCGGATTCTATTATTGATCCTCATATGCTGCAAGATCTTGAAATCTCACCCAACTTGTCTATTGTGTAAAATCCTATTCGTGCGCTAGCTTCAGAGGTCAAACGCCTTTGGAATATAGAAGTTCCGCTTGTGAAAATTCAATGGTCCGCAAACCCTAAAGATTGCACTAAGAAACCAGAGAATTCATCAAGCGTTCTTATCTGGGTTTTCTCTCCACTTCGGGTGGGGGTAAGCATTCTTGATCTATCTTTTCTTTTTTAAATCTTTGTTGTGATGAATTTTTTGTGTTATTGACTGCTTCTAGTATGAAAATTGCGGGGACGTAATTTTTATAAGGGGGAGTCTGTAACGACCGTAATTTTTGGATCACCGTCGTAATAAATATTTTAAAAATCAATAACGACCGTGATTTTTGAATTACCGTCGGAGTAAATATTTTGAATAAAATTTTTTTAATTCAAATTTGAAAAAAAATTGGAGATGTAAAAATGTAAAAAAGTCTATGGCAAAATCTTTTGAAATTCATAACAAAGTTGTGTTATAAACTTTGTTGCATTCACGTGCAAACAAATATGGCCCATTCCAAAATAAAGTGGTGCGTATTATAACATTGCTTTGCTTTCTCAATATAAACTAAATGTGAACATATTTTTTGTGTGTTGTCCCCATAAGTTTTTAAAATCCAAAATTGTGAACACTTTACATTATTTCTTCCTTTATCTTTGCATTGCTAACATTGAGGTAATAAAGCAAATTTTGAACACTTGCTTTACTCTGCCACCATCTACTATGTAGCCGAGTGTTATTTTTCAATTGCACGTTTGCATTAAATGCAATTGTACAAAATAATTCTTTTCAACACTCCATCTTGACTTGTTCTTAGCATTGAAGAAAAATAATATCTCTGCAACAATTTTTCTTGCTCATTTCAGCTGCTCAAGGAACACATTAATGGCAGATTAGATTGGTGCTTTTTGTTGGGTCTGGTGTATCAATTAGTTTTGAAGCAAATAGGTGAGCGAAAAATCTCACATTTGCTAATATATATATCATTCATCCTCTGTGTCAAAATGACTGTCCAGGTCATTCATTGATATTACCTGGTAAAAATTTCAACATGTGTGTCTTTACTTGTCGTGCTACATAGATAGATCCACTACACTGCTGTTTCATTTTCCGTTCTAGTCTAGTTCACTTGAATCTGTTCTTCATGGTGTGCTATTTTTTTTACACTGCTTACTGGCTCAGTTCATTTGAACTGTGTATACTAGCTTAAGCTCAAATTTTCATTAATATGTTTCGATAGGGTGTTACTGTCACTCTTAGCTGTATTGACTCATTGATACACTTGAATATGCATTATACATATGCCTGTTACTTATCACTTCGCACTAAAGATCTGTCACATACGTGTTTTTTTTATGCTTTGTTCATATGCTCCAATAGTCTAACTATTTGCTTTGAGGAAGTATATTGCCTTGGACAGTTGCATTTAGTTAGTATATTGGTGTATATTTCATGGGTCAGGTCATCCAGCACGTGTATGCATGTATCATAAGGTGCGCATGTATCATAAGCGTGGGTGCGTGTATCTGTGTAGTTTGCATCTGTGTCCAGGTCATTGTAATTTTCATGCGTGCCTTCCTTTTTAAATTTTTATGTGTGACTTCATTTTTAATTTTCACTCACTTGACTTCAGCTGATCATCTACGTGTGTTTATTATTTGTCTTTTTTAGTGTATGTGTTTGTGATTATTGTGTGTTCAAGTTTTGATTTTTGCATGTACAATGTAAAGTGCATGCAGATATGTGTGCACGTGTATGAAGTTGCTTAGCCAACAATTAATTTTTTTTAGCTTTTAGCGTGACTTCAGTTAAATTCATGCATGTATTCCATGCATGTAGTATCTTGTGTGCATATTTTTGTTCAGACCATTTGTTAAAAAATTTCGTGCGTGTATCAGTGTATCCAGGCCATTATTTTCACCTATGTATTCTGGCACATGCAAACTTTTTCATTAGTACGTCCCTGATGAAATGCGTGCGTACCATTATAGTGAGTATGAGTTTTAAGTTATTATACTCAAAGTGGTGGTGGATAATTTTGCCTCAGTACGTGTTTATTATACATATAATTAGGTCAGGTTTGCATCCACGTTTTTATGTAAGCTTTTGGCCATATTGAACTGTTCAATTGTGTGTCCTTTCCTCTGTTGCACTTCAATGTGGTGTAGGCATTCAATTAGTGATTTTGAAAAGTGTTAAATATGTGGCCAGATTAGTTTTAAATTTTGTTCAAAGGTTTATAACTGCATTCAACAAAAATGTAACGGCCACTTAAAGTTGCATTGATTTAGTGCATTTTTGTCGTGATAGTATCATTTAGGATGTTATTGCTAAGCTATCAAATATTTTAATTAATTTATAGCAATTGTGCAGTCTGATGAAAAATTTGCTTTGAACCGGTGTTACGTTTTAAAACGTATTTTGTTGTCGTTATTTTTATAACGGGGCTTTTACTCCGGTATTATATTTTGAAGCGTGTTGTCTTGACGACATTTTTGACGAATAAAAAAAATGTTAGTTTAACGTCAGTAACCGTTAATTTAAAGTGAATTTTTAAGTGGTTATCCCGCGATGCTAATTTGATATCCGTTTTTACGGTGTTTTGTGATATGCAATTTCCTCGTCGAAATTGCTATAGTTGTTGCTGTTTTGATCACGTGTTTTAAAAAGCGTTTTAAAATAAAAAAATTGTTTTCAAAAATTTTACAGTTACGCTTTCAGAAGAATGAGGAATCGATTTAAAGCTTCAACAACCCTTACTTTTACTGATTCGCTTAATTCCGGATTTGTCCGTTTGAGAACGTAAAATGTTATTTAAATAAAGTACACAATTTTGCTTTTTCAAGGAAATGATGAAGAGATTTAAACGATGTAGCAAAATTGCGGAGTATGGAACCATACTTTTACTATTGCGATTAATTCCGGACTCGTTAATTGAAATATTTGCTGTTTGATGATTTTGATGATTTTGTTGGGCTTTCGAGCCACTTTGTTGGACCTTCGGGTCAATTACCAGTACTAGACCTTCGGGTCATTTGTTGGACGCCAAAAATTCATAGTACTTGGTAAGCTTCGGCCATATGAGATGCATGTGCGGCGTAGCTAAAACTCGCCATCAATTGGGATCGATCCACTTTTATGTTGATTTTCTAGTTTTCTATTTTTGATTTCTAGATTTTGTAAATTGCAGTTTTGAATCTAACCGTGAATTTGAAAGTGATTTTGATGGAGTTTAATGAGTTTAATTTGATGGTGTTTGATGTAATTTCTTCATTTAAACGAGGTTGATTTCTCATGTTGAATAGTCTCATTCGAGACTATTATTACTTGATGTTGTTTATGATGCATTCACTTCTAAGTTTAAATTAGACTGATCCATTTATTATTTTCTTTTAAATAATACTCGGGTCAGACCGAGTTATTTCAGGATAGTCGCTATCTCTGATTCAGTAGTAGCTTCAGCTTTTGGGATTTCACTTCATCTTTTGTCTAGTCTTCGAGAAGTATTTTTGGTTCATTGATTCTCGTCTCATGTATGTTGATGACATGTATATGTGTATTGGTTTATGTGAACTATCGATTGTTGTAGCATGTATTCCAGACTTGTCTTCCGCTATATATCTGATATTTCTGTTCTGATACGATTATACTATATGTGTTTGTTGTTATTATGAGTTGTTCTGTATTTTTCTTTAGCCACCGTAGTTTCGTTTTAGATTTGGATTGAATTTATATCATTGGGAGTAAATTATACAACTCATATCGATGTAATCAATGCTCGTCTAAGGCATAACGTACGGATGGTCGCTTCTAACAAGCCTTATTCTTCGCAATAGCAGATGTTATCACTTTATGATAACCTTTGTTAATATGAGCATAGAGGTGGGGCGTCACAGAAGTACTCAATCCTAGAATGAAAAGATTTGGCCTGGAATCTTCTTCTTTAATTTGTTTTTGAAGCTTAGGTCTACAACTTAGATTGATATAGTTGCTTAAGTCTTTGCTTTGCTACTAGTTAACAACTTTAAATTCGAATCTTCAAAGAAAATCACTTGCCTTTATTTTTTTCTTTTTTTACAGAGAAAACTGAACTGTCTCTGGCCAAACTGCAGCTGTGATTTCAATGATAAATCTGCAGTTCTGAATTGTTTTTATGTTAAAAACTTGATTTTGAAACCAAAAAATTATTAAATTATGAAGTTAAAAACTTACCTGAGAAATGGAAACAAAATCTTGAAGTTTTCAGAAGAGTCCCAGATTTTCTTTACTCTTTACTTTGAATTGAAGAAAAACTGAAGCTTTGCATTGCTTGATAATGTTGACTTCAATTTGCAAATTTGATTCAGGTTGAAACGGAAAACTGTTGTTTGATCTTTGGATTTTCTGGGTTGAATCTGAAATTGAATCTTGTTCTTTCCAAATTTGCTTGTTTCTCCCAAGTTTCTACCCCTTTTTCTTTTTTTTTGAATTTCTATTTTCAGGTTGCTTTGAATTCCTTTGCTGATTATTTTTTCTTTCTACTTTATCTTTTTTTTGGGTGTTGAGATTTTAGATACTCAATCTATTGTTACTGTATATTTTCAGATTTGCTGAAAAGTTATATGATTGCAAATGGGGGAGCTCAAAAGTTTCCATAATTTTAAATTTCCATTTTTTATTCAATTAAATATATTAAATGCAACGTGTAAAAAAAATGATTATGAAATCCCAATGCATATTGATTTCTTTACTCTTCTCTTTATGTAATTCAACATATTTATACACTAATATATTTATACAATTTACATTCATACATTTTTTTTGTACAACTTTATAAAAAGAAAAGAAAGAATTTAAATACTTTGATTTCATATTAACAATTAATCACTTTTATTCATATA
Organism: Allium cepa; assembly: GCA_030765085.1. Classification (NCBI taxonomy): domain Eukaryota; kingdom Viridiplantae; phylum Streptophyta; class Magnoliopsida; order Asparagales; family Amaryllidaceae; genus Allium; species Allium cepa. The sequence goes on from CM060939.1 coordinate 258,249,681, forward strand.
TGAAAATTGAACTTAAAAATAAAATTTTGAAAGTGTATACACTAATTTTCTTCTTTTTATTACCACTTCCAAATATTAATAAAATTTAAAATTTTGAAAACAAATTGTCGTTATCTTTTTATTAATCTCAAGCTTTTAATTTCTATTTTATTTTTAATGCATTATATTTTGAAATTTGATATTTGTTTGTAAAATACTTATCCTTATATTTTAAATAAAATTTCTATTTATAATCAAAAAAATTATTCACTCTAGAAATCTCTAATTAATTCACAATTTATTTTCAAAAATAAATTTAATTGCCAAATTAAACTTGGTGAATTTTCAGGAATGTTACACTCCAGAATCATAATCCTCTGGGTAGAGATACTTGATTTCCCGGGCAACAAGTTCACCCAATCGATTTTCCATGGCTACAATCACATCTTATCTCGCTTGATTGATTTCCAAGGCTACAATCGCACCTTTTCTTGGTAAGTTGATTACAAAAAGCCTATAACTCTAAATAGCACTAAGGATCTTGTTGAGATAGTGATAGAGAATCAAACCATAGATAATCTAGTTAGGTTCAATGTTGATTTCGGTAGAGTAATGATAAGAATTTATATTTAGAAATGTGAAAGAAGAAAAGGAGTGAAAACCAGAAAAACTGAACTGAAATTCGTTGAAACTAACCCCCATTTATAGAAGAACAATAACCATGTCCATTCGTGAAGAGTTATGACGAATAAACACTTCTTTTGAAATTTAAATTTTGAACTCAACTGACACCATGTCGACATGGGGTACTTGAGTATGTCGACATCCCAAAGGGATTTTTGATGTTTTGATTTTCTTTGAAAATAACCTTTATTTTATATTAAAACTATTTTAAACTTTATAAATATACTTGACTATAATTAAAATACATAAATAATATATATATATATATATATATATAGAATTTTACTACAATTATATATTTAAATCTAAATATATAAATATTAAAAAATTAAATATACTTTTATTTTAAAAGATAGTTTAAAAACAAAGATAATTTGATTTTGAAATTAAAGATTATTTGAGGCTAAAAGTATTTGAAATCAGGATAGATGTTTTTGATGCTTTTAGAAGGAAGGTTTTGAAATCATTTTGAAAACAAGATATAATTTTGAAAAATCATTTTGAATAGAAAGTTAGCGGATACAAAACAATGTTCCACTAGATTTTTCATAGGTTCCATCCTACTTAGGGTTCCATCCGTTTAACGGACTCGAAGTGGATTCCATTCCACGAATAAATTGGATTTTAAGATGCTAGTGCTTTTCTAGGAGTTTTTAACAAAATTTCTAATTAAAGAATAAATTACTTGAATTCTTGAACTCTTGATAATCTTGATACTCATGAGTCTTCAATCTTGATATCTTGAATCTTTATACTGTACAGTCTTTATTCTTGTTACCTGCATGGTTAAATCCTACATATATATATATATATATATATAAACTTATACTGTTAGTATTTATATTTTATAATCTATTCTAACGTTGTTTTCATCAAAACCATCATCTAACGGACTAACAGGACCATCCAAGGAAACACTCAAAATAGTAAAGGTAAAAGAAAAGCCGGTGGTAGCTTCAGAGCTTTGAAGCAATCTAAGAGGGAACCTATGTTTGCCTCTTACACTCATACAACCAAGACCCTAGAGAGGATCTACATGGATACTAGGGACGGATTCCCTATAGAAAACCCCCCAAGAGGGAGCCTTATGTAGTGGAAAAAGGAATATGAAAAATACTGTATAATCATGAGATGGATGGAAACAAGACAAACAAGTGTAGACACTTGAGAGATTTGATAGAATAATAGAGTTTGAGTAAACAATTGCAATAGTACGTGAGGAATCAGATAACAACGACACAAACCATAGTGGTGCAGCAAAAGTGACAACAAATTATGGTGGTTATCCCCAGTCACAGCCGAGGATCTAGATCAAGTATGGTTATCCCATGACAGAGATGTATTGGAATTAGGTTTATTTCATGAATTTTTCTCTTTTTTTGACTAATCTATAAAAGTTTGCCTTCAGGCAGTTTACACATGTGTGCGATCTCAATCGATCCTATAGGCATCTTTGAGTTCGAGCTCGAAGGTATTCCCGATTGGACTAAATGTACTAATTTTTGTTTAATGCATTTTGATTTGGTTAAGGATGCTTGAATGATGTAAAAATAAATATTGATTAGACATTATATTTGATTTTAAAATTGATATGGGACACTAGCCGAACTTGGTTATCCCTCATGTTTGATACATAAACTGATAGGACATGGTCCCTCCGACTGGTGAGATGGGGCGATGAACCGTGAAATATAAGTACAATCGCCGAAGAGTTAATGACTCGAAAATTTTAACGATTTTATAATGTAATTAACTAAATTTTTCTTGAAATTAAACAATTAAATTTGACAATGAAAATTTGATATTTTGGATGCGTCTATTTTAACATTGTAAATGTCAGAATTTCGTTGGAAAATATGTAAGTAAATTCTGTTGTGTAATTTACAATTTCAGTTTAAATCAGTTAATTTAATGAAAATAAAACATTTTCGAAACTTGAATATTTTTATATAATGCAAATGTAAATCATTTTCTGAGTGAGACGTCATAATTCGTTTCGTCAAATTTGGACTTCTATAGTCACGTCTATCTTATTTTTGACGAATTTGCAGCATTATAGTAGCGAAATATCGACATTTAATAGAATGGTTGTATCGCTGATATCTGTTTACAGTTTTGTTTGTATTATCATGCCGACCTCCGCAGTATATTCATTTCTGTAATTCGACGTGAGGTACGCGGCAAAACCGGCAAAACGATTTGCCGTACCGGTTTCATATTTGAGTCTTTTGGTTTCTGGTGTCCTTTCATAATCCACCGTGTAAATCAGTAGACACCATGCTTTTTATATTCCCAGAATTTGTTTCTAACTTTTTAACATTCCGATCTGTTCAATATTTTTATAGGCCGGTGTTCATTTTTCTCTTTCCCTTTTATTTTAGCTCCGTCTTCTTCAATTTTAAAGAAAAAAATTTACTTAAACAAAGCTTTATATTTGCATTGGAAATCTATTCGTTTGCATGGCCAAGCTCACTCAACCCGCTTCCCTATCATCGAGCTTGCTCGTCTTCAATCTGTTCACCACCATACCCAAATCCACGCCCATCAATGAGCCCCCACCTTTCCACTACTCTCTCTCCTTACTCTCAACCACCGTTAGCCGCCACGTCGCCTCCCTCTTCCTTCAACCAAACCATTTTATCGCTGCTAACCCACCACCAGCTTGTGCCGCAGCCACCCAAGCGCTGGAACCCAACCTAATTGCAGCACCTCTTTCAAACGCCAGCAGCATCACAGCCCATAGCTCGGCCACTGTTCCAACCCCATCACCACATGATAGCAGCTCACATCAAACCACCCTCCACCGCCTTCCCACTTCTCCGTTCCCCTCTCTCCACCGCGCAGCCACTCCAAGGCCGAGCGCCACCCTTCGCTCTACCTGCTCAAGTTCAACCGACCCATCTCCGAGTACTGCCCGCTCAATAACGAGCCTCCGCCTTGTACACCTTCAACCCAATCGACCTGACTTAGTAGCAGCCCCTACATCGCTTTCCACCCTCTAACCTCGAGCACTGTCTTGATTTTAGTCGTGGCAGTCTATACCCAGCTCTTCTCCTTTATATTATATTATATATATATATATATATATATATATATATATATATATGCATAGTTTTTTTTCTCTAGACTACTCGTGTATTGTGGCTACAACTATTTCATGCTCGATCCTCCCTGTCACCCACTACTCCTTTTGTTTATATGTATGTATGTATGTATATATATATATATTATTTGTGTAAATATATGTGTGTAATAAGCTTACCTTGATAGTTGAGATGGGAATATATATATATACATAATATGTTTTGTTAGTATTTTGCGATGTGTGTGTGTATTATGTTTTGCAATATGTCAAGATGTGTATATTATACAATATGTCATATTTACATTAATATTGATATTTGGAAAGTATATATATGTAAGTTTATTTATGGTGTTTTAAAAATGTATTTGAAGAAAATTTAAGAATGAAATATAAGGATTTTATAAATATTGATTTTGAAATGCAAGTATAAAGATTTTATTTGGATATTGGTTTCAAAATATATGTATATATATAAATTCTAATTATGTACTTTAAATAAAACATTGTTTTAAAAAGAGAAGAAAATATATTATATATATTGGTTTCCCTCGAATCCAATTCATCGTGCTCTGCTTTTGATTTCGTCGCTGTCCAAAATTGATTGCAGCAGTTAGTTGCTTTGATTTGTCGCTTATCTGTGTGCTTCTCCTGCTTTCTCTAGCCTTGAAAGGTGAGCGATCACTCATGATTAACATTCATATATTTAGTAAATTTAATTCACATGAAATGAAGATTGAAATATGTTGTTATTGAATTGTTAAATATGATTGCCATTTTCTGTAATTGTTACCTATGTCATATGACACCACAACGTGTTGTATATAATAATTTAATTTGTTACTGATGATATATACCTGTTGTTGATATGTTATATTATTATCATATTTGATCTCACTCTAGAAGTTCGCTACTAGTTTAGAAATTCTCTATGGGTTGAAACGATACATACACGAACGATCTTGTAGATTAGGAAAAAATCTTTATAGGGTGAAATGATAAACCCAAACGATTTTCATTGATTTCGAATTTTGGGATTGCGAGTTGAAATGATATATACCCGTTGATATTTAATTGCAAATTAAAATGATTTTAATATCCGTATCACTTGACCGTATCATATAAAATTATATACGGACACCGTTGGTTTATATTTTGAAAATGATTTCCAAGGGTTTGAAAGGAAATATATGGATTATAATAAATATTGATTTAGAAAAAAAAATATAATATAAAAATTCTATTTTATATATAAGTGTAAAAATTCATTTTTTTTTTAAATTATAGGTTTGGAAATTTTTAATTTATAAGTTAGTTTTGAAAATATAATTTTTAAGATTTTACTTATAATTTTATTATGTTAAAAATATATAAAATAATATTTAAAATGGATTTTATTTAATAATTAGATTCAACTTAATAAAATTTAAATTAGCTAATATATATAATATGTTTAAACTATTTGTTTAAAATTTATATTAATATTTTAAAATTAGATTTTGTAATAACTTTAATAAATAAGTTTGGGATGATAAATTTAATTGATTTGTGACTTAAATTGTTAAGAATTGAATTTAAATAAATATTGATTTGGACTTACTGATTTTGAGAATTTAAGATATGAAATTTATAATTTGATAAATTAATTTTGATAAAAAGCAATTAAATGGACATCTTTAAATTTAATTAAATTGAAATTGAATATTTAGTTTGATTTGAATGTGTAATTGGAGATTTTGTTCAAATGTATTAAAATGAATAAGTGAACATTTTCCAAATTGAATAAAATTAAAGTTAAATGTTGGATTTTGTGATATAAATGAAAGTCGCCAAAATTGAGTTGGCGTAAATGTTGAATATTTAAATTCTTAAACTTATTGAAATTGAAATGGCTTAAATTTATAGTTAAAATTTAGATTTGAAATCGATATAAATAAAAATGGTTATTGAGAATTTGAATTGATTAGTAATTGATGAACTAAGATTGATATAAATTGAATTTTTAAACCAAAGTTGATTTGAATCGATTTGTGGAATTGGATGAGACAATTCTAATTTGAAACTATTTTTGATATAAACTATTTTAATATATAAACTATGTTAAATATATATCATATTTTTTAATATAAACTATTTTGAATTATAACTATTTTAATATATATAAACCTTTTTAAATTGTTTATGTTGGAACAGCTATGATTTAGATTAAATGGATGTAAATGCGAATAATTTAAATGATTTAAAGTGAAGAATGATTTTTAAAGTTATATGATTTTGAAATTAATATGATTTCGAAAGCGATATGATTTTTGAAAAGGATATGATATTTTTATATGAAGTATAAACTGTTTGAAATATAATTGACCACGGTGTGAAATAAACGTTCGGTTGTTAAAGAGACCGGGTTCGGATATTGTCATACTATCTGCCAATACCGAAACCACTTTAACAACCGTATATGGTGGAGATTCCATAATGAAGTAGGATGGTATGGCGATGATTCTGTATAAGGTATTAACGCAACCCTGAGTCCCACGAGTTAGCTTAGATGTGACTAAAACAGGAGCCACGCCGAGCAAACCGAGGTCATTCCTCCGATCGGAAACATTTCTTCGATATCATTCTATTACTTTGTGATTTGATTAGTTGGACCTTTGATTTGGGAGTGTGTCTCGAGGTGGGTGGTAGTAGCTGCTACGCGTTACCACTAGTACCGGTTCCACAAACGGTATATCTACCCTAGCATTGCCTCGCATCCCGTGTTCACATGCTCTATCATTCCTTCTACGAGTTTGTTTTGTACCATACCTATGGGGTGTCCTCTGGGTAAACCACCGGTATGGTGGAGCTTACGGCATTGTATATAGTACGGGAATATATGAAATATGTTAAGGGGGATATGGGTAACGCCTTAACATAATTTTAATACTTTACTTTATTGATAGACATATTATAATAGCGTATATTACTACATATTAGGCAGTTCCATGGATCCTTAGAGGATGGAAATCCCAACTATCCTTTAAGTTACTTGTATTTTAGTTGACATTTCACTTTAGTTGAATTTACTGTAATCCTGGCTCGAGCGTTTTGTGTTTTGCTTTATGTTCGGGTCAGACTGAGTGTCATAGCATTTGAGGCTCACCTTTGGAGATTGGAGCCTTGTTTGAAGATCTATCTATCCAGCTCTCAGTTATTTCAATTTATTCCAGTCATTTGTGTTCAAACTTGTCAGATGCTTATGTATTAGAGATTCATTTATACTTGAGAATCTGTTGTATTTTGTTTCAGGCTCTTGATGTTTTTTTAGTAGCTTCGTGTACTACTATTTATCTATTCCGCTACTTATTGCTATTTTACTATATATCTACGATTCTATGATTGATTTACTTACTGTATATGTTAATTTTTGCCAAATATAAATCAATAATTTGTTGTTTTGAGAAATTCACGTCTGACATGAATGGATGATTGTCGATTTGAACGGTTCGAAATAGCAGGTCGTTACAAGTGGTATCAAAGCCCTGATTTAGGCAAAACTTAGCATATGGAGTGAAAAATCATTAGAGATAGGGTAGTGATACCCTAGAATGAGTAGAATCAATTATAGAATCATATTCGATTGAGCTTGAAATTTCGTATTAGGGTCCTCATTGATTTTTCACTCGGTTTGATGCTGTTATCTCTTGCAAAGACCGAATTGTTTCTTAGTAGACGACTATGGAAATTCTCGTGCGATCGAATGTCGATGCCTCGGGATTTTTGCAGGAAGATCTATCTTTTCACTTGATTCTCAGCCTAGTGACCTTGACTCCACCTGATAGTCAGAGATTATCCTGGTGTTTTGGTGAACTCACTTATCCTCCTCCCAAGAGGGACCTTGAATTCCACATCGATCCTATTTCTAGAGATAGACCCGTGTCCTTCCTTCTGGATGAATAGTTTCTATGAACGGCTAGTCATTCCCTTTGGCTTCACAAATGCGTCTGACTTCTTCATCGATCTCATGAATCTATCTTTCTGCGATATTCTCTACGAGTTTGTCTCTATTTTCTTTGGTGATATTCTCATTTTTTTTATAAGTCTCGGTTGGCCCGCTTAAGGTCGCCGTGATTTATATAATTTTATCCATCTCTCCTCTTTTGTAATTTAATTATTTTATTTTCCTTTTGAGCTATCTTCGTTGTTAGAATTCTATATGATTAGGATTCCTCAAAAATTAAATCTCTATCCCTATTTCATTCTAAATCATAATACGAGAGAATATATTTGAAATCATAATAGAAAGGTTTTATACTATGTTGTTTGAGTTGTTAAGTTTGAAATTTTGGGTTTTGATCGATTCATTTGACCAACGATATCGATAAGAATTCCAAAACACTAGAATAGAGAAAATCGACACGATATTGTTTTCGAAATTGGTAAATGAAATAATTTTTGTACGGCCATGTTCTATATGTATAAAAGCATACTTTTCTAAACTTAGATAGTTGTTTGAATTGACTATTAGAAATGATAATGCTAGGTTATCATTTATTGCTTTGTTAACACATCAAAATCCTTAACTATTGTTATGTGTTGTAAGAAGTGAAATTTTAAGACATGGTTTATAAATCTGATTTGGAAATGAAATTAATTTAAATTAAGAATTTGAGAGTTTAATTTTCGGTGCTTTATAGAATTTTATTTTCAAAGTTTTGAAAAATTATATTGTAAATTGAAAGTATTTTTGAATGGAAATTGTTTTCAAAGAATTTTAAAGGAAGTGAAGTAGTACTCCCCTCTTTTGTCATTGGAAAACAATTTTGATGATGACTACAGCATCATCGACAATCATTTTCAAGTATCAAAGTGGGGAAACCATTTAGCAGCTTTGCTACACTTTTGTTTTGAAAATGGATTTGATTTAAATTTCTCGTGTATGATTTGATTGACATAATATATATATTTCAAAACAGCTTGAAGTAAAAAAAATTAACTCTTAAATTCTATGTTACGTAATGGTTTTCAATTATTGAAATAAAGCAAAAAATTTGGAATAATTGGAGAAATAGAATTGAAACAATTTGAAACAACTTAAATAGGATGAAATTAGTTTGTATAATACTCAATTGCATTCTAAGACATATATAGCTTACTTCAATTATTTTAAAAGTTAAAAGTGTTAATGTGAATATGTAATTGAAGGTTATACAAGAGAACTTAAGTAATAAAAAGTATTCAAACTAAATTTTGCTTAATTAAAATGTTGTAAATAAAAGATAAAGTTGTAAAGTGCTAGATTACACTTAGAGTTATTAATATAACTCGCATGGGAAAAGTTAAAATGTAATGAGAACATGTAATTAAATAAAATGCAATATATAATGTAAATAATAAAATTTCCAAAGTGAAATTTTGATTAAAGGAAATTTTAAATAAAAATGAACTTGTTATAACAAATGTTTATACACTTGATTTATGATATAGGAAATTGTAGTGAAATAAATTCAATAATAAATAGAGAATGCTACTTAAGTAAATAAATATGAACTTAAGAATAGTAAAACTAAATTATGAATGAAATTAACTTAAGTTGAAGTCAAATTGATTAATAAATGGGTTAAATAAAATAACATTTGTTTTGGAAATATGGAATATTAATAAATTAAAAGAAATAAATTTAATGTAAACAAATTGAATATTGATTGATTTAAATAAAATGGAGTGAAACCAAATTAGTTGAATATAAATCAATTTATATGGTTTTAAAATTAATTGTTGTATTTTTTATTCCAATCTATCTTTTCTTTCTGCTTGTTTCTAATCTCATATCTAGTTCTTTTTCAGGGATGAAAAGTTTTGAGTGGGGGAGAAGGTAACGACCCGGAAATTTTAACGATTTATAACGCAGTTAACTTAATTTTTCTTGAAATTAAAGAATTAAATTTGACAATGAAAATTTAATATTTGGGATGCGTCTATTTTAACATTGTAAATGTCAGAATTTCATTGGAAAATATGTAAGTAAATTCTATTATGTAACTTCCAATTTTAGTTTAAATCGGTTAGTTTATGATAATAAAACATTTTCGAAACCTGAATATTTTTATATAATAAAATGTAAATCATCTTTTGAGTGAGATGCCATAATTCGTTTCATCAACTTTGGACTTCTATAGCCCGCCTATCTTATTTTCGATCAATTTGTAGCATTATAGCAGCGAAATATTGACTTTTGATAGCACGGCCGTATCGTTGTTATGTGTGTACCATTCTGTTCGACTTGTCATGTTGATCTCCGTAGTATATTCATTTCTATAATTCAACGAGGTACACGGTGAAATTGGCAAAATGATTTGTCGTATTGATTCCGTATTTGAGTCTTTTGGTTTCTTGTGTCCTTTCATTATCCACCATGCAAATCAATAGACACTATGCTTTGTATATTCCTATAATTTATTTCTAACTTTTAACATTCCTATATGTTCAATATTTCTATAGGCCGATACTCAATTTTCTCTTTCCCTTTTATTTTAGCTCCGTCTTCTTCAATTTGAAAGAAAAAAATTATTTAAACAAAGCTTTATATTTGCATTGGAAATCTGTTCGTTTGCATGGCCAAGCTCGATCAAACCCGTGTCTCCATCAACGAGCTTGCTCGTCTCCAATCTGTTCACCATCATATCCAAACCCACGCCCATCGATGAGCCCCTACCTTTCCACCACCCTCTCTCCTTACTCTCAGCCACCATTAGCCCCCACATCGCCTCACTCTTCCTTCAACCAAACCCTTCCATCGCTACAAACCCACCACCAACTTATGCCGCAGGCACCCACACGCCGGAACCCAACCTAGCTGCATCACCTCTTTCAAACGCTAGCAGCACCACAGCCTATAGCTCGGCCATGGTTCCAACCCCATCACCACATAATAGCAACTCACGTCAAACCACCCTCCACCGCCTTCCCACTACTCCGTTCCCATTTCTCTACCACGTAGCCACTCCAAGGCCGAGCGCCACCCTTCGCTCTGCCTGTTAACTTCAACCGACCCATCTCCGAGTGTTGTTGCTCCATAACAAGCCTCCACCTTATACACCTTCAACCCAATCCACCTGACAAAGCAGCATCCCCTGCTACATCGCTTTCCACCCTCTAACCCCAAGCACTGTCCGGCTTTTAGTCGCAACAGTCTATACTTAGCCCTTCTCCTTTATATATATATATATATGTATGTATGTATGTATGTATGTATGTATGTATGTACAATTTTTTTCTAGACTACTCGTGTACTGCGACTACAATCATTTCATGGTCGGCCCTCCCTGTCACCCACTACTCTTTTGTTTATATACATATACATATACATATATATATATATATTATATGTTAGTATTTTAATTGTGTAAATATTTATGTGTAATAAGCTTACGTTGATAGTTGAAAGGGGAATATATATATATATATATATAAAACATGTTTTGTTAGTAAATGTGTATATATATAATGTTATGTAATATGTCAAGATGTGTATATTTATACAATATGTCATATTTACATTAATATTAATATTTGGAAAGTATATATATGTATGTTTATTTATGATGTTTTAAAAATGTATTTGAAGAAAATTTAGGAATAAAATATAAGGATTTTATAAATATTGATTTTGAAGTGTAAATATAAAGATTCTATTTGGATATTGGTTTTAAAATATTTATATATGTATAGATTTTAAATATGTACTTAAAATAAAACATTGTTCTAAAAAGAGAAGAAAATATATTATATATATTGGTTTCCCGCAAATCCAATTCATCGTTCTCTGCTTTTGGTTTCGTCGCTGTCAAGAAGTGATTGCAGTAGTAAGTTGCTTTGATTAGTGGCTTATCCGTATGCTTGTCTTGGTTACACTAGCCTCGAAAGGGGAGCGATCACTCACGATTAACATTCTTATATTTAGTAAATTTAATTCACATGAAATTATGATTGAAATATGTTGTTATTGAATTGTTAGTTATTTAATTGTAAAATATGGTTTCCATTTTCTACAACTGTTTACCTATGTCATATGACACCATAACCTATTGTATATAATATATTTACTTTATTACTGATGATATATGTCTGTTGTTGATATGTTATATCATTATCATATTTTTTTCTCACTCTGCAAGTTCCCTATTAGTTTAGGAATTCCCAATGGGTTGAAATGAAACATACCCGAACGATCAGGTAGATTAGGAGAAATTCATTATGGGTTGAAATGATAAACCCAAGCGATTTTCATTGATTTTGAATTTTAGGATTGCGGGTTGAAATGATATATACCCGCATATATTTAAATTGCAGACTGAAATGATAAATATCCGTATCATTTGACCATAGGATAGAAAATTATATACGGACACCGTCAGTCTATATTTTGTAAAGATTTCTAGGGTTTTGAAAGGAAATATATGGATTATAATAAATACTGATTTAGAAAAGAAATATAATATAAAAATTCTATTTTATATATAAGTGTAAAAATTTAGATTTTTTTTTTAAATTATATGTTTGGAAATTTTAAATTTATAAGTTAGTTTTGAAAATATAATTTTTAAGATTTTACTTATAATTTTATTATGTTAAAAATATATAAAACAAGATTTAAAATGGATTTTACTTAATAATAAGATTCAATTTAATAAAATTTAATTTGGATAATATATATAATATGTTTAAACAATTTACTTAAAATTTATATTGATATTTTATTGATTTTGAGAATTAAAGTTATGAAATTTATGACTTGATAACTTGATTCTGATAAAAAGCAACTAAATGGATTTTTTCTAAATTGAAATTTAATATTTGACTTAAATATGTAATTGGTTATTTAATTCAAATGTACTAAAATGATTAAGTGAATATTTTCCAATTTGAATAAAATTAAAGTTAAATGTTGGATTTTGAAATGTAAATGAAAGTCACCAAAATTGAGTTGGTGTAAATGTTAAATATTTGAATTCTTAAACTTATTGAAATTGAAATGGTTTAAATTTATAGTTAAAACCTTGATTTGAATTCGATATAAATAAAAATGGTTATTGGGAATTTGAATTGAATACTAATTGCTGAACTGAGATTGGTATAAATTGAATTTTTAAACCAAAGTTGACTTGAATCGATTTATGGAGATGGATGAGACAATTCTAATTTGAAACTGCTTTAATATAAAATATTATAAACTATTTTAATATATAAAATATTTTAAATCTATAACCTTTTTAAATATAAACTATTTTGAATTATAACTATTTTAATGTATATAAACCTTTTCAAATTGTTTATGTTGGAACTATTATGATTTAGATTAAATGGATTTAAATGCGAATACTTTAAATGATTTAAAGTGAAGAATGGTTTTTAAAGTGATATTATTTTGAATGTAATATGATTTTGAAAGCGATATGATTTTTGAAAAGGATAGGATATTTTGATATGAAGTATAAACTGTTTGGAATATAATTGACCACGGTGTGAAATAAGCATTTGATTCCGTATGAGGTATTAACGCAGCCCTGATTCCCATGAATCAGCTTAGATGTGACTAAAACAGGAGCCACGCTGGGCCAAGTGAGGTCATTCCTCCGATCAGACACATTTCTTCGATACCATTCTATTATTTTGTGATTTTCTTGGGTGCACCTTTGATTTGGGAGTGTGTCTCAAGGTGGGCGGTAGTAGCTGCTATGCGTTACCACCAGTCTGGATCCGCAAATGGTACACCTACCCTAGCATTGCCTCTTGTCTCGTGTTCACATGCTCTATTGTGCCTTCTACGAGTTTGTTTTGTACCGTACCTATGTGGTGTACTCTAGGTAAACCACCGGTATGGTGGAGCTTACGACATTGTATATACTACGAGAATATATAAAATATGTTAATGAGGATATGGGTAACGCCTTAACGCTAATTTAATACTTCACTTTACTGGTAAACATATTATAATAGCGTATCTTACTACATAGTAGACAGTTCCATGGATCCTTAGAGGATGAAAATCCCAACCATCCTTTAAGTTACTTGTATTTCAGTTGGCATTTCACTTTAGTTGAATTTACTGGTATAATAATGTTAATCCTAACTCGAGTGTTTTGTGTTTTGCTTTATGCTCAGGTCAGACTGAGTGTCACAGCATTTGAGACTCACCATTGGAGATTGGAGCTTTGTTTGAAGATCTATCTGTCCATCTCTCGGATATTTTAGTTTATTCCGGTCATTTATGTTCAGACTTGTCAGTTTCTTATGTATTAGAGATTCATCTTGAGATTCTATTATATTTTGTTTCAGACACTGATGTTTTTTTTAGTAGATTCATGAACTACTATTTATCTATTCTGCTACTTATTGCTATTTTACTCTGTGTCTGCGATTCTATGATTGATTACTTGTTGTATGTGTTAAGCTTTGCCAAATATAAATCAACAATTTGTTGTTTTAGCAATTCAAGTCTGAAATATGTGGATGATTTTCGATTTGAATGGTTCGATATAGCAGGTCATTACAAGTGAGTGGATGTATTTGTATAGGATGAAGAGTTTCCTTACCAAAGTGTGAGTGAATGGACTTGCTTTAGACTTTGAGCACCCTTACCGAAGAGTGAGTGGATAAGCTCAATATAGATTTGCAACCATATGATTCAAAGAGATCAAAACTTAAACTTCTAGGTATGAACACCTTTTTATTTGAAATGAATTTATAATGGTTATTGAATGATTAATGAATGTTATCCCCTTAATCTGGTTGGACTTACTTATAATAGGCTGTTCGGTGATATTAGATGATTTATGAGTGATGCTCCAATCTGGGACAACGCACCACTACGATTTATATTACACGATAACATGATATATTTATATTAATTTACTCCTGGGAGAACGCAAGACGATAATGGTTTATGATTGACATTTGCGTAAGGATTTGGGTCCTTAGCTATGATAGATCTAGAGTTACCTTTGATTGGTAGGTGAATCTGAAAGAGCTATATGGTTCACTATAATCGGTCCAAGAGATAGCTAGAAAGTGCAAATAATGAAACTTTTCCAGTCTCAATGCATGTTCTTGATCATAGCACACTTTATATCTCAAGAAAACATGCTTTGAAGGGCAAGTATTCTTGACAAATATACCACAGTCTTGGAATCGACTCAGATCAGAGAAATTGGATTGTATAATGATGAAATAATGGACTAGAAGCTTAGAAGATGCTAAGATTTAAGAATGGATCTCTAAGCACTAATAAAGAGATATTGGTCAGTACCGAATAATATAGTTCGATACCGATTGTTATGGGTCAGTGTCGAGCGGTCCTTGAAGCATGTAGGGACTTACTATATCTTCTCTCTAACCATGGAGTTAAAGAAGCATGCAAAAAATATGAAGTAGAATCAGTCGGTATTGACTGATTATGATAGGTATCGAACGATATGGAATCTTTGACTTGGCTACCTAAAAGACTAGGGAATTATACCATGTGAAAGACTTGATGATTTGGCTAAAAAATCACTTAGTACGGACCATTTCTGGTGGATACCGATTGATTTGACTTTCCTAGGAAGCATGCGCATTGACCTGTTCTTTGTGTTGGAACTTCGGATCTGAAGATATTTTCCCATTCAAACTTGATATGACAGTTTCCATGCTAAAATCCATCTATAATTAACAAGCCTTCATTAACTAAAAAGGGGATCAAACTCTTCTTCTTCTACGTTAAGAGACTTTGAGCAAAATAAGATGTAAACTATTATAACCCAAAATTGATTGTAAATTCAAAGAGGATCAATCAATAAAAATAACTAAGTGGACGTAGGTCGTAGATTTTGCCAAACTAGTATAAAAAGATTTTATCGTTTTCTCTTTCTCTTTTTCTCTTTTACTTATTCCAATTATTTAATTCATTTATTATTGATCGGTTGTGTTGTACAATATTTTAGGCACCAATTTGATTTAGAAGTAAATAGTTGAAAATGAAAACATTTGATTTGAATAATGTACCATGAGAGGTGTTTGTTTAAAAAAATTTAGTAGAAAAAAATTTTACTATGAAATTTTTTTTGAGGAACCTGAGATTAGGCTGTGTGGCATAGGATGTTATGAATTTTAAGTCTTCAAACACCCATTTGATGATGTTACTTTCATAACACGTATGCGTGACTTTCCCTAGTGAGTTGTAGGGATGTTTGGTAATTCCTTCCTTGGAGAGTTTTGGGACAGTGTAGGGACTGTCCATTCTGACGTATGTGATAATGGCATTTTTCTTGTATTTATTTACTTTGTTTGAATTATTTGTATTCATCTATTCCCTGTTAAGTTGTTAATTATATTTAGGTAAGAATTGCAACATTTGTTTGACTATCTTTGTTTATTAAGTTATGCCGTGCTTCTTTGGATTAGTTTCTTTTTCTTATTTTTCTATGGTTAGTTTTAGCTGATCATTTATTTGCTCGTTTTCTTATTTGTTTATTTGATTGCTTGTTTGTTTGTCTTGTTTGGACTGTTTATACCATATGGTAGGATATATTGCTTGCCATGTTCGATGATTTTACGATAAGTTGGTAATTTAGTGATGACTTTTAGTTAGATGTAAACTAGAGAAACTAGTGAGCTGTTAAGAGACATATTTGATTTAGTCATAGTAGGATTTCATAGTTTCCCAAGTAAGGGAAGACTAGATATTCCAATTAAGTAAGAGATTGGACAATTTACTTGAAGTAGAGCAATAGTGATCATGGAATTTTGGTGACTAAAGACTTGACGAGTACCATTGAGAAGCCAAAATGGTGGGTGGGCATGGGGGGTTCATTACTTCTATATTAACGTTTGGAAAATGTTTCAAAAACCTATTTTTTATGAGAAATTACTATCGTCCTTGATTTTAACTACAAAAAGGTTTCTATTTTGTTTTCTAAGAAATATTATATGTTTTGAAATATTTCTAAAATAGAGTTTTCTCAAATTCATTTTTTAGTCAATTTTTAATAGAAAATAAAATGATGTTTTGAATAAAATAAGTTTTATCGAATAGGAAATTAAAACTTCAATTTGAAAGTGAAATGTTTTAACAAATATTTTGATTTGAAGACGTATTAGAAACTCTTATTGCTAACGATGATACATAGATCATTCTTTGTAATTTTGGGCGAGTCATTGCTGTCATCAAATAAAAGAATCACTATAGGAGGATTTAGGAATCAGATTTTTGATGTGATCTGAAGATGGAACAGGGTGATATCCCATGTGCATAAACACCAACGATTTTTGCGCAATGATAAGAAATGTCCAAAACATTAACGATTCGAAGATATGAGTTATTTGGATGATCTAAAGAGGCAAGTTCAATGATGTGAACATGTTAAGTTAATGTTTGATGTATTCTACAATTGGAAAGTCTGTTAAGGGATTGTTGATGACTAAAGGCTTTGATGAGTGCCTAGAAAGAAAGGCTATGTGAGGATGCTCACTTGGGTTTTTGATGTTTATGGTCGACCATTGATGTAGTCTATGTACACTGGACCTTTTGATGCCGAGTCTAGTTTCATGACCATATAAGAGGTTTGGATTTGGGTCGATCGCAATGCTTTTTGATATTGAGTACTCATTGACCTTATGACGATAGTCATTAGTTTTAGGATATATCCAAAGTATAATGTTCTTATGATATCAAGCTTTCATTGTGATAAAGCTAGGGATATGCCTTAGGGGAAATTATATAGTTTATTATATTTATCTTACTTGATAACTAATCTTATTCGAAATAAAAG
The DNA here is from genome assembly GCA_030765085.1 of Allium cepa. Lineage (NCBI taxonomy): Eukaryota > Viridiplantae > Streptophyta > Magnoliopsida > Asparagales > Amaryllidaceae > Allium > Allium cepa. The sequence continues at coordinate 258,267,216 of CM060939.1, forward strand.
ATGTTTTCTTTCTATTATATACATGATATAGTGAATTATATTAATTAATTTAATTAAAAGTATATTTAATAGAAAATCCATAAATGGTATATTTTGTGATAGTAATTACAAGGTGTTGTAACCTTGAGTTATTTATTATAATGAAATTAAGCATACATCTTTAAATGTTCCTAGTCAAGATGTATGAAGACTGGATATCGATACATCAGTTGAGACAAGAGTACATAACGCTCTTCAATTGTTGGGCAATTACTCATGAATACTAGAAGCACTAAGGGGTTACATACAAATAGTTATTAGATAACTATGGAATGTCTCACCCAATAGTTTTCTATCTATTAATATAGCTAAGGTCAAATAGAAAACATCAATGTGATAAAATTACACAGTTCTCTTGACTTGAGAATACTATTCATCTTTAATAAAGAAACTCTACTTTGATTATAGTTAAATCGTGGCATGGTGTCCATGGACTGACTATTATTGGCTCAAATGGAAGCATTGAAAGTGAAACACTATTCAAGAGAGGATTCATCTCCTCAGATATATGAGGTTAGTATCACGTTCAATTGATGTCAACTCAAAGTTCCTGGCTAGCGCATTTTAGTGGATAATAACTATTATTATTGAACCATGAATTTTGTATTTGGACAATAGAGTTGAATATGGATGATATTAGAATTTTAACCGTTACCAAATTCCATTGGTCGAAAAGCGATATAGTTTTGACAAAGAGAATTGGTGTAAATAATTATCATAATCGGGTAAATATTAATAAAGTAAAATTAGATTTTACTGAAACTAAATAAGTGATAAATTTGGTCATACCATCACAACACCTGCTAAGTGACGTGTGAAGTTTATTTTAATATATATTTATATTTATTATATATATTCAAATATTAACATAACTATTTATTTAACTAAAAAATTATTATATATATATATATTAATATAATTTGAAATCAATTATAAATTTTATTTACTAGCATTACATGACTTTTAGATTTTAAAAATAATTTTTAAAAATTTTAAAAATTAATTTCAATTATTTTATAATTTTTTATTTAAAAATTATTTTATAAATCCACTTTTTTTGTACTTTGAGCTCCAAATCAGCTAGCATCAATTTCATAAGTTATGTATACATACATACATACATACATGTATGTAAGTATGTATGTGCAATTATGTTTGTATATTTATAATTATCTATTAACTAAAATAATTGAGTTGCAATAGAAATTTAAAAAATTAAAAAATATTTTAAATTAGTTATTAAATGATTTTGTTATTTAATATAAATGAATATTTGTGTAAATACATCTTAAATATTTTATATAAATTATTATAATTATTATTTCCATATATTTATATTTAACTATATGATTGTATTTTATAAATGTATAATTTTATATAAACACACACGGATATATAACATTTGATGTGCATGCATACACATATACATATATATCATTTAGATAGCATATAGAATACGTAAGGAGCTAACATATCTGTTGCAGTGTATATCCTAGCACATATACACGAGCATGCCCCATACATACTTTATTATATTGCACATTCACGTACATACATGCGCATATGATACACATATTCAAACCTAATACAATAATATATTGTAAAATTTTATTTGTAAAATTAAATTAAATAATGATTTTATTTGAAAGAAATTTAGAAAAAGCTCTAAATGAATTCTACTTTATAGGCCTAGTAAAGATCCAAAATGGTAAAAAAATTGAAATTCACATATTTTTCTCGCTACGTGCTGGCATAGTTCTAAAAATGGTATCAGAGCTAAATAGCCATGCGGTCTAAATTAGTCATATTATGGCTAACTAATTAAGCTTACAACCCAGTTAGCAGGGTGTCTAAAAAACGCAGTGTCTAGGCTGAATTGTTGGGTAATTAAGTACCTTGTCCTACTTGGCTATAGGTCTGGCTCGAACAGTTATGTTTGCCTAAAGGCTGAAGCTAATAGAAAAGCCCCAATTTGAATTGGGCCTTGACTAATTTCAAAAATTGTTTTGAAAATCAAAATAAAAGTTTTAAGTTTAAAAGTTAAATTTAAAATAAAACAATATAAAAGTTATAATATAATTTTCATAATGTTTGAAAATGTTATAAAATTAAGCTTAAAATATTATTTATTAATAAGATTAATAAAATAAATGTACTAATTAAATAAGTTAATTGATCAAATATATATATATATATATATACACACACACGTGTATAATATATATAATGATACATGTTATGTTGTCTTGAATTGTTTAAGACAATATAAGTATACATATGTGTATAAAAGAATTTTCAAAATTAGTATAATTTAATTGAAATTATTTAATTAAGTAAATTAATAAAATTTAATTAACTAATTATTTTTTTATATATATAAGATGTATGTGTGTTACTATAAAGGTAATAGTATATATATTCAGTATAATATGTTATAGTTGAATAATATAATAATTAATTAAAGCGTTGATTAATTAAATTAATTAAATAATATTTAATTAATGTAATGTAATGTTATACATAAAATGTTATACTAGTTAATTAATGTATAAAAGTTATATAATAATAAAACTTACACAATATAAATATGTAAACTAAAGGTGGAACATTAAGAAAGCCCTAATTGCACATAAGAAATAAATATGTGTTCATGTAACGACCCAGAATTTCAGTCATTCGAAATTATGATATTTAATTGATTTTAGATATTCACAAGTTAATTTTATAAGCCTAATGGCTTAAATTTCAAATATCTTGATTTAATTGGATAATTAAATCATTAATTTACTACTTAAAATTGCAGAGATAATTGAATTTTGAATTTAATGTGAATAAAAATAATTTATAATCGTCCGCAGTAGTGGCGTAGTGGTAAGATACTTGCTTCCTGGTAAGCAGGTCGTAGGTTCGATCCCCGTCTGCCCTACCCCCAATTTCCAGGCGCGGTGGTGGGTCCCTGTTAAATCCAAGATAAAAACTGGTTGGGGACATCAAATCTCTATGCTGGGCTAGCTAAAAAGGGGGGTCAGTATGGCGGACAGATGTATCCCCTGGCTCTACTCTTCGGAGTAAGGCTTTTTAAAAAATAATAATTTATAAATTTGATGTAAATTCTATTTGAATTAGAATGATGTCAGTAAACTTTTAAAATTGAACTAAAAGTGAATTGATAGAAATTGGAAATTTTAATATTTAATTAACATGTAAAAATAGTCATTTTTGACACGGACTTTGATTTTGACGAAACCAGTTTCATTGGATCCATAATATTATATTATTGTAGGATTTCAAATTTTGTGTCAATAGGACTTACGATTTGGTCGTGGGAAGATGAAAGGTGTAGAAATTTGTTTAAGTAAATTTTAATTAAAATAAGTCAATTCGAAAACTTATCTTCCAAATACGATGGAATTGGCTCCCGATATATATTCCATTGTGTTCGGAATAGGAGTAAAACATTGCAAACGCTTGGCGGTACGCTTCGTTAGGAGTTCAGAAAATTTTGACGATGAATAATATTTTAAAATGATGCTATATAAGGGCATTAACAACCCTAACCCTAAATCTCTACCGACCTCCGCCATTATAATTTTGAACGGCCGAAAGCTTCCAATCTTCTCTCCTCAAATTCTCTTGATCCATTGACTTTTACAAAAACTTGCAACTAAACAATCGAAGAGCTCAACGAGAGCTTCCCATCCATACGACTAAGATCACCTGACGTGTAGCAGATCGACGGCAAATTAGCCTTAAAGGGAAAACGTTTCATTACGATTACTAGGTAAAGCACACGACCGAGTTCGACCAGATCGTGGGTAATGGTAGAGATTGCGACAAGCATTCGAATGAAGGTCTTGGATCAACTTCGGGCAACCGAGGTGGGAGCGGCATGCAAAGATTTGAGCGTGCTATGGGTTTTGATGCATGCGTATATGCCTGAACGATGGGGAAGAAGAACACAAGGGGACATGATCTATTTTATTGAAATTAATGGTCCAGATCTATAAGGTTAAAAAATAAAAAAATAAAATAAATATTGTTGTAAATTATTATATATAAAACCGTGTAATATTTGAAATGCTATAACTTTGTCATACAAGGTCGAAATCGAACGAAACAAGTTGTGTTGGGTTCGTATTCGCGAACAGGACGCGATGGAGCTAATTTGGAGCTACTAGAAACTTTAGGTAGAATTAAACATAATTTTCTTTGAAATAAAATGCTACAAAGGCTATTGGAATCAATGTGAGTACATTTCACACTTTTTGACTCGCTTATATTTTTATATAAGTGAGAATAAATTTATTTTATGCTATTTGATTCTTGTTTGGATTATATATGATATATTATCGATATATTGATTGGTTTGGATATATTCCCGCAAATTTTAGCGGATGAGACCCTATACGTTCTCGTGTATGAGCGGATGACCTTTTGTACGTGCGTCTACCTCGAAGCGGACATTATACATATTTTCTCATGTGTATATTTATTGCAAATGACGGGTTAGAGGGATCAAATAGGATTCCTTACTAATGCTGATTTTATTTACAAATATTTTCATATATGCTATTATCATGTGATATATGATATTTGAAAGCAATGATTGATATGATTGATGTGAATCACCTTATTTAGTGATGTTGCAGCATTGGACCATATTTTGGAATTTTAAAAATATTAAAATGATGATTTGAAATTAGAAAGGATTTCAAAGTGATTTTAAAAATATATATATTTTATTAATTTTTGAATTGTTAAAGGAAATGGTTCTATTTTAAATAATAAAAGGTTATAATTTTTATGTTATAAAAACTTTGATTTTGTGAAGTATACCTAAATATGATTTTTGAAATATGAAGTTAATTATTTTTTAAAATTAAGTTAAATTGAGATATTGACTTAGTATAAATGACTTATATATATCAGATTTATAAAATTGATATTTTATAAATAAAAGTAGTTGTAACGATGCATAATTTAATCACTTTGAATTTGAATAGTCAGTATGTTTTTAAGTGACTAAATAATGGATTTTATATCTAGAATAAAAATTTAGATAAAACGTCTTGAATGGATTTTTTAAACTGATGTAAAATGTTAGTTTAAAGACTGTTTGAGTTATAGATGGTTAGGGGTACCAATTTACTTAAGAATAAGTTTGCCTAATAAAATAGAATAGTATAATTACTTGCCTAATAAAAAAAGAAAGAATTATTAAACCTACCTAATAAAATGGAATAGTATAATTACTTGCCTAACAAAACAAGATAGAATTATTTACATTGCCTAATAAAATAGAATAATAAATTACTTGCATAATAAAACAGAATAGTATAATTACTTGCCTAATGAAACAAAATAGCATTATGATTATTATATTCCATGTGGATGATTGCCGTTGGACCAAAATCTGGTCGAATCCGATTCTTGCATGCGGATGGTTGCCATTGGACTAAAATTTGGTCGAATCATGTTATGTCATAGTTGATAAGGAGGATTCCTATTGGACCAAAATGTGGTCGAATCAAATTAAGCCATCAAGTTGTTTTATTTTGGACTAAAATGCAGTTAAACCAAATTAGACCATCAAGATGTTTTCTATTGGACCAAAATATGGTCGAACCAAATTAGGCCATAAGGCTGGTTTCTATTGGACCAAAATCCGATCGAATCTGGTTAAGCTATAGGAAATGACTAAAGTACCCTTCTCTTTACATATAAATAGCCAAGTCCATATCTCATTTTAATTCATTCACAAACTAAAAAAAAGAACTAAAATTCATTATCAGAGGTGAAGAATTCCAAGTCTCCATCAAAGAAAATAAGATGTGAGTATATTCATTGTTTTCATAGTTTAGTGGGTATAACTTATTCTGTGAGTATAATTTAATTATTTTATAGTCCATGTAATCCTAATCTCTTTCCTTTGACTCATTCACATTTTAACAAATGTTGTTTTAACTATTGGTTGTAAATTGTTAATCATAATGAGTACGTTATTATTCTTGTTTGGTTTTTTGATTTGTGCTCGACCGGTTTATAAGCAATAACTTTGATGTTTAGTTAAAGGGAACTTACACCACCTTCTAATTTAGGATTAACATTTAATGACTTTTTGGTTAAAAGGAAATAACACCCATTTTAGCTATCTCATTTGATTAATAGGGAGCTTCACCCCACTTGTCATATTCTCCTTAAAAGATTATGGGTTTAAGTTATGATGTGAATGGAAGTTTTAAATCTTTGTTTAAAGAATTTTAAAGAAGCTTCGAAATTTATATAATTATTTAAACGGGTTATTTATGGGAAGTAAGTAATCCTATAGTTGGCACTAAAAGCCGTAAGTAGATTGATTCTCTATCTATGAGATCTGGAACTGAAGTGTCTCGGCAAGGCTAGGAGTAACCAGTGCCCTGACTTACCTGGCTTTGTTTCTGGGCGAGGGGTAGAGTAAGTCGAGAATATTGGAAACGTGATAAATGGAGGAGATTTGATTTCCATAAATAATCTTTATAATTATAATGGAAAGCATTCGCATTTCTTTCAGACAATTATTATTGACCCATTTAAGTATGCTTTTGAAATATGAAATCCTCTTAATTGTTTTGTGAATATACTTATACCGATGAGATAAGTATATGGATATTTTCTAAGCATTGAAAGAGTATAAGATTTAATTTCCATAAACGATCGTTTTGTTATCCCCAATAGTTGATATCTTAACCATCAATTTCGATACCCTTCTTCCTTTTGTTTTTATTTCGTCAATCTAAGACGTTTTGTTGCTCATTTGGAGCATTGATATCCTTTATCGGAAATGACTAAATGAATAGCGAGTGGGGCCAAGCTATGTGGGGTTGCTTCGATTAGGGTATTGTCACATCTACTCTTGATTGGTTTCGGTTGTATGCACACGGAGATGTGAAATACTCGGATACTCAGTAAGGTTGGTGGGTCCGGCTTGAAGATTTTCGAAAGCTATCGTAGTTCTCAAGTATATTTTCTAGAGGTATACTTTCGAAAAGGGGGCAAAACACCCTCCTAGTTATTGTTGGAAATTTTCCTTTTTCTTATCTTTGATACAAATCTTTGGATTGATTCTTTCTTAATTGCATCAGGAAGCGCCTTGCGCTCTTCGCGATGTTTAACTATTTATGTCCATTCTTTTATACTTGGATGTTGTCCTTGTGAGGAAAAAACCCGTTCTGCGTTTTTGCGACATGGTCTCACTAGTTATTTTGTGTGTCCTATTTATTGGAGTTTACTTATACCGGACTTATTGTCTAACCCGAATTGTTTGTTTTCCTTAAACTTTTGGGTACTCAATTATATTTGAGTAGTCCGAAAATGACAAGTTTCTTTGGGCTCTTTTGAAAATAGTGGATGAGTAGAAGGCTCCTTATCTATCTAGCTATTTATTTCCGAAGGAGGAGTTTTCTTGGGCACAGTTTGAGGAAATTTTTGAAGCATGTTTTATTCTAGAAGTTGGAAGACTCGGTTATTTAGAAGTTTGATTGACTTAAATAGGTTGACTGTGTCGCAGTATAAGCATAAGTTTAATGCTTTGTCCTGTTTTGGACTTGGATTGATATACACACCGCTCAAGAAAAATGAAATGTTTGTGAATGGAATGCGACCAGAGTTCCATCATGAAATGACTAATCATCTTATGGCTACATTCACCAACATTATTAGCATGGCTTTGAGGTTTGAGGCTCTTGATATTAAGGAAGGAGTCCAGAAGAATGAGTACCAGCAGTAAGTGCCAAGCCTTTATCGGTTATACCAGTTGAAGGAAAACCAAACTTCAAGCGTAAGTTTAAGGGAAAGAAGCAGGGTGTAGGGAAGAAACCCGAAGATGGTGCTCCAGTACAAAAGAAGCAGACCAACTTGGCTAACATTCTTTGTTTCAAGTGCAATAAGATGGGCCACTTTGCAAATCATTGCCCAATTCCACATATTTTAATTGTGGCCAGTCAGGATATACGAAGAATGAGCACCCTTTTCCTAAAAAGGGACCTCAAGGACAGACTTTTACCGTTGAAGAGAAACCATCCACTTCTTCGGATCAAAAAGGGAAGCAAGTGTTGCAAGGTACATTACCCATCTATGATATTCGTATAAGGGTGCTATTTGATACAAGAGCTTACCATAGTTTTATTTCTTTTGATCTAATAAACAAACTAAACCTTAACTATGTTATCATGAGGAATCCTCTTTGTGTGTCAAACCCAATTGGAGGTCTGACAAATCTGGACACTGTGTGTCTAAATGTACCTATTTCTTGTCAAAATCATCCATTTCCTTTTGACTTGTTTGTTCTCGGGTTTATGGGTTTTGGAGTGTTGCTGGGAATGGATTGATTATCTAAGTTTAAAGCTATCTTGGATTGTGGTAGAAGGAACATTAGAGTTAGTGATGAAGGAGATGTTGGTATTGATATTAGTTGTGAAGAGCCTAAGAAGTTAATGAGCAGTTTCTCTATTTACTCGAAGTGGCTAAAGCGGAGCTAGGAGATGTGCCGGTTGTTCGAGATTTCACCGATATTTTTGACGAGGTGCAAGGTTTACCTCCTCACTGTGAAGTCGATTTCCGTATTGATTTGGTTCCGGGAACTAGACCTATTGTAAAACCTTTACGAAGGATGGCTCCAAAAAAGAAGAAGGAGTTAGAAAGGCATACTTATGACTTGTTGTAGAAGGGCTTGATCCGACGTAGTACCTTGAGTTGGGGATCGCCAGTCTTCTTTGTTACAAAGGAGGATGGTTCTCTAAGGTTATGCGTAGACTATCGGGAGTTGAATAAAAGGACTATCAAGAATAAATATCCTTTGCTAAGAATTGACGATATGTTTGATCAACTCCATGGTGCTTGGATATTTTCTCAATCATATCTTGCCACTGGTTTCCACCTATTAAGAGTGGCAGAGGAGAGTGTTCCTTTAACATCTTTTCGGACTCCAGAAAATTTCTACAAGTGGTTACTTATGCCGTTTAGATTGACTACGCACCCGCTTATTTTATGGACTTAATGAATCGAGTATTTCGAGATATTCTCAATAAATTTGTTCTCGTCTTTATTGATGACATTCTTATCTATTCAAAGACAGAGGTGGAAAAAAAATATCATCTCCGTGTCATACTCGATACCTTAAAGAGACATGTGTTGAAGGCTAAGTTTTTCAAGTGTCATTTCTGGAAATCTGAAGTTAGATTTCTAGGGCATGTTATTTTGAGAGAGGGCATACCGGTGGACCAAGTTAAAATTGTCGCGGTTCAGGACTGGAAGAAGCCCAAAAGTGCAATGGAAGTTAGAAATTTCTTGAGGTTGGCTGGTTTTTCACAGTAGGCTTATCATGGACTTCTCGAAGATTGCTTCTCATTTGACCAAGTTAACAAAGGAAGATGTTAAGTTCGTTTGGATTTCTAGGTGTGATCAAGCATTCAACAAATTGAAAGAAAAGTTGACTAGCGCTCATGTTTTAACCATTCTAGATGGGAGCGAAGGTTTAACCCTATATATAGATGCTTATGGAACCGGATTGGGAGCAGTTCTGATACAGCATAAGAAGGTTATTGCCTATGTGAGTCGACAGCTAAAGCCGCATGAAAAAAATTATGCTACGCATGATTTGAAGCTTTTGGCTGTTGTCTTTGTACTAAAGATGTGGATGCATTATCTTTTAAGTGAAATATTCGAGTTATACACGGACCAAAAATCCTTAAAATACCTTTTTACCCAGAAAGATTTGAATTTGAGGCAGCAGAGATGGCTGGAGTTTCTCGCTTCTTATGATCTAGAGGTTCTTTATACCCTTGGAAAAGCAAATGTCGTTGCTGATGCATTGAGTAGGAATGTAGCAATGGTTGCAAATCTAGAAGTTAAGCCAGTATTGTTAGAGAGAATTGGATCTAGTCAAGAGGCAGATCCTATTTTGGCTCTAATTAGAAGGATGTTGAGGAAGGTCTAGTTTCTAGCTTTGAGATTGATCTCCGAGGCATATTGAAAATGAATGGGGGTATTTATGCTTCAGACTTTGATGGACTTAGGAAAGAAGTGTTAACCGAATGCCACCATTCAAAGTTGCCTTTTCATCCAGGATTGACCAAGATGTTCAAAGATATGAAGAGGGTATTCTGGTGGAAGGAGATGAAGCGAGATATTTCAATCTTTATAAGTCATTGAGCAAACTGTTAGCAGATTAAGAGTGACGAACAGAAGAACAGGTGTACTGCTTCATCCACTTAAGATCCCAAAGTGGAAGTGGGAGCATATCTCTATGGACTTTATTGATGGGCTTCCTAGGTCAAGAAGAGGTAACAATGGCATTTAGGTTATAGTCCATCGACTGACCAAGAGTGCTCATTTCATTCCTATTAAGCTGACTAGGACTGGTACGAGTCTGACAAGTTTGTATGTGAAGGAGATTGTGAGACTCCATGGGATTCCTCGTAGTATTGTAAGTGACTGAGACCCGATATTCACTAGTAGATTCTAGGAGGGACTACAGACTACTTTAGGGACTGAGCTAAGTCTAAGTACAGCTTACCATCCCTAAACAGATGGGCAAACGGAGAGAGTGAATCAGATCTTGGAAGATTTATTACGAGCATGCATTCTAGACTTCGAGGGTTCTTAGAAAGATCATTTACCCTTAGTCGAATTCACTTACAACAATAGCTATCAAACAAGCATTGGTATGGCCTATTTTGAAGATCTTTATGGTCGTCCATGTCATTCTCCTTCGTGTTAGGTTGAATCTAGAGACAGACTTGTTCTTGGACCTGATATAACCTTGGAAGCCAATGAGAAGGTAGTTGATATTAGAAGAAAGATGAAGGAAGCACAAGATTGGAAAAAATGTTATGTAGATAAAAGGCGTAGGGATCTAGAGTTCTTAGTCGGGGAATTGGTGTTTGTAAAAGTCTCTCCTTTGAGAAGTGTCGTGAGGTTTGGAAAGACATGGAAGTTAGCGCCTCAATATATTAGCCCTTTTTCCATACTGAACCGGATTGGTAAACTTGCATATAAAGTGGAGTTACCAGATCGACTATCAAATGTGCACAACGTATTTCACGTATCTCATTTACATAAGTATGTACACATCCCTTCGATGATAGTAGAACCAGGAAGCAAGTTAATTTGGAGGTTCAGCCTAACCTAACCGTTCTTAGGCGGCCTATTCATATTGTCGCCCGTGATATAAAGTGATTAAGGAAGAAGGTTGTGAATCTTGTTAAGGTTCAGTGGAGTGAAGATGTTAGAGATTGTACCTGGAAAACTGGGGACTATATTAGGGATTCTTATCCCAAGTTGATATAATTGTTGTTTGTATTTCGTTGTTTCTTTTTTGTGTACTCACTAGTTGTGTTGAAGTCACTTTCCTTGTATCTTTGTGTGGTATATATGAAATCATTTTGGTTTCTTTTATATCTTGAGTTTATCTGATTAATTTCGAGGACGAAACTTCCTTTAAGGAGGGAAGGATGTAACGATCGATAATTTAATCACTTTGAATTTGAATAGTCAGTATGTTTTTAAATGATTAAATATGGAAAGATAGTTCGAGTTATAAGGCGGTTAGGGGTACCAATTTATTTAGGAATAAGTTTTCCTAATAAAACAGAATAGTATAATTACTGCCTAATAAAACAAGAAAGAATTATTAGCCCTGTCTAATAAAATAGAATAGTATAATTACTTGCCTAAGAAACAAGAGAGAATTATTTACCTTGCCTAATAAAATAGAATAGTATAATTACTTTCCTAATAAAACAGAATAGTATAATTACTTTCCTAATGATTCAGAATAGCATAATGATTATTATATTCCATGCGTATGGTTTCCATTGGACCAAAATCTGGTAGAATCTAGTTTTGCCATGTAGATGGTTGCCATTGGACCAAAATCTGGTCGAATCATGTTATGCCATAGTTGATAAGGAGAATACATATTGTATCAAAATGTGGTCGAATCAAATTAAGCCATTAAGATGTTTTTTATTGGACCAAAATATGGTCGAATCAAATTAGGCCATCAAGATGTTTTCTATTGGACCAAAATATGATCGAATCAAATTAGGCCATAAGGCTGGTTTCTATTGGAACAAAATCTAGTCAAATCTGGTTAGGCTGTAGGAAATGACTAAAGTACCCTTCTCTTCACCAACAAATAGCAAAGTTCATATCTCATTTTAATTCATTCACAAACTAAAGAAAAGAACCAAAATTCATTATCAGAGGTGAAGTGTTCCAAGTCTCCATCAAAGCAAATAGGATGTGAGTATTATTAGCGCCAAAATTGGCCTCTAACATCCAAATGTAAATGAAAGCACCAACTAACAGTCACCAATAACAGATAAAATGTATGTAGAGAGTAATAATGTGAAGAACAGTCAAAATTCAAGTGAAAGCAGTAAAGAACAACAAATTTATAGTGGTTCGGCTAACTCTGGCCTACGTCCACTCCAGAAGTTTTTTTATTGTTGTAATAATCGATTATAGTTATAAAGTGGTAGACTAGCCTTAGCCTTAGAAAATAGAAAGTCAAAAAGCCGAAGAGAAGATGCCTTTTCTGAGCCCTACATGTTGTATTTATAGACACGTCCAGGTAGTTGTTGGGCTCTCTGAATAACCCGAGCCCATCAAGGCCGAATGGCCCATGCCTCACCATAATGCCAAGTCACAATGGCCTCTCCCTAATGTCGAGCCGCACCTGATGCCGAACAAACCATCAAGCCGAACCTCCCATCATGCCGAGCGACCCAACATGTCGAGCGATCCATCATGCCGAACGATCCACCATGTTGAACGACCCATCATGCCGAACGACCCACCATGCCGAACGAACCACTATGCCGAACGGCCCACCATGCCGAATGGCCCACCATGCCGAACGACCCACCATGCCGAATGACCCACCACGCCGAACGACCCAACACCGAACGACCCACTACGCCGAACGGCCCACCACGTCGAACGACCCATCATGCCGAACGACCCACCATGCCGAACGAACCGTCCTGCCGAACGACCCATCATGCCAAGCGACCCATTATGCGAACCGTACTTTCAGAACCGAAACACCTCACCAATGCCGAGCGGCATGCTCTTATCATAATGCCAAATGACTTTTAACTTTCCAGACCGAACCAAATTTCCTAGACCCAAATTATAGTCGATCCATATTTATCCAATCCAATTTCCATTTTCCAAGCGCGTTGCAACATCCATCCATCTAGTCGACTAACTCCATCGTACAACAGCTCGACGACCGAGCAGTCGATAATGTTAAATCTGCCTATCCATGGCCTGGCTAAAAGGCGGGTTAATAAGTACATTCCTTGTTTTCATAGCTTGGTGGGTATAAATTATTATGTGAGTATAATTTAATTATTTTACAGTCAGTGTAGTCTTAATCTTAATCTCTTTCCTTTGACTCATTCACATATTAACAAATGTTGTGTTAACTATTGATTGTAAATTATTTATAATACTGAGTTTGTTATTGTTCTTCTTTGGTTGTTTGATTTGTGGTCGACCAGTTTATGAGCAATAACTTTGATGTTTAGTAAAAAGGAACTAACACCACCTTTTAACTTAGGATTGACATTTAGTGACTTTTTGGTTAAAAGGAAATAACACCCCATTTAGTTATCTCATTTGATTAAGAGGAAGCTTAACCCTCTTGGTTGTATTCTCCTTTAATGATGATGGGTTTAAGTTAGGATTTGAATGGAAGTTTCAAGTCTTTGTTTAAAGTATTTTAAAAGAGCTTCCAAATTTATATAATGATTTAAATGGGTTATTTATGGAAAGTAAATAGTCTTATACTTGGAACTAAAAGCCGATAAGTAGATCGATCCTCTATCTATGAGATATGGAACTGAAGTGTCTAGGCAAGGCTAGGAGCAACCAGTTCCCCGACTTACCTGGCTTTGCTTCTGGGCGAGGGGTAGAGTAAGTCGAGAATATCATAAATCTGACAAGTGTAGGACATTTGATTTCCATAAATGATCTTTATAATTATAATGTAAAGCATTCGCATTTCTTTGTAGACAATTATTTTTGACCCATTTAAGTATGCTTTTGAAATATGAAATCCTCTTTTTTGTGAATATACTTATGTCGATGAGATAAATATATGGATATTTTCCAAGCATTGAAAGAGCATAAGATTCAATTTCCACAAACGATCGTTTTACTATCCCCAATAGTTGATATCTTAACCATCGATTTCGATACCCTTCTTCCTTTTGTCTTTATTTCTTCAATCTAAGACGTTTTGTTGTTCATTTAGAGCATTTATATCCTTTATTCGAAATGACTAAATAAAGTGCGAGTGGTCCTTGTGATGTTGTCCTTGTGAGGAAAAAAACTTGTTCTATGTTTTTGTGAGTGGTCTTACTAGTTATTTTGTGTGTTCTATTATTTGGAATTTACTCATACCATACTAATTGTCTGACTCGAATTGTTTGTTTTCCCTAAACTTTTAGGTGCTCATTTATAGTTGAGTAGTTCGAAAATGATAGGTTTCTTTGGGCTTTTTTAAAGATGGTGGACGAGTAGAAGGCTCCTTATCTATCCAGCTATTTATTTTTGGCTCTATATATGTATATTTAAAGTCAGGTTGTTATAACTACCTAGACTGATAGTAGTACTTATGTTGTAACTCTGATAAGTTGAGGAGTAACCTTATGTACTGTCTTACTTTTATGTTATATTTAACCGTTCCGTTTTGAGATTGTTGTTCCATTCTTATATTTTACCCCATGGCAACTCGTCTTTCAAATATTTGGGCAACGATACATGAATACCATGTATATATTAAGTGTCATTCTCAAGGGTCAGAAAGGTGGGTCGGCACAGTAGTGGAATTATAAACGAGTTTTATAAGTGTTAAAATGAAGTTATAATTGAATCTTATAAGTAAATAAGATTTATAAATTTATGAAGTTATAAAAAGAATGAATTTGTAAATAAGAGGTTTATAAGTAAATAAACTTATAATTGGATTTTGGCATGTAAATGAGATATATATGATATTAGTTAATAAAGGAATTTTATAAATTGAAGTATTTATAAAATATAAATGGAATTTATAAACATTGCTTTATATATCTGAAATAAATTTAATTTGACAAGTTAAATATAAAAGCTTATTAAAGGGATTTTATTCATGATTTTTGACAGTGGATAATCCTTTAATAAATGTGTAGAAGTAATGAATTTGGTTAGAGAATTATATTCATGATTTTGGACAGTGAATAATCCTTTAAGTTTAATAAATGTTTTGGAAAGTGATATTATAAAATGAATTTATAAATGATTTGAAAATAAAGTAATTGTGAATTCACTTATTATTTTAAATAAATATATAACAATGTTTTCCAAATATTAAAACGTTGAAATAGTTTTGAGAATATTCTTTTTAAAAGATATTTTGAAGTGAATATTTGGAAAATGACTTAATTAATTAATAAATAAATAAAAGGGCCTAGTGATTGCTTATGGTGCTAGATAATTATTGTTTGCTTTGATAGTTAAATTACCGACTATCAAAATTGGCCATTTCAGTTTCTCGACTTGATGTGGGAACTAATTAGTCGTACACTTAGTACGTGACGGACTGTGTATGCCTGATGATTTTTTATGTTGAGAATGTTGATTTATGTACTGCAGAGTGATTACTCCCATCTATCGAGCTTCCTTCTTGGCTGAAGGATAGCAAATTGAAAGTTGGAGACGTGATAAGTCTATGAGACATAGTTTCTATGTGAGGTTGAGAAAGGCTTTTGCGTTGTTGGTGCAAAGAGACCGGGATCAGATTTATCTAAAAACCACTTCGGACCAGCGTATATGCGTTCAATTGTGCAGGTTACCAAAGATATTAATATTTAGGATTCTCATAGTGAAGGATTACTTGTTGATCGTTTAGGGTTAAAATCCAAATATACATCCACTAGAAGTAGCCTCTTCGTTATGAAATATCTAATGCAAGGACTATTCGCTACTAATCCGAGGGATTTCCGACAGGATGTGGTAGGAAAGTGCCTTTGGTTTGTCCTATTTCCTGGACAACTTGTATGAGCGAGTGTCTGACATTGCATTTCTAAGATTACGTACATCAATTTGGTGGCGGAGAAGGAAACTTCTTTTAGCTTAACGCCCTCCTTGAGACGTATGAGCTCGTGGGTTGTATTTTTGTGGAAGGCAATTAGTAGTCAACGGAAATGGCAATGTGACATTCAAAATGATGTGATATGTGATATGTGAAAGATAATCGTTACCTCGGGCGTCATAAATCGAAAATGAACGAAACAGGGTTAAATATAGCAGGGCTAAGTAGGTCATTTTCAATTAGGATATGATCATCCGCTTCTAGATATATTTCTTCCTACTATGACGTTAGGGATGTAAATAATGTGGTTTGTATGCCAAAGGTCCCTCTGAAAGGTCGGTAATGACCGAGGGATGACATATTCGGTACTACCTAGTTATAGAGGTAGGCCGGTCTTGTGTTGGTAGAAGGCAGATGTTCTATGCCTTGGTACATTCCTTTAGTGATGTATTACCAGAAGGTAATCCCTTCACCTAATCGTTTGTATGGAAATCCAAATTCCACTACTAGCTTGCAATTTTATTTATATTGGCGTAATGAATATCCCTGAAATGCTATATGGGTAACCATGTCGGCTATGATTAATATTATTTGGGTACTAGACACTAGTATAATATAACATGATTTGATATGAAAGGTTTTGGTTATCGTAAGGTAAAAACTCATCCGTGTTTATGTGTGGGCGTGTCTTACGAGAAACTTTTCTTTTGATAAAAGAACGTTTTGATAAATTTAAAATAAATTTAGTCGAGTGTGTTTCTCATGCTGGTTTACTAGACCGATCCGGGCATTTTTCCCTTTCAATGCTTGGGTCAGACCGAGTATATTTATAGGTTTAGATTCAGTGCTTTTGGAGATTCAGCGGACGAGATGGAGATCTTCATTTTTGTATACATGTATCTGTTATTTTCCGCTGCATTGTTGTTATTTAAATTATCAAAAATTGTAAGGATGGATTATTACAACTGTCCAGACTGATGATTAGCGATTGATTGTTGAACTCTAATTGATATATGTATATACAGTTTCTATTTGGTAAAGATTATTGACATGATATTATATGTTATTCCGCTGCGATGTGAGATTCTGTATTATTCTATTTTGTTTTTCTCTTCTCTCTTTCTTCTCTTATCTTCTTCTCTCTTCTTTTCTTTCTCATAACTTTCCATCATTCTGTGCTTTTTGGGTTTGACATGTGTGATTTATTATCGATTCAAAAGGTACGAATTCGTAGGTCATCATAGTCTGGCACTTGAATCACGATGGTATTTCAAAAGAAATACATTATTCTGTTAGTCGATGTCACTAAATTTATTGAAGGTATGAATCATTAATAAATATCGTCCTCTACTATTTATATATTAATAAATTACTTGCATACTCTTTAGTTGTTAAGCGTACTTAAGCTAGAAATGTTATGTGTAGTGTGATTAATATATTGACTGAACAAGGGAAGATAACCGTATGTACTTGTTAAGCAAACTCAAGGTACATTTACTGTACTTAGGCGGTTGCGAATGGTAGGTACGAGTGAATAATTACTTTTGATTTGTTAAGAAAAATCAAGGTCAAAATAAGTTTGGACAAGGAACCATGGATAGAAGTTATATGTAATATAACTGATAAGGATTTATGCATCATTTGTTGAGTTATGACTTACAGAGCAAACTCAAAGTCAGAATCCCAAGATAGACAAGTCCTAACACCTATTAATGAAGTTGAAAGGCTTCTATATTTCATATAAGGTTTGGAGAAACATAAAAGACTAGTGGGAGCGTTAGTAGACAAATGAAATGGTAACATTTATCTTTTCTAATATTGTAAGAGTATATGCTATATAAAGTTATACTAATATACATTGATAAATTTGTGCAATAAATATAACTGATCTAATGTGTATCAATTAAAATTTATAAATGAACTGGATTAATATTGATAGATAGAAATATAAAACATACTTACAAATAAATATTTGTTTTGCATGTTGAACCATAAAAATGCCTAATGATACGACTACCAAATATGTTCATAACGTGGTCACTTACGTGTTTACTTGCCTAAGTCTATTTATTGTCGTCAATGAGTCTTAAACTCTTGAAGCACTACAAGGATATGAATATACATAAAAGTTATATGGTGAACAGTCATAACTCGTAATATACAAAACCTCGATGAAATTAGTTCATTGAAATTAGTAAGTAAAATATTGCGTGAGATTGTATTTCAATATGATTGATTACAATAATGATCTTGTTGAGTTAAATGTAATACTGGACCAAAGGCTATGGGATAGATCTAAGAATTTGATCATTGAAATTCAATTTGATCAGTTTACGTGAAGTGTAATTTATTTGATATCCTTAATAGTTAAAGACAGCTAAATGCACTTTTGCAAAGAATTCTTTTCGATATTGCAGAAGAGTTTCTTTGAATGGTTTGACCATTTAGAAGTGAACATACAAGAATTTGTGTAACATAAGGCCCCATTAGGATAAAGAGAGTGAATTGTCACTTCTTCTTCATGAAGAAACATTGGAAATGAGAATTTATAATCATAGATACTGAACAAGGAATAATAAATATGATATCTATTCCAAAAGTATTTTCACATAGAAAATTGTTCTCTATGAGATTTATTTCTTTGAATTTAAGATACTTGATCTAAAAATACTCGACTGTAAATCGGTCATGGCAAATGAAATAAATTGTCTATATTAAGAGGTTGAATAGAGCCTTGCATTTCATACACTATTATAGTAATGGCGAAAACAGTGGAAGCATGTTATATAACTCTTATTGATCGCATCAAGTTATGAAAATTAGTTTTGTATAACATACCAAACATTATTTATGAAATGATATTTACATTTGACTATTGACTCAAAGACATACGTAGTTTTATTTTAATATTTAAAATGAAACTATAGTACTAGTATTTATGATGCATTGGAAAATATAGAAGCATCTAAATTTATTTGCAATTATATAGGAATTATGGACTAAGCCATGGTTTTGAGAAATAAATTTTGATTATATGATTATGAATCATATGGTACTAGTAAATTATATCTCAAACAATTAATCACAAAGTACCCATTCAGTTGGAGCATGATAAGAGATGATGAACATTTCAGATTGTTATATGTGTGTGTGTGTTTGCAATTGCAAGTCTATTAATTCCAAAATGGTTCGATATACTATGTTATATTCAACGATGAATTGTTATTGACAAGAACATGTGTATTTGATACACACGTAGTATGTTTGTGATAAGCTCATACAGTATAAAACAAAGTAAATAAAATAAAATTCAATAGAAAATAAAATTTATTCAATTTGAATGAATTGCAAGTACATTAGAAAGAGTTTTGAACATAACTAAAATGAATAACGATTCAATCTCAAAAGTCACTCCTTCCTATAATACATAATGATGTATCAATATGGAGTGATCAAACTTTGTTGAACAAAGAATTATTAATGGTAAGTGAGGTTGAGTTAACTTCTTTCTCCAATGTCATATACTTAAGCGTGGTACACAAGGTTAAAATTAATTTCATCTAGGGAACGGTTTATAAAATCATACAAGATCAGGGTTTATAAGAAATTCCAACACATCCTAGGTCAAGGAGCTGGCAGGTTGTGTAAGTCAAAAGACTACACGTAATAATTGTAATGTGAGAGATTTTGTATGAATAGCCCCTAAGGGAGTTTGGGAACAAATATCATTGGATGACAAATTTATGTTTTGAACATAACTATTGTAAACTAAAACCAAATCAGTTTTATATGCAATAAATGTTTGTAAATCCCATTTCATTGAATCGAGAAATAATTGTTGTTCTAAGAAATATCAACTTCATAGTGAAGGAATTTCTTTTAGAAATTACTGGCAGTGAAATGGATTCGGATACGATCCAAGAATAAAACTGACTATGGGGATGAAATGAAATTAACCAACCTAAATGAAAATAATGCATTAGAATGTCTAATAAGTATTCTCACATATTAAAGAGAAACTATGAGTTTCATATCAATATCGAGAATAGATAATCCTCGCATATCAGTTAAGCCACGAAGAGTATTGACTCTATGATATGGTATGATGCACAAATCCGAAAAGGATTCCAAGTATGTTATCTAAATATGATTTTGGTAATTATATTCGAAGGGTTACGATCCATCAGCCACGAATGTGTCTTCAAGAACAAGACTAATGTACTTGGAATATAGTGAGCAATGTGGATAAGAATAACGTCAAAAATTTCAATTATTGATATCCGCATAATAGATTTGTCATTGAATGTGATTAAGTTATTTTGGGTTTAGTCAAAAAATTATCACTTAGTATGACTATATATTTTGGTACATATGTGTTGAAATGGAAAATTCTGAATAATGATTTAGAATAGACTATTTGCACATAGCAACCAAAGTTCCTCAAAGTCAATGGGAGTGTAATGAGTTTGTGGGTTTTCGGATATGATCCAAGAAATGATACGAAAGTATCATTTTGTAAGCATTGGAATTGAATAAGTATTTTAATAGAAATGTCGAATAGTTTAATTTTCATTTAGAATGCTGTAGAAGCGTGTGTCCATAAGAAAGAACGATTAAAATGTATATAGGTATTTCTAGATTATAAATAAACAACATATTACTGATCGAACTATAGAATTTTCCACCTAGACCCTTTTCTGACATTAGAATATTGGTTTAGAAAATAGGATTTTTCTAAAATTTGGATGTTAGCAATGGTGTACTAGGATTTTGGATGGTAAGGATTGGATGAAAAATTAATTGAACTATACTTCTATTAGTAGAAGTGTGAGAAAATTTAGATGTAAAAACAAGTTTTTGATTTTCAAAATTTGTATGCATTTCATTTAGGATGTTTTAACCGTATTTTCAAAATTAATTTGAAAAATGCATTATAGAGAAGGCACCGATTTGGATTATTCTGCATACGTGTAACGACCCAGAATTTATATTAATTAAAATTTGAATATTTAATTAATTTTAAAAAATAAACAAGTGAAATTTATAAGTTGAATAATTTATTTTCGAATATTGGATTTAATTGAATAATTAAATCGATAATTTAATATGTTAAAATACAGAAATAATTGAAATTTGGGTTAAATATGATTAAAAAGGATTTGTAAAATTTTATTATATCATATTGGAGTTAGAACGATATTATAGAACTTTTAAAATCGAAATAAAAGTTTATCTGTGAAAATTGAATATTTTAATATTTAGTCGAGTAGTGAAAATAGCCAATTTTCGAAGAGACTCAGAATTGGACGAAACCCTGTACGGTTTATAAGTAATTTACTTATAAACCAAATTTCGACATGTAAATGAAATTTATAAACATTGTTTATAAATCCGAAATCAATTGAATTTGATAAATTGAATATAGAAGTTTATGAAAGGTAATTTATTCGCGATTTTGGATAGCGAATAAATTCTTGAAAATAAAACGTGTTGTAAATATTGAAATTGGGTTAGTGAAGTATATTCACGATTTTGGACAGTGAATATATTATTAAGTAAAATGGACATGTTTGGCAAAAATGAATATTAGGAAATGAAGTTAATTATTTTAAAGATGTTTTAAAATGTATTATGAATCGAAACCATAGATTTCAACATTATTGTTGAAATAGACGTTTTCGAGAAAGAAGGAAATGGTGGACTATAACACTGTTGTTATAGTAAATGATTTCCGAAAGGAAATGTTTTATATAGTATTGGGATTTATATATCTATTTAAACTTTGAATCCCTATACTAGTGATTTTGGGTCGTCGTAACGATGTTTTACGTAACATTCGTTTTGACTCAAATTTATGTGTTAAGAAATGATTTCTTAAAGAATGAAATATATACTTAATTTCGATTTAAGTATATTGGATATTTTGCAAGTGTTGAAAATAAATGGGTCTGTGAGTTACTTATTATTAAATAAGTATGGAAATGTTTTTCCAATGTGAAATGAAACGTTTTGATAATTTATCTTTTTGAAGACAAATTGAAAATGAATATTAGAAATTGATCTGGGAATCATATATTCATAAATATTTTAGAATGTAAATTCACTATGGAATTTATAAAAGAAAGGAAATTTGCTTAAAAATAAACGTTGATTTATTTTTGAAGTGTGGGAATTAATTTATAGATTTGGAACGTAAATATAAAGTAAATCGTTAAGGATTTATTTAATTGGTTTAAATGAACCATGTTGAAATGAAAGAAATTCCACGTAAGGAAAATGATTGAAATTTGTTTTCAAAAGAGATAAAGGTGAAAAGTGATTTGAAAATTTGTTTTCAAACGGTTGAAGTGTGAAAATTTATATCTAGTAAAGATATTTTGGAAAGTAAATAATTTTGGAAATTATTTGGAATTTGGTGATGTTGAACACGCCTATTGATAGGTAAATAACCGACTATCAATATTTACCTTTAATTAGGTATTTGTTGTAATTGCTTGAATTTGAATGCCACACTTATTTTTGAATAAGCGCTCACTATTCGGGTTAGCCGGGAAAGGACCTTGAGGTCGTACAACCCATTCCGAGTATGTGATACGTCGTTATGGATTGCATTTGATGACCGGTGTTGAAGACCGGATATTTGTGAAAACGGAAGGATTACCGTCGAGTTACTCTACATCGGCTGATCTCCGATATAGAGGTTTTATCACCCTTAGTGACGGGAAGTCCGGTCGTGATTAGTGAATATCCGGAATGCAAGGACTTCTTCGTAAGTGCCTTCGGTTCTGTTCGATCTCGGAACAGGCTTGTATGGATTGTATGTGTGACATTACAAATTGAGATATAAAGCTGATTTCTTTCAAATATATTTCTGTTGGTGGTGGAGAATTTATGCTCTTAACTTAACACCCTTCTCTGAGACGTACGAGCTTAGAGGTTATATAGTTGAAGGTTATTAGTGATATACTTCCAATTTGGTAGTGTGGCATGCTGAGTGTTGCTGTGAAATGATCATTGTTTGATCATTTGTGATAGGATCATTTATTTGATCATTTATCTTGGTGATCATTTCTATGATCATTTGTTGACCCAAAGCACGGCTTTTGTATAAAGCGTGGCTTTGTGGACGAGACTTCGTCGGACCTCACACCCCGGAAATGGTCAAAACAGGAAGGATGCGGCAAGGTTATTAGGGGGTAACGCCATTTAGTGTATGTCATTCCTTCTGGATAGAGGTGGTATCATGGTATGGAGCCCAGATACTTAACCTATGTTGTTGATGCAAATTTTGTGGTTGTTGGAAATCGAGGATCCTCGGATAGATCGGTTACGATCGGGGGATGACATATTCATGTCAGTAGTTACCCAGTTAGGGGTAACCCGGCCTTGTGTTGGCAGATATCCGGTTAGGTTCTCGGGACGTCATTCTAGAGGCGTTTCCATGTGGCAATGGGAAGTTCCTTGGCCTGACCATTTTTTGGAAATCCAATTCCCAATACGAAACCCTGTACGGTTTTAGTTGTAGAACCTGCCATTTACTTATGGTGGTCACCACTGTTTAGATGGTTGCTATAGCAGGCATACGATAATGGTCGTATGTTGGCTAAGATTTATATCTTTACTTTCGAAATAATTTTCCTACACTATGCACTAGTAATAATATCAAATGTTTTTTTAATGCGTATCAAGCATCTTTGACTATCATAAGGAGAAATCTCCTCCGATTCTGCGTTTGCATTGTGTGTGTGTGCGGGAGGCCTTATGGTAGTCTCATTTTCTAAAAAAGCATTGCGAATCTATTTTAAAATTATCCTATTCTTTGTTTTAAAGATAAACTGTTTTGAGTTCTCACACCAGTCTCATGACTGACTTGGAGTTTATTGTTTTCCTTCCTAAACTATGGGTGCCCACCAATTTCCACACGGGCAGTCAAGAGTAAGGTTTATCAGGATATTATGGAATTCAGGAGTTGCAAGAGGCAAGCTGGATGGCATGGCGTATTACTAGTATATAATATTTCTTTTCCGCTGTTGATGTTGTTTGTTGCTGTACACTCTGATGATGTAATGTAATAACTGATATAGTTCTTTGTTTAAAGATTATTCATTTATGTATTATATGTTGTTCCGCTGCGAATTGTGAGATTCTGATGTTGTTATGTTATTTTTTCTGTTCTGTTCTATCTTTTTCTCTCTTCTTCTACCTTTTTCTTTTTCTTAAACTCTAACGGTACGGTTTTTCGGCTTTCGATTGCTCGGCAGTTGATACAGTGGACGTATTGATGTCGGCATTCGTGAACGAAAAATCACAAACGTTACATTTGGTATCAGAGCTTATGGTTAAGCGACAACCATGGCTCTGTTGGGTATTACTCATTAGAGATAGAGTCAGCAGTACTCTAGAATGAGTTTGAGTGTAATAATAGATACGAGCGCGTATTTGTTAGTGAATATAAATTGTTTTATATTGTGATGATTGGTTTGTTGAGCGGTATATGGATTTTGGTCAACACGAGTAATTAACGTTGTTGATAGGAATCTCTAAACACTTGAATAGAACAATTCGACACAGTATTGTTTTAATAGGGTAAATGAAATAATTTTACCTTGATTATATTTTATATATAAAGGAAATAATTTTTCGGAATTATTAAAGTGTATATAAGTTGATTGTTTGGTTGTTTGAATAAGTTAAATAAAACTTATTATAAAAGAATGAATTGTATAAGCAAATGAGTTATAAGTATGATGTTATAATTGAAATATTTACAATTGTAAAATAACCTTATATATAAGAAGTGAAATTATATAAGTAAACGGTTTGTAAATGTGATTTATAATCTAAAATGAAATTCCAAAGAAATATTTTGAAATGACTTGATATTTTGGAAAATTGTTTTAGAGAAATTAAAGCTCTAAACTCTTTTCGGTCGCTGGAAAATAATTCCGATGATGACCGCGACATCATTGGTGTTCATTTTCGGGTTTCCAAAAGAGGGATTGCTGCCAAATGGTTTAAAAGAAAGTTGATTGGAAAATTTGGATTTGGGTTTTGAAATTCAAAAGATAATTGAATTGATTTCAAAAATGGTTTTGAAAGGTTGAAAAGACTCTGGAATCCTATTTAAAATATTTATGGGAATGATAAATGAGTGAATAACTTATACAATTTGAATTTTGATAGAATGAATTTAACTTAAAGGATGGAGTTAAATTAAAGGAAGTACAAGTAAATCAATAAAATCCAAGTAGAAATTGTTGAATATAAGTTTTATAACTTATAAGATGATGAATATAAGTGAAATAAGTTTTGAACTTATGATAGGAGTTAATAAATTTAGCTTTGGTAAAAAGTTAAATAGGATTGGAATTTGAATTGGATTTATAAGTGTAAACTTAAGTTAAATTAAAACAAAAGGTGTTTGGAATGAAATATAACTTAAGTGATGTTGAATGAAGTTGAATTTTGGTATCGAAGTAAATTAATAAGTGAATTGATGAAGTGAAGTCATTAAGAATTTGAACTTGGGTTATATAAATGAAATCCAACATTTTATTGTTAAAGGAATTAGCAATTGAATTAATAAATGGATTGAATGTTAATCAATCGAATGTAAAAGGATTTACATGGGATAATGAATGTAAGTGTTAATTCATTAAAAGTTAATGTTATTGGAAGTTGAATAAATTGAATAAAAGTCAATTGAATGTTGGACCAAATTGAATGTAAAGTGAACAAATTTGGTTGTATTGAATAAACATTGGTTGTTATTTGATTGTTGATTGATTGTATATAAATTCATTAAGTGTTAATGAAATTGAATTAGCAAAAATTAGAAGCTAAAGTAATTGAATCCAACTTGAATGAAAATTAGTGAATGTAAACTAATTGGAAAAGAATGAATGTTGATAAAATCCAATGTAAATGAATCAGATGTGATTTAAATGGAAAACCAATTCATTGAATATTAATGAGAATATGAATGAATATTGATTTGGTTATGGATGATAGTTAGTTGATGGTTGCATTTGTTACTTTTGTTGCATTTGCTATGTTGGCACATGTACTTATTATGTTGTTATATGATGTATATTGGTACTATTTTCATATATGCATGTTCTCATATGTTTGTTGAGTGTTTAGTAGGTGCGGATTGCGCTTGCTTCGCATTTGGAGCTCGCTTTCATGCTATATTAGTCGTATATGCTCGCTAATAATATAAATAAGGTACATGTCTCGGATTACATACCGTACTTTTATACTTTTTTCCCTGCGGGATGCCTCATCACTTGATGAGATGTATATTTGTGATATATATACTGTCATTTTTTTTTCGGATTGAGCCGCGCAAAGGAGACTATGGCGAATTTTTTCGAAAATTTAAGGCGTTAGAATTTTTTTTTAGAAAATTTGGGAAATTTGTGAAAACTATAATTTTGATTTGGAATTGAAAGTTAAAAAATAGTAGTTATTTTTGAAAATATAACTAAGTATGATTTGAAAACTTAGTAAAGTATTATAAGAAGTTTAACTATGGATTTTGGGAAAGTTAATGAATTCTGTAACTTTTTCTTACTTGATAATTTCGAGGACGAAATTCTTTTAAGGGGGGAAGTCTATAACGACCCAGAATTTATATTAATTAAAATTTGAATATTTAATTAATTTTAAAAATAAATAAGTAAAATTTATAAGTTGAATAATTTATTTTCGAATATTGTATTTAATTGAATAATTAAATCGATAATTTAATATGTTAAAATACAGAAATAATTGAAATTTGGGTTAAATATGATTAAAAAGGATTTGTAAAATTTTATTATATCATATTGGAGTTAGAACGATATTATAGAACTTTTAAAATCGAATTAAAAGTTTATCTGTGAAAATTGAATATTTTAATATTTAATCGAGTAGTGAAAATAGCCAATTTTCGAACAGACTCGGAATTGGACGAAACCCTGTACGGTTTATAAGTAATTTACTTATAAACCAAATTTCGACATGTAAATGAAATTTATAAACATTGTTTATAAATCCGAAATCAATTGAATTTGATAAATTGAATATATAAGTTTATGAAAGGTAATTTATTCGCGATTTTGGATAGCGAATAAATTCTTGAAAATAAAACATGTTGTAAATATTGAAATTGGGTTAGTGAAGTATATTCACGATTTTGGACAGTGAATATATTATTAAGTAAAATGGTCATGTTTGGCAAAAATGAATATTATAAAATGAAGTTAATTATTTTAAAGATGTTTTAAAATGTATTATGAATCGAAACCATAGATTTCAACAATATTGTTGAAATAGACGTTTTTGAGAAAGAAGGAAATTGTGGACTATAACACTGTTGTTATAGTAAATGATTTCCGAAAGGAAATGTTTTTTATAGTATTGGGATTTATATATCTATTTAAACTTTGAATCCCTATACTAGTGATTTTGGGTCGTCGTAACGATGTTTTACGTAACATTCGTTTTGAATCAAATTTATGTGTTAAGAAATGATTTCTTAAAGAATGAAATATATACTTAATTTCGATTTAAGTATATTGGATATTTTGCAAGTGTTGAAAATAAATGGGTCTGTGAATTACTTATTATTAAATAAGTATGGAAATGTTTTTCCAATGTGAAATGAAACGTTTTGAGAATTTATCTTTTTGAAGACAAATTAAAATGAATATTAGAAATCAATCTGGGAATCATATATTCATAAATATTTTAGAATGTAAATTCACTATGGAATTTATGAAAGAAAGGAAATTTGCTTAAAAATAAACGTTGATTTATTTTTGAAGTGTGGGAATTAATTTACGGATTTGGAACGTAAATATAAAGTAAATCGTTAAGGATTTATTTAATTGGTTTAAATGAACCATGTTGAAATGAAAGAAATTCCGCGTAAGGAAAATGATTGAAATTTGTTTTCAAAAGAGATAAAGGTGAAAAGTGATTTGAAAATTTGTTTTCAAATGGTTGAAGTGTGGAAATTTATATCTAGTAAAGATATTTTGGAAAGTAAATAATTTGGGAAATTATTTGGAATTTGGTGATGTTGAACACGCCTATTGATAGTTAAATAACCGACTATCAATATTTACCTTCAATTAGGTATTTGTTGTAATTGCTTGAATTTGAATGCCACGCTTATTTTTGAATAAGCGCTCACTATTCGGGTTAGCCGGGTAAGGACCTTGGGGTCTGTAACAACCCGATATTCGTGTCGAATTATAATCGACAATTTAAACGATTAATATTGACCCAAATTTCCGTTTGAATTTTTAAATTTGAATTAAAATTCTTTTGTATATGGTTAAAAGGGGTTTCCGGGCTTTAGTTTTCTCGGCCCACTTAACTATTTTATGCCGTGAAAAATTCATTCCCTTTTCCCCCTTTAACCCGTTCCCCTCTCTAATCTCTTTAACCGGTTTCTCTTTTTTTTTCCTTCGTGAAAAAATGGCCGCTCTTTTTTTTCAGATCTAGGGCTTCGTCCCTTTGATTCAATTAGGGCTTTTGAAGTGCCGATCCTACTTCGATCGATTTTGTGATTGTTCACGTGTTGCCTTGCTCGATCGATTCTCGTTGGTCTCTCTCTGGCTACTTCAAGTTGATGGAGTTCGACTTTGATTTGGTATGTAATTTCACTTTTGTTTGGTTTGATTGTTTGCCTTTTTCTCGATGCCGATGATGATTTCTTTTGGGTTTATTTATAGGGTTGAAACCCTCCTAATCACTGTCATATTTGATTTTTCCATGTCGTTGATTTTGTTCTTGAAATCAATTTTGAATTACCGCTGTCCATATTTGTATTCGAATTAATTAATTCGAAAATCTCTTTCCATACTTGTTGGTTCGGCCCCTATTTGAATTAACCCTGACCATATATGAATTTGAGAAATTTGATGCAGAGATTTCTTGCCAAAATTAGATTTCTTAATTTAAACCTGATGTTTATTTTTAAATTCAACCCCATTCATTTTCTTCTTTGACTTTATACGGCATTGAATTTTCTCTGGCCCTCTTGCCATCATTGATGCATTACTTGGCTTGGTTGTTTGATTATTTTTCTGACCTTTACCCACGGCTATGTATATTGATGCATTTGACATGATCACTTGTTGGCATTTTGGGCATTATTTCATCTGACTTTGATCTCCATACTGATGCTTGTTGTATTTGAACCTGTCTTACTTGTGACCTATTTGCATGCTTCACTGTTGTACTTTGCATCTGTATTCATCATGTTGGCATTGTGGTTCATCTTGTTGCACTATGGTCTGCATCTCCATTTTTGTACTTGAGTTTGTAACTTTCCACTGACATGTTTGTTCTGCATCACTTGTAGCTTGCTACTGTGTTGTCTTTGATGATGTTTCATTTGTACACTTGAGTGTTGTGGTCTTTGTTGTTTGCATTGATCACATTTGCATTGTCTCTGTTGACATTTGGCATTGTCTTCTGGTTTCAGTCTTCATGTTTGTGTTGCACTTGTATGCTTCATGTATTATTACAGAGACTTTGTTCTCTTGTAATGTTGTACTGTCTTGGTACATGCATTTGATATCGACATTGGACCATCCATCTTGTTGCATGTTTGCTGTCTACATTCATGTTACTTGTATCACTTGCGCACATTTGTTTTGTTCACCCATCATATTACCTGAATTGCTGTTTGGTCATTTTGCACCTGTTCCATTCTTCTTGTGTCTGCATTTGAGAGTTTTGTTGGCATTAGCTATGTCTTCTGTTGCATGCTTGTTTGTATTCTCCTGTATCATGCTTGGCACAGGCTTGCATAGTTGTGGCATGGTCATTTGTGTATGGTTCACTGTTGGTCTTGTTCATCATTGATGCTGCAGCTTGGTCATTTGTCTGCACTTTCACTTGAACTTGTAGATGATGGTTCATTTGACTTGGAATTGGATGTTTGTTCATTCCAGTGAGTTGTCTGGATTTATTCAACATAGTTGTATTTGTACATTGCCTTTGTTGTGGTCTAGAGTGTATGTTGGCAACGTGTTCGGTGCATTTGCTGGCAGTTGGTCTTTATTGCATTCATGTCATATTTGAACATAGTTGCATTATATTGGTCGAGCTTTGATTCTTTGTTGGCACTTGCTTGAACTTGATTTGTTTATCTGCACTGTTGTATATTCGAACTGCACCTGTGTTGAATCCAGTTTTATTTGGATTTGACCTTGTGCTGAAGTCGTGATATATTGCATGTTTCACCTGAGTTGAATCCCGTATTTGGGTTTGACCTTGTGTTCGTGTATGAATTTTCTTTGTGTACATTATCACTGTAGTGGCAAGGTAGTGCACGCAAGCGTGAACTGCAGCCACACGGTATGGCGTGTATGATATTCTTTTTGTTTTGACTTATGGATCTTTTTGCGTATTCCATATTCCGTAGTGGCGAGGCAGTGCACGCGTGCGTGTACTGCAGCCCTACTTGAATTAATATTTTAATGGATATTTCAATGGTTTGAACTGTTTGTTCATTTCAATTCGATATTCTGAATTGCATTCTGATTTGGTTTAATTACTATCGTCTATTCATTATTTAATTATTATTGCTTCTGTGCATTAATAACTGAGTTTGAATTAGACTGACCCGAGTATTATTTTCTTTTGAATCTAATACTCGGGTCAGACCGAGTATTTCAGGTTGTAGATATTCTGCTTTGGGTTGCTGCTAGAGCTATGAAGTTCTTTCATATCTTTTGGAGTAGTCGTCTTTTGTAGTAGACTGTATTATTGTATAGGAAGATATGTATTCATGTATATTATATACGTTAATGTACTTGTATATATAACTTCCTGAGTTGACTATTGCAGTTGTATCACATGTACCGTGTCAAATGTATTGTAACTGACATCAGTTATTATATATATATGAGACTTTCTGTTTCATCTGTGTTCCGCATTTATATTATCTGTGTTGTTATTTTATATTTACTGTTCTAAACTATTACGAACCATCGTAGTTCGTTTTATACTGGAATTGGGGTATGTCGATGGAGGAAAATAAATCAGAGATGAAAAATGAAAGAATATATATATTTATATCACTCCCATCGAGATAACCAATACTAGTGTAAGGCCAACTATTGATGGCCGCTCCTCAACAGCCTTATTCTCCGTGCTAGTTGACAGCACTACACCGTAGTGTTCTTGGCTAGCGTGGGTATAGAGGTGGGGCGTCACAGCTTGGTATCAGAGCCTGGGGTTTAGAACAAATATAAAACATAACTTAGATAGTACATGTGTTACAACTGTTTGTCGATGTTTTATTTCACATCTTTGTCTTAAGATCATCTTTGATTGTTAGGAATGAATTCCTAACGCTTATTCGTGAGCATTGCTGCTATTCTCTATCGCACTTGCTCACTTGAGTTTACACTTCTAAGTATCAGTGTATATATGCTCTACCAAGTTGCATATTGCTGCAACTAGTACCCACTTCGATTTGAACTCGCATTGTTTATTCGAACTGCTATATATATGCATTCTTATCTCTGATAGTTTTAAAATTTCTTTGGTATAAAAGAAATTGTCTTGGTCTTTGCCTTGTCGATATCGACGTTGACTTGACTTTTACTTTTGCTAAAGTCATTCAAGCATTTATACTCATTCTGCTTTGTTTTTCCAATTGTTGATCGGTTCTTCTTTTCCGGTTAGTTGTTATCACCTTTGTCGACTTTGATAACTTCTATTTCAGGAATTTTGGGTATTCCTACTTTGATGGATTTGGAATCGAATTCTTTGTATTTTATTCACGTCTTCGAATGTGAATCTTAGTGAATTGATTTGGTTTTCGAATTTAATCGATTCTTGATTATTTCCCGATTTGTTGCTAACATTTATTAGCAACATGGATGACCTTTTCTTCGGGATTTTTGTGAACATACCTTCGATGAATTCGATATCGATTTCTTTGGATTCTATTCACGTCTTCGTATGTGAATTCTTGTGATTGATTGTTTCTACAATCATTTTTGTGATTTGTCACTTTAAAAATATAAAGGTTTCAATACTAGTAGTAAATATCGAAAACTCTTTTATCAAAATGTTTTCAACTCTATTTTCAATACCAAACTCGTTTTTGAAACTGTTTTCCAATCTATTAGTATATACAAATCTTTATTTCACTCGTATGAGAAATCTAATTAAACGGCTTAGTAAAACAAGTGGTATGAAACGCTTGCGTTTACTTCGTCGGTTAATTGTTGGACTTGTTCGATTGAACCTCTAGTGACAAATTTTATTAGTGAAGATTTACAATTTGTTCGTAAATATTTAAGTTAAGTAAGTGGTTATGGGACATGATGCTAAACTTTTACATTTACTGACTTAGTGTAATTGACACTTCTCGTTGATCATGACGATCATTTTTACGGTTAGACTAGGCCTCATCGGTGTGATTTCGTCTCACACATATCTCTTGGGCTTTGAGGATTGTCTAGACACCACTTGTGTGATTTCATTCACACACACTTTTCTTTTGATTGTGAGGTTAGACTAGACACCACTTGTGTGATTCCACTCACACATACCTCTTTGATTTTTTTTTGGTTAGTCTGGACCTCAATCTGTGTGATTTCGACTCACACATGTGGGGTAGTGCCCCACGGTCTTCGGGCCATTCGTGTGTCAAAATTGATGGCTTGCAACCATGAGATAGCGTCTCGTTATGCGTTGCACGTGTTGATGATTTTTCATGCTCGCATGTAGGTGAGATTCCGTGCTCCCGTTCTCGCTTTGCGTTGCCCGTGTTGGTGATTTTCATGCTCACGTGTAGGTGAGATTCTGTGCTCCCGTTCTCGCTTTGCATTGCACGTGTTGGTGAGTTTTCATGCTCGCATGTAGGTAAGTTTTCGTGCTCCCGTTCTCGTTATGCGTTACATGTGTTGATGAATTTTCATGCTCGCGTGTTGGTGAGTTTCCATACTCTCCTTTGAGTTTTCATACTCTGTTCGAGTTTTCATACTCCGTTCGAGTTTTCATACTCCGTTTGAGTTTTCATACTCTGTTCGAGTTTTCATACTCCGGTTCGAGTTTTCATACTCGCGTTCGAGTTTTCATACTCCGGTTCGAGTTTTCATACTCGCGTTCGAGTTTTCATACTCCGGTTCGAGTTTTCATACTCCGGTTCGAGTTTTCATACTCGCGTTCGAGTTCTCATACTCTTAGCTTGTGTTATCTGGATTTCTTGTGAGGATTTCTAGAATTTGTGCTTCACCAATTTTCGTGATTTCTATTGATAAGTTTTATCAATTCTTGTGCATTGGTGAATTCGTGTGTTATTGACTTGTTATGAATACAAGTTTAGGGTATGATACCCCTTTCTATCTTTGAGAAGATTCTTGTGACTCTTTGGATGAATGAAAATCCACTTATCGAAGTTGCTTCTGATGTCGTTGTTTTAATCACATATTTTAAAAATTGTTTCAAAATATAAATCAAAATTGTTTTCAAAATTTTTACGATTTGCGCTTTCAAAAGAATGAGGAAGCGAATTAAACGTTTCAGTAAAATCGAGGACTATGACCCCTTTCTTTTACTGATTCGCTTAATTCCGGACTTGTCCGTTTGAGAACGTAAAATGTTATTTATTTAAAATACACAATTTAACACTTTCAAGGAAACGATGAAGTGAATTAAACGATTTAGTAAAACTCGTGGTTATGAGTCATGTGCGTTTGCTATTTCGGTTAATTTCGGACTCGTTAAGTGAAAAATTTGTAATTTGAAATTTGATTACCGTTGTGGTAATTTCTGATGATCATTTTGATAATCAGATATTTATTGTTTCTGATTATCGCTTGTGATAATCAGATATTTGAGATCTAATTATCGTTTGTGATAATTAGATATTTGTGATTTGATTATCAATTGTGATAATTAAATAATCGTTGATTCGTGATTTCTGATTTATCGTTTTTGATAATCAGATATTTATTGTTTCTAATTATCTATTGATAATTAGATATTTGAGATTTAATTGTCGTTTGTGATAATTAAATATTTGTGATTTAAGATTGATTTTCGATTTTGATAATCGAATACTTGTTGATTTGATTATCGTTTTTGATAATCGAATATTTGTGATTTGAGATCTCTGAATTATCTATTGATAATTAGATTTTGTTGATAATTTGTGAATTTCCTTTATGAAATTAAAAGATTTCTTTGGCGTCTATATTGTACTACGCCAGTGTACCGGCTCAATTTTCTGCTATTCATGACGTTTTCCACGTCTTCCAGTTACGGAAATGCCTTTGGGATTTCCGATCTTTATTCTTGAGCCCGGTATTATTGAAGAAATTGAAGTTTCACTAGATTTGACTTTGAGCAAACACGTTCTGGCTTGCTCCTTCATGCTCTTTATGGTGAACTTCATATTCCGAATTTCTTCATCTTGTGATGATATGCTCTTTTGGTTGTTACTTTTTGTCCATATATTCCTTAAGATTGCGAGGACGCAATTTCTTTAAGGAGGGGAGTCTGTAACAACCCGATATTCGTGTCGAATTATAATCGACAATTTAAACGATTAATATTGACCCAAATTTCCGTTTGAATTTTTAAATTTGAATTAAAATTCTTTTGTATATGGTTAAAAGGGGTTTCCGGGCTTTAGTTTTCTCGGCCCACTTAACTATTTTATGCCGTGAAAAATTCATTCCCTTTTCCCCCTTTAACCCGTTCCCCTCTCTAATCTCTTTAACCGGTTTCTCTTTTTTTTTCCTTCGTGAAAAAATGGCCGCTCTTTTTTTCCAGATCTAGGGCTTCGTCCCTTTGATTCAATTAGGGCTTTTGAAGTGCCGATCCTACTTCGATCGATTTTGTGATTGTTCACGTGTTGCCTTGCTCGATCGATTCTCGTTGGTCTCTCTCTGGCTACTTCAAGTTGATGGAGTTCGACTTTGATTTGGTATGTAATTTCACTTTTGTTTGGTTTGATTGTTTGCCTTTTTCTCGATGCCGATGATGATTTCTTTTGGGTTTATTTATAGGGTTGAAACCCTCCTAATCACTGTCATATTTGATTTTTCCATGTCGTTGATTTTGTTCTTGAAATCAATTTTGAATTACCGCTGTCCATATTTGTATTCGAATTAATTAATTCGAAAATCTCTTTCCATACTTGTTGGTTCGGCCCCTATTTGAATTAACCCTGACCATATATGAATTTGAGAAATTTGATGCAGAGATTTCTTGCCAAAATTAGATTTCTTAATTTAAACCTGATGTTTATTTTTAAATTCAACCCCATTCATTTTCTTCTTTGACTTTATACGGCATTGAATTTTCTCTGGCCCTCTTGCCATCATTGATGCATTACTTGGCTTGGTTGTTTGATTATTTTTCTGACCTTTACCCACGGCTATGTATATTGATGCATTTGACATGATCACTTGTTGGCATTTTGGGCATTATTTCATCTGACTTTGATCTCCATACTGATGCTTGTTGTATTTGAACCTGTCTTACTTGTGACCTATTTGCATGCTTCACTGTTGTACTTTGCATCTGTATTCATCATGTTGGCATTGTGGTTCATCTTGTTGCACTATGGTCTGCATCTCCATTTTTGTACTTGAGTTTGTAACTTGCCACTGACATGTTTGTTCTGCATCACTTGTAGCTTGCTACTGTGTTGTCTTTGATGATGTTTCATTTGTACACTTGAGTGTTGTGGTCTTTGTTGTTTGCATTGATCACATTTGCATTGTCTCTGTTGACATTTGGCATTGTCTTCTGGTTTCAGTCTTCATGTTTGTGTTGCACTTGTATGCTTCATGTATTATTACAGAGACTTTGTTCTCTTGTAATGTTGTACTGTCTTGGTACATGCATTTGATATCGACATTGGACCATCCATCTTGTTGCATGTTTGCTGTCTACATTCATGTTACTTGTATCACTTGCGCACATTTGTTTTGTTCACCCATCATATTACCTGAATTGCTGTTTGGTCATTTTGCACCTGTTCCATTCTTCTTGTGTCTGCATTTGAGAGTTTTGTTGGCATTGGCTATGTCTTCTGTTGCATGCTTGTTTGTATTCTCCTGTATCATGCTTGGCACAGGCTTGCATAGTTGTGGCATGGTCATTTGTGTATGGTTCACTGTTGGTCTTGTTCATCATTGATGCTGCAGCTTGGTCATTTGTCTGCACTTTCACTTGAACTTTTAGATGATGGTTCATTTGACTTGGAATTGGATGTTTGTTCATTCCAGTGAGTTGTCTGGATTTATTCAACATAGTTGTATTTGTACATTGCCTTTGTTGTGGTCTGGAGTGTATGTTGGCAACGTGTTCGGTGCATTTGCTGGCAGTTGGTCTTTATTGCATTCATGTCATATTTGAACATAGTTGCATTATATTGGTCGAGCTTTGATTCTTTGTTGGCACTTGCTTGAACTTGATTTGTTTATCTGCACTGTTGTATATTCGAACTGCACCTGTGTTGAATCCAGTTTTATTTGGATTTGACCTTGTGCTGAAGTCGTGATATATTGCATGTTTCACCTGAGTTGAATCCCGTATTTGGGTTTGACCTTGTGTTCGTGTATGAATTTTCTTTGTGTACATTATCACTGTAGTGGCAAGGCAGTGCACGCAAGCGTGAACTGCAGCCACACGGTATGGCGTGTATGATATTCTTTTTGTTTTGACTTATGGATCTTTTTGCGTATTCCATATTCCGTAGTGGCGAGGCAGTGCACGCGTGCGTGTACTGCAACCCTACTTGAATTAATATTTTAATGGATATTTCAATGGTTTGAACTGTTTGTTCATTTCAATTCGATATTCTGAATTGCATTCTGATTTGGTTTAATTACTATCGTCTATTCATTATTTAATCATTATTGCTTCTGTGCATTAATAACTGAGTTTGAATTAGACTGACCCGAGTATTATTTTCTTTTGAATCTAATACTCGGGTCAGACCGAGTATTTCAGGTTGTAGATATTCTGCTTTGGGTTGCTGCTAGAGCTATGAAGTTCTTTCATATCTTTTGGAGTAGTCGTCTTTTGTAGTAGACTGTATTATTGTATAGGAAGATATGTATTCATGTATATTATATACGTTAATGTACTTGTATATATAACTTCCTGAGTTGACTATTGCAGTTGTATCACATGTACCGTGTCAAATGTATTGTAACTGACATCAGTTATTATATATATATGAGACTTTCTGTTTCATCTGTGTTCCGCATTTATATTATCTGTGTTGTTATTTTATATTTACTGTTCTAAACTATTACGAACCATCGTAGTTCGTTTTATACTGGAATTGGGGTATGTCGATGGGGGAAAATAAATCAGAGATGAAAAATGAAAGAATATATATATTTATATCACTCCCATCGAGATAACCAATACTAGTGTAAGGCCAACTATTGATGGCCGCTCCTCAACAGCCTTATTCTCCGTGCTAGTTGACAGCACTACACCGTAGTGTTCTTGGCTAGCGTGGGTATAGAGGTGGGGCGTCACAGGGTCGTATAACCCATTCCGAGTATGTGATACGTCGTTATGGATTGCATTTGATGACCGGTGTTGAAGACCGTATATTTGTGAAAACGGAAGGATTACCGTCGAGTTACTCTAGATCGGCTGATCTCCGATATAGAGGTTTTATCACCCTTAGTGACGGGAAGTCCGGTCGTGATTAGTGAATATCCGGAATGCAAGGACTTCTTTGTAAGTGCCTTCGGTTCTGTTCGATCCCGGAACAGGCTTGTATGGATTGTATGTCTGACATTACAAATTGAAATATAAAGCTAATTTCTTTCAAATATATTTCTATTGGTGGCGGAGAATTTATTCTCTTAGCTTAACACCCTTCTCTGAGACGTACGAGCTTAGAGGTTATATAGTTGAAGGTTATTAGTGATATACTCCCAATATGGTAGTGTGGCATGCTGAGTGTTGCTGTGAAATGATCATTGTTTGATCATTTGTGATAGGATCATTTATTTGATCATTTATCTTGGTGATCATTTCTATGATCATTTGTTGACCCAAAGCATGGCTTTTGTATAAACCGTGGATTTGTGGACGAGACTTCGTCGGACCTCACACCCCGAAAATGGTCAAAACAGGAAGGATGCGGCAAGGTTATTAGGGGGTAGCGCCCTTTAGTGTATGTCATTCCTTCTGGATAGAGGTGGTATCATGGTATGGAGCCCAGATACTTAACCTATGTTGTTGCTGCAAATTTTGTGGTTGTTGGAAATCGAGGATCCTCGGATAGATCGGTTACGATCGGGGGATGACATATTCATGTCAGTAGTTACCCAGTTAGGGGTATCCCGGCCTTGTATTGGCAGAGATCCGGTTAGGTTCTCGGGACGTCATTCCAGAGGCGTTTCCATGTGGCAATGGGAAGTTCCTTGGCCTGACCATTTGTTCGAAATCCAATTCCCAATACGAAACCCTGTACGGTTTTAGTTGTAGAACCTGCCATTTACTTATGGTGGTCACCACTGTT
Organism: Allium cepa; assembly: GCA_030765085.1. Classification (NCBI taxonomy): domain Eukaryota; kingdom Viridiplantae; phylum Streptophyta; class Magnoliopsida; order Asparagales; family Amaryllidaceae; genus Allium; species Allium cepa. Next base: position 258,305,900 of record CM060939.1, read on the forward strand.
TAGATGGTAGCTATAGTAGGCATACGATAATGGTCGTATGTTGGCTAAGATTTATATCTTTACTTTCAAAATAATTTTCCTACACTATGCACTAGTAATAATATCAAATGTTCTTTTTAATGCGTATCAAGCATCTTTGACTATCATAAGGAGAAATCTCCTCCGATTCTGCGTTTGCATTGTGTGTGTGTGCATGAGGCCTTATGGTAGTCTCATTTTCTAAAAAAGCATTGCGAATCTATTTTAAAATTATCCTGTTCTTTGTTTTAAAGATAAACTGTTTTGAGTTCTCACACCAGTCTCATGACTGACTCGGAGTTTATTGTTTTCCTTCCTAAACTCTGGGTGCCCACCAATTTCCACACGGGAAGTCATGAGTAAGGTTTATCAGGATATTATGGAATTCAGGAGTTGCAGGTGGCAAGCTGGATGGCATGGCGTATTACTAGTATATAATATTTCTTTTCCGCTGTTGATGTTGTTTGTTGTTGTACACTCTGATGATGTAATGTAATGTAATAACTGATATAGTTCTTTGTTTAAAGATTATTCATTTATGTATTATATGTTGTTCCGCTGCGAATTGTGAGATTCTGATGTTGTTCTGTTATTTCTTCTGTTCTGTTCTATCTTTTTCTCTCTTCTTCTACCTTTTTCTTTTTCTTAAACCCTAACGGTACGGCTTTTCGGCTTTCGATTGCTCGGCAGTTGATACAGTGGACGTATTGATGTCGGCATTCGTGAACGAAAAATCGCAAACGTTACAATACATATCATATATATTGTGATATACCGTGCACACGTACTCGAGTGGTTGCAAAATTGGTTACACACTAATTGATTGGTTAGTTTAGAATAGTTATACGTTATTTTACGTTGTTCGATCCTTGAGGTACTTCAAGCAGAAGTTCTTTCAAGGAGGGAGAATGTAATACCTCATAATTTTAACGATAGTTATTTGAAAAGAAATTAATTCATAAGTAGTAACACCAAAAATAGAATATTTACAAATATCAGAATTTGGCTACGAAACTCGCACCATTGGGTTCATGGTGATTTTTTTTATCAATTTTCATATATAAAGTTTTCCAATTGGAGTTCAAACGAAAAATTCATTAACATTTGAAGTTTTAGAATTAAAAATAATTATACGTGCATTTAAGGAAATAATAATATTTTACTAGCATTACATACTGCCAATTAAAGTTAACGGACAGTTAATGTTAGCTTGAATGTTAAGAAAGTGATAATGGAAAGAATATATACCATGTTGTTTTATAAAGGTGTAAAAAACAAACCCAAAATATGTTGATTAATTAATTCATAAAACAAGTCACCAGTTGTCCCATGATGCACCCAAGTCGACTAGTAGCGGTTAACCCTAGGCCAATAGCGATCGACCGTTGCTAGAGTAAAACCAATAGTAAATTATTGCCCGAACGACCCATATTTAATCATGTTTCATCAAATGGATGACATGGATTTGAACCCCTATACATATAGACCCTGACCCTTACTTCTAAACTCATATTTTTGGAGCGATGCCGGAGCTTTGCCATTTTCTCTTCTCCTCCAAAATTCTAAATTTTTATACATAGTTATAGTTTATACATATATAAAATTGAAAAATTGTAGAAGATGATTAAGGATGAGAATAGGTTCAAATTAAATTTCCAAAGCGAAGGTAAACAATAATCTGGATCTAAAATACAAATCAAGATCCTTATCTCTATTCTAATCTAGATTTTTAGTAAATCTACATATGCTTGTGGTGTATAAATCTGAATAGGAGAAAAGGAAGTCAAACTGGAATAACATGGATTAGATTTGGAGATTTAAAAAGCTAAAAAGGTGTATGGAAAATTATATATTTTTATACAATATTAGATTTATATTGTTGTAAATCAATTCCTATATGCCTGAAAGGTAAATTGGAGTTATGGGGTAAAAATTGTGTACATGAAATAAAATTATAAACCCTGCCTATATATTCTCTTACCGATAACATAAAATTGTATATTCATGTATCTGGAAAAATAATGGGTATTGATAGTCCCTGAATTTATTTTCTGAAATTTATAGACTATGTGATAGTTCAAGATTTCTAAATTTAATATGACTTGTGCAAATAAAAAGATAAACTGAATAACCATAGTAAATTGAAGGGATTGAAGTAGTATTTTAATTTATTGGATGTATAGGGTGTTGCAATGTGAATTTCTATATATTATCAAGTTTCAAATTTATTAATAAAAGTGTAATGGTTGAAATAACAAGGAATACACCTAAAAAGAAAGAGATGTATGAAATATGGATATTTATCATCTTTTGTATTGTCTATTTCAATAATTATGAAAAGATAATTCTTTGTAATTCCAAATGTAACACAAATTCTATTTTTGGATAAGATATAGTAATTTTCAGTGCTAACCATTCCATTTGGGAGAAATGTAATTCCAAAGCACTAAAATATAGAAATCCCTAAGGATAAATTAAAAGAATTATAAATGCAATAAAAATGGTCTAAGAATACAATATGCATAATACAAGTAAAACGGAAGTGAAATAAACCGAGGCTTTAGCTATGGCTTGATAAGGGATGCCCTTGGGCCTTAGCTATGGCCTAAGAGGAAATAGTCAAGCAAGCAAGTGAACACTTGAATGGCATTGAGGTCGATGAAGAGAAGTTGAAATACGAACTTTTGGATGATGAAGATTCGGATGCACTCCCTATGGGCTAAATTATGTTGGAAAATGTGGTTCCCTCTTTTACTGATATACCTAGTAGGGTCCTCCTCGAATCTAGCTCCTAAGATTTGGGTGAAAGTTCTATTTCTGCTTCTAAGAGATTCCCAGTAGAGACTCCAATTGTAATGGTGGCTACTTCCGGCGACGTCACTTCTTTCATATTAGGACCTCTCACCTATAAATCTACTATTCCTCCTTCTAGCATCACTACGATTCCAACTACCATGGTGACTTTGGGAATGACAACCACTTTGACATCTTCAGTCGATGTACAATACAATCCTGCATACACAGCCAGAATTTGCTCCAAAACTACATAACTTGTCCTAATTATGAAGGGTGGTTCTACAAGAACTCCTTTGCAGGAGGCTCTGCTTCGCTTGGAGGTATATCATTAATTTATCCTATATTCGAGAAGACTCAATGATATATGTTGATGTCTTTAATCTTTATTTTTCACTTTCTCAAGTTTTAAGTCCACCTATTCTTGCTCCTTTTCTAGATGGAGATTTGACTTGGGCACCCATGCTTCAATGACAGAATTAGTTATCATGTCTGCTTCCACTCAAATTCCAACTTCTTCAGCTGGTTCAAGTCCCTAGCCCTAAGCCAAAAATATTAATGCATTAATTAAAGAAGCTATGGATGAACCCAATGTGATGCATGGGGACAAGGACATTATCATTAGATGGGATACTGAGCATAAGTATGTACCATCTATGCTAGAGGAGAAGACCCTAAAAACCAAAAGGTCCTCATGTGGTCTCTTTTCACATGTGGTCTCTTTTCACATACTACCACTTGTCATTCTAGATTCTGCTCCTACAATGGCTAGCATTCAAGTTAATGCTACCAAGTCTCCAATAGATGTCTAAGACTGATAAAAAGGTCCTAGGGGCTACTTTTTTGGAGGAAGAAAAGGTAGATTCGAAAAAATGAAAGTCCTATCTCTCATTATGGGAAAAGGGGGAAGGAGAAGAGGAGGAGAAGGAACACTTAATCATCATTTTCTTATGTTATCATTTGTCCGTTTTAGTTTTTTCTATGTATATAAGTCATTGTTGTGTGGGTATAGTTCCCGCATTTTCCTTTTAAAATTCTTCAGTTGTCAATAAAATAGTTTTTTCTTTCAAACTTTCATCTTTTTTTTGCCAATATACCTAGTTTGATTATATTTATTACGATTGTATCTGAATCAGGGGAATGTTATTATTCACCATAACTTTGTGTGTATAAATAACTTCTCACCATTTCTTAGTGTACATTATTTCATTTTGTTAATTGTTACCAAAATGCTTCTTCGTTGGTTAACAAAATCATAACCGTTTGGCTAACTCCCTAGCCTACTTAGCTTATCTTCAGCCAGGTTCCAATTGATCGAAGATGGGGTTTGATTTCCAGACCACTGCCTATCTCCGAGAAGTGATGTTTTAAACATCTTCCTCTAGACATTCATGTGTGAACTCATTCATCTCTAGGTGTTGATTGACATTGTTCATTAGGAGTGGTTCTTCGGACATCTACACTCGATGTCGCCTATCTCTAGGTATTGATTATATTTGGAAAAGGAGATTCAATCTCCTTTAGGGTCCTGTCTTCGGGACTTAGTGTTTAGGATGCCTATCTCTAGGCATTGCCATTAGACCTTGCCTATCTCCAGGTTATGGTCTTAGATCTTGCCTATCTCCGGCCATTGGTCAATGCTTAGAAGTATATGGCAAATTGTCCTGATCGATCCTACTGTGATTATACTCCCATGATCTGATCCAATATTGAAGACGCTAATCAGTACCTATTTATAGGTACCTAGATATCTGCATTTTTAAAACATGAAATATTCAATTTTGATGTTGTTCACATAGCATAAATTCAAGTTATTGAGAATATAGTTCCATCGATCCCAAAGCCAATTCATTTTATGGACATAAGAATGGTTGTCTCAACCTTATTACATCAGAGTATATTCAGATATTTACAGATATACATATAAGAAAAATAGCGTCTTAGGTGTTTGCTATTCCACGCCCTTAGATGTGAGATTCTATCAATGATTGCTAACTTGGATGCTCCGTATCCAGAATTATGTTCGATTACAAATAGACCTTGCCAATTCAAGCCTAGAGCCATTGGACTAGGGAAGATTCATTTTAAGATGATATTTCCAGTGTCAAAGGTTTTCTTCTTAACCTTTTCACTGAATTACCATGCTACCCTTTTTTGGTGAGCATCGATCCTTAAATCAGCTTCTTCACACTTCTCATCGATCAATTCCAAGGAATCCAGCGAGAGTTTAGCGTTCATCCAAGGATCATAATAAAATTTTCAATGAGAAGGTACTTTAAATTCAATTTGAATCATGGCCACCAATCTATAGGCTAGAGAAAATGCAGTATGGCTGATCGGGAATTGTGAGTCGTTTGGTAAGCCTGCAACATTAGGGGTAATTTATTGACCTAGTTTCCCTTAACTTTCGTCGGTCATTTCTTTTGAATGAATTTGATGATCTTATTCACCGCCTCCACATGTCCATTTGCTTATGGGTGTGCTACAGCATGAAATATCTTTCCAATCCGGCACTTCTTGCAAAATCCATAAACTCAGATCTGTCGAATTGTTCTTATTGTTAGTGATGATTTCTGAGGAACTCCAAATATGCAGATAATGCTTTTTACTATAAATTTGATTACCTTCTTTGTAGTGATCATGGCTAGCGATTCTACTTCACCCCAATTTATGAAATAGTCAATTGTAACAATGGCGTACCTTACTCCATCCTTCAATATTAGTAGCACACCATGATATTAATTTCCCAAACTGCAAATGGCCATGGGATAAACATTTTTGTAATCTTTATTGATGAGCTTCAGGAATCTTCGCAAACCTTTAGCACTTATCGCACTTCTCGATGTAATATGTTGCATCCCCGTTGACCATTGGCTAAAAGTATCCATAGAAAAGATATTCCATGCCAAAGTTAATCCTGCAAGTGACCGCCTCAAGCTCCTTCATGCACATCGATAGGGATCTTTTTAAATTCCTCATTGGCGACACATCATAGTTGGGGAGTAGACAAACCTTTTTTGTATAGCACTCCTTCTTGAATCATGAATCATGGTGTTTTACATAGGAGTTTCCTTCATTCATTTTTCCTATTTAATAGAGTTCCTTTCAGTAAGCATTCCGTGATTGGAGTCATCTACGACTCTTTCTCCACTTCGGCCTCCAAAATCTAATTAACATCTATATGGTTAATGCTTGAAGCTGATAGAATTTTACTGGAAGTACTCCCATAAGCCACGCATCCTCAGAGCTGGCTAGCTTGGCCAACAAATTAGCCTTCGTGTTCTCCTCTCATGGAATGTGTGTTATTGTGTATTATTTGTTATCATTCAGCGGTTCGAGAACCTTCATCGGGTAAGGGGAGATTCTCACTACCTTAGCCTGAAATTCCTTCTTCACCTAATAGACCACCAAATGAGAGTCGCTGTATATATGCAATATTTTGACTTCGAATTCTTTCTCTATCTTAAGCTCCTCAACCAATGCTGCGTACTCAACTTTATTGTTCATTATGGGGAACTTAAGCTTCAAGGCAGTACGGATTATCATTCCACTAGGATTACTGATGTGCACATAAATTTGCATATTTTTACCACCATATTTAATCTATTTAAATTGAATAAATGATCATAGTGGGTATTTTAACTTGTTTTAACCAAAATCCATATTAATTCCAAATTGTCACATATCCATCTTCATATAGGGTTAAAACGGTCATTTCTGTGCATATATTTCTTTGAGAAAAACTAAGTGAAAATTATATTTATTTGTGTACGAATTTGATCTCAAATCGGAATGGTTTTATGATGAAATATGCATGCACAAAGAAGATACAAAAGAACGAAGATGGAAATAATTCAATGTGAAGAACATGGAGGACCCCACCTATCCACCTACCTTAATGAACAAATTAGAGCCTAATGCACATGCTCATGGAGTTTATGGCTTCATGTATACCTAAATGATGATTAGTAGAAGCTAATGATTACTTGGCCTCTACACTTTCTCAAGGGTATTTTGGGCATTCCCTAAAAATATGCATTAGGGTTTAACACATGTATATATACCCCTTATGTTTCATGTAACCCTCTCTCCCTCTTCATTAGTTTTAGGCTCAAAATAAAAGAAAGCTTCTCTTTTCTTTTCATGGATACTTAGCCATTTTTATTAGGGTTACTAAGATCAATTCCGCCCTAATGTTGCATCCATCAGTGTATAGTTTCCATCGAGTAAGTCATTCCACATCTTCCTCCACTTCTCCATCATAGGGGGTGGACTCGACAATGAAATCGACCGATGCTTATCCTTGTATTGCTCTCCTATGATTGTAGGTTATATCGCTATGGATCAACTCGATGTTTCACTTCAATAACCTTCCTGAAATTGTAACACTCCATAAAAATTAATAAGAAGTAAATAAAATAAGTAAGATAAATTAGTTAAATAAGATTAGGCTAGAATTGGAAATTTTGCGAAAGCCAGAATTTGACCGTGGAAAAATGATGCTGCATTCGTGGTGATTTGTGATTATATTCCATATAGTTGAAACTGGAGCTCAAATAGAAAAGTTATGAACGTTTGAAGTTTCCAAATTTTGAATAATTTAAATAGAATTCAAATTCAAATAAATAAACAATTCTTAAATTTGAAAGTTAACAGCAATTAGACTTAGGGGTTAAGTAATCATTTAGAATTAACGTTAACGTTAAATGATAATAAAGGAATAAAATAAATAAAAACCAATGACACAAAATTCTTCATAAAAAATATGATGATCAACCACTCATTAAGACCGATCGACCGCTTACTATTGACCGGTAGGGTATGGGCGGTCGACTGGTGAACGTTAACTTGTGGCTAGGGATTTTGCACTTTGAACATCTGGATTTTTATAATTATAAAATGACTTAGATCCGACGGTTCTGGTGCATTTCAACCACTGTATATAAGAGCCCAGCCCTTCAATTTCATTCCCAAATTATTTTGGAGGTTTAGAGGAGCTCTATTAGTTCCTCTCTTCGAATGATTCATAAAGTTTCTTTAGGGTTTCAGGTAAGGAATTATATATAAACAAATTATATATGTTTATTGTTGATTTTCTAATCCTTTCTCCCCTCCAACTCCTATATTTTTGGATTTAATTCGTATGCAATTCTTTTGTTGCATATTTATAAAAAAAGATCCATAGGAGATTATTGTAGGCAGGTCAAATCCAAAAAGGAGCAAAGCTAAGGACCTATAGTGAGTGAAAATCTTAGTCATTCTAATTTAGCAACTGTATAGTGTAATTTGTATTCGATATATGCCTTAGGGAATTTTGGTTTGTGAAAACATCATATTAAAACCTCCAAAGTTCCCCAAAGTGTAATATCAATTTTTAGATTGGAATCTCAATATTTTATATTAAAATGATAGAATTTGTATATATTTTGCAGTTTCAATATTTTACTTTCTATTGCACTTCTTATCTTTTTTCTTTAGATCTAATTAAGGGTTTAATTAGGAAATTGTATGTAGGGGACGAATTCTTTTTGCTCTACTTATTTCCATCATTCAAATAGAAATTCCCATTATCTAACAACATGTAAAAAGAAGTTGAATAAGGCATAAAAGTATGAAAATTATGAGTTTCTATTATTGATTTGTTCCATTCTTTTAGTATAATATAGGTCGAGTCTGAATTTCATTTGTATACAAGTCTGCAATTGGATTTTGAATATTGGATTTATGGTATATTGATAATGTGGAAATAGGACTTGTATAATTTTTGAAGAATGATATTTAAACGTTAGTTTAGGATGTAATCTACACACGTTTAGAAATTGCTAAGCACGTAAACGTGTGTGTATTAGCATAAATAATGTATAATTATGACATATAAATTGCATAGTTAATAGGTTAGTAATACCGTTAAATCCTTTTTGGGAAAATGATTAATTATAGAGGCAAAATAAGAAGTTTTCTTATAAGGCCTAAATTACGGATGCGATGAGATGTGTGATAATACATGTAATGAGTGTTATTAATTATGACTAAGTTATAGGGATGCGAGGTCAGCCAAAAGCGCATGGAAGTCTATCCAGCTAATCTAGCTACCAGCAGTGTGATTTTAGTGCCGATGAGAGACATTGTCTATATTAAGTAATTGTGGATGATCAAAGGTTAGTCCCAAATTATGTAGGGTAAATCTGCCCAACTAATCTGGCTACCAAAACATATGAATAGTCGCACTAATGTAAGAGGTTACTATTGGATACAGGTCATAATATGAAGGATCTTCTTCAAGGATTGAAGATATTAATTGGTTGTGTGAGGGCGCACCTCTTCCTATGTGGGAATTAGTAAATGGTTGGGGTTAAGGGTTAGGCATAGTAAATGATATCCCGAGAAAGGGCCTGCTTCGATATGAAGTATTAATTGATTGAAGAGGTTTTGTGCAATGTTAGGTCGATAACTACCAGCGAGGAATCCGCCTTAGGATAGGTATTAAATGATGGTGACCTGCCATAAATAAAGGTATTAAATTGTCAAGGTCTGCCTAATTTCCATTAAAAGGTATTAAATGGCTTGGGTACTGTCTCTTACATTGATAGGATATTATTGACGATAGATATATGTTATTGGGCTAAAAGCATAATGGTTATAGAATTGGACTGGGAAAGCCTTTAGGCTTAACGTCAAAAGGCTTAAAATAAAGCTATGATATGAAAGACGTATTCCTATTTAAATTATACTACCTAATTAATATTATACTATGGCTAATGGTTTTTATTCACTAGACATATATTGTTCTGACTCTCTCCTCATTACAACACAGGTTAGGAATGGCGATGCTCGAGGCAAAGGCGAGTAAGAAACATGTGGCAATTTTCTATTTATCGACTTACGTTATTTTCTGATGCACCCATTAAAGAATAATGATGTATTTTGAAAATGTTGTACCATGGATATGTGATGGTAGTTATTGGTATTATGTTATATATTTTATGACATTTAGGTTTCCAATGGAATGGGTACTGTTTCCGTTATTATATTTTATTCGTCCGTTGTGAGTTCTGAATGGGTAGATAAATAACTCTGTAATGTTCTTTATACCAACCAACAACCAGCTTTGGAATGGGTGTAAGTTTCAATGGGCCATTTATAAGTTGTATTTTTGGTCTGTTTCAAGGTAGGTTGTTATGTTTGGTATTAGAGCTTAGGTTACCCGATCAATGTGGATAAGTATACCTACAAGAGGCATACTTGTTATTTTGAAAGAATTTTCAAAAGCCCCTACTACACATACACTCTATTTTTGAACATACATAAACACATTAGGCAAATCTTTACTTCAATATATAACACTATCTTAGAAAATATAGAAGGAAAAGATTGCAACCTCAAAGTTAACAAGGCAATAAATATGTAATAAATAGGGAGTTATAGGAATTTAATAAGAATATAAATGGACCAATTGAAGTGATTATTAGAGTAATTATGAAGAGATAGGGAAGGCATAGTAGGAAAAAATAGAATGAATAAATAATTTCTTTTAAAAATTGTCCTTAAGAAAATAGTCGTTTATTACAGACAATTGACATTTATATAAATAACAAATAAACATGTTAGATAAAAATTAAATATTATAAGGTAGCATAATTGCCATTATGATAAATTATATAGCCTAAAGTATACAGAAAAATATTAGTGGGCCTAGTCTAATACACAAAAATAGATGGAAGATAAAAATTTATGTGTTGTAAACATCCGGAATTAAGGAATTATTACGACTCGAAAGTTTATCGATTTGATTTGGGAATATTTAATTTATTTTAAATATTCAATTAGTGAACTTTTGTAATCAATTAACCCTCTTTTTATTAGTAACCTAGAATAGGAAATAATTTTTTGAATGTGGTTTAGAAAATAGGTAGTTTGATGGAAAATTGAAACTATGACCGCAACCCGCTTTTTCGATTTTCAGCTTCTTATCGAACGATAAGATATAGAAAATTGTAATATCTTTACATATACTTTAAACAACATTTAAATGTTTAAACGTTTTATTTTGAAAAATAAGAATATAAAAAGAAATAAATAAAATAATAACAATAATAATTTAAAAAATATACTAAAATTTGAAAATTTGAAATGATGGATTTGAAATCATGAGATTCATTAAGTGTAGAAATGAATAAAAGGTACATGATCATTCTAACATCCATCATCTTTTCCAATGGCTAGTACTTTGGTGGCTTGGATAAGATGAAAGTGTTAAAAAATGGATTTACGGGTATTTTAGTCTTTGGCCATCTCTACTTTTATTTTGTTTAACCCTATATGTGTACACTCTTCATGTTTCTTATCTCATTTTCATCTCTCATTTTCATATTCATACATATTAACTTCATCTTTTTTCTCCATCTTCTATGCTTCCTTTTAATTTATGAAAATACATCTTTCAGCTCAAAATTTACCTCTTGACTCATATTTTTTCCCTTTTTCTCACCATCTTCAGTATTTTTTTCTTCATCTCTCTATGCAATTCAAACCAAAGAAAACAAACACCTCTTCAAACATTCAAAAATTAACATCTCCCAATCCGTTGATAATCAGCTAAACACCCTAATATGAAATTTGTTTGGTTAGGTCCTTAATTTTTTTTAAAATTAACTTCTTGTCATTTCGTCGAGCAGAGTAGCAGATATCGCCCAAATCAGTCAATCGTCGAAGATGGCAATTTTTTGACTATCATGAAATGGTTATTGGAGGGTAGGGTGTGTTCGCATTGTCAAGATAAGATTTTTAGAGGTGATCACGGTCTTTGTAGTGGTGTATCATCATGGGGTAGAGGATGATTTTTCCATTCAAATGCCAATTTTTGATGATGTGATGGTCATGGGATGAAGCGAAGTTTATGGGGAGCAACCTTGGGTCGAGGTGGAGGTAGGGAAGTAATCACAAGCAGTGCGATGGTCAAAGGTGGCATCCTAATCTCGGGTTAGGGTTTAAGGTGTGGTTTTAGGGCTGCATCTTTTTCCGTGTTTTGGCAGCGCTAGGGGTAATTGGATTAGCCGAGATTGGGTCAGAGGATATTATGCTTTACGGTGGTTCTATTGGAAGCTGCGACATAGTTAGGCGTTGGTCAAGGTGGTGTGGCGAGCTCAATTTGTGGGTGCTTGTACTTTTGCCTGGGCGCGATTTCCTTCGGCCATTCATCGTAGGATTTCAATTCAGGGAATGAGCGATGGTAGCGAAGGCACGGTTTTATCAAGCTCGAAGTTCACTGATTGGGAAAAGGTGGAGGGAGTTTGATGTGCACATTTTATTTGGTTACAGCCATTCGATTTGGGTAAGTGTTTTGAGGAGATGAGTTTGGAAGGGACATATTTTGATTTAGGAAGCTCATGCATCTTTTGGAGGCGGGTCGGGTAGGCTAGGATATTAGGTTGGCTTTTAGATTTTTGTTGAGAACAAACTATAGTTTTATTTGTTAATTTATATTAAACTAACTACAATAGATTTAAAAGCTATAACTTTCTCATCTTAAATCCGTTTAACCCATGGATTTTTGCATTTTTAAACTCGTTTTAACGGGTACAACGTTATGATATAACTTATTGATAGTTTGAATGGAGTATTATTTTATGATATGATAATAGTGATTAAATTTAATCATGTTTTTTTAAATAATAACATAGTTAAATAAATTATACTATATTGGTAATATCTATTTGGCTAAATAAAAACACCTTTCGGTTAAATTAAAAGAAATGGATTGTTTTGGACATCTGTTTAGCAAAATAAAACACCGTTCTGCTATAATTAAATTTGAATAAATTATTGATGATATCTGTTTAGCAAAATAAATTCCCGTTCTACAATTATATAAGTTTGAACTTTTATTCATATGCCAATTAATTAATATTTGGATCAATTAATATTAGATATGTAATGGATTAGCTAGTGATTGCTAATTGATTTTATTTATATGTATGCCTACTTATGTAAATACCAAGGATATGACTTGGAAAGTGAATAATAAAAATAAATTGTAGCTTTTTTAAGTACCATTATGGTCGCTAAGCCTCATCTCGAATTTGATAGGTTATGGATTTAAATTAACTTCAATCTTATAATAATTTGAGGTTAAGTGTTTATTTTGTTATAAATGATTTTAATTATTATATTAAAGATGTTTTAAAGTAAGTTAATTATTTTTTATTGAAGATGGTTAAAGTTATTCAATTATATAATTAATATTTTAAGAGATGTTTAATTATATTATTAATGTTACTTAATAATATTATTAATGCAGGTTTAAGTTAATTAATTGATTTATTTAATGATTAGTTAAGTTAATTACTTATTTTATTGTTAATGTTTGAAAGTTAATTAATTATTTTATCAATAATGATTTAAAGTTAATTACTTATTTTATTAATAATGATTTAAAGTGAAGTACTTATTTTGTTTTTAATGATTTAAAGTTAATTAATTATCTTATTTATGATGTTTACAGGAAATTAATTAATTTAATAAAGGTGTTTATAAATAATAAATTGTTTACAAAATGGGATTTCACCTAAATAAGAGATTTACTTAAAGGAGATTTACAAATGATATTTTGTTAAGGGTATTTATAAATGGTATTTTGTAAAGGAGTTTTATAAGTGATAGTTGTAAGAAAGACTTATAAATGGTATTTTATAAAATAAAAGAGATTTATAAAAGGTACTTTATAAATAAAGGAAGGGATTTATAAGTGATATTTTGGTAATAACGAAGATTTTTGTTAATTCTATAAGATTTGTAAAGTGAGTTAAAGGATTTTATAAAGGGAGACTTACAAAAGAGTTTTATAAATAGAAACCGGTTTTATAAATAGAAACCGGTTTATAAATAGAATAGTGTTGTATAAATGGAAAGGAATTTTATAAATCAGTTTAGAGATTTTAAAAAAGAAGTTTTATAAATTAATATAGATATTTATAAAAGGATTTATCAATAAGAAACAAGTTTATAAAAAGGGAATTTTATAAAAGGAAGGAGATTTGATTTGATAAATAATCCTTCTTAATTATGGTGGTATGGAAACATTTTTTTCATACTTAACATCGAAGGATAGTGGTTTGGTTCATAGTAAGTAGTGTTTTAAATGATATATGTTTTAGCCATTTTAAATATGAATTTGAAAAGGAGGAAACCTTCCTTAAGTTTTGCAAATAAACTTATACCGGTAATATTTACTAAGTATTGAAAGTATAGTGTTTTGTTAATATACTTACACCAGTGAGATAAGAAAGATTTTCCAAGTATTGAAAAGAGTATAAGGGGCTTGTGAAAATATCTTTTGTGAAGGTATTTTAAATTAAATAATCGTAAAGAGATTTGATTAATGAAAATCAATTAATAAGAGGCTTAGTGGATTCCCTATGGAATTTAACATATGTTTGATTTGTTTGTTTGTTTGATAGTTAAATGACCAATTATCAAATTTTCGCCAAAGTATAACTTCGAAAATATCTAGGAGAAACATGGGAGCTATATGGCACAATCATCTTCGATGATGCTGTATTATGCATATAAATCTCGTTTTGATCTACTAGGACAAACAATAAAGAAATCCATCTTCTTAAACTATTAGGATGCGATCTTCGCTCTTATGTATTGTCTGAGTATTTCCAATAGAATAGAGTTGAGTTTACCAAAACTATCAATTAGGTTTTGGAGCAACCGGTAAGCGGGGGAGTATACCTATATGATATGACTTGAAACTGTAACCACTCCAAAACTATATAAGCGTTCTACACTTTGGAAGAGGTTCGAGCCTGGTTCGAGATGATGAATTTGAAGACAGAATTATTTAAAGTGAAAGAGCTACTTGCTACTAATTATGTGGTTGATTGCAAAATGGATGTAGTAGAAGTCATGCCTTCGACTTATTTATATCCTGAACAACTTGTATGGATGAATGCCAGGATTGTAGTATGGTCTGGCGGACTGTGTTAGCATTCCTAGTGGGAGTTGCTATAAGGAAAAGGTAAAGCATAACCTTACAAACCTTACAATCGGTAATGGCTAAAATGGGGGATGCTCTCAGAGCTATGTGGTGAGCTACTATTAGGAGCATCATTCCTTGATCTTGATTCAATTTTATGGATTTTGTATGTGTGCGGGCTGACCATAAGCAATATTTGCAGCCTCATGTTTGAGGGATGATGTAATTCGGTATGTCATGTTAAAAGGGTAGCATGTTCTACGTTCACAGGGGGTCCATGTGTGGCCCTCTGGTACATTTTATCTAGAGGTGACTGTATGGAAGGTAGTCCATTACCTTGTCATCATTAGAATCCAGTCTCCAATACTTGCTCTATGGTTTTAGTTGTAGAACCTAGTACGGTTGAATGTAATTATAGGTAAGCATTCAAGATATTTTATATATTTATTTTTAACCTAAGACATTATTATCACTTGATTTTCTAAATCAAATGGTTTGGTTATCGTAAGCTAAAAACAAATATTGTATATGTAGGGTGTGCTCTTATGAGGTACCTTTATTTTCAATGGGTTTTATAAATATAGAAATCCATATGAATTAGTTTGAGTTTTCTCATGCTACTTTACCAGATTGATTCAAATGTTATTTTTCTTATAGTGCATGGGTCAAGCTGAGCATATTTTCCAGATTTAGCTAGACACTTTGGAGCTTCAACAGACGAGATGGATGCTTCCAAGAAATATTCTCGTATTTTCTTTTATTTCCGCTATACTTCCTTGTTTGTATTTATCAGCAACTGTAAGGACAGGTTATTATAACTGTCCAGGCTAATGATAGGTTAGTTGCTCTGATTTATGTATGTATATCATAGTTTTTTTGGGCAAAGATCATTGGTTTATTATATATTACTCGTCATGCTGTAAGATTATGTTGTGACTTTTCTTTTCTTTCACCCTAAAAATCTGTCTTTCCACACTAGGATGTTCGGCACGTGAATACCGTGGATATATTAGTATAAACTTCTGTTGATCGAAATGGCAGGTTATTATATGAATGATAGGAGTAAAGTAAGACGTAAAGAAGGAGAGGAGCAAGTTACCGTAAGAAGATGTACATTAATCATCACAAAGAGATAACCGGATTTTTATAAAGATCTAAGTAGGAAAGAATGAAATTTCGAAAACAAGATAATGAAAGTCAATTTCTACATCCAACCTCATGGTAAAGAATTTGATTAAAAACTTTTGAAAAATTCCTTGAAATGTTTGAATATGTTTTTCAAAGGATTTAATGGGAAGTTGTTGTTTCGAAAAAGTAAGGAAATTCATAATTTAAAATTTTGTTCAGTCCAAAGTTTCTGATTAAAAGGGTTTCTTATTTTTGAAATTCTAGTTTAAATCAGTTGAGTTAAAAAGTGTTTGGTTTTTTGAGAAAGGGATTCTCCTTTTTAAAATAAATGTAAAATTAAGTGTACGTTGGACTTATTGATTTTTCTTTTATTTCCCAAATTTGGAAATTCCTCTTTTTTTAAATCTTTCTAAAAAGGGGAATAAATGGAATGAAACTTAATTAAATTAAGGAAAAGAGAATGCAAGAAATAACTAGGATAGGAGGAACATTTCCATGTAAGAAAAATACGGAGAATAACAGCCGAAGATGGTGCCAATTATTATGGGGAAATATAAATAAAGGCAATATTAGCTTTAGAAATTTATATAAAACAGGTAAAGTAATCTGTATAGAAATTCATAGGACAGAAGTTATCCTTGTAAACTTCACTTTTCATTGTTATAGGTTATAGAAGATGTTTTTGATTTTTTTTAACTATTGGATGGAATTAAATAATGTAATTAATAAATGAGTTTGGTTAATTTTGTGAGCAATATAAGGAAAACCATTTATGAGAGGACAAGAATTTTACATATACATTTTTATGTTTATAACTTGTTTAAATAAGCATAAAATACTGTCGAATTTTTAAAGGTAATGAAATAAAAATAAATTGGGATTGATAAGAAAAGGATTGTGAAAGATTATAGGAGTTTAAATAAGACTATAACAAAGTTATAAAAACTATTCTGTTAAGGACAATATATTTTAAAATAACAGATTATTGGGGTGAAAGAAAGAAAAGACAGAACATACTCTTGTATCGTAACGAGAAATATGTAATATACAACAGATCTTTACAAAAGAAAACTGTAATATACATACATCAGTCAGAGTAAACTATCTGTTCATTAGTCTGGACAATTATAATAACTTTCCTCACAAATGCTGATAAATACAAAATAACAAATGTTGTAGAAATAAAATATACATGAATACGTCTTGGAGGCATCCACTTCGTTTCCTGAAGCGCCAAAGCATCCATAACTAAATCTGAAAATATGCTCAGGCTAACCCAAGCATTATAAGAAAATAACGCAAGGATCAGTCTGGTAAACCAGCATGAGAAACACATATCATATGGATTTTAATATATAAAACTTTCAAAATAAAGGTATCCCGTAAGACCATGCCACATATAAACAAAGGATGGGTTTTTACCCTACGATAACCAAACCATTTCATAAGAAATCTCATGATATTATAATAATGTCTAGGGTTTAAAATAAATATTTAATCATAGCCGAAATGGTTACATTAATTACATTACAGCATATTAGGTATACAGCTAAGTCCGTAAAGGCACATACTGGGGAATGGATTCCATCAATGCAAGGCTACTGGGTACTGTCTATCACAATACACATTTAAAAAATGTACCAAGGTCGCAAAAACACTTTGCATCCCTGCCGACACAGTCCAGCCTACCCCTTCCTGGATAGTACTGAATATGACATCACTCCAGTTGCTGGCCAACAACTATACCGAATCACTAGCATACATAAATACGTTAATATCGATCAAGATCGGATGATGACCATACCTTAATGGTTGCGAACAACATAGCCCTACTATATAACCCCTGTTTAAATCATTTCTTGGTGTAAGGCTTGATGCTACATTTTACCTTTCATATAGAAAATCCTACTTGGACTAACATTTCCCTCCAAGCAACAATGCAATGTCAGTATTCATCCATACAAGCTGTTTAGGATATGAACAAACTGAAGACACTAGTCCTACCACATCCAATTTGGAATTATCCTAAGGATCAGTAGCCCTTGCACTTCAAAGAGCTCCATCTTCGATCATCACCTTCAAGATGTCTCAAATTCAAATGCTTATGCTGGTTCAAGGCAGTTTTCGGATAACACATCTGATCTTCGTCTCTCCGAATCATCGAGGATTGTTTAAAAACTAGTCAAAATTTGATAGTCGATTATTTAGCTACCAAATAAACAAACAATTCAAATTAGAGATTTAATTTTACATGAAAACCAAGCATGGTTTAAGTACCTAAGAAACCACTAAGCCTCTTTAATTGATCCTTTCATTAATTAAAATCTCCTTTTAAATACTTATATTAAAATGTCGTTTACAAAAGATACATTCACAAATCCTCTCTACTCTTTTCAATATTTGAAAGATACTGATATACTTATCTTAATGGTATAAGTATAGTCATAAAATAGTTCACTTTCAATACTTAGAAAAGTATTTATATATTCGTCTCAAGGTAAGTATGTTCTCAAATCTTAAGGAAGCTTTCATATTTTTCCAAACCATGTTACATTGCGTCAAAAACACATGTCATTTAAAAACATTATAAACCCCAGACCACTATCCCTTTTTGCATAAGTAAATTGATCGTATGGAAATTAGACCAAATATACTTACCCCCACTTTTTGATTTCAAACGGGATAATCATTTGAGTAATAATGTAGTCAGACAAGTTAGTGTACTATCCTTACCTCGACACACATTCTTACTTCTCAAGATAGAGATGAGTTCCATACCTCAGAGTTAGGTGTTAAGTATGAAAAGAATACTTTCCATACCACCATAATTTAGTATAATCATTTATAGGTATCAAACCTCATTTCCCTTTATAGAATTCCTTTTTATATATCTCTTTTATTTTTACAAAACTTCTTTTATAAATCTCCTAATTTATTTATAAAATTTCTTTGAAAAATCTATATATATAATTATAAAACTACTTTTATAAAACTCGTTTTTATCTATAAAACTCTTTTAAAATCTCCCTTTATATACTCTTTTATAAAAATCCTTTATAAAAACCCTTTTATAAAATCCTTTATAATAATCCTTCTATAAACCCAAAACTCATTTTTATAAATCTTGTATATTTAACACAAATCATTGTTATTTTTAAAATATCACTTATAAATCAATTTTTTTTATTTATAAATTACCATTTATAAACTTCCCTTTTATAAATTTCAAATTATAATTATAAAACCCTTTTATACTTAGCATAAATCTTTGTTCCAAAATAGAACCAAATGCTTTTCATAAAGTGATCATTTCATATATCACTATACATTCACAAATGTGATTTATTTGATAATTTATCAAAATGATATTAAATTTTCCTTTTATAAAATATCATTTAAAAATCAATTCTTTTATCTATAAAATACCATTTAGAAATTTGAAACATTTCCATGCATATTAGAAGATACTAATAAAAAGTTTGAAGTAAAATAGAGAAGTTTGAAACCCATTTTAAACAAAATATCACAAAAAATCCAAAAGTCGGATTTAAAATCATTCTCCAAATCAAAACCAATTTCAAATCAAAATGCAAATAATAGTATTTCAAAAATACTGAAATAAGGCACAGAGCTACCATAGCACTTAACCGAGGCTATTATTACCTTTATTACTAAAAAGGTTCAACTTTTAACATATATCAATGTCATATCAAATATAGAAAACTACCAACTTTTAGCATTCAATAATTTGTATAACAAGTATAAAACTTTTAAATAAAATTAAAAACCAATAATCACAGGGAATCCGGGTTCCTCTACAAAATTCCATGTTTTTCATTTTATATCTCGTTCGCTTTTCAAAGTGGGGAATTTCACCAAACCAAGCCAATAAATCAGTCAAACGTAAAGCATTAATTAAAATCTACTATAAATTATATAGTATTAATCTAAGTGAGATAACTCAGCAAAATTCTGGCAGATGCTTAAGCATTCTAGTTTGATCTAAAATCGAACAACGTTTGATTTTAGCTTAAAATTTCACTTGCTCCAAACTTAACGAAATCAGTTCCAACGCATAGATAACGCTCCTACGAGCGCAACACAAAAGATCGAGTCTCGATTGGACCTCCTATGAGAGAGATATTCAATTGATAAGATTTTTATTTTTAAATTACTATTAATTTCACTAACTACTAATTAAGTTTAAATTACCCAAACAAATCTATTCAATCCCAATCTTCTTCTTCCCCAACCATTCCCTGTATATGCATGCAACCTTTATCATGCATGCATGCCCAAAGCATCCTCCATAGTCCGCGAAATTGCACACAGCCACCGCCTACGAACTCCTCTTCGCGACTACATCACAACCTACTACATTGCATCAAGCTCGAACCTCCCCTTTTGATCGCCACCCATCGCTTGTAGCAAAGGTTGCATCACCCAAACTTCAGCCACAGCTGCTCCTCGACATGCAATGACCACATCTCCATCTAAATCATTGTAAAACCAAAACCTTGGTCTCCCCTTCATCATGCCCAAATTTCGATCTCACAAACCATCATCGCATGCTACCAAACTACGATCTCTCCATTTCAAACTAAAAATCCCAACTTTATAATTTTTCGTTGAGTATGTGATTTGGTTATGAATTTTGAAAGGTGTATGCTTACTTTCTTTTGTTCACGGGAAGTGATAAAAAGAGAGGCGAAAGAGGAAAAGAAGAGTCAAGTGAGTTAAAAAATCTAAGTGTTGAAGTTAGTTTTAGTTTGTGATTTCCAGCATCTCGCTACACACGTGTACGAACCGTGAATGACAAAACAAAAATATGATCATGAACAAAATTGCGACATGATCTCAAAACAATAAAAATATATGCTGGCTATCTTATTCTGTGAAATTTCAAAAATACCATCATTTGTAAAAAAAAATCAATTAATAACTTAAATATTTTCAAATTAGACATAATGAAAAAAATCATATAAATTAAATTAAAAATACTTCAACAAAAATTAAGTCGTTTTATTAGTAATTGATTTATTATTATTTATCACATTTGAATATTTAAATAAATTAAATATTCTCATTCAAAACGTCAAAAATTCTAGGTCATTACATCTACTAAAATAATTGCCTTGTAACTAGAAATATCTTTGAAATATTGATTGTCTAATAAAGGAAAACCTATTATTTTAGAATGCTATTGAAATTATGATCTTTGTAATAGATTTAAAAAGGAGCTAAATTTGGAAAATAATAATATATCCTTAAGATGGTAGTCAGTGAACTTTTTATAAGTATAGGCCATAACATGGAGTAATAAATGTTGATTTCGAATTTAATGTAATAAGTTTATTTTTATGAATTTTTTTTATTGAAAATCATTTTGTATATTGTAGAAGGTTTTTGAGAAGGGAAAATATTTTTCTCCTTTATGGAGTTAAGCAATTTTTGAATTTTTGATTTAATAATAGTTTGGTTTAATAATTGAGTTTTAATATTTTGAATTAAAAGTCCAACTTAAAGAAATAAATATATGTTGTAGAAAGTTCTTAAAAATGAAAAGATGGTTAGAAAAAGGAAAAAAATTCATGCATCCTTTTGGGAACTATGCAATTATTGAAAATTGACAAAAATGTTTTCCAAGTTTATATTTTTAAAGATAAAGGTTTCGGATAAGGTACTTTATAATTGTAAAATTTTAGTTTTAAGAACGGTAAGGAATAAACCAAAAAAATTTACCGGAGCAGATAGAGCACAACCTAGGTGAGACAACGTAAATTTTTTGGGTATGGATGAAAAAAGAATAATATGTACAACCTGACCTGAAATTTTTAAATCAGTCCCAGAATTTATTGTAGAATATCGATAAAGTTGTGAAGATATCCTAGATTTATAATTTTATTGTAAGTTTGTTTACCTTAGTTGCCTTGGGATATAAATTTCTATATTTTGGTTTATTTAGAGTGATTCCCGTGTAACTTCCACAAATTTTTCAATTTCAAAATATGTATAAAAGTGCAACGTTTGAATTAATAATGAATATACCAAAAAGGGAATGAGATGTGTAAATTATGGATATTTTTTTCGTAGCTTACACTATTTATTTCGTTAAAAGGAAAGGAATAATTCTTTGGAATTCCAAATGACTCAAAGATCTCACTTTGGTTAATTTAGGAAAAATTATAACGACCTTTCAAGAAGGATAGCTGTTATCCCGCCTTTTGGTAAGGCCGTGATACCAAAAGATTAATTAAAAACCGAAGACAGTTCGTCTCAAAGATTGGCTATATATTGTTTAACCATGGATGCCGATGAATTTTTTCCGAGCTCGGATCAGGCTATAATTGATAGGAAACGGCAAGCAAAGTCATGGAAGCCAGCGTTTCAAATTTCAAGCCAATCCGAGTTCGTATGCTCAAGTTATGATCGATGCAAATTGAAGGAAAAAGCCATATTTTCGTATCCATCAGTGCACATCGATTCGTATCGATGTGGTTTGTATCCACCATCCTGCCTCGGTTCGAATCCATCGACCTCGCATCAGTCAGGACGGCCGCATTTTCGTATCCATCCATTTTGCATCGATCGGCTTCGCATTGATCAGACCATCCCGCTTCGCACCCATCGATTGGCCCTATTTCGTATCGATCAATTTCGCACTCAAGCAATTGTTTCGTACCGATCAACTCTGCATCCATCAACCAGCAACGCACTTCGTATCGATCGACCAATGCCTAGTACGCATCCATGAAGGAGGCGTTTATTCGAATCCATTAGGGAGCTTTAGTTCGTATCCATCACAAATATTGATATGAAATCACCATCGATACGAACTAAGCCACCTATCTCGATTCGTACTAGGCATATTGCAAATCAATACGAGGCGTGTGTAGTTGATCAATTCAAACTGTGTAACGGCACTCGATACAAACAAGGCGAAACTCATGGATACGACGCGGTCAACTCGGAGCAAAAGGCGGATTGATGCGAGATATGCGTGCCACGTCGCCGCGTTGTCACGCGCCTTGATCGAGTCGAACAGATGGATACGAAACCATGGATTCAAACTCAGCAGCATAGGAAAATCACAATCTTGCATCGATCATATCTCACAAACCGCTGATCCAAATGCAACGAAATTTTCACAGCAGCTTCCATAAAAGGTAAAGAATGTTCCTGCCAAGTTTAAGCTCGATTGGATTATTTTTTGATGGATACGAAATCGTTTTGTATCGATCACAGGTCGAGTCGAAACTTGATGGGGTCGATCGCGTGGGCCCATCCACGTGCCAGAAGAAATCTCCCGAAGTTTGAGCGCGATATCAGCCTCCTACGCCTATAAATAGCCCCCTGAAGCCTACAGAAAAGGGATCTTTTGGCCATTCGACGTCCAGACTCTGCCGGATTCAATTCTACATCTTTCTATCAATGTTGTATTCAAACTTCAGAGCTATAACCTACTTTAATCTGTTGTAACAGATTGAAATCATCAAGTGAATCAATAAATCATAAGCTTAAGAGTGGACGTAGGCAAGATCGCCGAACCACTATAAATTTCTGTGTTGTTTACTGCTTACTTCTAAATTTTCTGAGCGATCTACATATTTGTTATTCATCTGAGATCTGTGATTGTGAATTATCAACTATTGGGCGTTTGTGATCAATTTTGGTGCAAATATTTTAGTGCTTTCACTGAGAAGCTAATTCAGGAGTTCTATCATTTGAGAGTTGAATCAGAAGGCTTAGAGATTCAGATCAGAAGAATCATGACAAGACAAACAAGTAGAAGGCAGAGACCAGAGAGAAGTCAACACGAAGGAAGTCAAGAGGCTTCCTCAGGAGTGAATCAGGCATCAATCTTCATCACTCGGGATGAGATGGAGACGATGATGAAGAGGCAAGTGGAGTCAATCCAGAGTTTGTTTCAACAGATTGGGCAACTTGGAGCGCAAAATCGAGGAGCGGATGGAGCTCAGGATAGAGCAGGACCATCCGGCGTAGCACCAGGATTGGGGGGCACACACTTGGAGCATGTTGATCCAATCCCGGGGAGAGAGACATGGGCATCTGAGCAACCTAGTGATAGTAGAGGGATGAACGCTCAGTCGAGGGGCAGATTCTAGAAAGCTCTCATGGACTCGGGGGGTAGATCGACAGCGATGAACGAGGATTACATCTTGGAGACAATGATAGATTGGCAGAGATGGTCAGACGGGCTTTGAGAGGTAGTTTAGTAAACAAAGATCTTGAAGACGTGAACAGGAGTCCCTTTTCTCCTGCGATTAGGATGGCTAGGAACCCACCGGAGTTCAAGTTACCATCAGTGGAGATGTACGATGGGAGGACGGACCCCGCGTCCATCTGACAAAGTATATGAGGCACATGGAAGTGCTGGGGGCATCACAGGAAGTTATGGTCCGGTGCTTTCCATTATATCTGACGGATATCGCAGCATTATGGTTTAGGTAGCTGGAGAGTGGCTCCATAGGAACTTGGGCAGATTTGACTGAGAAATTCATGAGGCAATTTAGGGTTCACATCGCAAGACCCAAGAATGTGATGAGTTTGGAAACTTTAAAGCAGAAAGCTGGGGAGTCTTTAAGGAATTTTCTAACGCGATTCAATGCGGCGGCAGCATCGGTGGATCGACCAGATCCATCCATGGTTATGATGGCAGCTATGTTCGGAATAGCTGATGACACAGTGTTCAAAAATTAATTAACTAAAGATCCGCCTATGGATCTAGGAGAGTTCTATCACGAGGCGGAAAAGTTTTTGCGATTGGAAGATGCTAGTCCAAAGAGAGAAGATGGAATCGACGTTTACGCAATCAAGGGCGGAAATCCACCCGGAAAGGGTGCAGAGGCTGACAAAGGGAAACGAAAGGCTGAGAATAAAGTTGACATGTCAAAGCGGCCACAGAGGGAGCCACGATTTATCACTTATTCTGAGATGAATGAGAGTCTGGAGCAAATCTATCAGGATACTAGAGAGCAAGTTCCCTATCGTAGACCAATGCGAAGGGATCCAACTATTAACGAGAGGAAATCAGACAAATATTGCTTATTCCACGAACTGAATGGTCATAGCACAAACGACTGTAGACACCTGAAGGATGAGGTGGAAGGGCATATCAGGAACGGTATGCTACTTCAGTATGTGAGGAGGCAAGCTCCAGCGGTGGAGCCAGAACGACCACCGTCTATATCAGCTAGAGGTGACCCTGAATCGGGACACCATATGGTTATCAATTGATTGAAATAACTATGAACAAGTCGTAAACTTCTCACTAACATGGTTAAATCATTTGCACATGTATGAGATCGTGAATGATCCACGGGCATGCTCTGAATGATTACTAACCGCATCATAGTAAGAGTTTACACTTTGACATCCATGTCTTGCTTCTGCTTAGTTTTGATTTGAACATTTGGACTTAATTTGTTTGGACATTTCAGTTATGGAATTTGTGTGAGCAGTGCTTTAATATTTGTAATCTTGTGAAAGAATTTACTTGTATACCCGTTGGATTGCGAATGATCCACAAGCACACCTTGTATGGCAATGACCGCCAAAGTCTTTGGTTTAGAAATTCACCCGAACGTGATATCTGACTCCAGTAATGCCTAGTCCCCCTCAATATTCGATCGCGAACGATCACAATTTGCCTCGAATGGCACCCGATCGCGAACGGTCACAATTTAATTAGTATGATATCCAATTGCGAACGATTACATTCCGCCTCGACTGGCTCCTGACCTCGAACGATCACTATTCATCAAGAACGACGCCCGATCGCGAACGATCGCAAATCGTCTAGAACGACGTTCAACCTCAAATAGCCGCCCTTCGTTTGAAGCGGTAACCCGATCGCAAACAATCGTATTTTGCCATGAACGGCATCCGACCGCGAACGGTCACATTCCATCATTTGCCGTGAATGGCATCCGACCGTGAACGGTCCCGTTTCGTCATTTGCCGTGAACGGCATCCGACCGCGAACGGTCCCATTCCATCATTTGCCGCGAACGGCACCCTCCGCGAACGGTCCCATTCTGTCATTTACCGCGAATGGCATCGACTGCGAACGGTCCCGATTTACCTCAAAGGGCATACGATCCCGAACGATCGCCATTCGAGGTCATATGAAACTATCGAGTTCTTTACAAGTTACTGACAGGATATGAACATCCAGCACATAGCATTACAAAACACACCTTCCTATCGCAAGGCATGTTTTGGGGGGCAAGTGTTATACCGCCTTTTGGCAAGGCCGTGATACCAAAAGATGAATCAAAAACCGAAGACAGTTCGTCTCAAAGATTTGCTATACATTGTTTAACCTTGGATATCGATGAATTTTTTCCGAGCCCGAATCAGGCTACAATTGATAGGACATGGCAAATAAAGTCATGGAAGCCATCATTCAAATTTCAAGTCAATCCGAGTTCGTATGTTCAAATTACGATCGATGCAAATTGAAGGAAAAAGCCATATTTTCGTATCCATCTGTGCACATCGATTCGTATCGATGTGGTTTGTGTCCACCATCCCGCCTCGGTTCGAATCCATCGACCTCGCATCGGTCAGGACGACCGCATTTTGTATCCATCAATTTCGCATCGATCAGCTTCGCATCGATTAGACCATCCCGCTTCGCACCCATCGATAGGCCCTACTTCGTATCGATCAATTTCGCACTCAAGCAACTGTTTCGTATCGATCAACTCTGCATCCATCAACCAGTAATGTACTTCGTATCGATCGACCAATGCCTAGTTCGCATCCATGAAGGAGGCGTTTATTCGAATCCATCAGGGAGCTTTAGTTCGTATCCATCACAAATATCGATAAGAAATCACCATCGATACGAACTAAGCCACCTATCTCGATTCGAACTAGGCATAATGCAAATCAATACGAGGCGCATGTAATTGATCGATTCAAACTGTGTAACGACACTCGATACAAAGGAGGCGAAACTCATGGATACGACGCGGTGAACTCGGAGCAAAAGGCGGATCGATGCGAGATATGCGTGCCACGTCGCTGCTTGTCGCGTGCCTTGATCGAATCGAACAGATGGATACGAAACCATGGATTCGAACTTAGCAGCATACGAAAATCACAATCTTGCATCGATCATATCGCACAAACCGCTGATCCAAATGCAACGAAATTTTCACAGCAGCTTCCATACAAGGTAAAGAATGTTCCTGCCAAGTTTCAGCTTGATTAGATCATTTTTTGATGGATATGAAATCGTTTCGTATCGATCACAGATCGAGTCGAAACTTGGTGGGGTCGGTCGCGTGGCCCACTCACATGCCAGAAAAAGTCTCCCCATGTTTGAGGGCAATATCAGCCTCCTACGCCTATAAATAGCCCACTGAAGCATATAGAAAAGGGATCTTTTGGCCATTCGACGTCCAGACTCTGCCGGATTCAATTCTACATCTTTCTATCAACGTTGTATTCAAACTTCAGAGCTATAACCTACTATAATCTACTGTAACAGATTGAAGTCATCAAGTGAATCAATAAAATCATAAGCTTCAGAGTGGACGTAGGCAAGATCTCCGAACCACTATAAATTTATGTGTTGTTTACTGCTTACTTCTGAATTTTCCGAGTGGTTTACATATTTGTTATTATGTGATTGTGAATTATCAACTACTAGGTGTTTGTGACAAATTTTGGCGCAAACAATAGCTCTGATAAATTAAAATGTGGAAAGAAATGTTCTGGTTTAGAAATTAATGATTAGAAATAAGAAATATATATATACACACACACACGTATAACCGTTCTTAATGTATAAAAATAAATATATATAAATAACGTAATTTATGACTATATACGTATTAGTTAGTAATTAACAAATTAGAATTTATGGACAGTAAATTCCAAATTTAACCGGCAATAAATTTGTTACTATTGAAAGAAATTAAATGGAGACTGATTAGGAAATTTAGTATGGCATTTATGAAGGAATTGAATTGGTATATCAGAGGGATTTCGAAGCTGGTAAACAGAAAAAGGGATTAAATGAGGATTTATTAGAGATGATCCAATTTTGATAATAATGATCATTACTGAGAATATATTAACTAAAGTAATGAATGAACCGCATTTATTAGAAACCAAGAAGGAAAATTAAGGAAGATGTGAGAATTAAATGGAATGATATATCAAGAATGTTCATCTTAATTTAGTAAGGAGTATTAGGGCCATAATATCATTAATACCGGTTAATGATAAATGGAAACTTCCAACAATTTTTTTAGAGTTGTTATCTCTAGTTGTCTCTCTTAGGTTATTGGAATAACATATGATATGGTATAAGTACTTGTTTTATCATTGGGTTGATTTTATGAATGGGATTAGACCATTAGATAAATATAAAAGAACAGTGTAAATAAGGAAATTTCATAAGGATACTTAACTAGTGATAAACTGTAGGTAGAATTAGAAGCTAATGATGAAATTAGCTTAGTAACTAGGAATAAAGGATGCTTTAATCCTGAAAAAATCTAGGATTTTGGAAAAAAATAAATTTTAGCTTACGGAGTGACACTTTTTAAGGATGACCATTCACTTTGGAAAGGATGAGATGAATGGGGATATGAAGAGAATTTTGATTTGATAGGGATGAAGAAGGTGGCAGAATTTGCCATTTGACATCCCAAAACAAATAAGGTAGAATTGATTAGGCAGTGATTAAAGGCCGTACTAGATCACCAGAAATCCTATGCGGAAAAGCAAAGAAAAGAGTTATAGTTTGCGGTAGAGGATGTGGTGTTTATCAAAGTTCCCCTTCATAGAAAGGTCGTGAAATTTTGAAAGTCAGGAAAGTTGGCATTAAAATTTGTTGAGCCTTTCTCAATTTTAAAAAGAATAGGAGGACTTGCTTATCATATGGAGCTACTGGATAAGTTGGGAGGAGTCCACGACGTTTTTGATGTTTTGCACTTAAGGAAATGTCTTCATAGTACAGCTAGTAGGTAGAGCCTGTTCAATTGAGGGACATTGATACTGAGCTAATAACATTCATGCCACTTCATGCGATATGGAGCACGGAATTAGAAAACTTTGCAACAAGGAAATTATGTTGGTTCGAGTACAATGGAGGGAAATCCGATGGAAAGCATGAAGACTTCTCATCTTAAGCTTTTCGTTGGAAAACTTTTCTCTTCAAAACTAGGTTTTGGTTGCAACATGGTTGCTAGATTGAATGGGTGGATATGGTTGCTACACTTTTTACTATCACTATTACACTCATATATAACACATTTTGCATGTTTAGGATGTTTGCGTACATGCCTATATGTTATGACACTTGCATTTCACTAGGATCAAGCTTATCTATAATATGTCTACATGCATAATTACATTACACTTTTGGTCAAGTAGATGGTTGTGTAGATTACTTGGTTGTATAACATGAACGTTTATTGCGAGTTACGCCGTCCACCACGTGGAAAAATTTCTAGGGCGGAATCTTTTTAAAGGTGGAGAATGTAACTCCTCGTAAAAATTAATAAGAAATAAATAAAGGAAGATAAGATAAACTAACTAAATAAGATAAGGCTAAAAATGGAAATTATGCAAAGTTAGAATTTGACCACGGAAGTTATACCGTTGCATTCGTGGCGATTTGTAGATCAATTTTTATGTATAATATGTTGAAAATATAGCTCAAACGGAAAATTTATGGACATTTGAAGTTTTCAAACTTAGATTAATTTAAATAGAATTCAAATTCAAATAAATAAATAATTCTTAAATTTGAAACTAGAAAGTTAAGAGCAAATAGACTTGGGGTTAAGTACTCGTTAAAAATTAATGTTAACATTTAGTGACAATAAAGGAAAAAATAAATAAATAAAAATGGCGCAATGATCTTTCCAAAACAAACATGGTGGTCGACTGCTCCGTAGGACCGGTCAATCGCTAGGGGTCGACCTATAGGGTAGGGGTAGTCGACGAGTGAAGGTTAAGTGGCATTTAAGGTTTTTTCACTTTGAACATCGGAATTTTTATTATTTTAAACCGACCTAAATCTGACGGTTTTGGTTGTTCCAACCGCTATAAATAAGATCACCCCCCCTCCCCCACTTTCATTCACAATTTATTTTTAGAGTATAGCAAAGCCCTATCTGTTTCTCTCTTCAAAAGATTCAAAAAGTTTCTTTAGGATTTTAGGTATGGAATTGCATATGTTTATTATTTAATTTCTAATCCATTTCTCCTTCAACTCCTAAATGTTAACGCTACTTTACCACTAGAGGGCGGTGAATTATGTTTTATAACTTTTATGAATCATTTTAACCTGTTTCAAGCTTTAAATCAAATCATAGATAAATATAAAAGCAATGACAAAAAGTAAATTAAGAGAGATGACATCATCAATTTTATACTAGTTCAGATTAACCAATCCTTAATTCAATCCCATACAATACTGTACAGATTTCTTTTCAGTCTCCCACTTTAACCAAATAGCAAGCATACCATGAGTTTGGGGTAAACTTTCTTGATTTACTAGACAACCAGATCACCCAATTAGATTTAGATGGGCTATTAAGCACACACTTGATTTGAACGGGCAACAAGCACACCAAAATAAATAAGAGTAGAGTTGTTGATTTTTGTTAACTAGGTTTTTAATCAAGCAGAAGTCAACGAAAGTTAGAATGTCAAGACAATGACGAAATGACCTAAAAACTTGGAAGTACACTTAAAAGTGCTAGAGAAACAACTTGGAAATTTTTTATTCAAATTGGGATTAAGAATATAACTCCAAATCAAGTTAGATAGGTCAGGACCGACCTATCTTTCCTCCTTGTTTCGCTTTCCAAACTCTATACATCTCCTATACCATTCTAATTACTCGTGATCAAGTCATTTTCCCAGAGTTTGGATGACCAGTTCCATGGACTAAAGAGAATAGAAAGAAGAAAGTAGGATAATATAAGTTTTATCAGAAAAATCGCTATAATTAGCTCAAAATCGGTGGAAAAGAGCTTGGAACACATCGAATAGAAGGATGAGGTGCAAAATATGTAAAGTAGTCCGAATCGCACCATGAAAGATAGGTCAATACCAAGTTGACTTAGGTTGGTACCGTGTCATTTTCTTGGATCGTAGGACTTCGCGCTCACTTGTACAACATCGGCTATCTACCGGACCTTAGTGTAAGTGGGTTTCCGACCAAGTACCTTTGTTTCCTATAAATACAAACCCTACTGCAACTAGAAAGGGATCCGATTCGCTGTTGGCATAAACACTGTTCTTTATCTTCTACCTCCCTTATAACTGTCACCTAGGTAGCTACTTTTTCTAATTCCTGACTTTAGAACCTTTTAAACCCTTGTACTGGTGACTTGCAATCTCAAATTCTTTGTAAACAGCAATCGATAAAAAATATAAAATAGATGTAGGATAGAGATTTCCGAACCACTATAAAAATCTTGTGTCTCTCTATTCTATTTTCTTTTATTTTAAATACCATCAGCTAGTTCTAGGTCTCACAGGTTCCCTACAACTCAATTTTGGGTGTTGATCCATTTTTTGTGTTAATATTTTGGTGCTTTCACCAAGAAATTGTATCCATGCTTAGATCTAGCTCACTACTTTAGGTTGGAAAATCCAAAAGTTAGATCCGAAAAAATTATCGCAAAAAGTCATAGCACCAGGGAGATCCAATTGATCCTCGGGAGCTGTGGCTAGTGGTGATAAAGGTGATGCTTACCAAACCGAAGTAAACAATTAACAGGCAATTTCGGGATCCTCTGCTCAATTCAAAGTAGTAACCAAAGGAGAATTTGACAAGATGATGTAAGAGCTTAACCAGAAGATGGTGGTTAGTCAGAAATGGATAAGATGGATTCTTTGCTAACTTTGTAACCACCAAGGATAAGGAGCGTCAAAAGGGAAACTTCTCCTATAATGGAACAAGAGAATTCTTTAGTGTTTGCCAAAATAGAAGGAGGTAACTGCCGGAGTTGCAGGGGTTGTTGTAGAAGGAAGTGGGAGTGTTTCCCCCGCAAAGAAACCAACTAGTACTGATGCGACTCTTGGGGAGAACAATGCACAGACGAAAGATGCAATGGTGTCTTTTGAATCTGATGATGAGATGCTACTGGATAACGATGTTTTTGAACCAAATGTTACAGAAATGCCGCCAAATTCAATAACCATAGCTCAACCAACCGTATGTTCACAAAATACTGAAAGAGCGGTTCTCTTAGAAATAAGAGGACCTAGATGTCAAGTGGCAAACCAAGACCATTTGTGGAGTCAAACACTTAGTGTATCCCCTAACAGTCGACCTTTGGAATATCGTGCTAATGAGGAGTACATCGTTGACATGGTGAAATGGTTAGTTGGAGAAAGTAGGGGTCCAAAAGATGAAGATTGGGATTATGCACCAAGCTAAACTCCGCTTGCTGAGAATATCTTAAGAGAAGAGTACCCCCACAAATTCACAGTGCTGACCGTGCCATCATATAACAGGACAACTGACCCTAGACAACATCTATTCAAATACGAATAGCATGTGGATGAAGCAAGAGCTACAGATACTGTTTGTTGTAGATGTTTTTGCATTTTACTAGAAGGAGTTGCTCCAATGTGGTTCACAAGGCTCACGCTAAAATCCATATCGACCATTGATGAGTTGGCCAAGAAATTTCTGGAGCAGTTCAGGCTCCATGTGTTAGTCCTTGAGATGATGGTTTTGATGACAACAGACTTAGAATAGGAATATAAAATATAAATACTAACATTATAGTCTAGAAATATATGTATATGCAGGATTTAACCATGCATGTAGCAAGAATGAAGACTGTACAGTATAGAGATTCAAGATATCAAGATTGAAGACTCATGAGTATCAAGATTATCAAAAGTTCATGATTTCAAGAGTAAGTAATTTAAAACTCCTAGAAAAGCACTGGCATCTTAAAATCCAATTTATTCGTGGAATGGAATCCACTTTGAGCCTGTTAAAGGGATGGAACCCTAAGTAGGATGGAACTTACGAAAAATCTAGTGGAACATTGTTTTGTATCCACTAACTTTTATTCAAAATGTTTTTACAAAATTATATCTTGTTTTCAAAATGATTTCAAAACCTTCCTTTTAAAAAGAATCAAAAACATCTATCCTGATTTCAAATACTTTTAGCCTCAAAATAATCTTTAATTTCAAAATCAAATTACCCGTGGTTTTAAACTATCTTTAATAATAATATATTTAACTTTTAAATATTTATACTTAGATTTAAATATAAATTATAGTAAAATTTTATGTATATTTTTCTATATATTTACTTATGTATTTTAACTATAGACAAGTGTATTTATAAAGTTTAAAATAGTTTTAATTTAAGATAGAAGTTATTTTCAAAGAAAAACAAACCACCAAAAATTCCTCTGGGATGTCGACATGCTCGACCTACCCATATCGACATAGTGCTAGTTAATTTCAAAAGAAGTGTCTATTCGTTATATCTCTTCACGAATGGACATAGCTGCTGTTCTTCTATAAATAGGGGTTTTTTTCAACGAATTTTCAATCATATTTCTGGTTTTCATTTCTCTTCTTCTTCCACATTTCTATATACATATTCTGATCATTACTCTGTCGAAATCAACATTGAATCTAACTAGATCATTTCTGGTTTGATTATCTCAACAAGATTCTCAATGTTATTCAGAGTTATAGGCTTCTTCGTAATCAATTAAACGAGAAAAGGTGTGATTGTGGCCTTGGAAATCAATCAAGCAAGATAAGGTGTAATTGTAGCTATGGAAATCAATTGGGTGAACTTGTTGCCAGGGAAATCAAGTATCTCTACCCAGAGGATTGTGAATCTAGAGGGTGTACCTCATTACCTTGAAATCGAGGGTGTAATTGTAAAGATTGCTTTTGAAGGAAATCCGTACTTGTGTACGGGACTGGATGCAGGGTAACTCTGAATCAATATAAAATCCGGAGAAGAATTATGTCTAATGACCGTTGGTTAAACGATACCAGATAATCATTCATCATCAAGAAGAACAAATGGATATATAATGGCAATCAACAATGAAATGGGTAACAGATCAATACAAGCTTTTTATTCACATCTACAACTTGATATGATACTGTACTTCTCTTTATCTATTTCGCAATTCACTGGTTTCGTGCGAATCAGTCAAGAAACGACCAAGTTATGGTCAAATGAAGTTTTGGTGAACAAAGAGAGAAAGAAAGCAAAACTATCAATGGTATTCTTCAATTGCATCTAAATATTTGAGTATTTTTTTCCCGACTCCTTTCTCAGATTGTAGTTCTTGTTCCCACGGTCGTTTTGATGGGTGGATCATCAAATTCCGATCAAAATTGAGTGAGATATGACAGTTTGAAGTTGGCTATCCAAAACTGAAAATCTATGTACGGGATTTTCTACATTTCTCTTACTATTTGACTTGTTGCTCCACAATACTGTCCTAATTCATCACCAAACTATTACTAGATCGTAGCCCTTGCCGTCCTCTTCGATTTTCCGCTGGTTTCATCCAATTCCGTTAAGAAACAAAGGAGATATGCCTTCTAGAAGTTTGATGGTAAATAGAAAAACGGGAAGAAGAAGAAGAAGCAAAACTTTTATGAAAAGTGGTGACTGTTGAGCCTGTTTATAGTGGTTGAAGTGTCCATTAATTCAAAATTCAAATTCGAAGTTTTGGCGCCAAGTTGGTCAATCTACTAAATCATCTGTATCTTTCTCATATGGTCTTCAAATTCAGCAAATGAGCATACTATGATGATCAAAAAAACGAGCTCGTCGCAATAGAACAGATCTCGTCATTAAATTATGAAAGGTGTAAATGTGTGGTTGACGATAATGGAAGAACAACAAAGTTAGAAAACCGAAGTGCAAAAATTGGTACGCTTTAACTATTATTTCATCTTTATTATTGCATTAAGGAGTATATATTTATGCATTTAGTTAGGTATAGAAATTTATCTCTTTTATGAGTTTTGATATTTTGGTCCATATATCGACACACCATAGTATAAATTTCAATATACCAGTCTAAATTTTTCCTAAAAAGTTTTTTATAAGTGTGTTTTCATTCAAATAAAATCTTACTACTAATTTATTACAACTATACTAAGAAAAAAGCATTTTTACATGCATAATGCCAAGTGTCTTTACACATGTTTTCTCATTATTTTTTATGTTAATTAAATACTATAAAAAATTGAGTAAAAAAAATCAATTATTTACATGTCAATATCTAGTAGTAAAATTTGTGCAAAATCATGTTAGAATCAGGCCCAGAACTTTAGATAGCATTTCTGAAATGCTGTCTTTGCTTCTGTTATGTTGCAAATACGTTTTTATAGCATTTCTGTGCTTTTAAATGCAGTATTTTTTGAAAACTTTTCACAACATTTGGTAAATGCTGCAATTTCTGTTTATAATGTTTTGAATATATTTTACTACAAAAACTTTTTACAGCATTCTGTAAATGTTATGTTTTCAATGAAACTTTAAACTATGTAAAAATAATATTTAAATTAAGAATTTTTCTCTATTCTTTTTAGAAGTTGTTTTCTAACTTATTAGAATATTTTAAAATTAATGTTTAGATATTTTTTAGTAATTAATTAAAATTTTAAATGAAAGAGGCCTTAACATAACACATGTTTATTTTAGTTTTTCAATTTTTGCTATTTTTAATATTTCCTTATGATATTTTTTTTAAAATGTTTAAACATGTTTCTAAATATTTTAATCAATAATAATTTGATATAAAGGTTTTAATTAGTAAGTTAAGTTATTTTATAAACATGGAAGTTTGGATTCTTAAAAAAATCAACCAAGTTAAAAAAATTATTTTAAATAAATTAAATAATTAGGGTATTAATTTTTATAAAAACTATATTTGATCATATATACAGTTTAAATCCATATTACTTAGCAATTTGATTTTGATATTGAGTTTGATTACTACCTTTCATGAATATGTTATAGTTTTAATATCATTTATTACCTTTAAACTCTTTTCTTTATTACTCTTTCAGTCTCATTCATTAGTTTCCTTAACCTAAGTCTAGTAATTGGTGGGTATTACCTTTGTTTGGTTGAAGTGATTTATAATAGATAGTTTGATATAAACATACATACATATACATATACATATACATATACATATACATATACATATACATATACATATACATATGCTTGTCAATTAGATATTTCTAATCAATCATGTTCATCTTTTAATCTGAATATCTCTTACCATAGTATTATCATCATATCATTCTGCATATTATTATTTTTACTTTGTTATCAGTTTATTGCATATTACATCATAAATTACAATGTATGAAATATCATAATCATCATCACAAGTTGTACTTCATTCTGCATATCAACTCATGCTACATTGCATATGTCATACATTTCTTACTGCATTACAAACTACATATTGCATACATGTATACATAACGAGTGTATTTTATTTAGGAGGAGTTTGTAGTATTGTCTTATAGTGTAGGGTTATTAGTTTTTGATTTGTTTGACTTGATTGACTTGATTGACTTGTTTGAATTAATTGACTTATTGACTTGTTTGATTTGATTGATTTGTTTTAATTGTTTGATATGATTGGTTTTGATGTGTGTGTTGAAATATACTTATACATATTTATGTATTGAATAATTATAATATAATTATGTTAATGTCTTTCACATTCCATTTACTATACTTTGTTCTAGTATTAGTTTAAGGGGGAGTTTTATAGTTTTATAGTTTTAGGATGGTTTTTGTTGATGATAAAGGAGGAGAAATATAAAATAGGATAGTTAGGCATAGACTGAGGGGGAGTTATTAGTTTTAGAGGGAGTTATTAGGATAGAAGTAATATTTTATAAACAAAGGTTGTCATCATCAAAAATGGGGAGATTGTTAGTCCTTGAGATAATGGTTTTGATGACAACAACCTTAGAATAGGATTATAAAAAATAAATACTAACATTATAGTTTAGAAATATATGTATATGCAGGATTTAACCATGCAGGTACCAAGAATGAAGACCATACAGTATAGAGATTCAAGATATCAAGATTGAAGACTCATGAGTATTAAAAATATCAAGATTATCAAGAGTTCGAAATTTCAAGAATAAGTAATTTAATTAGGAATTTTGTTAAAACTCCTAGAAAAGCACTGGCGTCTTAAAATCCAATTTATTCGTGGAATGGAATCCACTTCGAGCCTGTTAAAGGGATGGAACCCTAAGTAGTATGGAACCTATGAAAAATCTAGTGGAACACTGTTTTGTATCCACTAACTTTTATTCAAAATGTTTTTACAAAATTATATCTTATTTTCAAAATGATTTCAAAACTTTCCTTCTAAAAAGAATCAAAAACATTTATCCTGATTTCAAATACTTTTAGCCTCAAAATAATCTTTAATTTCAAAATCAAAGTATCCGTGGTTTTAAACTATCTTTAATAACAATATATTTAACTTTTAAATATTTATACTTAGATTTAAATATAAAATTATAGTAAAATTTTATATATATTATTCTATATATTTACTTACGTATTTTAACTATAGACAAGTATATTTATAAAGTTTAAAATAGTTTTAATATAAGATAGAAGTTATTTTCAAAGAAAAACAAACCACCAAAACTTCCTTTGGGATGCCGACATGCTCAAACCTACCCATGTCGATATAGTGTCAGTTAATTTCAAATATTAAATTTTAAAAGAAGTGTCTATTCGTCATATCTCTTCACGAATGGACATGGTTGTTGTTCTTCTATAAATAGGGGTTGTTTTCAACGAATTTTCAATTATATTTTCTGGTTTTCATTTCTCTTCTTCTTCCACATTTCTATATACATATTCTTACCGTTACTCTGCTGAAATCAACATTGAATCTAACTAGATCATTTCTGGTTTGGTTCTCTACCACTATCTCAACAAGATTCTCAGTGCTATTCAGACTTATAGGCTTCTTTGTAATCAATTAAACGATAAAATGTGATTGTGGCCTTGGAAATCAATCAAGCGATATAAGGTGTGATTGTAGCCTTGGAAATCAATTAGGTGAACTTGTTGTCCGGGAAATCAAGTATCTCTACCCAAAGGATTATGAATCTGGACGGTGTACCTCATTGCTTTGAAATCGAGGGTGTACTTGTAAAGATTGCTTTTGAAAGGAAATCCGTACTTGAGTGCGGGATTGGATGTAGGGTAACTTCAAACCAGTATAAAATCCAGTGTGTTCTTTTCTTACTGCTTTTACTTTATTTCTGCATCTGTGTTTAATTCAGTGATCATATCTGTGTCTGAATATTGCATATATTTGTGTTCAAATTAACAAAAATTCAAAAAGATTTAATATTTCTCTAAAACACTATTCACCCCCCTCTAGTGTTTATCCCAGCCTTAAGATCTGTAATCCGCGTTTCTAACACCATGTTGCTAGACCAAAGAAGCTATGTCTTTGTCTAGCTTATCTCAAGGCCCTAATGAAACAATAAAGGCATTCCTGTATTGATTCAATATCGATGTCACTGAAGTCAGCAATCCGAAAGAAGACTTAGTGTTATGGGCTTATACCAGGGAAATCGTCCGGATATGGATTTCGGTAAATGGTTAAAGATAAAGCAACCCAACACCATTAAAGAAATTCATCGAAAGGTGAATCAATTATTATGGTTGGAAGAAGTAAGACTGGCCAAAAGAAAGGTTGGTAATGAATAATCGAAAGAAGCAACCAAAAGAAACATCATGGTAACCGTATGAACTCTTGTAATCAGAAGAAATGAAGTCATACTCTGGTAATGGGCATGACTTGAATGCGAAACATCTGAAGAACTTTGGATTAGAAGAATACACGCCGTTGAATGACACACCAGAGAATATATATCTTGCAACTCAAGAAAATGAGCAATATAAGAAGCCGTCAAGGGAGGAAACGACAGAGTAAGATAAATGTTCTAGGAAGTATTTTTACTTCCACGAAACATATGGGCATAACAATAATGAATGCCGACGTCTAGAAATTTAATCAAGGAGCTGATAAGGAAAAATAAGCTCCCGCAATATTTTCAGGAAACGTAGAATATCGAAGAAATGACAAGACCCCAGGGTCTACCAGCTTAAGGAAAACTGCTTGGATCTAGTAGAGGGGGCCTGGGTGAGCTGATGGAAGACTGGACATCAAACAACCTTCAAACTAGCCTTTCACCTAGGAATGAAGTAGCAACATAGAATAATACTATTTTATTCATCGTTATCTAATTTCCTTTCGCAAATAAGCCTCTTGGGGACATTGGGGGCATTGTAAATAACTATTTTTTGCCATTTCTTCTACTCATTAATAAGATCTGCTTCTTGAACCAATGAAATCATGCTCTTGCAAGAAAAACTCCTATGCCGTGCAATCGACAGCATAGCTAAGAAAATGCTCCTCTTCCTCGAATGGCGGACGAGGAGTGTAGACTCACTAACCGTCGGATCGCTGGTCGTCGATACCTAACCTTCAAAGAACCGGCATTTCCTGGAGACCGACAACATCGAGAACGTCTTAAGCGTCGAATCAGCAATCACATCAACCCCTTGTCTTTTAAGAACCAACATTGCCCCGGTAATGTCGGGAAGCTTTAAACTATTGGACCGATGGGTCATATCGATCCCTAACTTTTTAAGAACTGGTGTTATCCCAAGACTGGAAATGTTGAAAAGGTCATAGTTGTCGAGTCGACAGCGAAAATCGACTCAGATCGCCGAAATGATGGCGAAAATCAATCTCAACCTTCCAAAAACTAACGTTGCCTAAGGATTAGCAATGTCGGGAAGTTTGAAATCATTGGGTCGACGGTCAAATCGACCCCTCATCTTCCAAAAATTAGTGATGCCCAAAGGTTGGAAACGCCGAGAAGGTCTTAACCATCGGGATAATAGTCACATCGACCCCTCACCTTTCGAAAATTGATGTTGCCCAAAGACTTGCAATGTTGAAAAGGTTTCAACTACTGGATTGATGGTCATATTGACTCCTTGCCTTTTGAGAACCAATATTGCTTCGGCAACGTCATAAAGGCCCAAAACCGACATGTCGACGGTCAAGTCGACCTATATCTTCTAACCACTGGCACTGCTTCGGCAATATCGAGAAGGTCCAAATCGATGGATCGTGTGAGAAATGCGGATTATGGATCTTAAGGCTGGAATAACACTATAAGGGGTGAATAGAGTTTTATGGATTCTCTAAATCTTTTTGAAACTTATGTAATTTAATCACCATCAAGTGCAATTCATAGACAAAAATATCATTACAGAATCAGACACAGATGCAAATAATAAATAAAAGCAGTAAAGGAAAGAGCACACTTGGATTTTACACTAGTTTGGAGTTACCCTACATCTAGTCCCGTAGAATCGTATGTATTTCTTATCAAAATAATCTGCCAGATTACACCCTTGGTTTCAAGGCTACGAGGTACACCTTTCGGTATTCGAGTCCAGGGGAAACTCTCTTGATTTAACCAGGCTACACGATCACCTAATTGATTTCCGAGGCTACAATCACACCCAATTCATTTCAAGGCTCAACCGCACCTTTTACTTAACAGTTTGATTTACAAAAGGTTCTATAACTATGAATAGCATTGAGATCTTATGGAGAGAGTGGTAGAGAATCAAATAAGAGATAATCAAGTTTGATTCACTTGGTATTTCGGCAGAATATGGTGTAGGATTCTTTAGAATAAATGTGGAAGATGAAGAGGAGAGAAAATAAATGAAATTTGGTAAAAATTCGTTTAGAACTTACTAGTATTTATAGTAGAGCAATAACCATATCTATTCGTGAAAGGATACGATGAATAAACAATTCTTTTGAAAATTGAAATTTGAAAATAACGGACACCATGTCGACATGGGGGGTTGAGGGATGTCGACATGCTCGAGGCAAAATTGATGTTTTGATTTTCTTATTAAAGTTGGTTTCTATAATTTGTCAAAATAATTTCTAAACGTTGTAAATATATTTGAATATAGTTTAAACATATAAAAGAGTTTAGAAAGTAATTTTTAACATATATAATCTTAATCTATAAAGTGATTTAAAATCTACGTATATAAATATTTTAAAGCTAAATATTTAAAACAAGATATGGTTTAAAAATAAGGACAATTTTGAAATCAAATATTAGAAATGATAAAAATAGTTTTGAGGCTAAAATATTTAAAACCAAGAGAGATGTCTTTTTGAAAAGAAAGTTTTGAAAACATTATTAAAAACAAGAGATATATTTTTGAAAAGCATTTTTATAAAATTAACGGATATAAAAATAGGACCACTATATGTTCCACTAGATATTGTCGTGGGTTCCATCCCACTAGGGTTCCATCCCTTTAACAGGATCAAAGTGGATTCCATTCCATGAATAAATTTCAAATAAAGATGTAAGTGCTTTCAAGAAGTTTTAACATAATTCTAGACTCAATACTTATCTTGTACTATTGAAATCTTGATCTCTTGATAACTTGATTTCTTGATACACATGAGTCTTCAATCTTGATATCTTCAATCTTTTAATTCATCGGTCTTGGAACTCTATGTTGTAGAGTCTTCATTCTTGGTACCTGCATGTTTATATTCTGCATATACACATATATCTAAACCATAACGTTAGTATTTATATTTTATAACAAGTCCTAAGGTTGTTGTCATCAAAACCATCATCTCAAGGACTAACAGATCGACGGTCACATAAATCCCTTACTTTTTGAGACTGGCATTGCCCTAGCAACGTCGTAAAGGGAAACCAACTTCTAGAAAGTCATTGCTACTTGGAGACTGGAAGGAGCATAATATTGCTCGAAGATAGGCGATAGCATGGGGAAGAAGCGCTCGATGCCCGGAGATAGACGATAATGAGGAGACTTGATAATAAAATCTACTTTTTAAAATCTATTACCGCCCAAAGATTGGCGATAGCGAGAAAGTTCTAAAAACCAAACTAAGATCCGATCAGATAATTCAACTTTGGCCTTCAGGATTTTACCATCACCAGAAGTCTAGTAATAGCTAGACATAGAAGTAGGAGCTTGATCGAAACTTCAGCCTACCTTTTTGGTATTTGACACTGTCTAAAGATTGACGGCATCAGGAAGGAACCATCTTCTAACATTCAAGGATCTGGCATCAACCAAAAATAGGAAATGTTGGGATGACATAATTGTAAAATTTTCAAGGATTTAATGTTGCCCGGAGACTTGCAACATCAGTAAGAAGTATCAACTTTTGAGCCGATTGAATCGTTCGAATCTAACCTATAGATATCAAGTATTGCCCAAAGATAGGCAACATTAAGGACAAATCTTTAGAATTAAACCACCAGTGCATTGGTTTCTAGAGAAAAAAATGGTGCATGACCAGATCTCTGATCCCAAACTTTATGAATTCTATTATTCCTTGGATAAACAACTTCAAGGAAAGATAATCGAAATCAAATAATTCATGCGCTAGTTTTTCGAGATTGAAACCAGTGCGTAACCAGATTCCAACGATAGCATTGGCAACCAAGTAGAACAAGCTCGCTCAAGGATAGGCGAGGATAGTCGCTAAAAATAAAAAATAAGTATTGGGGGACTTTCCTGATCGAAGATTGGGATTATGGAAGCGCAATTGGACTTGGGGTAATCGATTGCCTTGCATCTTTAACTCACACGACCACTCGAACTGTAACACCCATAATTTTTTAATAACGTCATTCAAAAGATTTAATTAGATAAATTAAATAGAATAATGTATATATTAGAACGATAAGGGGATCAAGATTTGAAAATAAATTAAAGGCCGAGCTCAATGATAAAAATGGGCTTATAAATGGTTTTAATTGTTAAATAACAAGGAAACAATTAAAGCAATGGCTTATTAGGAAATTACCACACCATTACCTTATAATCTTGTTTCATTCCCATTTACGTTCATTTTACAAAACACAAACAAATGTAAATCAAAAGAGTAGTCAGCTATTACTTAGGAGAAAAGAAAAGTAATCTAAAGCTAAGGAATTAGAGCAAGGAAGATTAATCTCAACCAAATCTCAAAGTCTTTGTCCTAATCACAGTAAATAATAATTTAAATCATCTCTATTTTTTTATGCTCATTTGATTTTAAGTTTAAGATTAGATCCATTATGATGATTTTGGTTGATGATATGCTTGGATTTGGGGTATGTTTGATTCAAAAAAAGGTTGTTTGATAATTGTTTATACATGTTTTAAGGGTAAATCATGTAAATTGAATTTCAAATGCCATGAGGAAATTATATGTTATATAAAATATGATTTTGGAGATGGGTTTTAATTTTTATAATTTTCTAAGCTATGGAAAATTCATTATAAATTTTCAACGGAAAATATGAACAATTAAGTTTAGAAATTAATTTCGGTTATTTTATGAAGAATTTGGGTCTAAATTTTTTATATGTTTGATAACTTATTGAAAGTGGATTTCTGTAATTTTTGGGGATTTTTCTATATAATTTACTATGGAAATTAAATTGTTTTAGAAGAAGGATTTAATTGTTTTAGTTGTTTTGCTTGAAGAAGGGCTTAATTGTGAAAATTAATCTTTTTTTAGATCTGAATTTATGTGGTAGTTATTTTTGTAAAGAATTTGAAAAGTTAGAGCAACCAATCAAATGTTTACAGACAGGCATGTTAGATATAAAGTATTCACTTTAAATGGCATTAAATCAGTCTTTACCCAGTAAAGTGGTTTCGCCTCGTTTAGAAGTCACCTATCGACCCTATGCTTCTGCCTTCAACCAAGTCGAAACCTACCAAGTCAAAAGAAACTAAGACAAAACCAATACACAAGGTATCATAATGTTGGTACGTAGTGGATTGGAGAAAGGAGGAAGGCATGGTGTCGAAACATAGCTTTCGATGGGGTCGAAACCTTTGTTTATATTCTAAAGAAATGCGCTTGTCTGTTTCACTAAATGCTTTCGAATGGGTCTTTTTAAATTGCTTTCGAAAGGGGTTGCTACTTCTTATTTAAATTCTAGCTTTCGAATGAGTTATTTAGTTTTAAAATCAATGCTTTTAAAAAAGGCAGTTTCGACCAAGTTGAAACTCTTCTACCGTCCCTATGCCTTTCTAGTGGATTGAAGTCATCAACCAATTTGAAACATAACTTTCATTGTAAACCTGTACTAAGCTACTTCCTAAAGCTTTCGGAAAG
Organism: Allium cepa; assembly: GCA_030765085.1. NCBI lineage: Eukaryota > Viridiplantae > Streptophyta > Magnoliopsida > Asparagales > Amaryllidaceae > Allium > Allium cepa. Next base: position 258,350,105 of record CM060939.1, read on the forward strand.
ACCTAAGGGTTTCGAAGACAATGGCTTCGAAAGAGGTTTCGAAACTATCCTTCAAATGTTTTACTTAAATATATTAAGCTTTCGAAAGGGTGGTGCCGAAGCCATCTGTTTTTCTCCAAACTCTATATAATGGTTTCGTAAGGGGTACTTTCGCTTGTATTCACTTAGACCCAATAAGATATGTTTTAAATTAAACACAATAGTTTCGAAAGGGGTACTTTCAAATGGTTTCGAAGATATGCTTCTAAAACCGAATGGTTTTACTTTAATACATTTGAAGGGTTTTGAAAGAAAGGTTCTAAAGTGTTTCGAAAGGTAGGTGCCTAGTATTTTGAAAGGAAGATTTGAATGTTTTCGAAAGGAAGTTTTCTAATGGTTTCTAAAGTAAAGATTAAAGGTTTCGAAAGCCTTAGTTTTTAAAATAAAGAACCCAATCTCAATTTTTAAAGGTAAAACCCATGGAAATACAAAAGAGCTTTTAATGCTTTTTAGTTGGACTTTCTGAGGAATCTTTCCTTGATAAAATAATATGTTAAAGGGATTAACCATGTTTTATATGAATTGGATTTTAAGGATATTATACCACAGGTGTTGGTATTATTATGTAAATATGTTTGCTTCTTCTAGTATATATATTCACATTATAATGGATCCATAACTGCATTTTAGGGAGAAAGGAAGAATACCAGCTAGGTTGACCCAATAGTGGATATGAATTGAATCAAATCCTGAATGAGTAGAATTGCATTCAGGATGTCAAATAGACCAGAATGTTGTCAAATAGAGAGGTTCAAAGGAAACCCATGAAAACTACGTTTAGAAAAAGTTATTCACAAATGCCAATAAGTTCGTAGTAAATCATAAAATCTATTAGAAAGAGTTATTGGTAGGGGCCAATATGTTTGTAGTGAACCCTTGACAACTATATATGGATTAAGTTATTGACAGATGTCAATAGGTTCCCAGTCAACCCATGAAAACAAGGATGAAAGTGAAGTTATTGGAGATACCAATAGGTTTAGGCAGAACCCATGAAACAATAAAGTTATTGGTAGAGGCCAATAGGTTCTTAGTGATTCCATGAAAAATATGCAATCAGACAGGGAGTCCATAAACATTAAACAGGTTATAGTCAGCCTATGAAAATTAATAGGTTAATAGTGACCCTAGAAATTATAACTAAAATAGATAGTTAAAGTGAATGGGGATGGGTAATCCTAAATTGATTTACTTGTTTACGTATCATCATAATATTTTAAACTGCTATGTTTTAATCATTGTGGATGCAGGAGCACGGTATATGGTTTTATAAAGTTTTGGATAAGATACTAGTGAGGGAAAACCCGTTACACTAAGCGGCGTAGTCTCTCTAGATATCTAAGTGGTTGAGATGGTAGATAATTATTCATACCAGGCTTTATATCTGACTTGAAGTTTTTGTTTTCCCTTTAAACTCTGGGGTGCTCAATTAATCTTGAGTAGTTTGAGAGTTGAACTTTTTAGGTACCTCATTAGATGAATAAGCTTCCGAAGACATACATGATGCAAGATAGCTATTTAGAGTTCTATTATATTTTGATTCCGCTGTGTTTTTTTGTAAAGGAAAGTTGTTAATTGCCTAGTCATAACTCTGATCATCCAAGGGGGCATCTTTATATGTCGCTCTTGGCGTATGTTGTAATAATTATATTTTCTCTGAATGTGATTCTCGTATTGGGATTATGTAATGAACTAGAAATGGTTTAAAACGAAATGTGAAAATTCTAGGATCGATTTCACCCTAGAGGGGGTGAATAGGGTGAAGTTATTAATTATAAAAATTAATTGCGAAAGCTTATAGAATTATTTTAACACGGATCACAGAATAATAGCAGCACAAATAATAGTAGAATAAAAATGCAGAAATAGAGCGACGCAGAATTTACCCAGCTTCGGCAAAACCCTGCCAACGTGCTGCCTCCAAGGGTTCTACTAGAAATTAAGTAGTCACACGCTTACACACGTAAACTCGCGACACCCGTTACTGACTAACCTAACTCTACGCTCAAAACCCTACCACAACTCAGCCACTGAGTTGCGTACGCCACGTAGTTTGTGCCCTAGTCACACAACTAGAAATTACAACGGTCTAAAAACAAAATTACAAATTCAAAACACTTTAAATTAAAAACAACCCTAATTCAAAAATAAAAAAACCCTTAATAAAGAAAAACCCTAATAAACAAAGCCGGCCCCCTTTTTTAATTTGGCCCGATCCTCTTTTATATGCTTCGTTCCTTTGTGAAAATGGTGGTCGTTCCTTTTTTGTTCTTCATTGATCTGTAATTAGGGCTTTTTGAAGCGCCTGATTTTAGTTGCTCAATCGCGAGAATAATTGCGAGTAGCTTTGATGGATTGTTTCCTCGTTGCTCACGTTGGCTGCTTCTGTTTGATGGAGTTCAACTTTGATTTGGTATGTGATTTTCGTTTATGCTATTCTATTATGCTTGATTGAACTTCTATAATCTGCCGATGATGATTTTTGGGGTTTTAACGCTTGAACTCGATCATCATGGAACTGCCGATGATGTTGCTTATATATAAGTCGATGCCCTTGAATCTTTTTTCGTATCCATTTGATTGAATTCGTCACTTGAGTATTCTTGGCCATTTGATTTTGTTTTAACGCTTTGGATATTTCTGACTTGTTCATATCATATCTTTCCCTTACTTCACTGTCACGGTTTTAGCTTGAAACTGTTCGATCCTTCATTGATTGTTACGACAGCTACTTTCCTATTTTATTTGGATTTGATTTTTGACTTTTTCCATTTTTGCACATACTTGATTTCTGACCTTTTCATATGCGTATATTTTGTGATACTTGATTCGCACGGCGTTGATTTCGAACTCGTGATTTCGTGTTTACCACGGCTTTGAATTCTCTGATGGTTTGACTTTGGTCACTTTGATTTGTTCGTTCTCGTTCTGGTTGACTTCGACTTTGACTTGATTTTATTCACTGACCTACATGTTGTTGCTTGATTATGGTCTCTGACTTTGTGAAGTGCTTGCTGTACTTGGGTATTTACAGTTTTGTTTTTCTGGTCTTGGATTTGTGGTATTTGCATTTGAGTTGTAGCTGCTGTTTGGATTGCATCATTCGTGTATGTTGTAACTGAAACGTGAACTGTTGAGTTACTTGCGGCAGTTTGGGAATTGCCTCCATGTATTTCATGTAGTCTAGTTTATATTTTTGTTGCCTCTGTCCATTTGCCTCTGGTTACTTTGGTTACTGGTTATACTTCACTTGCTTGTAGTTGTGTAGTTGTTCATCATGACGTCTAGTTGACACTTGAATTTCGTTGATGATTTTGCACTGCTTCATTTTGTATCTGCATCCTCAGGTGACATTTCAGCTGTGTTCAATTGTTGTTGTGCACTGACTTTGTGGTCTTCATATATGTGTATGCATACATTTATCTTTGAGTCTGGGCAGTTGTACACTTGATTACATTCTTGGTTGAAACTGGTCATTCATGTTGTAGTTTGCATTGTCCAGTTTGTAGCTTTGAGTACTGTAGTTTACTTTGATAATCATGTTGTATTTTCCATTCACTGTTGCCTTGAGTCTGTGCATTGATATTGGCTACGACAAACTTGTACATCTCCGTCTGGAGTAGTTTGAACTTGAATCTGGTTCTCTTGTCGTAGTCTTGTTCGACATTACTTGAACCTTTGCTATTTGGTTGATGTGCATGTGTGTTTTGTTGAAGTGGTTGAGACTGGTTTCTCTGTGGCATATTTGGATCTCTTCATCATTGACTCAGTTTTGTCTTGTTCATGTATTCCTAGCTCTGATTCATTGTTTCATTTGGTTTCATGTTATAGTTGTAGTCTGGTTGTTGCTTGATGAAGAGGCTGAACCTGTTAGTCGAGCTTGCATACTTTGATCTTCTACATGCCTGTAGTGTTCATTAGCTCATGTGTGTAAATGTTTGTTCACTTGTTATCTTCACTTGCATATTTGTTCATATTGATCGAGCACTTTCACTTGAGACTGTATTGTCACGTTGCATTGAGTTGAGTCATGATAGCAGTGACTTGACCTTTGCATTTTGTTTTTCGAATTACACCTGAGTTGAATCTAGCTTGAAGTTTGGATTTAACCTTTTGCTGAAAGTTGTGACATTATTTTATTGCACTTGAGTTGAATTCGGTATTTTGGGTTTGACCTGTGCTCACTTGTCCCTGTAAATCAATCAAGTGTATATTTCGTTGTGCACGGCTTTATGGCATATACAGTGATACACTGTGTATGTCACAGTTTGTTCGTGTATGATAGATTCAAAATTAAATGATGATGAACAACCTAAATAACTGAGGCACATATTATTTTCAAAATCTACTTTTATTTTGTACTGCAAAAAAATTTCCTTTCCAATTTTACTGCGTCAAAAATTATTTTTGCAGATTTCTCAGATGCCGGATTCACATTGAAATAAGGTTGAAGATAAAATACGATTTGATTGAATGATTGATATGTAGTGAGGTCAGATGTAAAAGTGAGAATGTGATGTAATTGAATTTTTGATATAATCAAAGTTGTATATGTATAGTCAGAGTTTGAATTTGTACTATTCAAGATTGTAATAAATATTTGTTTGAATAAAATTTCTGTTTGAATTCAAATTCTGTGTTGTTTAATTTTATTCAGCAAATATTTATTTAACCTGTGAAAAATGAAATAGTACATTAACAAATACATTTTCACGAATATATATATGTTTATTATCATCAAACAAAAATCATATAATAGCATATTCAACAATCTCCCCCTTTTGATGATAACAAAAATATATTTAAGATTTTGAATAAGTTAAATGTATCTGATCATAGATATACTCTAGTTGCACCCCCTATTTAAATGCTTCCTCTCTACACAACGCTCCCCCTACATATATGCATACAAACAAAAATATGCAAATGAGCCTAGATGCAAATGGAAAATATTTGACCTTTGCTTGATTTTATTTGACAAAATCTTAACTTTTCTCTCCCCTTTTCGTTATCAGCAAAAGAGTCATAGTGTTAGAGAAACTAGAGATAAAGTAATCGATATTAACCCAACATTAAAACTCAATTAAATATAAATATTAAATTTCAATAAAAAATCAAACAAAAATCATAACTACCCTTATTAGGCGCATATTCCACTTTTAGAAATAATGGAAGTGATATCATCATATAAAACCATACAGTTATATCTATTTGTGGTACATTTATATCAGGAATTTGAATATCCACTAATCATGCATAACCGTTAGGACTTTTAAATAAGATTAGTAGTATTCCAATTTAACTTTAAAAATGAATTCAAGTATCTTCTAATCAGGCATAATCGTGAGGACTTTTAAATGGGATTAAAATCAACTTGTTTATTTAATAAACCAATTTTGATATGCGTTCCATACATGCATAACCGTGAGGACTTTTAAATGAGCATGGAAGCACATAACAAATTCCAAGTAATTCACCCATGCATAACCGTGAGGACTTTTAAATGAGAGTGAATACTTTGGATTTTATTTTATTTTATAAAATGAATAATTCCTATTTAAAGTACCACATATCGACAAATTATATTGAATTTTTGATGAGCGATGGTCGATAGAAATACGATAGAAATAGAAATGGTCATGGAATCTTTACCCAACAAAAAGTTTTTATAACTCTTGTTTGAATTTCTAGAGAAATTTTTCTAAATATACTGTCTTGAGTAATGTATGATAAATATCGACACTCATCACTTTTTCAATCACTATTTATCTTTTCGAAAATTATTAGGGAGTTAGACTAGTCAAAATTGTCATTTAAAATCAAATTCAAAAATAATTATAAGATCAATTTTTGAAGATATGGTCAAAAATGATTTTCTCAAAGGGGTTGTATAAGAAAAATTTCTGCTATTTGAAAATTATTTATATTTAAAAATATGCAGATATTTTCTTTGAAAATACGATGCAGTTACTAAAAGTCACGTTCAACCTGTGAGTTTTCTATCAACTAGATTACCAGTGTGATCTGCTTCTGAATTTCTCTTTCACTCCAAATTATCACTAATTGAATTTGATAGACCAGACCATGAAGTGTGCACCAAAAAAATTTCAAACTCAATTTTAACAGCAATTTAAATGACATTCTCTTAAAGCCGTGTTAATAATAAAAAATCATGAATATAGAGTTAGCTGTATTATAACCAAATGTATCATCATCCAACAAAAACACTATTATTAATCCAAACTAAGATATATGAAGTAATTCAAATGCTCTAGAGATTTTTATAGTGTTTTTGACATAAGAATATAATTGGCCAACAATTTTAAACAAGTCAGAATCAAAATCATCATCTTTTCATCATCTAAATATTGGCTGATTTTACTTAGATTACTGTGCAGAATATCACATTTAATATGTCATTCAAACAGATATACCATTACCTATTTTACCTTTACAATATTTTTCGTTGTTGTCCAGTGTGACTCTGTCACCTTTATACTAGGCTAAGGAACTTTGCTTTGTCACCCATTGTGTTTCTGGAACAGCCAGAATCCAACAGATAACAATGTTGTTGTTCCTTAGCCTGCCACCACACCTACATGGGAAAAGATTTGTAACGACCCAGAAATTTGAACAATTTAAATTTGAAAATATTTAATTAATTTTAAATATTTGAATGATGGTTTGAACTGAATTCAAAATTTTTATAATAAATTGGCGATTAAATTATGAAATTTAATCTATTGAAGTTAAATAAAAATTTGAATCTTCAGTTTTAAGTTGATTAAAAATATTTCAACGGCTTGTAAAACTCATATTTGTAATACTGAAGATAATAGAAGCTTCAGATTTTAAATTAATAGTGAATTGTTCAGTTTTGAATTTATATCGTTTAAATCGATATTTAAAAATAGTCATTTTTCATACAGTCTCGGAATTCGACGAAACCAGTTCCATTGGGTCCGTAATATTGGATTGTTATCGGATTTCAAATTTCGTATTTTTCGGAGTTGTTGTATGAACACACGGTGAGAAAATGCGTTGAGATTAATCGAGTTCAATTTAAATTTAAATTTTAAATTTTTGTCAACGCAGCCACCTTCGTTCCTAAATTCACGCCGAGAATCACGCATGCTGTCTCCATTCGTACACTCCTTTCTTTTCTTGTTCCCTCTGTTAATCACGCAACCCATTATTCTCAGATTCAAACGAAGATAATAATGGCCGTAGCCTGGACATCCAATCCAAACGAAATTAAATAAAATCAAGCTTCCCCCTTTCTTTAAACCATGGCCGCATCTTCCCTTTGATTAAAAATAGAAGCCGAGCCTCTTTTATCAATTTTCGTTCAAAATGGCCGAAGCCAGGAGAAAAAATATAGAAAAGGGAAATCGTGACCATCTCGCGACTACCATTCTCGAGCTCGGCATCAATGGTGGTCGAATCGTTGTCGTGCGCATCGAGGCAGGGAGGCGCGCGAGGTTCAGTGGTCGCGGCGCTCGCTGGGGAGGACGCGACGGCGATCTAGGGCTCGCGCATGGGGGTATCGGCGGCAGCAGCTCGCGTACGCGATGGCAGCGGGTCGCGTGGGTCCTCGAGCATAGCAAGCGGCAGCTTCAAGTCGAGGGCAAGGCAGTGGCTTTGGTTTTCGTTCGTGCGAGCAGGCTAGGGTCGTCATCAGTGATTGCAGCAAGTATGGTATACTTATCTTTGTTGATTTTCTGAATTACTAAAAATAATAATAATAATAATAATAGGAACTGAAAACTTGATATTGTAAGTAATTTTGCTTAATTTCTGAAATTGATTTGATTTATCTTATATATGAGTATATTACAGAAAATATTACAGTAAGGTAATTTTTGTGATTTCAAAATAATAATATGCATATTTGAATTTATACGGTAAAAACAGAAAATAAAATAAATATAGGTGTAAATGAAATTTTAATTTCTAGTAAAAGGAAAGTTAGTTTGAAAGTAAAGTGTATAGTTAAATAAATTTATTTAACAGAAATTGTTTAAAAGAAATTGTTTTGAAAATGAAATCATTTGTTCAAATTTATTTGCTAGTAAATTAAATTTGTCAGATGGTGAGACAAATGATTTATTAAAGGAAAATTTGTTAAAGATAAAATTTTGGTTAATTTATTAAAGAGAAAATTTAGTTTTAATTTAGTCTTAGTTAAATAAATTCATTCAAAAGGAAATCGGTTTAAAATTTAAGCTATCATCTTAAAACAAAATCATTGGATAATTAAAATTACCAAACGAAAATTGGTTATTCAATTTATTCGAATATTGATAAATTGTATAAACTGTTTATACAAGGTTTTAAAATCACGGAAACAAGCTGAGACGGAAATGGACTGCGAAATAGATAGCTAAGGTGAGAACTTCTCACTCAAAAAGGGTTTGTTAAATTTTAAATAGTTATATTTAAAATTTGTTGATTGATTGATTTATTGCTTGATTGTGATATTAGATATAGTAGGATATATCTATATATAGCAATATATATATATTGGCATATGTATATATTGCAGTTGATTGATTTCCCGCATTGTATAGCGGATGAGACCCTATTGCGCCGCCTATTAAGCGGATAGATATTTTATAAATCCCATATACCGCGATATTCCACCTCGAAGTGAAATGGGTATTGTGCTAACATCTGTGGATGCAGGGAAACAGGTTGGAGGGATCCAACTGGATTCCTCACAAATATTTATATGATTATAGATATTGTGTGATTATTGATTATCATATCGATATATGATATTTGTGCCATGATTGACTATTGGATGTTGTGGCATCATCGGATCCATTTTTAAAGTTAAAAATAACAATTTTGAATTTAAAAGGATTTTTAAAGTGATTTTTTCCAAAGTATATGTTTTATTAAATTTTTAAATTGATTCACTTTAAAAAAAATGTATAAATTTTTATGTTATAAAAAATTAACATTTTTATGAAATATAACAGAAAGGTAATTTTTAAAATACATAGATTTTTATAAAATAGTTAAATTGGGATTTTGGATAAATTTATTATCGATTAATATAAAAGATTTTATAAATGGATATTTGTGAATTAAATTTATTGGAATTTTGAAACGGGTTTATAAAGTGTTGAGTTGATGTATAAAATGAATTTCATTAAAATTATAGACTTATAAATTGTGAAAGTGATAAAATGAATAGATATTGAAAATAAAAGATTCATGAGTCATTAACTTATAAAATGGATTTTGGGCATTTAAATGAGATATATATAGAAATTGTAAATAAAGGAAAAAAAAAATTAAGTTGAAATTATCATGGAATATAAAAGAATCTTATAAGCAATAAGATTTGGAATTTGTGAAGCTTAAAAAGAACGATTTGGTAGAATGAATGAATTATAAGTACTTAACTTATAATATGGACTTTTGGTATAAAATTGAATTTTATAAAATGAATTGGATTGATAAAGGAAATTTATAAATCAAAGTTATAAATAGGGTTGGAATTTATAAACATTGTTTATAAATTCGAAAATCAAATTTAATCTGATAAATTTAATATTAAAATTTATTAAAGGAGCTATATTCACAATTTTGAACAGTGGATATATTATTAAAGAAAATGGATATCTTTTGGGAAAAGGATGTTTTAAATAGAATTTAAAACGATTTAAAGATGTTTTAAAATGCATCAAGTATCGAAAACATAGATTTCAACATTCATTGTTGAAATAGACGTTTTCGAGAAATAGAAGGAAAGGATGTCGTAGATTTCAACATTCATTGTTGAAATAGACGTTTTCGAGAAAATAAGGAAATGATGGACTATAACACTGTTGTTATAGTAAATGATTTTCGAAAGAAAATGTTTTGTATAGTATTGGGGTTTATATATCTAATTTAATTTCGAATCCCTATACTAGTGTTTTTGGGTTGTCGTAACGATGTTTTACGTAACATTCGTTTTGACCCAATTAAATGTGAATTAAAGAATGATTTTCTTAACGAATAAAATATATACTTAACTATGTGTTAAGTATATTGAATATTCTCAAATTTTTGAAAATTAATGGATTTGTGAAATACTTATTATTAAATATAAGTATGGAATTGCTTTTCCAATATGAAATGGAATGTTTTTAAGAATTTATCTTTTTGAAGATAAATTGGAATTGAATATTTGAAATCTATTGAAAACTATAGATCAGTAGATATTTTGAAATATAAATTCACTATGGAATTTATAAATGGAAAGGGAAAATTGGTTTCAAAATAAACGTTGTTTATTTTTTAAGTGTGGAAATTTTATATCTTGTAAAGATATTATATTTTGGGAAATCAAATAATTTGGAAAATTATTTGGAATCTGGTGATGTGGCGCATCTTTGTTGATAGTTAAATAACCGACTATCAATATTTACCCTTATATGAGTATTTGTTGTGATTGCTTGAATTGGATGCCACACTTATTTTAAAATAAGCGCTCACTATTCGGGTTAACCGGGAAAGGACCATAGGGTCGTATAACCCATTCCGAATAGTGATACGTCGTTATGAATTGCATTTGAAGACCGGTGTTGAAGACCGGATAATTGTGAAAACAGAAGGATTACCGTCGAGTTACTCTGCATCGGCTGATCTCCGGTACAGAGGTTTTATCACCCTTAGTGACGGGAAGTCCGGACGTGATTAATGAATATCCGGATTGGAAGGACTTCTTTGTAAGTGCCTTCGGTTCTGTTCGATCCCGGAACAGACTTGTATGGATTGTATGTCTGACATTACAAGTTGAGATATAAAGCTGATTTCTTTCAAATATATTTCTGTTGGTGGCAGAGAATTTATTCTCTTAGCTTAACACCCTTCTCTGAGACGTACGAGCTCAGAGGTTATGTAGTTGAAAGTCATTAGTGATATACTCCCAATTTGGTAGTGTGATATGCTAAGTGTTACTGTGTAATGATCATTGTGTTGATCATTTGTGATAGGATCATTTGTTTGATCGTCTATCTTGATGATCATTGCTTTGATCATTTGTTGACCCAAAGCATTGCTTTTGTAAAGCGTGGCTTTGTGGACGAGACTTCATCGAGCCTCACACCCCGAAAATGGTCAAAACAAGAAAGATGCAGCAAGGTTATTAGGGGGTAGCGCCCCTTTAGTGTATGTCATTCCTTCTGGATAGAGGTGGTATCATGGTATGGAGCCCAGATACTTAACCTATGTGGTTACTGCAAATTCATTACTTTGTAGTTGTTGAAAATCGGGGATCCTCGGATATAGATCGGTTACGATCGGGGAATGACATATTCGTGTCAGTAGTTACCCAGTTAGGGGTAACCCGGCCTTGTGTTGGCAGAGATCCGGTTAGGTTCTCGGGACGTCATTCCAGAGGCGTTTCCATGTGGCAATGGGAAGTTCCTTGGCCTGACCATTTGTTGGAAATCCAAAGAAACAATACGAGCCTTGTACGGTTTTAGTTGTAGAACCTGCCATTTAATATGGTAGCTATAGCGGGCATAATATAATGGTACCTATGCTGGCTAAGATTTATATTCTACTTTCGAAATTGTTTTCTACACTATGCACTAATAATAATATCAAAAATGATTTGATTTTGCGTAGTAAGCATCTTTGACTATCATAAGGAGAAACCTCCTCCAAGTCTGCGTTTGCATTGTGTGTGTGGCGGAAGACCTTATGGTAGTTTCATTTTCAAAAAGCATTGCGAATTTTCTTTTAAAATTTCTCCTATTCTTTGTTTTAAAGATAAATAACTGTTTTAAGTTCTCACACCAGTCACATGACTGACCTGGAGTTTATTATTCCCTTCCTAAACTCTGGGTGCCCACCAATTTCTACACGGATAGTCTAGAGTTAGGTTATCAGGTCATTCTGGATTTTGGTGTTGCTACAGATATCTGGAGGCGAGCTGGATGGCATAGTATATTATCTATTGTATATAGTATTTCTTTTCCGCTGTTCGTTGTTGTACACTCTGATAATGAATGTAATGTGATGTAATGTATAAAATGTATAGTTCTTTTGTTTTAATGAATGTTCATTTATCTATTATATGTTGTTCCGCTGCGATGGTGAGATTCTGATATTGTTCTGTTGTTCTTTCTGTTTTGTTGTTCTGTTTCTCTCTTTTTCTCTCTTCTTCTACCTCTTTCTTCTTTCTTAAACCCTCATGGTTCGATTTTCAGGCCTTCGATTAGGCGGCATTTGATACAGTAGACGTATTAATGTCGATTTTCGGAAGTCGAAGAATCGGGTCCTGACAATGTGGTATCAGAGCATATGGTTAAGCGACAGTCATGGTTTTGTTGGGTGTTACTCATTAGAGATAGAGTCAGTAGTACTCTAGAATGAGGTTGAGTGTAATAACAGATATGAGCGCGTATTTGTTGGTGAATATAAAATTGTTTTGTATTGTGTTGACTTATCGGTTGATTGTTTATAGATTCTGGTCGGTGCAGTCTAGCTAACTGTGTCGATAGGGGTTTCTAAACTCTTAAACAAGATAAACTGGCACAGTATTGTTTTAAAATCGGGTAAATAAAATAATTTTGCCCAAACTATTTTCGTATATAAAAGGAATGGTTTTCTGTAAATTATTAGTATATGGATGCTTGGATGTTAGGAATTGATAGTATTAAACTATTACCATTGAAATTGAATAAGAATCGGAATCGTTGTTATATGAAAATTGAAATAAAGATAAGAAAAAAAATCCATATACAAAATGAAATTGAGAATATAAATTATAAATGTGACATATAATTGGAAATAGAATTCCAGAGAAGTTTTTGGAAATGTTTTTGAAAGAATTTGGAAATTTTAGAAATTAAATTCCTTTTTGATTTGAAAATGATTTTCAAAAGTTTTGAAAAGTATTTTGAAGAGATAAAAGCTCTAAACTCTTTTCGGTCGCTGGAAAATAACTTCGGTAATGACTGCAGCATTATCAATGTTCATTTTCGGGTTTCCAAAAGAGGAATTGCTGCCAAATATTTTAAATGAAGATTGTTTGGAAAATTTGGATTTGGTTTTAGAAAAGCTGAAAAGACTCTGGAATCCTATTTAAAATATTTATGGGAATAATAAATAAGTTGATAACTTATACAATTTGAATTTTGACAGGATAAATTTAACTTAAGGAATAGAGTTAAATTAAGTAAGTATAAGTGAATAAATCTGAATAAAGTAAAATTGAAGAAAGGTCTAAGGAGGCTAAGTGAAATGATTACTTAAAGAAAATTTATTAAGTTGAAAATAAATTTGGAATAATCAAAATGAATTGGAATTGAGTACTGAATTATAGAAATAAATTTCTGATTCTTTAAAATGAATTGGAATCAAAGTAAATTGGAATTGGAATTGATTTTCATTCTCTTTCAAAATCAGAATTTCATTTTCAAGTGATTTTATATTAATTTCTGATTTTTTAATTTCTTCTTCGAATGTTGGACACTTATCACACTTAGGGATCCTACTTTGATAGGTTTTAACTAATTGGTCAAGTTGTTTATTTAAATCTATCAAAGTATCTTTTTGTGATTCAAGTTTGGCATACTTCTCCCTAAGTCGTTCAAAACAGTCATTCACTTAGTGGAAATATATAAGTAATTCTGAACGAGAAAGTTTTGATACCTCACTTGGCGCGTCATCGTCATTGTCAGTTATTTCACCATGAAGACGCATGTCTGCTTTCTCACTCTCACTGTTAGTACTTTTATTATCTTCATCACTTGTATTCCACGTGGCTGCAAAACTTCTCCTTTTTGATTACTTTTCAGAGTCGCGTCGATTTTGAGGACAATTTGGCTTGATGTGTCCGGGTTCGTTGCACTTATGACAGACGATCTTTGGTTCTTTTGGATTGTATAATATTTTATTTATTCTGCTTTTCAATTTTCGATTTAGAGCTACATTTCCGTATTTGTAATTCCACCTTTTGACTTTCTTTATTATCAGCTCCAATTCTGCTGCTCCGTCATCATTATCATCACTATCACTTTCTGTTGTTCCTTTAAGAGCTATTGATTTCTTTCGAGTATCCCCTCCTTCACGCTCTTCCTTGAATTTCATTTCTAGCTCATAAGCGGTGAGATTTCCGATGAGTTCTTCGACTTTCATTTGTTTTAAATCTTTTGATTCTTGAATAGCAGTCACTTTGGCTTCAAAATTTCATGGAAGGACTTTGAGGATTTTTCGGACTATCCCAACTCTGTATATGATTTTCCAAGAGCTTTTGATTTGTATACGATATTGGAAAGTCGTCCATGCATCTCTTTGACATTTTCTTCTTTTACCATTGTGAAATTCTCGTATTCGTTGCTTAGCATGGAAAGGCGGGATTCTTTGACTTGAGATGTTCCTTCATGAGTCACTTCTAGTGTGTGCCATATTTCCTGCGCAGTTAGACAATGTGAGACACGATTAAATTCAAATTGATCCAACGAACAGATAATAGAATTCATAGCTCTAGCATTAGCATTTTGTAATTTATTTTCTAGCTCTGTCCATTGATCCATTGGTTTATCTATTTCCTGATTATCTACAATTATAGTTGGTGCTCTACAACCTGTCTCAATAATGTTCCAAGCGTCGATGGCTTTCAGAAAAATTTTCATTCTATTTTTCCAGTAAGCGTATTCACCATTGAACTTTGGTGGTCTAACTATGGACTGACCCTCAGCAAAAGCATTATTAAAAGAAGCCATTTTAAAAATTCAACTTTTTAACAAAAAAATTGATTTTTGAAAAAAATCAAATTTTTTAAAAACCAAAAACCGACTTCTATTCCTAGCTCTGATACCACTTGTAGGATCAATTTCACCCTAGAGGGGGGGTGAATAGGGTGATGTTATTAATTATAAAAATTAATTGCGGAAGCTTATAGAATTATTTTAACACAAACCACAGAATAATAGCAGCATGGATAATAGCAGAATAAAAATGCAGAAATAGAGCGACACAGAATTTACCCAGCTTCGGCAAAACTCTGCCTACGTGCTGCCCCCAAGGTTTCTACTAGAAATTAAGTAGTCACGCGCTTACACACGTAAACTCGCGACACACGCTACTGACTAACCTAACTCTACGCTCAAAACCCTACCACAACTCAGCCACTGAGTTGTGAATTCTTAAACTACGCCACGTAGTTTGTGCCCTAGTCACACGACTAGAAATTACAACGGTTTAAAAACAAAATTACAAACTAACACCACTTTAAATTAAAAACAACCCTAATTCAAAAATAAAAAACCCTTAATAAAGAAAAACCTTAATAAACAAAGCCGACCCCCTTTTTTAGTTTGGCACAATCCTCTTTTATATGCTTCGTTCCTTTGTAAAAATGGTGGTCGTTCCTTTTTCGTTCTTCGTCGATCTGTAATTAGGGCTTTTTGAAGCGCTTGATTTTAGTTGCTCAATCGTGAGAATAATTGCGAGTAGCTTTGATGGATTGTTTCCTCGTTGCTCACTTTGGATGCTTTTGTTTGATGGAGTTCAACTTCGATTTGGTATGTGATTTTCGTTTATGCTATTCTATTATGCTTGATTGAACTCCTATAATCTGCCGATGATGATTTTTGGGGTTTTAATGCTTGAACTCGATCATCATGGAACTGCCGATGATGTTGCTTATATATAAGTCGATGCCCTTGAATCTTTGTTCGTATCCATTTGATTGAATTCATCACTTGAGTATTCTTGGCCATTTGATTTTGTTTTAACGCTTTGGATATTTCTGACTTGTTCATATCGTATCTTTCCTTTACTTTACTGTCACGGTTTTAGCTTGAAACCGTTCGATCCTTCCTTGATCGTTACGGCGGCTACTTTCCTATTTTATTTGGATTTGATTTTTGACTTTTTTCATTTTTACACATACTTGATTTCTGACCTTTTCATATGCATATATTTTGTGATATTTGATTCGCACGGCATTGATTTCGAACTCGTGATTTCGTGTTTACCACGGCTTTGAATTCTCTGATGCTTTGACTTTGGTCACTTTGATTTGTTCGTTCTCGTTCTGGTTGACTTCGACTTTGACTTGATTTTGTTCACTGACCTGTACATGTTGTTGCTTGATTATGGTCTCTGACTTTGTGAAGTGCTTGTTGTACTTGGGTATTTGCAGTTTTGTTTTACTGGCCTTGGATTTATGGTATTTGCATTTGAGTTGTTGCTGCTATTTGCATTGCATCATTCATGTATGTTGTAACTGAATGTGAACTATTGAGTTACTTGTGGCAGTTTGGGCATTGCCTCCATGTATTTCATGTAGTCTGGTTTATATTGTTGTTGCCTCTGGTTACTTTGGTTACTAGTTATACTTCACTTGCTTGTAGTTGTGTAGTTGGTTCATCATGACGTCTGGTTGACTCTTGAATTTCGTTGATGATTTTGCACTGCTTCATTTTGTATCTGCATCCTCAGGTGACATTTCAGCTGTGTTCAATTGTTGTTGTGCACTGACTTTGTGGTCTTCATATATGTGTGTGCATACATTAATCTTTGAGTCTGGGCAGTTGTACACTTGGTTACATTCTTGGTTGAAACTGGTCATTCATGTTGTAGTTTGCATTGTCCAGTTTGTAGCTTTGAATACTATAGTTTACTTTGATAATCATGTTGTATTTTCCATTCACTGTTGCCTTGAGTCTGTGCATTGATATTGGTTGCGACGAACTTGTACATCTCCTTCTGGAGTAGTTTGAACTTGAATCTGGTTCTCTTGTCGTAGTCTTGTTCGACATTACTTGAACCTTTGCTATTTGGTTGATGTGCGTGTGTGTTTTGTTGAAGTGGTTGAGACTGGTTTCTCTGTGGCATATTTGGATGCCTTCATCATTGACTCGGTTTTGTCTTGTTCATGTATTCTTGGCTCTGGTTCATTGTTTCATTTGGTTTCATGTTATAGTTGTAGTCTGGTTGTTGCTTGATGAAGAGGCTGAACCTGTTAGTCGAGCTTGCATGCTTTGATCTTCTACATGCATGTAGTGTTCATTATCTCATGTGTGTAAATGTTTGTGCACTTATTATCTTCACTTGCATATTTGTTCATATTGATCGAGCACTTTCACTTGAGACTGTATTGTCATGTTGCATTGAGTTGATTCATGATAGCAGTGACTTGACCTTTGCATTTTGTTTTTCGAATTACACCTGAGTTGAATCTCGCTTGAAGTTTGGATTTGACCTTATGCTGAAAGTTGTGACATTATTTTATTGCACTTGAGTTGAATCCGGTATTTTGGGTTTGACCTGTGCTCACTTGTCCCTGTAAATCAATCAAGTGTATATTTCGTTGTGCACGACTTTATGGCATATACAGTGATACATTGTGTATGTCACAGGTTGTTCGTGTATGATGGATTCAAAATTAAATGATGATGAACAACCCAAATAACCGAGGCACATATTATTTTCAAAATCTACTTTTTATTTTGTACTGCAAAAAAATTTCCTTTTCAATTTTACCGTGTCAAAAATTATTTTTGCAGATTTCTCAAATGCCGGATTCTCATTGGAATAAAGTTGAAGATAAAATACGAGTTGAGTGAATGAGTGATATATAGTGAGGTCAGATGTAAAATTGAGATTGTGATGTAATTGAATTTGTGATGTAATCAAAGTTGTATATGAATAGTGAGAGTTTGAATTGGTACTGTTCAAGATTGTAATAAATATTTGTTTGAATAAAATTTCTGTTTGAATTCAAATTTTGTGTTATTTAATTTTGTTCAGCAAATATTTATTTAACCTATGAAAAATAAAATAGTACATTAACAAATACATTTACACGAATATATATATATATATATATGTTTATTATCATCAAGCAAAAATCATATAATAGCATATTCAACAAAAATTATCTTATGATATTAAAAAAATTCCATATCCATGTGTTTCTGTTATATCAATGTATCTAATATTACTATATTTGGTCGCCGAGGATTAATAACTATGAATGACTGCACCATCCGCAACCCTTTTTTAGGCCTCCAAGTGGGGGATGTTACAAGTTGGTATTAGAGCATAGGTTTATGAAAATTTAAAAGAAATTTATACCTAAAGGATTTTTCAAAACATAATCCAATGAATCAGAAAATAAGATCTGGGTTTGGGATAACACTAAAGTAACTTGCTTATATTTGAAATATATATAAGTACGTATTCCCCTCTCATAGACCATTCTTATGTATCTTACTAAGGCACGTATGCATATTTAAAATAAATAAGATATGGTGGTAGGAAACGAAAGAGGAAATCTCGGTGGAGGAAGCACCATAACCAATGGGAATTTTCGACCCACCAGGATGAACCCGGGTCGACAGGCTAATGCTAACCAAAATGCAGATGCCAATGTAGGTGCTGGAAATCCACCAGTGGACATTGGGTGATGTATCAGTTTTTCGTCAATATGATGCAAGCAGGAGCTACTGCTGGAATTTATGGAAATATAACAGGAGCTAATCCCCAGTTGGGAATAATTATGCTAAGCTAAGTAGAGATTACACCAGTCTTAGTGGGAAGCCATTTATAGAAACGGAGGATGCTATATAAGTTGAAAATTGGTTGTTGCATTATGAGAGAATCTTCATTGATTTAGGTCTGGATGATGAGCAGAATAGGAGGCTGGCTTCTAGGCAGTTGCAAGGGGCAGCACTTCATTGGTGGAATAGTGTTACTGCTGGGATTCTGGGTAAGGAGTTGACTTGGGCAAATTTTAGAAGGAGATTTGAACAGAGTTTTTGGTCCAAAGTTGCCAAATCGGCATTGATGAAAAAGTTTATGGATTTGGTGCAAGAAGAGATGTTGTTAATCAAGTATGCAGTCTGTATGTTTTTGATTTTGCAGATTTCAGGATCATCTTATGTATGGATTGGTTGGGTAAGTATAAGACTATGATATTTTGTCAAGATAAGAAATATCACTTAGACACCCTAATAGTCATAACCGAATCATATTATTAATGGAGAATTCAAATCGGAGTGTTTGTGCTTTGTTAAGTGCTATGGAAGTAGGAGAAAGAGTTAAGTCATGTTCGAGTAGCAAGAGGTTTCAGAGATGTCTTTGAGCCGGTTACAGGACTACATAGACACGAGTTGTTGAGTTTCGAATAGGTCTTGTGCTAGGAGCTGAACCTGCGAGTAGACCACCTAGTAGAATGATACCAACAGATATGAAGGAATTGAAGGTGCGGCTAGTGGAGCCAGAAGGAAGGAATTTTATTAGACCAAGTAGTTCGCCTTAAGGAGAGGTTGCAGTGTTAGTGAAGAAACCGTATGGGTCGTTGAGGATATGTATCGACTATCATAATTTAAATGAGACGATGATCAAGATTAAGTATCCTTTGTTGAGAATTGATTATCTATTTGATTAGTTATGTAGAGCCAGAACGTTTTTCCAATTGGATTTGATGATAGGTTTCCATCAGTTAAGAGTGGCAGAGGACATTGTTCCTTTGACAGCATTTCAAACAAGGTATGGTTCATATGAGTGGTTAGTAATGTCATTCGGGTTAACGAGTGCACCTGCTTTCTTCGTGGATTTGATGAACCTAGTTTTCCAAGAGTACTTGAATAGGTTCGTGTTAGTGTTTATAGATGACATTTGAGTATACTCTTAGGATGAAAGAGAGCACTAGGATCATCTTAGAGTAGTGCTTGAGACGCTGAGGCAGCATCAGCTGAAGGCAAAGTTTTTCAAGTGTCATTTTTGGAAGAAAAAGGTTAAGTTTCTTGGTCACGTGGTTTTAGAGAATGGCTTGTCAGTCGATCAAAATAAGATTGAAGCTGTTAATAATTGGAAGAGACCAGAGATGGTGATTGAGATTAGAAATTTTCTTAGACTTGCTGGCTATTAACGGAGATTCATCAAGGATATCTTGCTGATAGCAGCACTTTTGACTATGTTGACCAGAAAGGATGTGAAGTATGTTTGTTTCAACAAATGTGAGAAAGCATTCCTTAAGTTAAAGCATTTGTCGACCAATGCACCAGCGTTAGTAGTTCCAGACGAAAACCAAGGGTTGGTGGTACCGATGCATGCAGAACTGGACTAGGAGTTGTGCTGTTGCAAAAGGGTAAAGTTATTACCTGCACTTCACGACAACTTAGACCACATGAAAGTAAGATATCCTACTCATGATTTAGAGTTGGCAGCGGTGTTCTTTGCATTCAAGATTAGGAGACATTATCTCTTAGAAGAGATATTTGACCTATACACAAATCATAAGTCTTTAAGGTATTTATTTTATCAAAAAGAGTTGAATATGAGACAACAGAGGTTGCTAGAGTTTTTAGCAACTTATGATTTTGGTATAGATTATATACCTAGAAAAGGAAATAACGTAGTTGATGCTCTTAGCATGAGATATCAGAATGTGGTGTTAGGTATGTTGGTAGAATGAAAAGATTTAGAAGCTTTGACTATTTATAGTGTGCAGTT
Source organism: Allium cepa (assembly GCA_030765085.1). NCBI lineage: Eukaryota > Viridiplantae > Streptophyta > Magnoliopsida > Asparagales > Amaryllidaceae > Allium > Allium cepa. The sequence continues at coordinate 258,370,619 of CM060939.1, forward strand.
AAGATCGACTGCTAGTTCCTGTCAGAGTACCGCCATGTTGTCCTGTTTAGAATTTCAATCTGTGTTGATCAAAAGGATTGATTCTATGTAGAAAGAGGATCCAGTATTAGCCACAAGATTAGAAGGCTTGAGGTTGGAACTAAGATTGACAATCTAAAGGATTTTAGTCTTGACTAGAGAGGATGGTTGAGAAAGAATGGATGGTTGTGTGTTCCAAACATTGAGGACTTAAGGAAAGAAGTTCTCAGAGAATGTCATTGATCCAAGTTTATGATTCATCCTAGAGGAACCAAGATATATCAAGAAATAAAGAGGAGCTTCTATTGGGAAAGTATGAAGAGGGATGTTGGCTTATGGGTTAGGTAGTCTGCAAATTGTCAATAAGTGAAGGCCGAACATCAAAAGCCGAGTGGGTTGCTTCGACCTTCGAAAATTCCAATTTGGAAATGGGATTCAATATCAGTGGATTTTATTGACGGGTTGCTAAGGTCAAACATGGAAAATGAAAGTATATGGGTCATAATGGATAAGTCGACCAAGAGTGTCCATTTCATTCTAGTTAAGTCTACCAGGATGACACTTGTTTTAGCTAAGTTATTCATGAAGAACATAGTTAGACTATATGAGATTCCTAGTAGTATAGTCAGTGATAGAGATGCTTTATTTACTAGCGAATTCTCGAAGAGTCTATAGGATGTATTAGGTACCAAGCTTAAGATGTGTACTGCATATCACCCTCAGACAGATGGGTAGACAGAAAGAGTCAATAAGGTACTCGAGGATTTATTGAGAGCTTGTCTATTGGACTTCGGTGGGTCTTGGGAAGATCACCTACATTTGGTTGAGTTTTCTCATAATAATAGTTATCAGAGTAGCATATGAGTGGCGCCTTTTGAAGCTTTGTATGAAAGGCCATGAATATCACCAACATGTTGGTTGGAGACAGAAGACAGATTAGTCTTAGGTCTAAATCTGGTTAGAGAGGCGACATAGAAGATTGAGTTGATTCAAGAAAGGATGAAGGAAGCTCAGTCCAGACAAAAGAGTTACGCAGATAAGGGGAATAATGACCTAGAATTCTCAATCGGAGATAAGGTTTTCATTAAAGTATCACCAATGAAAGGTGTCTTACGATTTGGTAAGTCGGTGAAACTGGCACCGAGCAATGTTGGTCTGCTCCAAGTTATAGAGAGGATTAGAAACACATACAAAGTAGAGTTGCCGAGCAGTGTAGCAGGTGTCTATAATGTATTTCATGTGTCTCATCTTTGCATGCACATGCATGATCTAGAGACTACTATTCCTCTGACATAGTTGGAAGATTTGATAGTAGAGCCTAATTTGACTTTTGATAGACAACTAGTTCGAGTTGTAGGGAGAGATGAGAAAAGATTGAGGAACGTGACAGTCGAGTTAGTGAAATTTCAGTGGAGCGACAATAAGAAGTAATGTACTTAGGAGGGAGAAGACAGGATTAGAGACACTTATCGTTATCTACTTTGAGGGCATGCCTATATTTGCTTTACATAGATAGTTGCTAGACTAGTATGGTTGTTAGGAGTGGTTACAAATGATTGCTATGTTTAGCATTTAGTCCTTACTGAATTTCAAGGATGAAATTCTTTAAGGATGGGAGCCTGTAACACCCCTAATTTTAATAACATTATTCAGGAGATTTAATTAGCTAAGTTAAATAGAACAATGTAAATATTAGAGTGATAAGGGGATTGAGATTTGAAAATAAATTTGACGTCGAGCTCAATGATATAAATGGGCTTATAGGTGGTTTTAATTTTTAATTGACAAGGAAACAATTAACGCAAGGGCTTATTAGGAAATTGCCACACCATTACCCTTATTCTCATTTCATTCCCATTTACATTCAGTTTACGAAACACAAACAAACATAAGTCAAAGGAGGTGCCGACCATTACTTAGGAGAAAAGAAGGGAAAATCAATCTAAAGCTAAGGAATTAAAGCAAGGAAGATTAATCTCAATCAAATCTCAAATTCCTTATCCTAATCAAGGTAACTAATAATCTAAATCATCTCTATTTTTTTATGATCATTTGATTTTTGGGTTTAAGATTAAATCCATTATAATGATTTTTGATTAATGATACGCTTGGATTTGTGATATGTTTGATTCAAACAAGATTGTTTGGTAATTATATATACATGTATTAGGGGTAAAATCATTTAAACTTGTTGAATCACTTGTTTTGATTATGACAAATCAGTTCAGAAACCAAGAAAAGAATTTACATTCATTCATAACAAAAAGAAGACAACAGAGGATCAAGGCTACAACTCTATGATTAAAGTAACTATTATTTGTGTTGAGTCTTAGTTATATGTTAAAATCAATACTCAAGTTTTCAATATTTCTTTAAAAAGAATATTTCTTTAAAAAAGAAATTCACTGTGCAAAATATGCACAGCCAGTCGACTGACTGGTTATGCCAGTCGAATGACTGTGCATATGCACAGTCGTGACCTCTTTTAAATTTTAAAATGCACATTTTTTTTAAAAATTTCAAATACCAGTCGACTGATCACAATCTCCAGTCGACTGAACCGGCTTCAACTGCAAAATTCTGAACAGACATCTTCTTCCATGAAGAGTCGCAAACCATCAAAAGTTGTTTCTCTTGGCTGAAACTCTTCACCAAGGGTTGCAATTTTCTAATGAATATATATAGGAGTTCTCTCTTCTTCAAAAAAAAACACCAATCTCTAATTCTAACTCTCTATTCTCTCTTGTGATTATTATAAGTGCTCTCATACTTTCCATTGCTTTGAATCTTTGAGTTATACTCTATATACTTTGATTCTTAGCAATATTCTTCCTTCTCAAATCTTCACATACTATTTATGTACTTGAGGAATTGATTATAGGAAGTTTGTAATCTTAATTGACAAATCAGTGTTATCAAGAACACACTTAGTCAAACTACTTTCATATTTTGTTAAAGTCCTGTTCTGCTGCTCAGGCAAGGGAAAGTCCTCTTCGGCTGCTGAGGCAAAATCCTGTTCTGCTGCTCAGGTCCCTGTTCTGTTGCTCAGGGTTGTATAGACCTGTTCCTTCGGGTTAAGTGAGGGTTGTTGTAGTGAAATTCCAGAAGGAGTCTGGGACTGGACGTAGGACGGTGCTCTGAATCAGTATAAAATCTCTGGTGTCCTTTTACTTACTGCATTCATATTCCGCGTTATTTGCTATCTATACTTCTGTATTACTGTTTATCCATATTATACGGTCCTATACACTTTCAAAACTGAATTTCAAATTCCACGAGGAAATTATGTGTTATGTAAAATATGATTTTGGAGACGGGTTTTAATTTTTATTCCAAGCTATGAAAAATTTATTATAAATTTTCAAGGATAACAATTGGGTTTAGAAATTAGTTTCGGTTATTTTAGGAAGAATTTGAGTCTGAAATTTTTATATGTTAGATAACTTATTGAAAGTGAATTTCTGGGATTTTTCGTAAGTAATTTACTATGTAAATTAAATTATTTTAGAAGAAGGATTTGATTGTTTTGCTTCATTCAAGGGTTTAATTATGAAAATTAATCTTTGTATAGATCGGAAATTATACGGCAGTTATTTTTGTAAAGATTTTGAAAAGTTAGGGCAACCAATCAAATGTTTACCAATAGGAAGGTTTGTTGTAAAGTATTCACTTTAAATGGAATTAAATCATTTTTTACCTAGAAAAGTGGTTCCGCCGTGTTTAGAAGCCACTCGTCAACCCTATGCTTCCACCTTCAACTAAGTCTAAACCTACTAGGTCAAAAGCAACTACGGCGAAACCAATACACAGAGTATCACAATGTTGGTATGTAGTGGATTGAAGAAGGGCAGAAGGCATGGTGTCATAGCATAGCTTTCGACGGGGTTGAAACCTTTGTTTATTTTCCAAAGAAATGTGCTTGCTTGTTTTACTAAATGTTTTCGAAGGAGTCGAAACATATGCTATCAAAGGGGTCTTTTTAAATTGCTTTTGAAAAGGGTTGCCGCTTCTTGTTTAAATTGTAGCTTTCGAATGAGCTAGTTTTAAAATCAATGCTTTCGGAAAGGGTAGTTACGGCCAAGTCGAAACCCTTATGCCGTCCCTATCCCTTTCGAGTGGATTGAAGTCATCAACCAATTTGGAAGGTTTGTTTTAAACCTGTATTAAGCCACTTCCTAAAGCTTTCAAAAGGATTCTAGGGTTCTAAAGGCAATGGCTTCGAAAGGGGTTTCGAAACTATCATTCAAATGTTTTACTTAAATATTTTGAGCTTTTGAGAGGATGGTGTCGAAGCCATCTGTTTTTCCCCAAACTCTTTTTAATGGTTTTGAAAGAGGTACTTTTGCTTGTATTCACTTAGACCCAATAAGATATGTTTTAAATTAAACCCAATGGTTTCAAAACCGGTACTTTCAAATGGTTTCGAAGATATACTTCTATAATTGAATGATATTACTTTAATACATTCGAAAGGTTTCGAAAGAAAGGTTTTATAGTGTTTCGAAAGCGGGTGCCTAGTGTTTTGAAAGGAAGATTTGAATGCTTTCAAAAGGAAGTTTTCCAATGGTTTCGAAAGTAAAGATTAAAGGTTTTGAAAGCCTTAGTTTTCAAACAAAAAACCCAATCTCAATTTTAAAAGCTAAAACCCATGGCATTATAAAAGAGCTTTTAAATGCTTTTAAATTGGAGTTATTGAAGAAGCTTTCCTTGATAAAATAATATGTTAAAGGGATTAACCATGTTTTATATGAATGTGATTTCAAGGATATTATACCACAAGTGTTGGTACTATTGTTAATATGTTTGCTTCTTCTAGTATATATATTCACATTATAATGGACCCATAACTGCATTTTGGGAGAAAGACAGAATAACCAGATAGGTTGATCTAATAGTGAATATGAATTGAATTAACTCCTAAATTAGTAGAATTGCATCCAAGAGGTCAGATATACCAGAATGTAGGATGCCTAAATAGTGAAGTTGTCATATAGACAAGTTCATATAAACCCATGAAAACTATGTTTAGGAAAAGTTATTGGCAGATGTCACTCTTAGTAAACCCATGAAAACTATGATTATAAAGAGTCATTGGCAGGGGCCAATAGGTTCGTAGTGACCGATGAAAACTATATCCGGCTTATGTTATTGAAAGATGTCAATATGTTCCTAGTAAACCTTTGAAAACTAGGATAAGAGAGAAATTATTGAAGATACCAATAGGTTCCGGGAGAACCCATGAAACAATGAAGTTATTGACAGGGGTCAATAGGTTATTAGTGATCCCATGAAAACTATCACTACAACTAACAGATCTTTTTAGAGCATTTAAAAACCGCTATTAAAGCCTTCTATAGCGTTTCTATAAATCAACAAGTTGTAATAAGTATGATAGATACAATAGGGTTTCAAAATTGCAATGGAAAACAGACTTTTAATAGCGTTTTTGTTGCCATCTTAAACTAGACGTATCAGTACAACTACTTTTCTATAGCATTTTGAAGCTTGCTGTGGAACTTTTACACTGAGTTGTGTTTTATGATACTAACAATTATGACATCATTTAATTGGTATAATACATTGACATGCCATATTATATAGCATCTAAAAATGTTATGGAAATATTATATCAATCTTTTATTATGCATTGAAACACTATAGAAAATTCATTACTATCCATTGTAGCATTGCTTTTTCCTATGAAAACTGTTTAGTCCTTGCATAATATTTTGTATAACAATAGCATAATGCTATAGTATATGAAAGCTGTAACAAATTTTATTTTCGTAGTATAGTTAAAATGCTTAAAAAAGTTACCATTGCATTTTTTATTGCCAAATACATTCAAGCTTACCATTTTCATTTCTGCTAAACTTATTTCAACTAATATATTATAACAATTCAAAAAAAAAACAGTTATCACATTGATGTACGTAATCAGATGGAGTCATAAGTAAAACCGCAATATATATATATCAATAATATTTTATACATGAAGTATTAAGCATATAAATATTTGTGACCAAAAGTAACAATACATATAGCTATAGCTAACCAAAACAATACATGCTAAAAACAAAGACATATGAACGTCGATAAACAATACATTAATGCAAACATGACCATTTGAAGGAGAAAGAGTGCGATATCATGTAGTAACCTCAAAAGCATCATACAACACCTATCAAAAAGAAGCACATATGTGTGTATGTCAGTCATAAAGGTAGAAATGTATAAGTGCTAAACAACATGGTTTCAAACAGAAACTTTATGAATTAATCACTTAAAATAACTGAGAAACATCCACAAAGGCTAACTCAAAGTAGACAAGCTTTTCAGACAAGACCAGCTATTTCAAATAGACTTGTTATTTCATGCAAACTTCTAGTTTGATAGAAAATGTACATTCTACTAGTCAAAACATACAATAACATAGTATTTAATAGTGGTAGCAGCAGCCATCTAACAAGTGCATGTAGTTTTATAATTGACATCTCCCAGATATAGACTACTACGTGTGGAGAAGACACAACCATCACCATCATAGAAGGAGGAAGTGAAAAGTAGATTGTGATATTTCCAGGCTGATATCTTCAAATGTGGCTTCAGCTTAGTGCAAGCTTGCCTTGTGCAAGCTTGTTGGAGCAAACTTGCCTGGTGCAGGCTTGCACCAGCAAGCTTGCCTAGTGCAAGCTTGCCTTGTGCAAGCTTACTGGAACAAGCTTGCTCTTGCAAGCTTGCTCCCTGTTGCAAGCTTGCAATGACAAGTTTGCTCTCCAGCAAACTTGCATCATATGCAAGCTTGTTGGTGTTGCAAGCTTGCTCTCCAGCAAGCTTGCACTATTCCCAAAATTACTTTTTAACTAGGAAGAGGAAATGTTTATATGCTATTTTAACTACTTACAGGTAGTTTTCAAACATACCATAAATTACTACTTACAATGACATCTACTTGTTTTTATTAGAAATATTTTTGCTTAGTAGAAATGTGTAAGAAGAATGGGGCTATGTCTTTTGCGTATACCTCATGAAACACATCTCCTTAGTATAAATATACTTGCTTAATTTCTGTAACACTTAGTTAACATCTATAAAAATTAGTTAATTTTTATAAATTACGTCGATTTTTATAAATTTATTTAATCTTTATAAAACCTAAATAACTTTGTTAATTTTTACAAACCTAATTATTTTTTATAAATTTACTTACATTTTACAAAATTTTGCCAATATTTAAATAATTATTAAATTTATATAAAACTTGTTTAAATTATAAAAAAAATACAACTTAGTTATTTTTTATAAATCTATTTTAGTTTTCTAAAACTTAGTTAATGTTAGAAATTATATAATTTTTATAAAACTTGGTTAATGTACTTAATTTCGATAAATTTATTCAATTTTTTTAATTTTATAAAAATTAATTAAATTTTAATAAAACATAGTTAATTTTTTATAAAACTTAGTTAAAATTTACAAATTGATTAATTTATTCGGATGTTTATAAAACTTGGTCAACTTTTATAAAAATTAATTAATTTTTATTAACTTTGTTATTTTATAAATTTGTTTCTTTTAAAAACTTAATTAAATTTAATAAACTTAGTTATTTTTTATAAACTTAATTTCTATAAAACTTAGTTAACTTCCATAAAAATTAGTTAATTATTATAAATTATCTGATTTTTATAAAACTTAGATAACTTTGTCAAATTTTTTTTAAACTAGGTTCTATTTTATAAATTTATTTACATTTATAAAAATATATTTGATATTTAGATAATTATTTAATTTATACAAAACTTGTTCAACTTATTTAAATTTTATATAACTTAGTTAATTTTTATAAATTAATTTTGTTTTTTAAAACTTAGTTAATTTTAGAAATTTTTTTTTTTTAAACTTAGTTTAATGTAATTAATTTTTATAAATTTAGTTAACTTAGTTTAATTTTGTAAACTTAGTTAATATTAATAAAAAATCAAGTTAGTTAAATTGCTATAAAACTAAGTTAATCTTTAGAAATTTATCGGATTTCACAAGCTGTAACATCCCGCCTTTTCGCACGATTTAAACAGACACACATGTCGATTCAAACCATACGTAAGGGCGGATTGTTATGGGATAAATAAGAAAATCAGAGAAGAAAGAAAACTAAACAGAATCTCACAGCGGAAGGATAAAATATAATAATCAAAATATACAGTTCACGAAGCTGTTTTACAAAACCTTTGATTTTTATCTATATAATACATATCAGAGTACACATACCATATAACAATGCAGCGGAACAATATGAGTGTAGTGGAACCATATAATCTATAGTAATAATAATAAAATCTTCGTCTTCTTCCTCCAGAAATAAAATCTTCCAATCCTGAAACGCTCGGACTGACCCGAGCGAATTGAAAAGACAAAACACTCGAGTCAGAACTAAAGGATCTTATGTAAGTTAAATCAACAGAAATAAATATGGGTGCAGTAACTCAAAAGATGCTCAGGATTCACATCTCTTAAGGATCCGTTAAACTATTTACTATGTAGTATATTGCGCTATATACAGTAGTGTCTAATCAGTAAAGTATAATCATATAGAAAATAGCGTTAAGGGGATGGTGAACCTTAACGCGGTCGGATCTTTTAAACCAAAATCGTAGTGGGCTCGATATAAGGAGATGACACGGCACGCGAGGCAATGCCAGGGTGGATACACCGTTTGCACTCCCGGACCGGTGGTGACGGCAAGCTAGCAGCTTCCGCCCACCTCGAACAATACCCCCGAATCAAAGTGGCGCCGCATATCGAATCACAAAAGTAATAAAATGGTTTCCGATGGAGCATGCTCGATGAAAGGGTGCGACCCTTTGTGTAGCCCGGTATAGCTCCTGTTTTAGTCATTTATGCCAACTCACGGGAGTTGGGTCCACGTAATATACCTCGAGAACGTCGCCAGCATCCGACTTCATTCTGGAATCTCCACCGCATACACAGTTGTTAAAGTGGTTTTCGGTATTGGCCGGCTATAAGACAATATCCGATCCCGGTCTCTTTAACAACCAAACGTTATATTTTTCACACCGGATGGTTCTTTTATATTTCAAAGGTCGATTTACAATTTATATTAAAGTATCATATTCGATTTCAAAACATATCACTTTCAAATCATAGTCATTTTCAAATCATATTTGCTTTCAAACCCTATTCACTTTGAAATCATTTCCAGTTTCCAAAACCATAATTTCTTCCCAATTTCATATTTCCAAACAGGTTACATTTTTACTTCAAATCATCAATTCAGTTTATTCTCTTTTAAAACCCATCATTTAATTAACATTTCCTCTTTACTTAGACTGGAAATTTAGAAATAGTTTAAATAAGTATAGTAGTTATAAATAGTTAAATTACTCTAGAATAGTTTAACTATAGATTAAAATATTGTTTAATTGATCTAAGACGGTTAAGTAAATTTATAGTGGATTAACATAATTTAAAAATAGATTTATTAGCTTTAAAATAGATTAATTAGTTTTAAAATAACTTAAAAAGGGTTAACTAGTTTAATATAAATTAAATGGTTTTAAAATCTAGGTTAAAATGATTTGATATATAGTTGAGATAGGTAAAATAGTTTAATAGTTTAAAATCTTAATAATTACAGTCTTTATGGTAATATATTTTAAAATAGTTTATATTAAAATATGAATTTTAAAATACTATCAATTTACTATTCATTTCATTTCCACACAAAAACCATTTCAAATTTTTTTCCAACAAAATCCACTTTCAAAACTCCATCCTCATTCCATAAATAAAACATTGCGTTTACATCGATTTCAATTCATGTTTGAAATATTAAATTACATTATTTCCATTTTTAAATAAACTTCAAAGTTATATTTCAACAACTCAAATTTCTCAATTTTTACAACTTTCACTTTTATTCAAAATTTCAACTTTGAAATTACATATAATTTCTTTTTAACAATACCTTAAAACCAATACAAATTTTATCATAAACTCAAATTCCGATAATAATTCAATCCGTAGAAATCATATGTTTCTCATATTATCATCTAAATTCAGATTCAAAAATTTTAAGCTTTAAAAAGGAATCATTTAATTTAACTCATCCGGTGTCCGTATAAAATTTTCTACCCTAGGGTCAAGTGGTGTGGATATTTATCATTTCAATCCGCAATTTAAATTTTTACGGTTATATATCATTTCAAACCACAATCCCGAATTAATAAAATAATCCATAACGAACTTGCAGTTTATATTTATATATAAAATAAACATTCATTTATCCAAATATCAACCATCAACCATTATTTGCAACCATCATCCAATTTAAACAATCATCGATATAGAGCATATGAATTATACATGTAATAAATAACATGTACTAACTAACAGTTTATATTCAATAATAAATCTAATAACTGTTAAACTAGCAGTTTATATGCAAAATAAATGTAAACTTAACTGGCAGTTAATATGATATAAAAATAAACATAACTATGATAGGCGGTTAATATGCAAATAAATGAATTCTAACTGTCAAATTATATGCAATAAATAAATAAATTTACAGTTTATATTAAATAAATGCGTTTAAACAGAAATAGTAAATAAAACACGCCAAACAGTCATAAACAAATTTCTACTCATATTTAAATTCAATTTAACAACATAAGAACTTTTAGAAGTTGTGAGTGGGTTAAAACACTCACCATTCGAATTTAAATTGAATTCAAATTCAATTTAAACCCAAAAATTTGACGATCTTCAAATTCATCCAAACCAGCGTCATCAGGTCCGGAATTTAATTTCGATCCTAACAAAACAAAATCTCACATGAAAACGACTTCGTATGCGAAAATTCGATTGAAACAAAAATAAAGTAAATAAACAAAAAGAACACAAACTTCACCCAAGTCATAGTCCACGTCAGAAGCTCCCTGTACGTGTCTTCCCACGCAATGAACGACCCCCCCCCCCCCAGAACGAAGGAACCGAACCCATTCCACGTCTATTGACCGTCCTTTGACCATCAATTTCATCCACCTCCGGCCACCGTTCACCAAGCTACCACCACCATTGACCTCACCTTGATGAGCCGCCTGCATCCCCCTAGGTCCGGCCCTCTCTAGTCACGGCCGGCCGCCGCCTATAGCCTAGGGCCGAAACCCTAATTGCAAAATCTACGACGATCTATCCGTTAACCAACCATGAACCTCACATGGATGCGATCCCCTCAGCCCTCTCCACAAAACCCAGAAATCGTTTGACGATCTGACGAAGTTTGTTACGGCGATGATGTAAGGCCGAAAATGATTTTAATTTTACTGGACGAACGATAGCTCCAATCGAAAAACAAATCACACCAGCAGATTACGAACACTGAGAACTATGACATATATTTTTGTGGAATTTTTCTGGAGAGTTTGAATTTTCATTGAAATTTTGAACTGTAGATAGATCTAGGTTTTTGCAACCATTGACGAAGAGAAAGAGATGAAGAAAATGAACGTACAGCCAAATGAAAATAGAAAGGAGGCTAGGGTTTATCACAGCATATTTATAGACAAATAGAAGAAGGCAAGGTGGGCACGAATTACGAACGTGCTAAACGGAAGTTGGCCCAAAAAGCCCGTTCTGACCCCGGAACGAAATTTATTAAACCCATATACCCAAATAGGTATTTTAAAATATTCTGAACGCGATGGAAAAAGTTTCACGTCCAAATTCGGTCGTATGAAGAAGTTATGCTGAAAACGAAATTTCCAAATTGATTTCAAACTGATTTTAATTAAATCGATTTTCGTACGATCAAACGATAAGTCCGATCGCTACGAAACTTGAAACCCTACAAAAAATCACTGATACGGATTCGATGAAACTGGTTTCGTCGAAATCCGAGTCAGTGGCCAAAATGGCTATTTTTATATTAATTAAATAAATTAAAAATTAGTGAATAAAATCCAATCTTTCATGTTTAAGTTTTAGTATTGAAAAATTTTATCACTTTATAATTCTCAAATATTTATAATAATTTAACAATTTTTAAATGTCAAATTATTAAAGATTAATCAATTTATCATTGAAAATTTCCAATTTACAATGTTAAGTATAAATTTTAATTTATCCAAAAATTAAACTTAATTTCCCACGAAATTCATTTATCACCAAGTATAAATTTAGTATTGGTTCATGGTCTAATATTATTGTTATCCTAAATTGTCAACTTAAACTCCGCTAACGTAGAATTCAACATTAAATTCCCATTTAATTGCAATAACGCAATTTCAAAAAATTTATTTCTTCTAAATAATTTTAAATAGATCTTATTTCAATGACAAATTAAATTAACGAAAATTACGGGTCGTTACACTCTCCCCCACTCAAAACTTTTCGTCCCCGAAAAGGAAAACGAAGGGAGAAGAAAGAATTTAAATAACGATACATCTTATTCAAAATATTTAACTTATAAACAATAATTTACTAAATTTATTGCCTTAAATAAAATATACCTGTTTGATAATCATTATACTTTTTATACTTAAATAAATAAAGTTTGGAAAACATTTTCAAATAATCTCTAAGTGGTTTCAATCACTAACAACAAATCAATCCAACAACCATCCATTTCAACAAACAGTATGCACAACAAATATAAAACAACCATATAATCAAACAAACGAATAGTTATCCGTGTTCAAAACTTCTAAATTGTACGGAATGAAGAATAAACTACTAGCGCATCATTAACTCAACAGTCTTAGATAAAACTAAATAGATTATTCATTCATCCCAAATCCAAATTTTTAAAGCACCCTTGCCCTAACAACCATCAGCAACCAATTCCAAACAACAATCAACTTATCTTATTAATAATTTCATTTCATACATTTGTTATCTGACTTTCTCTTTTTATTCAAACCACATAAATTTTCCTTTCATAATTTACATTTATTTCTAACAACTTTAAATTTTATTTTCTCATTCAGTGATTGTTTCCTTTATCTCAACTTATTGATTACAATTATTCATTTTTATTGATCCAGGTCATGTAAGTTTCTTTTATTTGTACTATATTTAATGCACTTCTCAATTTCAATCATTTAGTTGATGCTTACATTTCTATTGCATTTGATTATAGAAATCCTTTTTAATTTCACTTAAATTCTTAACTTATAACATCTATTCTTTTAAATAAAGGATTTTATTAATACATTTACTAGGGTCGGCAGTCATTTATTTGTCACTTACTTCCTATTATATTAACTAGTAGCATTTAAATCATACTTAAGTTTATGACTCTACACATCAATCCTTATTTATTAAAGAATTTCTTTCATTTACTTAAGTTTTAAAAATCACCTATTTATAATACTTACCTTTAATTTTGGTAAAATTTCCATTTATAACTTAAGTTTACAGCATTAAATTCTCATTTATAATAGCAAATTTATGTAATACTTCACTACCTGCTTTTACTTGTACAAATTTCTATTACATCACTTATTAACATTCCAACTTTTAAATGTTTGGTAAGTTATATATATATGTTACATAAGGATGTAATTTGGAAGTTATACAATTTTTCTATTTACCTATGATTAATTAAATGTTCAATAATAATATTCTTTATTTCGTAGGTTACAAATTTCAAATTTCATTTAATACCATTTATAACCTATCATAAAATCTCTTATTTCCTACAGAGAGTGAAATTTATTAATTAGCTACGTTCTAATTCATTACAGTCATTGAAACTATTAATTAATTCATTATTCCATAAGTTTTACAATTTCAGTTTACCTTTAATTTATTTAATGCTTCCATTCTATTGTTTTAATTATATTAACATTTTAATTAAACTTACATTTACAACTTTATAGCATCAATTCTTATCAATAAAGAATTTCATTAATTCAATTTCTAAGATTTACAACACTTATTTACATTTTTCTTATCTATCTATTATATTAAATTTCTACTTCAATTAAGGGTTCCAATTATTTATTACTAACCCTTCATTTCACTGCAATAATTGAAACAATTAATAAATAGAAATTTTAAATTAAATCCCGGGTTAAAATTCGATTTATTTCAAAGTAATAGATAAATATATTCTTATAACTTATATACCTCTAAATATATTTAAAACAATTAAAATTTAGATATTTTCAAAATAAATCTGCAGTAAAATTTACTACAGTGGTCTTTCCCCTTCGAAACTCGAAAATGAAAGTCGATGATGCGGCCGCCATCACCGAAATTATTTTCCAGCGACAGAGAGGAAAGTACAAAATTTATTTTCTCCAAAATCTTCTTTAAAACAATTCTTCCAAAATATATTGAAATATATATCAGAAAATACTAATAAACAATATTATTTTCTAAAAGGTTTCGAAAGAAAGTTTTTCAACCCCGGAACTAAATTCTAAACTTCCAATTTTATTTATTTTATTTTTCAATCTCATTTCTAGTATTATTATACACTTTACTACCTAACAACCAATCTATTGCAGCCAAATATAGATATCCCTTGAAAAATATTATGTTATATATATAGAAAATATAATAGGCAAAATTATTTCATTCACCTATATTAAAAACAAATATTATGTCGGTCTGCCCTATTAAGTGTTTAGAAATCCCTATTGATGTCACAGCGTCCCGTGCATCAACCAGAATTTTTAAATACAAAACGGAACAGATTAACACAATATTAAAATCTTTTTATAACACTAACAAATACGCTCTCTCATACATATACACTCAGCGACTCCCATAGGGCATTACTACCCTATTAACAAAGAGTCAAATCCCACAAAGCCAAGGTTTATCACTAAACCAAAGCTCTGATACCAGCTGTAACATCCCGCCTTTTCGCACGATTTAAACAGACACACATGTTGATTCAAACCATACGTAAGGGTGGATTGTTATGGGATAAATAAGAAAAACAGAGAAGAAAGAAAACTAAACAGAATCTCACAGCGGAAGGATAAAATATAATAATCAAAATATACAGTTCACGAAGCTGTTTTACAAAACCTTTGATTTTTATTTATACAATACATATCAGCGTACACATACCATATAACAATGCAGCGGAACAATATGAGTGTAGTGGAACCATATAATCTATAGTAATAATAATAAAATCTCCGTCTTCTTCCTTCAGAAATAAAATCTTCCAATCCTGAAACGCTCGGACTGACCCGAGCGAATTGAAAAGACAAAACACTCGAGTCAGAACTAAAGGATCTTATGTAAGTTAAATCAACAGAAATAAATATGGATGCAGTAACTCAAAAGATGCTCAGGATTCACATCTCTTAAGGATCCGTTAAACTATTTACTATGTAGTATATTGCGCTATATACAGTAGTGTCTAATCAGTAAGTATAATCATATAGAAAATAGCGTTAAGGGGATGGTGAACCTTAACGCGGTCGGATCTTTTAAACCAAAATCGTAGTGGGCTCGATATAAGGAGATGACACGGCACGCGAGGCAATGCCAGGGTGGATACACCGTTTGCACTCCCGGACCGGTGGTGACGGCTAGCCAGCAGCTTCCGCCCACCTCGAACAATACCCCCGAATCAAAGTGGCACCGCATATCGAATCACAAAAGTAATAAAATGGTTTCCGATGGAGCATGCTCGATGAAAGGGTGCGATCCTTTGTGTAGCCCGGTATAGCTCCTGTTATAGTCATTTATGCCAACTCACGGGAGTTGGGTCCACGTAATATACCTCGAGAACGTCGCCAGCATCCTACTTTATTCTGGAATCTCCACCGCGTACACAGTTGTTAAAGTGGTTTTCGGTATTGGCCGGCTATAAGACAATATCCGATCCCTGTCTCTTTAACAACCAAACGTTATATTTTTCACACCGGATGGTTCTTTTATATTTCAAAGGTCAATTTACAATTTATATTAAAATATCATATTCGATTTCAAAACATATCACTTTCAAATCATAGTCATTTTCAAATCATATTTGCTTTCAAACCCTATTCACTTTGAAATCATTTCCAGTTTCCAAAACCATAATTTCTTCCCAATTTCATATTTCCAAACAGGTTACATTTTTACTTCAAATCATCAATTCAGTTTATTCTCTTTTAAAACCCATCATTTAATTAACATTTCCTCTTTACTTAGACTGGAAATTTAGAAATAGTTTAAATAAGTATAGTAGTTATAAATAGTTAAATTACTCTAGAATAGTTTAACTATAGATTAAAATATTGTTTAATTGATCTAAGACGGTTAAGTAAATTTATAGTGGATTAACATAATTTAAAAATAGATTTATTAGCTTTAAAATAGATTAATTAGTTTTAAAATAACTTAAAAAGGGTTAACAAGTTTAATATAAATTAAATGGTTTTAAAATCTAGGTTAAAATGATTTGATATATAGTTGAGATAGGTAAAATAGTTTAATAGTTTAAAATCTTAATAATTACAGTCTTTATGGTAATATATTTTAAAATAGTTTATATTAAAATATGAATTTTAAAATACTATCAATTTACTATTCATTTCATTTCCACATAAAAACCATTTCAAATTTTTTTCCAACAAAATCCACTTTCAAAACTCCATCCTTATTCCATAAATAAAACATTTCGTTTACATCGATTTCAATTCATGTTTGAAATATTAAATTACATTATTTCCATTTTTAAATACACTTCAAAGTTATATTTCAACAACTTAAATTTCTCAATTTTTACAACTTTCACTTTTATTCAAAATTTCAACTTTGAAATTACATATAATTTCTTTTTAACAATACCTTAAAACCAATACAAATTTTATCATAAACTCAAATTCCGATAATAATTCAATCCGTAGAAATCATATGTTTCTCAAATTATCATCTAAATTCAGATTCAAAAATTTTAAGCTTTAAAAAGGAATCATTTAATTTAACCCATCCGGTGTCCGTATAAAATTTTCTACCCTAGGGTCAAGTGGTGCGGATATTTATCATTTCAATCCGCAATTTAAATTTTTACGGTTATATATCATTTCAAACCACAATCCCGAATTAATAAAATAATCCATAACGAACTTGCAGTTTATATTTATATATAAAATAAACATTCATTTATCCAAATATCAACCATCAACCATTATTTGCAACCATCATCCAATTTAAACAATCATCGATATAGAGCATATAAATTATACATGTAATAAATAACATGTACTAACTAACAGTTTATATTCAATAATAAATCTAATAACTGTTAAACTAGCAGTTTATATGCAAAATAAATGTAAACTTAACTGGCAGTTAATATGATATAAAAATAAACATAACTATGACAGGCAGTTAATATGCAAATAAATGATATCTAACTCTCAAATTATATGCAATAAATAAATAAATTTACAGTTTATATTAAATAAATGCGTTTAAACAGAAATAGTAAATAAAACACGCCAAACGGTCATAAACAAATTTCTACTCATATTTAAATTCAATTTAACAACATAAGAACTTTTAGAAGTTGTGAGTGGGTTAAAACACTCACCTTTCGAATTTAATTGAATTCAAATTCAATTTAAATCCAAAAATTTGACGGTCTCCAAATTCATCCAAACCAGCATCATTAGGTCCGGAATTTAATTTCGATCCTAACAAAAAAAATCTCGCGTGAAAACGACTTCGTATGCGAAAATTATGACGAAAATTCGATTGAAACAAAAATAAAGTAAATAAACAAAAAGAACACAAACTTCACCCAAGTCATAGTCCACGTCAGAAGCTCCCTGTACGTGTCTTCCCACGCAATGAACGCTCCCCCCCCCCAGAACGAAGGAACCGAACCCATTCCACGTCTATTGACCGTCCTTTGACCATCAATTGCATCCACCTCCGGCCACCGTTCACCAAGCTACCACCACCATTGACCTCACCTTGATGAGCCGCATGCATCCCCCTAGGTCCGGCCCTCTCTAGTCACGGCCGGCCGCCGCCTATAGCCTAGGGCCGAAACCCTATTTGCAAAATCTACGACGATCTAGCCGTTAACCAACCATGAAACTCACATGGATGTGATCCCCTCAGCCCTCTCCACAAAACCCAGAAATCGTTTGACGATCTGACGAAGTTTGTTACGGCGATGATGTAAGGCCGAAAATGATTTGAATTTTACTGGACGAACGATAGCTCCAATCGAAAAAAAAAATCACACCAGCAGATTACGAACACTGATAACTATGACATATATTTTTGTGGAATTTTTCTGGAGAGTTTGAATTTTCATTGAAATTTTGAACTGTAGATAGATCTAGGTTTTTGCAACCATTGAGGAAGAGAAAGAGATGAAGAAAATGAACGTACAACCAAATAAAAATAGAAAGGAGGCTAGGATTTATCACAGCATATTTATAGACAAATAGAAGAAGGCTAGGTGCGCACGAATTACGAACGTGCTAAACGGAAGTTGGCCCAAAAAGCCCGTTCTGACCCCGGAACGAAATTTATTAAACCCATATACCCAAATAGGTATTTTCAAATATTCTGAACGCGATGGAAAAAGTTTCACGTCCAAATTCGATCGTATGAAGAAGTTATGTTGAAAACGAAATTTCCAAATTGATTTCAAATTGATTTTAATTAAATCGATTTCACGGCGTTTCGCGTTCGTACGATCAAACGGTAAGTCCGATCGCTACGAAACTTGAAACCCTACAAAAATTCACTGATACGGATCCGATGAAACTGGTTTCGTCGAAATCCGAGTCAGTGGCCAAAATGGCTATTTTTATATTAATTAAATAAATTAAAAATTAGTGAATAAAATCCAATCTTTCATATTTTAGTTTTAGTATTGAAATTTTTTATCACTTTATAATTCTCAAATATTTATAATAATTTAACAATTTTTAAATGTCAAATTATTAAAGATTAATCAATTTGTCATTGAAAATTTCCAATTTACAATGTTAAGTATAAATTTTAATTTATCCAAAAATTAAACTTAATTTCCCACGAAATTCATTTATCACCAAGTAAAAAATTTAGTATTGGTTCATGGTCTAATATTATTGTTATCCTAAATTGTCAACTTAAACTCCGCTAACGTAGAATTCAACATTTAATTCCCATTTAATTGCAATAACGCAATTTCAAAAATTTTATTTCTTCTAAATAATTTTAAATAGATCTTATTTCAATGACAAATTAAATTAACGAAAATTACGGGTCGTTACACAAACATTGTTATTGATCACATTCAATGCCCCAATAAAAGTGAATGTTAAAGTTAAAAGGGGGGAATTCATTCATATATGATTTGTGTCAAAAATAATTAAATGTTAACGTTATCTATTTATACTACTAATTCAAATTTACAGAGATCTCGGTAAAAACCAGCACGAAACAAAATAAGATGATGCACTTTTAAAATAATACACAAATAAAATGCGAGCTTTGGGTTTCTTTATATTTGCGCCAAAATTGGTCACAAACCTCAAATATTGAGAAAGCACATGTAACGACTCAGAATTTTAGCCATTTAAAATTCGTATATTTAATTGATTTTAAATATGCATAAGTAAATTTTATAAGACGAATGAATTATATTTCGAATATAGTGATTTAATTGGATAATTAAATTATTAATTTAATATTTGAAATTGCGTAAATAATTGAAAATTGGATTTAATATGAATAAAAATAATTTATAAAGTTGTATTAAATTCTATTTGAATTAGAATGATGTTATAGAACTTTTAAAATCGAATTCAAATTTGATTTGTAGAAATTGAATATTTTAATATTTAATTGACGAATAAAAATAGCCATTTTTCAAACAGTCTCAGCTTTTGATGAAACTAGTTTCATCGGATCTATAATATTATATTATTGTATGATTTCAAATTTCGTGTCAATCGGATTTACGGTTTGTCCGAGCAAGCTAAAACGCGTAGGAAATATGTTTAAGTGAATTTTAAATTTAAATATTCGATTCGAAAATCTATCTTTCAAATACGATTGAATTGGCTCCTGATATATATTCCATTGCGTTCGTAATTGGGGTAAAACATTATAAATGCCAAGCGGCACGCTTCGATCGGAGTTCAAAAATTTTCGGGATGAATAGTGTTGCATAGTTTTCTATATATGGCCATATTTTTCAACATTTTTCACAAAACCCTAATGGCTAGGGCTCAGAAAATCGTCTTTTTCTTTCCTCGATTTCTTCCTATCCATATTAATTCGAAAAAGTTTCAACTGTAAAATCATAGAGCACGTAAGAACTTTCAATCAACCGGTCGATCTGCGTTACCATCGCCGAGGGGAAGAGAAAAAGGGTTGCGTTCGTATGACCTTTGCATGCATTTTTCATGGTCGAGAGGCAACCAAGCTTCGCCTTGTTCACACGTTGATGGTGTCGGCAATGGGCTACAAATAGATGGTACTCGATCGTTGTCTAGTCGAGCGAAGTGGTCGAGGCATCGAGAAGATTTACGTGAGCTTTGGGTTTCATTTGCGTGCAAAACCTGATGGGGAAGAAGTTGAAAAGCATCGGCCTGAATTTGATTTCAAAAACATACGGCCACGATAAAAAGGTTATTAAAACAAAAGAAAAAAAGAAAATTGAAATTATTATATTTATAATTCGTATAAACTTTGTAACGCTATAACTTTTTCATACGAGGTCTGTTTCGCACGAAACGACTTGCGTTGTGTAACATCCCGTATTTTTAGGCTATTCAAATTGAACATTTAATTCATTTTAAATGTTGAGTGTGAATTATAATTTGAATTCAGAGATAGATGACTTTGGTTAAGTTAATAAAATTAGTCGAAATTTCAAATACGGGAAATTAAATTAGAAATTGAATAATAATAATTAAGTATTGGACTGAGAGGATATGGGGATTAGATGTGAATTTGTTATAAAAATGATGTTTAAATGTGTTTTTAAGTTCAATTGGACATAATTGATATTATGGAATTTTTGGAAGAATTTTAAAGTTGATAAATTAATATTTGGGAATTTATATTAATTTAAAATGAATTTAATATTGTTAAAATGCAATTAATTCGATTTAAGTCCGGAATGGGCCAGAATGATTTTTAATGTGTTTATAAATGTTATATGAATTATTGTTAAGTTATAAAATTTTAAAAGTGGAGTTTTGGAGTGATTCCGATAATTTCGAAAATCGCTTAATTAAATTGACGAGTTAAAATAGCCTTCCGGGGCATAGTCTCGGAATTTGACGAAATCAGTTTCATTGGATCCGTAATAGTTAGTTATTACCGGATTTCAATTTTCGTAGCAATCGGAGTTGTCGTTTGACCCCGGCAGCTCGAAACGCATCGAAATCGTTTTAATCGATTTAATTTGAAATTGAACGTTTAATTCCGTAACCCGTGCATACGATCAAATTAGCTTACGAAACCTATTCCATTGTGTCCAGAACGTTGAAAAACCCCAGGGTGGTCTGTCGGAACGTGAGAATCGGGTGTCGTTTGCAAAAACGTTTTTAACGAGAATTTATATTAATAAAATATTATTTATTTATATTATATAACTTAAAAGTTTGCAAACCCTAGCAGAATTAGGAGCCGCCGGCCTCTTTTATTTCTATGGCCACGAGCTTCCGATCTTCTTCTTCAATTTGCTTCTAATCCATCACGTAATCGTGAAATCTTCCAACTGCTTAATCGTCGAGCTCGCCGAGCTCTTCTAGATGGACGGTGGTGATGGTGTTTCGATCCACGAAGAGGGAGATTTCGTCGCCGATGGCGTCGCCGTTCGCACTGGAATCGTGCGCAGAAGGAGCAGCCGAGCTCCGAGCTGTTGGGGACGTGGGTGAGCATCGTAGTGGGCTTCGAGATGGCGAGCTCCGATCGAGCTAGATGGCCTTGGAGTTGCAGCAGTTTCGAACCCTACTTCGGTGTGGGTGGGTTCTTCGTTCTGGGTATCACGTTCGTGTAGGTGAAGAAGGAGGCGGGCCGGGTTTTGTTTTCTGGTAAATTTTTTTTTTTTAAAAAGGGGGAAATTGAAAATAGATTCGAATTTGTTTCCGAAAACTTTGTAAATTCGTAACCATTTCATACGTAATCAGATTCGGACAAATTTTGTATCGCCGGAATCGCAGAAGAACGTACTACGCGATGGAGCAGATCCGGATCTATTCCGGGCAAGTAAGAATTTAAGTTAAATCAGACACCGTCCGGTTTAATTTAAATTTCGAACGCTCGCCGAAACTCAAGGTGAGTTATTCTCACTCACATCTGGATACTAGTAAAGTAGACAGTTAGTATTGATTGGTTGTTTGGATGTTTAGCTGAATATGTTAGTTATTATCAAATTGAATTGATATATATACTGTTGTGCTAATATTTGTGGATGCAGGGAAAACAGGTTGGAGGGATCCAACGGGATTCCTCACAATATAGTAATTATTTGATTATGATACCTGTTTATATATTGAGATTGATAAATTTGGAGTTGAATTGCATTGTGATATTGTGGTTTAAACTATAAACCCAGAATATTAATTATAAAAGAAATTGCAGTTTAAATTATGAAGAAATTAAATTGGGTTTCAAAGAAATTGAGAAATTGTTAAATAAGAAATTTAGAGAATATAAATGTTTGAAACCTGATTTGGATGGAAAACTGAAATGAATTTGTATAGAAACATTGTTGGATAAATTTATTAATACAAAGTTAATTATAAATGGATGAATTGAATTTAGAGAAATAAAAGATATGGTTAATAATGAATTTTAAAGGATTAAAATTTGAAATCTATTTAGAATGGAAATTGGAAGTTGTAAAATCTGGAATGATAATTAAAGATAAATGTTATTAGTTGAAGATTTGGGAAATAAATTTATGTTATAAAACCATAAAACTAAAGTAAATAAATGGACAGAAATCGTGAGAAGGATTTCTGTGATGATTTAGTAGAAATGAGATTTTTTTGGGAAAAACCAAGTTCGAGCTTTAAATTGATTTTATAAAAAGAAAGTTTTAAAATCTTAAACTGGTTTTAAAGAATGTTTTGAAAATTATTATTTTAAAGTGATTATTTATAAATTAGCAATAGTAAAATTTTATAAATATCTTAATAATTATGTTTACAAATGGATTTGTTTTAAAAGCTAGTTTTGACCTAAGTATATTGAAATAAGAGTTAATCGTTTTACAACTCTATTTTTAATATATAGTATGACCAAACCTATTTTAAATTAAGTTATATCTTATAAATAGGTTTTGCTTTAAATATTTTGAAATTATATTTTGAGTAAATAATTAGTAGTTAATTTTCCTATTTTAAAGTATATTTTAAATTTAAAATGTTTTTAACTATTTTTAAATCTAAACTGTTTGAACTTGGATATTTCCAATGGAAATCTATGGTAAAAGATTTACCTTGTAAAGGAAGAACTTTGGAAATTGTTTTCAAATGAGCTTTGGAAATTTGAAATATATCTTTTAAAGATATTCGAGGCAAATAAATAATTTGGGAGTTATTTATTGTGTGATGGATGCTATGGATGTTTATGAATATAAATTGATAGTTAAATCACCGACTATCAATATTGGACAAATTTCGTTGATCGTTTCGAAGAGACCGGGATCGAGATTTATTTCTCGAAAACCACTTCGATCCGGTTTGTACGTTTTCGTGCGATAAAACGTTTTCGGAGTCGAAGATGGAGCAGTGAAGTGCAAGGGCTAGTCGCTGCTAATCCTGAGGATATTTCCAAAATGGATGTAGTAGGAATAGTGCCTTCGGTTCCGTTCGAACCCGGGACGGACTTGTATGGACGAATGCTTCGTGACATTGTCAGCGGACGATGGGCATTCTAAGGGATATGTGCTATAAAGGTATCGTTTAGCCTCAAGCCTCATCAACCGGGAATGACTGAAAATCAGGGGATATGCAGCAAGGCTTCGTGGGTAGCCCCCACTGGAGAGTAAGGTCATCCCTGTCTAGAGGTCCCTTTTTATTTCGGCTTAGTGGTGCGGTTGCTGATCCCAACCGCGGGGTGATCTTATTCGGAATTGCCCATAGGTGATTCCGGTCTTGTGTTGCAGGGGATGAAGGGAGTAGTCCTCGGTACTGTGATCTAGACCACGTACTGTGACAGGTGGTACCCCAGTGCCTAGTCATTGTTGGAAATCCATTTTCCCTACGTGCCTTTTACGAGTTTTGTTTGTATTACCCACTTCGGTGGCTAGTAGCTGGAATTTAATAATGTAACAATTTCGGCTATTTTATAAGTATTTGTAAATAGACCCTATTATAATATCAGAGGATTTCTATGAAAAGAGTTTTAGCTATCGTAAGGTAAAAACCCGACATGTTTATTTGTGGCGTGGTCTTACGAGACGCTTTTGTTTTCAAAAGGATTTTTGAAACTTTAATAATCAATTGTGTGCATCATTATCAGCTGGTATTCCAGACTGACTCGGGTGTTATTTCGTTATAATGCTCGGGTCAGACCGAGTATTATTTGTTCAGGATAGGTTGCTATGGAGCAGGAGAGAAGCTGGAGTCCGAGACGTATTATATGTACCTATATATATCCGCTGCTATGTTGTATGGTATGTCTGTTATGTGTTGATTGATGTATGAGTTACTCTGATGATATGTTGTATATAAATAGATATAGATTTCATTTTGTGTAAAATTCTATAGTTACTATTATATTTTATTCCGCTGCGACTGTGAGATTCTGATATTGTTTAGTTTCTTCTTCTTCTATCTCTTTTTCTTTAACCTCAATGGTTCGTATTTCTGTTCCACTTGAGTCAATTAGGGTAGAATAATGTTGATTCAAGGGGTACGGATTTGCGGGTTGTTACACTTGGTATCAGAGCTTAGGTTGGCGACAACCTAGGCTTTGGTGGGGTAATTACTCATTTAATAGAGTCGATAGTACTCTATAATGAGTTGAGTGTATTAATAGCTATGAGAGCGTACTTGTTAGTGCTTATAAAATTGTTTTTATACTGTGTTGACTTATCGGTTGAGTGTTTATGAATTCTGGTCGGTGCGGGAAGTACAACCGTATCGATAGGGGTTTCTAAACTCTTGAACAAGATAAACCGACATAGTATTGTTTTTAAAGTGGGTAAATGAAATAATTTTACCCAAAATTATATTTTAATATAAAAGAAATGATTTTCTAGCTTATTATATATTGGGTGATTGTTGGATTGTTAATACCATAATTAAGTAAGAATCTTGAATATGATCTAAAATTTGAAATGATATATATAAGCAAATAAGGAATTTAGGATAGTAAAATTGAAATGGTTATAACCAAATAGAATTAATTAAATATGTTGCAAATAAGAAGTGAAATTAAAATTTGAATTAAACCAGAATTTAAAACCCGGAAGTTTTGGAAAGGATTTTAAATGTATTGAAAATAAAAGTTTGGGAATGTTTTCCAATATGTTTGAAGGCAATAATGGAATGTTGTTTTGGGTAATATTTTTGAATGGCAACTGTTTTGAAATAAATTTGGGAAAGTAAGAAGCATTGAACTCACTGCAGTCGCTGGAAAATAATCCTGATGATGCTGGCCACATCATTAGAATTCATTTTCGAGTTTCTAAAGTGATGGATTGCTTCCCTAGTAATTGGTTATGGTATTGTTTGGATTTGTTGGGGATAACGGTTGTTTTGGATATTTCAAAAATGAGAATTTGTTTTGGGATATGAACAAATTGTTTTGGGTACAACCAAATTGGTTTGGAAAACATGGAGATGTGATTTGATATACCAAATGGGTACAGATATTTGATATATTTCAAAATGATTTTGAAATAAAAACCGGGCAATTGAATTCTGGAAAATTTTAATTAAATAAAGATGTGAAGGTAAAATGAATCAACCATAACTTGTATGGTGAAGTTGATTTAAGTAAGATAGGAAAATGAAATTTTAGTCATAAAATTAAAATTTGACTTGAGTAAATGGAGGTAAATGAAATTATTAAAATGAATGGAAAGTTGAATTTAATTTGGGATAAGTTAAATAAAATTGAGAATTGGAATTTGAATTTAACTTGGATAAGTGAAATGAATTAACTATTAAACTTATTATGTAAAGTAATATTAATAAGAAGGAAGAAATGAAAATCTTAAATCTTGGAATTAAAATTTAATTTGAGTAATTAAAGGTGAATAAAATATATTGAAGTAAATTGAAATTTGAATTTTACTTGGATAAGTAAATAAGTTGGACTTAAAATAAAATTGATTTGGATTAAGTTAAAAGGTAAGTTGATTTTGAGATTGTGGGTCATTGAGTATTGGATTATACCCATAAGCTATTAAGTATTATACTTATAATTTGAGATTGTGGATTTGAAGTTGCAAAAAAAAAAAAAAAAAAAAATTAAATTAAGGAAATTTATATCCTTAAGGATTTAGTGATATATATATGTGAATTTGGAATTTGTGATTATAAGTTGTAAAAGAATTAAAATGAGCAATATGAGCTTTAAAATAAATAAGTTGGTGAACTTATAAAATAGAAATAGAAATTATAATCACAATGAGAAATAATGAAATGGAATGGTGAATTTAAAAAATCTAATCTCAAATGAATGTGAATTGAGATAAGATAAGGGGAATATAAAAGGAGTGAATGAACTTCACTTAGTAAACAAGTTTTGAACTTGTATTTGGAGAATTAAAATTTGTGAATTTTGAAATTCGAATTAAATTTAAACTCTTGAATAGAAGTGAAATTATAATTTGTTAATGGAAAAGGTTGAATGGAGTGACAAATTCAAAATTTGTCCATAAATGAAATGTAAAGAGTAATGAAGTAAAGTGAGAACATAAAAGGTGGATGTTCTTAAGTTAGCAAATAAATCTTGAACATATGAATGTGAACTGAAATTTATTTTGATAATGGAATTGAAAATTAAATTTCAGTTGAGAAATAAATAATATTGGAAGCAATATAGGTTCTATTTAAAGAAGTGTGAATGAATAATGGAATATGAATATATTTATGATGATTTGAATTGTAAATAAAATTCAAATGAGGGAAATAATTTAAATGGTCTCTTTGTTAATAAAATAAACTTAACTTGGATTGGATAACTAAACAAAGAGCATTAAATTTGTAAATAAATTGAAATTTGATTGGATGAGAATCAAATGGAAATAAAATTGATACGACAAGATAATGAAAATCTTGTGGAAAGAACTTAAGCAAGCTGAATGGTAATTGTGGTTAAGCTTTGTAATTTTGTTTGGATAATAAATTTGAATTGTAAGTGGAATGGGTTTAATTAAATTATGTAATATGGATATAAGAGTTGTATATAAAACCGGAGTTGAATGGTATTAATATAAACCTATATGGAAAATGAATTGGAAATATAAGGTTGAGATTTAATTTTGATAATGGTGATAAAGCAAGAATGTTTAAGTTGTAAATAAATCCAAGATGGAATAATAAAGATAAACTTAAGATGTAAAATAAATTTGGAGAGGGTGAGAATAAGAATTGATTTAATAATTGTAGTAGAATAAGGATGCTTGGATGGAGAATTATGCAGAATTGAATAAAATTAAGAAAAGTCTAATCTGAAATTAATTTTAAATGGTATAAGCTTAAGAATTGGTTATTTGTTTGAATAACCACAACCTGCATAGAAACTGTCATTAAACTTAAGAGAATGGATATTTGAATAATGGTAAATAGATTGGAATTGTATTAAGTAATTTTGTATATTAATACAAGTGAATCATAAAAGAAATGCAATTGTTCCAAACTGAAAATAAAGATGGTTTTAAATTAATTAGATAAATACAACCTAATGAAGTAATTTCGCATTTGAATGGACATAGGCATAAAAGGAATGTGAGTGCTTCAAATTGGAAATAAGAATTTGATTGTGAATCAAATTTAAATAATGTTGCATATAAATGAATTAAAGCACATATTCATAATATTGAAGTGAATATGAATGAGTTGTCTTAGTGTATTCAACATTGAATTGGTTTTTGAATTAATTGGAATAGGAATTTCTTAAGTGACTTTGGATATGGATGGAAATGGATTATTATAGAAATGTAAATGCTTCAAATTTGAAAATGAAATTGGTTTGTAAATCCATTTAGAATTGAATTGGAATATAATTCTATTAGTGAAGCATACGTTAATCATATTGAAATAAATATGAATTGTATATGGTTGATTTGAGTATAAATCATTCAAGTGAAAGTAAATAATGTTGGACTTGAATAGATAATTGGAAAGATGATTTAAAATCTTGAATTGTTGGTAAAAGATGGTTAATATTAGTAAATTTTGAAATTTGTTTGGTTTGGATTATGCCATAGATATGTTGGATTGCTTTTATATTGGAAAATGTTGATTAAAATGCACATATCTTGTAACTAATGAGTATGTTGAGTAAGTGCAGGAATGCGAGGCGTTCGAGAGGGTTTGAAGCGCGTGTATGCATTATATATTAGCTACTTGCTATTAAAATTGCTAAAAGGTACGCCTACGCTAATAAAATTGGAAAAGATATATATCTTGTGTTATATTTTGGTTTCCGGCCGTGTGGGCCGATGTATATATATTTGTGTATCCTGCGATATCGCAGAAGCTCCTCCGTACAGGGGAGACTCTGCCAAAATTTTCCGGAAATTTTGGGAGTTAGAAAATTTTTGGGTTTTGGGAAAAGTTAATTAACTTGGAAAGTTATAAGTTAAAAATTTAAGCTTTAGAGATAAGTAAAGCAGATAGGGTTGGGAATTGAGCAAAAAGGATTTTGTGAAGTGTATATATACTTTTAACTAAGCAAATGGGGTAAGTAAATGGGTTTGAGAGTATGTTCTACCTTATGCAAATTTCGGGGACGAAATTTTTATAAGGGGGGAGGAATGTAACATCCCGTATTTTTAGGCTATTCAAATTGAACATTTAATTCATTTTAAATGTTGAGTGTGAATTATAATTTGAATTTAGAGATAGATGACTTTGGTTAAGTTAATAAAATTAGTCAAAATTTCAAATACGGGAAATTAAATTAGAAATTGAATAATAATAATTAAGTATTGGACTGAGAGGATATGGGGATTAGATGTGAATTTGTTATAAAAATGATGTTTAAATGTGTTTTTAAGTTCAATTGGACATAATTGATATTATGGAATTTTTGGAAGAATTTTAAAGTTGATAAATTAATATTTGGGAATTTATATTAATTTAAAATGAATTTAATATTGTTAAAATGCAATTAATTCGATTTAAGTCCGGAATGGGCCAGAATGATTTTTAATGTGTTTATAAATGTTATATGAATTATTGTTAAGTTAATAAAATTTTAAAAGTGGAGTTTTGGAGTGATTCCGATAATTTCGAAAATCGCTTAATTAAATTGACGAGTTAAAATAGCCTTCCGGGGCATAGTCTCGGAATTTGACGAAATCAGTTTCATTGGATCCGTAATAGTTAGTTATTACCGGATTTCAATTTTCGTAGCAATCGGAGTTGTCGTTTGACCCCGGCAGCTCGAAACGCATCGAAATCGTTTTAATCGATTTAATTTGAAATTGAACGTTTAATTCCGTAACCCGTGCATACGATCAAATTAGCTTACGAAACCTATTCCATTGTGTCCAGAACGTTGAAAAACCCCAGGGTGGTCTGTCGGAACGTGAGAATCGGGTGTCGTTTGCAAAAACGTTTTTAACGAGAATTTATATTAATAAAATATTATTTATTTATATTATATAACTTAAAAGTTTGCAAACCCTAGCAGAATTAGGAGCCGCCGGCCTCTTTTATTTCTATGGCCACGAGCTTCCGATCTTCTTCTTCAATTTGCTTCTAATCCATCGCGTAATCGTGAAATCTTCCAACTGCTTAATCGTCGAGCTCGCCGAGCTCTTCTAGATGGACGGTGGTGATGGTGTTTCGATCCACGAAGGGGGAGATTTCGTCGCCGATGGCGTCGCCGTTCGCACTGGAATCGTGCGCAGAAGGAGCAGCCGAGCTCCGAGCTGTTGGGGACGTGGGTGAGCATCGTAGTGGGCTTCGAGATGGCGAGCTCCGATCGAGCTAGATGGCCTTGGAGTTGCAGCAGTTTCGAACCCTACTTCGGTGTGGGTGGGTTCTTCGTTCTGGGTATCACGTTCGTGTAGGTGAAGAAGGAGGCGGGCCGGGTTTTGTTTTCTGGTAATTTTTTTTTTTTTAAAAAAGGGGGAAATTGAAAATAGATTCGAATTTGTTTCCGAAAACTTTGTAAATTCGTAACCATTTCATACGTAATCAGATTCGGACAAATTTTGTATCGCCGGAATCGCAGAAGAACGTACTACGCGATGGAGCAGATCCGGATCTATTCCGGGCAAGTAAGAATTTAAGTTAAATCGGACACCGTCCGGTTTAATTTAAATTTCGAACGCTCGCCGAAACTCAAGGTGAGTTATTCTCACTCACATCTGGATACTAGTAAAGTAGACAGTTAGTATTGATTGGTTGTTTGGATGTTTAGCTGAATATGTTAGTTATTATCAAATTGAATTGATATATATACTGTTGTGCTAATATTTGTGGATGCAGGGAAAACAGGTTGGAGGGATCCAACGGGATTCCTCACAATATAGTAATTATTTGATTATGATACCTGTTTATATATTGAGATTGATAAATTTGGAGTTGAATTGCATTATGATATTGTGGTTTAAACTATAAACCCAGAATATTAATTATAAAAGAAATTGCAGTTTAAATTATGAAGAAATTAAATTGGGTTTCAAAGAAATTGAGAAATTGTTAAATAAGAAATTTAGAGAATATAAATGTTTGAAACCTGATTTGGATGGAAAACTGAAATGAATTTGTATAGAAACATTGTTGGATAAATTTATAAATACAAAGTTAATTATAAATGGATGAATTGAATTTAGAGAAATAAAAGATATGGTTAATAATGAATTTTAAAGGATTAAAATTTGAAATCTATTTAGAATGGAAATTGGAAGTTGTAAAATCTGGAATGATAATTAAAGATAAATGTTATTAGTTGAAGATTTGGGAAATAAATTTATGTTATAAAACCATAAAACTAAAGTAAATAAATGGACAGAAATCGTGAGAAGGATTTCTGTGATGATTTAGTAGAAATGGGATTTTTTTGGGAAAAACCAAGTTCGAGCTTTAAATTGATTTTATAAAAAGAAAGTTTTAAAATCTTAAACTGGTTTTAAAGAATGTTTTGAAAATTATTATTTTAAAGTGATTATTTATAAATTAGCAATAGTAAAATTTTATAAATATCTTAATAATTATGTTTACAAATGGATTTGTTTTAAAAGCTAGTTTTGACCTAAGTATATTGAAATAAGAGTTAATCGTTTTACAACTCTATTTTTAATATATAGTATGACCAAACCTATTTTAAATTAAGTTATATCTTATAAATAGGTTTTGCTTTAAATATTTTGAAATTATATTTTGAGTAAATAATTAGTAGTTAATTTTCCTATTTTAAAGTATATTTTAAATTTAAAATGTTTTTAACTATTTTTAAATCTAAACTGTTTGAACTTGGATATTTCCAATGGAAATCTATGGTAAAAGATTTACCTTGTAAAGGAAGAACTTTGGAAATTGTTTTCAAATGAGCTTTGGAAATTTGAAATATATCTTTTAAAGATATTCGAGGCAAATAAATAATTTGGGAGTTATTTATTGTGTGATGGATGCTATGGATGTTTATGAATATAAATTGATAGTTAAATCACCGACTATCAATATTGGACAAATTTCGTTGATCGTTTCGAAGAGACCGGGATCGAGATTTATTTCTCGAAAACCACTTCGATCCGGTTTGTACGTTTTCGTGCGATAAAACGTTTTCGGAGTCGAAGATGGAGCAGTGAAGTGCAAGGGCTAGTCGCTGCTAATCCTGAGGATATTTCCAAAATGGATGTAGTAGGAATAGTGCCTTCGGTTCCGTTCGAACCCGGGACGGACTTGTATGGACGAATGCTTCGTGACATTGTCAGCGGACGATGGGCATTCTAAGGGATATGTGCTATAAAGGTATCGTTTAGCCTCAAGCCTCATCAACCGGGAATGACTGAAAATCAGGGGATATGCAGCAAGGCTTCGTGGGTAGCCCCCACTGGAGAGTAAGGTCATCCCTGTCTAGAGGTCCCTTTTTATTTCGGCTTAGTGGTGCGGTTGCTGATCCCAACCGCGGGGTGATCTTATTCGGAATTGCCCATAGGTGATTCCGGTCTTGTGTTGCAGGGGATGAAGGGAGTAGTCCTCGGTACTGTGATCTAGACCACGTACTGTGACAGGTGGTACCCCAGTGCCTAGTCATTGTTGGAAATCCATTTTCCCTACGTGCCTTTTACGAGTTTTGTTTGTATTACCCACTTCGGTGGCTAGTAGCTGGAATTTAATAATGTAACAATTTCGGCTATTTTATAAGTATTTGTAAATAGACCCTATTATAATATCAGAGGATTTCTATGAAAAGAGTTTTAGCTATCGTAAGGTAAAAACCCGACATGTTTATTTGTGGCGTGGTCTTACGAGACGCTTTTGTTTTCAAAAGGATTTTTGAAACTTTAATAATCAATTGTGTGCATCATTATCAGCTGGTATTCCAGACTGACTCGGGTGTTATTTCGTTATAATGCTCGGGTCAGACCGAGTATTATTTGTTCAGGATAGGT
The DNA here is from genome assembly GCA_030765085.1 of Allium cepa. Classification (NCBI taxonomy): domain Eukaryota; kingdom Viridiplantae; phylum Streptophyta; class Magnoliopsida; order Asparagales; family Amaryllidaceae; genus Allium; species Allium cepa. Next base: position 258,403,386 of record CM060939.1, read on the forward strand.
TGCTATGGAGCAGGAGAGAAGCTGGAGTCCGAGACGTATTATATGTACCTATATATATCCGCTGCTATGTTGTATGGTATGTCTGTTATGTGTTGATTGATGTATGAGTTACTCTGATGATATGTTGTATATAAACAGATATAGATTTCATTTTGTGTAAAATTCTATAGTTACTATTATATTTTATTCCGCTGCGACTGTGAGATTCTGATATTGTTTAGTTTCTTCTTCTTCTATCTCTTTTTCTTTAACCTCAATGGTTCGTATTTCTGTTCCACTTGAGTCAATTAGGGTAGAATAATGTTGATTCAAGGGGTACGGATTTGCGGGTTGTTACACGTTGGGTCTGTATGGACGAGCGCTACAAGCACTACATTATGGAGCTAGATTGGGATTGATTGGACCTAGTGTGAATTTTGGTTGAAATTAAACGTTTGTTTAATTTTAATCGGAATAAATCGCTAACGACTACAAGCAATGTGAGTACAACTCACTCTTTCTGACTCACTGATATTTTTATATAAGTGAGAAATAATTTATTATATGATGATTGATGATTGTTTGGATGATATACGATATATTGGTTGATATTTGAATATATACCTGCCTAGTGGAGCAGATGACCCTATACGTTCCCGTGTATGAGCGGATGACCCTTTGTACGCGCGTATGCCTTGAAGCGGACATTGTACACATATTCTAATATGTATATTTATTGCAGGTGAGAGGTTGGAGGGATCCAACTATATTCCTCACCCGTATTGATTATTTATAGATATTGTGATATATGCTGTTATCATATTATATATGATATTTTAGATGCCGTGATGTTGTATTTAGTGTTGTTGCAGCATTGGGCCTATTTTTGGAGTTTAAAAATGTTAAAATAACGATTTTGAATTTAAAAGAATTTAAAGTGATTTTGAAAATAAATGTTTTATTGAATTTTTGAATCGTTAAGAATTGATTTATTTTGAATAAATAAATGTGATAATTTTTATGTTATAAAAATTATGATGTTTTGGGAAATATAATTGAAATGTGATTTTTGTGAAATACGGAGTTAATGATTTTGTGAAATGGTTTAAATTAAGATTTTTGACTAATATAAATGGTTTATAAAGAAGATTTATAAAATTGAATTTTTATAAATCAGAATAATTGAATTATAAAGGAGTTTTTATAATTGTTAAAATGATGTTATAAATGGATTTTATAAAAGAATAGAATTTACGATTTATGAAGTTATAAGATGAATGAATTTGTAAATAGAGAATTATAAGTAATTTGCTTACAATTTGGATTTTTGAAACATAAATGGGATAAATGAGTTTGGTTAATAAAGTGATTTTATAAATTGAAGTTTTTTTATATATTATAAATGGAATTTATAAACATTGTTTTATAAATCAAAAAGCATTTGAATTTGTAAAATAAATATAGAAGTTTATTTAAAGGAATTTTATTCACGATTTTTAACAGTGAATTATCCTTTAAATTAAATGTTGTCATAATAAAGAATTTGGTTGGGAGTTATATCAACGATTTTGGACAGAGGATCATCTTTTAATAAATGTGTAGAAGCTTTGAATTTGATAAATGAAGTATATTCACGATTTTGAACAGTGAATAATATTTTAAAATGAATGTTTTGGGAAATGATATTTTAAATGGCATAAAATGATTAAAAGATGTTTTAAAATGTGTTAAGTATCGAAACCATAGATTTCAACATTCATTGTTGAAATAGACATTTTCGAGAAGTAAGGAAATGATGGACTATAACACTGTTGTTATAGCGATTCGAAAATAAAATAGATATACTATATATCTATTTTATTTTCGAATCGCTATACTAGTGATTTTGGGTTGTCGTAACGATGTTTTACGCAACATTCGTTTTGACCCAAATAAAAGATGTTTAAAGAGAACGGTTTCCTTAAAGAATAAAATATATACTTAATCGTGATTTAAGTATATGCAATATTTTCTAAGTGTTGAAAATTAAGTGAATTGTGAATTACTTATTAGTAAATAAGTATTGGGAAATGTTTTCCAAATATAGAAAGTTGAAATGATTTTAAGATTATACCTTTTTAAAGATAATTTGAAGTGGATATTTGGCAAGTGATTTAATTAATAAAAGATTATTAAAAAGGGCCTTGTGATTGTTACGGTGCTGAATATTTGTTTGTTTGCTTTGATAGTTAAATAATCGACTATCAAACATGGCTAAAATTTTAGTTCCTCAAGTTGATGTGGGAACTATTTAGTCGTACACTTAGTACGTAGCCTTCTGTATAGGCTTGATTATCGTTTGTGTAGAGGATGTTGTTTCCTATAGTGCGGAGTATTACTCTAATCTATCGAGCTTCCTTCTTGACCCGAAGGATAGCAAGTTGAAAGTTGAAGACATGATAAGTCTATGAGACTTAGTTGCTGTATGAGGTTGAGAAATGCTTTGCGTTGTAGGTGCAAAGAGACCGGGATCGGTTTATCCGAAAACCACTTCGGACCAACTTATATGCGACGATTGTGCATCTTGCTTATGATGATATTGTTATTCCGGATTTTCATAGTGGGGGGCTGCTTGTTGATCGTTTGGGGTTAAAATCCCAATATACATCCAGTAGTAGTGGTCTCTCCATTATGAAATATCCAATGCGAGGACTATTCGGTATTAATCCTAGGGATTTTCCGACAGGATGTGGTAAGAAAGTGCTTTCGATTTGTCCTGTTATTGGACAAATTGTATGGATGTTTGTCTGACATTGCATTTCTATAGAGTACATACATTGGTTTTTACAAACGTACATCAGTGATGGCGGAGAAGGCAACTTCTTTTAGTTTAACAGCCTCCTTGGGACTTATGAGCTTAAGGGTTGTATTTTTGTGGAAGGCAATTAGTAGTCAACGGAAATGCCCGTGTGGCATTCTAAGTGATATGATTGTGCTTTGTGAAAGGTAGTCGTTACCTCGTCAGGCCTCATCAAGCGGAAATGACCAAAACAGGGTTGGATGCAGCAAGGCTAAGTGGATCATTCCCATTAGGATATGATCATCCTCTTCTAGATATATCTTTGCATGCTATGACGTCGTGTATTTGATTATTGTGGTTTTTATGCATAGAGGGCCCTCGGTAAAGGTCGGTAACGACCGAAGAATGATATATTCGGTACCATCTAGTTATAGAGGTGGACCGGTCTTGTGTTGGTACAGGATCCTTTGTGATGGTCCTCAGTACATTCTTCTAGAGATATACTGTCGAAAGGTAGTCCCTTCACTTGGTCATTTGTATGGAAATCCAAAATCCACTACGAGCTGCGATTTTGTTTGTAAAGGCGTTATGAATAGCCTCGAAATGCTATATGGGTAACCATTTCAAATATGATTAATATTATTTGTATACTAGACACTAGTATAATATAACATGAATTTGATATGAAAGAAATGTTTTAGTTATCGTAAGGTAAAAACATGTCCGTGTTTATTTGTGGACTTGTCTTACGAGATATTTTTGTTTTGATAAAGGAAAAGTTTGGTAATTTAATAAATTCAGTCAAGTGTGTTTCTCACGCTGGTTTACCAGACTGATCCGGGCGTCCTTCCCTTTCAATGCTTGGGTCAAACCGAGTATATTTACAGGTTTAGATTTGATGCTTTTAGAGCTTCAGCAGGCGAGCTGGAGATCTTCATTTCGTATACGCATATCTGTTTTGATTATTGATTATCCGCTGTGCTTAGTTGTTGTTATTATCAACATTTGTGACGAGGTTATTATTACTGTTCAAGCTGATAACTCTAATTGATGTATGTATATATAGTTTCTGGTTTGTAAAGACCATTGATATGATATTATATATTTTCTACTGCGATGTGAGATTCTGTATTGTTTTGTTTGATTCTATCTTCTCTCTTTCTTCTTTTCTCTTCTTCTCTCTTCTTTTCTTTCTCTTGACTTTCTGTCAGATTGTGCTTTTTGGGTCGTATATGTGTGGATTATTTTCGATTCAAAGGGTATGGATTTGAGGGTCGTCACATTTGGTATCAGATCTTAGATTTTGTATATTCCTAAGCTTTGATGTGTACTCAGTATAGATAGAGACAGTAGCAACCTAGATTGAGTTTGAGTGTATTATATAAATGAGCGCGTATTTGTTAGTGAATATAAAATGTTTTATATTATGCTTGCTTATCCCTTGAGCTGTTTGTGAATTCTGATCGGTATGTGGGACGCCATATTATCGATAGGGATTTCCAAACACTTAAACGAGGCAAGTCGAGATAGTATCATTTTAAATTGGGTAAATGAAATAATTTTACCTCGATTATATTTTATATATAAAGGACTAATAATTCTTTAGAATTATTAAAGTGTATATAAATTGATTGTTTGGTTATCAATAAATGTAAATATATATAAGTTATTAAAAGCAGTTTGAGTAATCTAAATAAAAACAACAATTGTAAGAGAATAAATTATATAAGCAAAAGAATCATAAGTATGGAATTCTAATTAATATGATTTACAATTGTGAAATAATCTTATATATAAGAAATGGGACAACCTGAATATATTTATAAATATGAGTTATAAATAAAAATGGATTTAGACTAATTACTTGAAAATGTTGAATTCTGTTAAATTTGAAAGTTGTTTTTCAAAGTTAAAGAGATTATATTGTTATAAATCTAAACAAGATAAATAAATTTGGAGTAGATCTTATATAAGTAAAGTAAAATAGTGAAATTATATAAGTAAAAGATTTGTAAATGTGATTTGTAAATATAAAAAGGATTTTCAAAAGAATATAAAGCACTGAATTCACTGCTGTTGCTGGGAAATAATAAGGGTGATGACTGTAGCATTATCAGTATCATTTTCGAGTTTCTATGTGATGGATTTGCTACAAATAGTAAATTAAAATTGAAGTTTTGTTTTGATAAACAAATTTGATTTAAAATCCAAGTTGTAATCGATAAATATAAGTGAAATAAGTTTTGGACTTATAATATGAAATAATAAAGATTTAGCTTTGGTAAAGTTGAAATAAATTTGAGTTAGCACAACAGATATATGATTTGAAATTTAAATAAAGGAAAGTTAAATAAAGTGAATTGGATTTGAACCAGATTCGATAAGTTATTGAAATGAAAAATTAAACTTAAAAGATAAGTGATCATATAGCATGAATTTGCAAGTTCGAATAAACAAGTTGTATAACTTATAAAATGAGAAAATTTGAGTAAAACTAATTGTTAAAATGGTTAAACAGTTTTGGTTAGGCAAAAAAAAATTGAATTTGAATGGTGATATGATTTTGACTATGACTTTAGAGATGAAATGAAAGACAACTTAAGCAATTTTAAATCAAGTTGATTTTGGTATCGAAGTAAATTAATAAAGTGAAGCGATGATATGAATTTGAGTTATATAATGAAATTCAACTTTATTTGTAAAATGAATTAGCATCAGAAAAATGTTGTTGTTAAGAAGTTGTGAATTAATAATAACATTGAAAGTGTTGTATAAAAATGTGATTATAGTGAATACTAGAATTCAATCTAAATTGAATAATTGAATGAAAGTCAATGTTAAATTAGTTGAAAGTAAATGTCTTAAACCAAATTGAATGTAAGCGAAGTAAATAAATTTGATTATGTCGGTTATGCATTGGTTGTTAGATGGTTATTAATTGATTGTATAGAAAATCCATATGAAGTTGAATTAATAAAACTGAAAGCTATAAATAACTGAATCTAAATTGGAAGTTAAGTGAATTTAAATAGAATTGATTTAATTTGAATTTGAAAGTGAACTAACTTGAATGTGATTAGTGAATGTAAACTAATTGAACTTGAATGAATGAATATTAGTAAAATCCAATGTTGATGAATCAAACGTGATCAAATTGAAAAAAACAATTCAATGAATATTAATGAGAAGTGGAAGTGTATTGATTTGGTTATGGATGTTAGTTGGATGATAGTTGGTTGATGGTTGGATTTGTTGCCTTTTGTTGTATTTGCTATAGTGGCATAAATTTTTGTTGTTTGGTATATGTTGTATATTGATATTGCTTTCACATATACATGTTTCTTATTTGTGTATTGAGTGTTTAGTAGGAGCGGATTGCGCTTGCTTCGCATTTGGAGCTCGCTTTCGTTCTATATTAGCCGTATATGCTCGCTAATAATATATAAGGTACATATCTCGGATTACATATCGTACTTCTACACTTTTTTCCCTGCGGGATGCCTCATCACTGAGATGAGATGTATATTTGTGATATATATATATATTGCTATTTTTTTCGGACTGAACTGCGTAAAGGAGACGCTGACGAATTTTTTTAAAAATTTGAGGCGTTAGAAAACTTTTGGGGAAATTGGAAAACTTTTGGTAACTAAAGTTTAATTTTTGAATTAAAAGTTAAACGATAATAATTGGTTTTGAAAAGATAACTATGAATGTATTTGAAAACTTAGAAATTTTTGTAAGAAGTTCAACGAATGGATTTTGGAAAAGTTAAATGTTTAAATGAATTTGAAATCTAGTTTGAATGAATTATTATGAATAGTTAATGGATTTTGTGACTTTTTCTTACTTTGTAATTTCAAGGACGAAATTCTTTTAAGTAGGGGAGAATGTAACGACCTAGAATTTCAGTCATTTAAAATTCGTATATTTAATTAATTTTAAATATGCAAAAGTAAATTTTATAAGATGAATGAATTATATTTCGAATATAATGATTTAATTGGATAATTAAATTGTTAATTTAATATTTGAAATTGCGTAAATAATTGGAAATTGGATTTAATATGAATAAAAATAATTTATAAAGTTGTGTTAAATTCTATTTGAATTAGAATGATGTTAGAGAACTTTTAAAATCGAACTAAAAGTTGATTTGTAGAAATTGAATATTTTAATATTTATTGATGAGTAAAAATGGCCATTTTTCAAACAGTCTAAGATTTCGACGAAACTAGTTTCATCGGATCTATAATGTTATATTATTGTAAGATTTCAAATTTCGTATCAATCGGATTTACGGTTTGTCCGGGGCAAGCTAAAACGCGTAGGAAATCTGTTTAAGTAAATTTTAAATTTAAATATTCGATTCGAAAATATATCTTTCAAAAACGATCAAATTGGCTCCTGATATATATTCCATTGCGTTCGGAATAGGAGTAAAACATTATAAACGCCAGGCGGCACGCTTCGATCGGAGTTCGAAAATTTTCGGGATGAATAGTGTAGCGTAATTTTCTATATAAGGCCATATTTTTCACCATTTTTCACAAAACCCTAATAGGCTAGGGCTAGCCACCGGCTTTAATTCAATGGCTAGAAAATCGTCTTTTTCTACCCTCGATTTCTTCCTATCCATACATTAATTCAAAAAAGTTTCAACTGCAAAGTCGTAGAGCACGACAAGAACTTTCAATCCAACGGTCGATCTGTGTTATCATCGACGAGGGGAAGAGAAAAAGAGCCGCGTTCGTACGACCTTTGCATGCATTTTTCATGGTCGAGAGACAACCGAGCTTTTCCTCGTTCACGGCGTTGATGGTGTCGGCAAAGGGCTACAAATCGATGGTACTCGATCATTGTCTAGTCGAGTGAAGTGGCCGCGGCATCGAGAAGATTTACGTGAGCTTTGGGTTTCATTTGCGTGCAAAACCTGATGGGGAAGAAGTTGAAAAGCATAGGCCTAGATTCGATTTCGAAAACATACGGCCACGATAAAAAGGTTATTAAAATAAAATAAAAAAGAAAATTGAAATTATTATATTTATAATTCGTATAAACTTTGTAACGCTATAACTTTGTCATACGAGGTCCATTTCGCACGAAACGACTTGCGTTGGGTCCGTATGGAAGAGCATTACATTATGGAGCTAGATTGAGATTGATTGGAGCTGGTGTGAATTTTGGTTGAAATTAAACGCTTGTTTAAATTTAATCGGAATAAATCGCTAACGCGAAAAATACAAGCAATGTGAGTACAACTCACTCTTTATACTCACTAATATTTTTATATAAGTGAGAAATAATTTATTATATGATGATTGATGATTGTTTGGATGATATATGATATATTGGTTGATATTTGGTATGTACCTGCCTAGTGGAGCAGATGACCCTATATATTCCCGTGTATGAGCGGATGACCCTTTGTACGCGCGTCTGCCTTGAAGCGGATATTGTACACATATTCTAGTATGTATATTTGTTGCAGGTGACAGATTGGAGGGATCCAACTAGATTCCTCACCTGTATTGATTACTTATAGATATTGTGATATATGCTGTTATCATATTATATATGATATTTGGATGCCGTGATTGTTGTATTTAGTGTTATTACAGCATTGGACCTATTTTTGGAGTTTAAAAATGTTAAAGTAACGATTTCGAATTTAAAAGAATTTTAAAGTGATTTTGAAAATAAATGTTTTATTGAATTTTTGAATCGTTAAGAATTGATTTATTTTTAATAAATAAATGCGATAATTTTTATGTTATAAAAATTATGATGTTTTAGGAAATATAATTGAATTGTGATTTTTGTGAAATATGAAGGTAATGATTTTGTGAAATGGTTTAAATTGAGATTTTGACTAATATAAATGGTTTATAAAGAAGATTTATAAAATTGAATTTTTATAAATCAGAATAATTGAATTTTTATAAATCAGAATAATTGAATTATACAGGAGTTTTTATAATTGTTAAAATGATGTTATAAATGGATTTTATAAAAGAATAGAATTTACGATTTGTGAAGTTATAAGATGAATGAATTTGTAAATAGAGAACTATAAGTAGTTTACTTCTAATTTGGATTTTTGGAACATAAATGGGATAAATGAGTTTGGTTAATAAAGTGATTTTATAAATTGAAGTTTTTTTATATATTTTAAACGGAATTTATAAACATTGTCTTATAAATCCAAAAGCACTTGAATTTGATAAAATAAATATAGAAGTTTATTTAAAGGAATTTTATTCACGATTTTTGACAGTTAATTATCCTTTAAATTAAATGTTGTAATAATAAAGAATTTGGTTGGGAATTATATCCACGATTTTGGATAGTGGATAATCTTTTAATAATTGTGTAGAAGCATTGAATTTGGTAAATGAAGTATATTCACGATTTTGGACAGTGAATAATATTTTAAAATGAATGTTTTGGGAAGTGATATTTTAAATGGAATTAAATGATTAAAATATGTTTTAAAATGTGTTAAGTATCGAAACCATAGATTTCAACATTCATTGTTGAAATAGACGTTTTCGAGAAGTAAGGAAATGATGGACTATAACACTATTGTTATAGTAAATGATTTCCGAAAGGAAATGTTTTTGTACAGTATTTAGGATTTATATATCTAGTTTATTTTCGAATCCCTATACTAGTGATTTGGGTTGTCGTAACGATGTTTTACGCAACATTCGTTTTGACCCAAATAAAAGATGTTTAAAGAGAACGATTTCCTTAAAGAATAACATATATACTTGATCGTGATTTAAGTGTATGCAATATTTTCTAAGTGTTGAAAATTAAGTGAATTGTGAATTACTTATTAGTAAATAAGTATTGGGAAATGTTTTCCAAACATAGAAAGTTGAAATGATTTTGAGATTATATCTTTTTAAAGATAATTTGAAGTGGATATTTCGCAAGTGATTTAATTAATAAAAGATTATTAAAAAGGGCCTATGATTGTTATGGTGCTGAATATTTGTTTGTTTGCTTTGATAGTTAAATAACCGACTATCAAACTTGGCCAAAATTTTAGTTCCTCAACTTGATATGGGAACTATTTAGTCGTACCCTTAGTACGTATCCTTCTATGTAGGCTTGATTATCGTTTGTGTTGAGAATGTTGTTTCGTATAGTGTGGAGTATTACTCCAATCTATCGAGCTTCCTTCTTGGGCCGAAGGATGGCAAGTTGAAAGTTGGAGACGTGATAAGTCTATGAGATTTAGTTGCTATGTGAGGCTGAGAAACGCTTTTGCGTTGTTGGTGCGAAGAGACCGGGATCAGTTTATCCGAAAACCACTTCGGACCAACGTATATGCGACGATTGTGCAGGTTGCTTGTGATGATATTGTTATTCCGGATTTTCATAGTGGGGGACTGCTTGTTGGTCGTTTGGGGTTAAAATCTCAATATACATCCAGTAGCAGTGGTCTCTTCATTATGAAATATCCAATGCGAGGACTATTCACTACTAATCCTAGGAATTTCCCGACGGAATATGGTAGGAAAGTACCTTCAGTTTGTCCTGTTCCTGGACAACTTGTATTGATGTTTGTCTGACATTGCATTTCTATAGATTACGTACATTGGTTTTTACAAACATACATCAGTGGTGGCGGAGAAGGCAACTTCTCTTAGCTTAACACCATTCTTAAGACTTATGAGCTTAAGGGTTGTATTTTTGTGGAAGGCAGTTAGTAGTCAACGAAAATGGCCGTGTGGTATTCTAAGTGATGTGATTGTTCTTTGTGAAAGGTAATCGTTACCTCATCAGGCCTCATCAACCGAAAATGACCAAAATAGGGTTAGATGCAGCAAGGCTAAGTGGGTCATTCCCATCAGGATATGATCATCCTCTTCCAGATATATCTTTGCATGCTATGACGTCTAGTATCTGATTATTGTGATCTGTATGCTTAGAGGACCCTCGGTAAAGGTCGGTAACGACCGGAGGATGATATATTTGGTACCATCTAATTATAGAGATGGGTCGGTCTTGTGTTGGTACAAGATCCTTTGTGATGGTCATCGGTACATTCTTCTAGAGATGTACTGCTGGAAGGTAGTCCCTTCACCTGGTCATTTGTATGGAAATCCAAAACCCACTACGAGCCGCGATTTTGTTTGTAAAGGCGTAATGAATAGCCTCGAAATGCTATATGGGCAACCATTTCGACTATGATTAATATTATTTTTATACTAGACATTAGTATAATATAACATGAATTTGATACGAAAGAAATGTTTTAGTTATCGTAAGATAAAAACATATCTGTGTTTATTTGTGGACTTGTCTTACGAGATACTTTTGTTTTGATAAAGGAAAAGTTTGGTAATTTAATAAATTCAGTCGAGTGTGTTTCTCACGCTGGTTTACCAGACTGATCCGGGCGTTCTTCCCTTTCAATGCTCTGCTTAGACCGAGTATATTTACAGGTTCAGATTTGATGCTTTGGAGCTTCAGCAGGCGAGCTGGAGATCTCCATTTCGTATACACATATCTGTTTTGATTACTGATTATCCACTGTGCTTAGTTGTTGTTGTTATCAGCATTTGTGAGGACAGGTTATTATAACTGTTCAAGCTGATAACTCTGATTGATGTATGTATATACAGTTTCTATTTTGTAAAGATCATTGATATGATATTATATATTTTCCGCTGCGGTGTGAGATTCTGTATTGTTCTATTTGGTTCTATCTTCTCTCTTTCTTCTCTTCTCTTCTTCTCTCTTCTTTTCTTTCTCTTGACTTTCCGTCAGTTTGTGCTTTTTGGGTCGTACATGTGTGGATTACTGTCGATTCAAAGGGTACGGATTTGTGGGTCGTCACAGCACCAGTGTATGAACACAGATCAGCAGTATATAATTACATATCATGGATCTTAGTAATGTAGAGAATTAAAAATGAGTATGAACAAACTTAAAACAGAAAGAAATAGACGGAGACACAAGATTTTTTGTGGTTTGTCTATCTCTGGCTAACGTCCACTTCAAAAGAATATCTTTTATTGACTTTGCTTGTTGGTCACAGCGAATTACAGCGGTAATTTTCAAGTGCAACAGCGAAGTTTGAGTACAATGGTGAATTCGACAGAGTCTGGAAGTAGTAGGATCGAAAAGTCCCATTTCTATAGGCTTTGGGATGCTATTTATAGGCGTAGGCTGCAAATATCTTGCTCAGATCTCGGAAGACTTCTTCTGGCACGTGCATGGGCCCATGCGATCGATCCCATGTGATTTGCACTCGGTCCCTGATCGATACGAACCAATTTCGTATCGATCAAGATTTGGCCCAATCGAGTCGAAATTGAGCAGGAACATTATTTACATTGTACGCAAGCTCCTTTGAAAATTTCATGGCATTTGGACTTGTAGATTGTGAGATATGATCGATGCAAGTTCAGGCGTATCGATTGTTGTTCTCTTCGCATCGGTGTTGTTCGTATCGATCGGTTCGTATCGATTTTCGGTCACGTGCTTGCATGTTGACGTGGCACTAAATTCTTGGATCAATCCACTTTCGATGCCAATTTGACCGAGTCATTCCAAGGTTTTTGCCTTGTTCGTATCGGTCTTAACCGCTCTATTCGTATTGATCGGGTGGGTCTGTTCGACTCAATCCACCATGGCTTTGTTCGTATCGATCGAAATAGTTCCATTCGTAACGGTTTGGCTTGGTCTTGTTCATACTGGTTGAGGTCGTCCTGTTCGATGGACTTGGTCTTGTTCGTATCGATCAAAATTAGCTCCAGCCGACCGATACGAAGTTAAACCAACAGGATGGATACGAAAAAATGATAGCGCGAGGGGTACGAACAACAGGTAACATGATGGATACGAACAACGGGTAACATGATGGATACGAACAAATGGTAACATGTTGGATACAAACAAATGGACGACACGATGGATACAAACTACCGATGATGTGATGGATACGAATAACATGTTCTCCTGACTTGTATCGGTCATATCTCGTGCATACGAACACTGTTTGACTTGAGATTTAGAGAATTGGCATCCATAGGTTTGCTTGCCATGTCATATTAATTGTAGCTTGATCCGGACTCGGACAAAATTTACCGACATCCATAGTAGACTTGTGTATTAACGAACTCTATGATGAACTATCCTCGGTTCCTAGTCAAGTTCTTGGTGTCACGGCCTTTCCAAAAGGCGGGATAACATTTTCCCCTAAAAACATGTCTTTTGGTAAAAGGCGTGTTTTGAATAGCTTCAAATCCAATGTCATGAGTCCATGTTTATCCATAGCTATAATATCCTCAATCAAGTTTGTGGTTGTTCGAAGCCGAATCAGTATCCATTTAAACTTGTGGAATTCAGTAATCAAATCCTGTGGCCTCTTTGGACTATTGACGGCCACTTCGAACCATTGCTGAGTCCATTCCAAACTTAACGATCGAATAGAAAGATCTTGTCGCGCTCCGATGTTGCTTTCTATCCCTTGCACTCTAGCACCAGCGAGAGCATATAGCAATGTCTTAGTCTTTTAGACCAATCGTAGCCTCTTCGGGCTCTTGCTGGATCCCATCCTGTCACTCTCAGGTGAAGGGAAAACAGCATCGAGTGAGCCGATCCTGTCGCTCTCTGGCAAAGTGGCAGCACCCCCGCACTCCGGTTCAGCGTCACTAAACATTAAGCGATGTCATGTCCTAAATCGTAGGACGATTGTAGCCACTCCGGGCTCTTATCAAACTCCGATCCAATCACTCACCGGTGAATGGGGAATGACGTTAAGTGAGTTGATCATGTCGCTCTCTGGCGAAGAAACTCACTTCTTGCACTCCGGACCCCATCTCTCCGGGTAGGGTCATAAAGCGATCAATTTCAAATTTACTTTCAATATCCTCCTTTAACTCTTCGGTCAAAGGTTTATTTTGTGAAATTCAAGTTCATTTATTAAAATAAAATTCCAAATGTTCAATCGCAAATAAAAGAAAACGTTAAATACTGCCTCTCCAAGCAGAGCGGTCTATTGCCATCTTAGAGCATGCCTGGGGATTTCTCTGGTTCCCTTACATGTGTAAGTGGAATAGGCGTTTTATTTTAAAATCAAATCTAAGAAATTTATGTAATCGACCAAAGTTCAAGTCCTGAACTTGGCCCTTGCCATCATGATCAATTGATGACGAGTCGTGATCCCGATTCAAGATTAATTCTATTGGGTGCAGGCGATAGTTGCTCAGGTCCTACGGCCACTATCCAATCTCTCACATATTGTGGCAATCTACCGCTTCTGACATGCTCTTCCACCTTATCCTTCAGATGGTGGCACTCACCGGTAGTATGCCCTTCCAACTCAGGGAATAGGCAGTACTTTCCGCTTCTACGTTCCCGTTCTGTGGGATCTCTCCTGGGTGGTTTCCAATAGGGGAGTTGCCCCCGAGTCTCCGTGTAAATCCGTTCCAGGTTTGCCGTCAAGTCAGAGTATTGTTTGAATCTAAGTTCTTGGAATTTCTTCCGTTTATCAAGACCATCGTATATGTCATCCTGCTTCCGCTTTCCTTTGTCTGTCCCAGTCTATTCCTTGGAAGTGCCTTTGCCTTACACGGCGTTTATTTCCTGCCTCTCGGCACGTGAATCCTCTAGCCGAATGAATCTTTCAGCTTCATGATAGAATTCACCAAGTTCTTGTGGTGGGTCTCGTGCTAAAAAATCCTTAAATTATGTACCTTCTCCAACTCCTTCCACCGCCGCTATCAAAATCATCGATGGATCCGGACGATCTACTGAAGCCACAATTGCATTGAATCGTAATAGAAAATCTCTTATAGACTCTACGATCCTTCGTTTCATCGACGCTAAGGTCATCACACTCTTGTTACGTCACGTGGACCCTAAAATACCTCATGAAGCATTCCATTAGCTCGCCCCATGTTCTAATTGATCCATTCTCTAGCTGCCTGAACCAAAGCGCGGCTAAATCTGTCAAATATAGAGGGAAACATCGTTCCATCACTTCCTCGGATGCCTCCAGCACTACCATATGCCTGATATATCTGGTAATATGCATGGTCAAGTCTGACTTTCCACCATAAGCTTCCAGCGTGAGTAACTAGAATTTTGGAGGATTCCTTGCATTTCTGATATTCGAAGTAAATGGACGCCAACTAACTTCCTCTAAGCCTCCGCTTTGCAGTCCTCCCCTCATAATTCGTGGCACTAGTCCAGCCATTCGTTCGTCTCCATCTAGGAGTTGTCTCCTTAGCATGTTTCCATCCTGCCCTCATGTCCCGAAGGGTATTTCGGGTAATATTCTTCATGTTGATCATTCCCGTTGGCATTGGCTCTAGCCTACTGAGCTCCATCTATAGGTCTTCCAACATCAGATCCCGAGGGCCTGACCCCAGGTCCTTGTTGATTGCCTTCATGCTCTTCGTTCTGATCTTGGATCTGACCTCCGTTGGTCTCTGTAACTCTAGCTCCTTGTCCTATGTTTGTAGCAATTGTAGCCAGCCCAAGGTTATGTGCTCCGGCTGCTCTCATCTACTCAAAGAAGCTCTGCATCGTTTCTTTTGGCTCTTCAGCGATCATTCGTGCATTGAATCCATCATAGCCTCCATCTTGTCCTTGGTGATGTAGATCGAAGCTTGTCCTACTCCAACTCCAAAAGAGGCCTCTTGACTTCTCCCTTGTTGGCTCCTTTCTGCTCTCTGTCTTCTACTTAATTGCCTTGTCATAACTTTTCAGATCTAAATCCTTAAGCCTTCAAATCCAATATCCAAGCGGTAGAATTCCTAATTCAGAGCTTCTCGGTGAAAGCACCAAAGTGTTTGCACCAAAATTGGTCACAAACCCGAAATATTGAGAAATGCACCAGTGTATGAACACAGATCAACGGTATATAATCACAGATCACAGATCATAGATCTAAGTGATGTAGAGAATAAAAAATGAAGATTAACAACTTAAAATAGAAAGAAATAGAAGGAGACACAAGATTTATAGTGGTTCGGCTATCTTCGGCCTACGTCCACTTCAAAAGATAATCTTTTATTGACTTTGCTTGCCGGTTACAGCGGATTACAACAGTAATTTTCGAGTACAACAGCGAAGTTTAAGTACAATGGCGAATTCGACAGAGTCTGGAAGTAGTAGGATCGAAAAGTCCCCTTTCTGCAGGCTTTGGGATGCTATTTATAGACGTAGGCTGCAAATATCTCGCTCAGATCTTGGGAGACTTCTTCTGGCATGTGTGTGGGCCTACGCGATCAATCCCATGTGATTTGCACTCGGTCTGTGATCGATACGAACCAATTTCGTATCGATCAAGATTTGGCCCAATCGAGTTGAAATTGAGCAGGAACATTCTTTAGGTTGTACGTAAGCTCTTGTGAAAATTTCATAGCATTTGGACTTGTAGATTGTTAGATATGATCGATGCAAGTTTGGGCGTATCGATTGTTATTCCCTTCGCATCGGTGCTATTCGTATCGATCAGTTCGTATCGATTTTTAGTCACGTGCCTGCATGTTGACGTGGCGCTAAATTATTGGATCGATCCACTTTCGATGCCGATTTGACCAGTCATTCCAAGGTTTTCGCCTTGTTCGTATCGGTCTTAACCGCTCTGTTCGTATCGATCGAGGTGGGTCTGTTTGACTCGATTCACCATGGCTTTGTTCGTATCGATCAAAGTAGTTCTGTTCATAATGGTTTGGCTTTGTCTTGTTCATACCGATTGAGGTTGTCCTGTTCATATCGATGGACTTGATCTTGTTCATATCGATCGAAATTAGCTCCAGTCGATCGATACGAAGTTAAACCAACAGGATGGATACGAACAAATGATAGCATGAGGGGTACGAACAATGGGTAACCTAATGGGTATGAACAACAGGTAAAATGATGGATACAAAAAAAGGGTAACATGATGGATACGAATAGATGGACAGCACAATGGATACGAACTACCGATGACGCGATGGATACGAATAACGTGTTCTCCTAACTTGTATCGATCACATCTCGTGCATACGAACTCCGATTGACTTGAGATTTGGAGCATTGGCATCCACAGCTTTGCTTGCCATTTCATATTAATTGTAGCTTGATCCGGACTCGGACAAAATTTATCAACATCCATAGTAGACTTGTGTATTAACAATCTCCAAGACGAACTATCCTCGGTTCCCAGTCAAGTTCTTGGTGTCACGGCCTTGTCAAAAGGCGGGATAACACTTTTGGTTTTTTAATAGATTAAATTCACTTCATAACTTAGAGATTGAGAAACTAGTAGAGCTACTATGAAAGCTTCCTAAAAACAATAGTCCATAAATCAAAAATACTGAAGAAGTATGAATCTCCTTTGTGGGGTTGAGACTCACAAGATTGCATGCTCTTGCTGCAACATTACAATAGTTGTGTGATACAGCAATGGTTCTAATGGAATCTGAACTAGACTATGTCATTAAAATGATGCAATTAGTTCATCAAAAAATTGCAGCTAAGGTTAACTAAATTTAGAGCTATGAAATGAGCCATGCATCAAAGAAATTGAAAGAAGAATCAACTTTCATTCCAACCGTCGGCAAAATTGCCGTTTGGTGTTGGTGATCATATTGATGCCAATTTTCAGCCTTCCCTGTTGACGTTGCTAGTGCCATCAAACCTGCAACAAGTGTTATTGTGTCAATAATTACAATTTAGCCAGTGTCCAAATGCCTTTGTCCTGTTGGTACAAAATACATTACATCCCGTGTTTATGAATTATAAATTTTAATGTTGCCCGGACTATATTGTGGTAGCATATGTATAAACACTCATATTCTTTTCATATGTGCCAACTATTGCCACAATACCAACTAGAATAATGTACCACAACTGTCGTCAATGCTCTTATTTAGATCAAAATATATATTGCCAGACTACCAGGCTTTAATTTTGTTCTGCGACATTTTATGCAGTATAAACAAGTCCTTAAATTTTAAGCCACACCTCTGAATTTTTGATTGGCCTATCATCTTCTATTTTCAGCACTTAAAGAGCAATTTTAGAATCATGAATAAGTGAAGTACTCGCTTACCTCACAATTCAATGAGTGCTCATATGGATCATCTATCCTTATGGAACCTGCATAAATCTATGAAAGATTAAGAGGGTATTTTCTACCCTTCTAATATGTTGAATTCTGAATAAGGCAAACTGATTTATTAGATCCCGACCTTCATCGTTAAAAGAACTTAAACGGTTGTTAATATGTCATTTGCCTAAACCTGTTTCATGGAAGGAAATAAAAAAGATGATGCATCACATTGTAATATATATATTTATATATATATATAAACTGAAACCTTAGACAGCCAGTTTCCTAAAAATAGAATTCAACTACTTAGTTTTCAAAACACATGGATAAATTCAATGCAGATAATGGTGATAATAATCCTAGTAAATAAAAAATCATCGCATAAACTACTAATCTATATGGTAGATTATTTTAGCTTGTATAATATTTCCTCACATGTAATAAACAACATATTTGTCAGAGTTAAATAATGATATCACTATAGTTCTGTTAATTCTTACAACATTATGGTCTGTTTTTGTTTATAATAATATATATATATATATATATATATATATATATATATATATATCTTACTTCAATCTCATATAAAATGTAAAGTTTGGGCTCGATGTTCATAGAGTTTGGTCCAATATTGTACAATAATTGTTGTGTGGGTATAGAGAAAGACTAGAATGGATGTGTTAAGATTTGATGAATATTGTCGACTCAATAAAAGTGTTTGTATGGTATAGGTAAGAGTAATGAACGTAGGCT
The DNA here is from genome assembly GCA_030765085.1 of Allium cepa. NCBI lineage: Eukaryota > Viridiplantae > Streptophyta > Magnoliopsida > Asparagales > Amaryllidaceae > Allium > Allium cepa. The sequence continues at coordinate 258,421,970 of CM060939.1, forward strand.
ACACATGCATGCTCAAAGAGTAGAAAGTGGATGTAACATTATGCGACCTGAGCCAACAATTAAAAGGAAGCGATCAATGAAGATTTAACAACACAAGAATTTGAAGGGTGGAAATTCGAAAAATACCCAAGTATGAAGACTTTTGCTTCCCAATCACAAGAGCATCCACTTCCTTATTCTGCACCATCCAAGATGATGGTATCATGTCCACCATTCTAGTATTTATGGTACTAAAAAAGAGAGAATAAAGTCAATCACATATACATAGTACAAATTAATTATTTAAGATACGGTTAAATTTTTAGTTGAGAGATAGATACGCCCAACTCCCCTTGATGCAAGCAGAGTTACATTTGATATGAACCGTACAACCAATTGAGTCTCGGTATTAAATGCATCAACACCATGGCAGTAAATTCCTTTGTCATCTTGCAAATATCATATGAATAGTGTCATTTCTAGTATAAATTTTTGTATGACTAGTACCAACTTGAGAAAACTAAATTTAAATCAAAGAAAATGCATAATCTTGATTTCAAAGAACCACATACAAAGTAGTGATTTCAAGCTTTCGGCTCTTTTTAAACTCTTCTTAAGTTTTATTATGCAACATCAAGAACAAGTTCAGTTAGTTCGGCTATTTTACTTGTAAAGTGTCGCAAATAACATGTGGTATGTGTAAATAAATTAACTGTAGCACAACCTTGTATAAACACAAGTACCATGAGCATTATAAAACTACAGCAAAGCGACATGGTTAACCCAAATATACCTATCAAACATTTATCTATTTGCTTGATTGTGCTAACGGAAACCTTAGAAGTAAGAAGATTAATTGCAAAACGATGACCAAACATGAATATATTTGGATCATCCCCTACAACCATCAATAATTCTTTGTTAACTTATTTAATCATCTACATTTCGCGGCTTCTTCAGATAATCCCAACAGGTTCATAGAAGATATAACATATGAAAAACACGTCGATCGAAAGAACTAAACAGGTTACCTACATAAGTGAGAGTTTCAGTTGAATTTATACTCTGTGTTTTAATCAACATCTGTAACAGCCTCTATATAAAGAAGAATTATACTGAATGTTCATCACACATGAGACTTTGTAGGTATGCGTTGAAGATTGGTATTTTTCGAAAAAAGTGTTTAATCAATAGTGTTATGGCAAGGACTCTAAATCGCAATACTACGGAATCATATACTAAAATCTGCACTCAAATGTCATTTAATTTTTAGAGTGAACAAAAATAAGAGCATGTACCTACAGATTTAAATTACAAAACCTTATGGCCAAACATTCATTGCATATTATTTATTTATGCCAAAAATAAATTTCATAACTAACAATATTCTATGGGAAAGTCATCTCCATACTAATATAACAATAATACAAAATAAACATATCGGATACCAGAATAGTGGTGGAGAGATTCAAAATAGCAACAACTATGTTTAATACCATGTTGCATTGTCTAAATGTACGAGCTTGCACCCATCTATGGATATAAGTTATCAAATGTTATTCCCTATATTATCTAAATTTAAAATACCACTTACCTTACAAAAATACAAGCTCAAAATCCAACATAGTGACCAAAAATGCTAAAGACAACATATAATATCATATCAAAAATAATAAATTTTTATAGCATCAATGACGTCTTATAATATCTAATTAGAGGCATAATAAAACTGGAGCAACAAGCTTAAAGTCACATAAAATACAATCTTTCATATAGAACACTAAACTTTATTGTAAATGAAACTTGAATTTAGATATTTATTTATGTTAAAGAAGTAACTAAAGCAGATGAATACTTGAAGTTAGGAGTGGGCATTTAACTGGTCTACTCGAACCGAACCGATTTAATCGCTTAACCGGCTTGACTAAACAATACGGTTAACAGACCAAATTTGGTTCAGTTAACAGTTCAGATAACCTAAAGGGATGGTTAACCATTTAATCGATTAATTGTTTACACCGTTTTCTTTTGGTTTTATATAGCATATGCACATCCTTTCTTGTACTTATTTGCAGCCCATGAATAACTTGTCTATGTTAGTGATGCTGATTTTATCTAGTGGCCTTATTTATCTCTAATTATGTTCTCATTTATTTGCTAACAACTCATACTTTATAAAGAAGATGGATTGATTAACTATTTAACTAGTTTATCAACAAGTCTCTATAAGGTAAGTGTTAAATAATTTTATAACACGGCTTTCTTCATTTTTACTATGGTAATAAAAAGTGTTATGCTTATGAATGATAATGCTTGCAGCTGACTAACAACTTCATTTCCAGGTGTTCAAACAAACAGAAACATAAGGATTCGTAATAATTATTAAGTAGTGGTAAAATAAGCTAACGATAAGCATATGTCTTGGTAAATAATTATAAAAGATTAAATGTTAGTAGTGTTACCCTTACAAATAGTTTGATTCATGAAATGTTAGTTACTCAAACTTTGTTTATTATTTCCATGCTTGTCTTTACTTTCTAATAGTTTAATTCATGGAATGTGTGACGACCCGCCTTTTTGAACAGTTCAAGTCGATAATAAACCACACACGTCCAACTCAAACTGTTTAAAATATAGATTATCAATGGGTTTAAACAAAAGAAAAGAAGAAAATAACCACATAATCTCGCAGCAGAATGATAAAAATATAATAATCACATTAATAGCTTCAAGAACTATTTAATAATATATACTCAATTCGATTTACAACATCAATCAGAGTTATACATTTTTTTATAGACAAAATAAAATAGTGCAACAGAATAAATACTAGTAGATATGATATACCAAATCTTCATCTTCCAAAATAATTATTTTCGATAACTGAAAAACTCGGTCTGACCCGAGCTTAATGAAAACAAAACATTCGAGTCGGGACTAAAAATCTTCATGTAAGTCAAATCAAATCAAAAGAAATATAGTTTCAAAATGAACCCTTTTTTTCATTTCCCACAAATCTGAACTCAGATCCAAATGCATAACAAATGAATTGAATTTCCAATGTTTCAATTCAATTCCTTTCAAATTCAATTTCGATTTCAAAAAATCAATTTCAATTTCGATTCCAACGATTTATTTTAGTGGCCCAAATTTCAACGCAAATCTCATTTCAAAACCATTTCAGTTCATATGTAACATCCCGCATTTTCGCACACTTTAAACCGACACACGTGTCAATTCAAAGCATACGCAAGGGCGGATTGTTATGGCGTAAATAAGAAAACAGAGAAGAAATAAAAACAAAATAGAATCTCACAGCGGAAGGATAAAATATAATAATAAATATACAGTTCAAAACAGTTTACAAACACTTGATTTGCTTTATACAATAAATATCAGAGTTACACCTACCAATACAATCAATGCAGCGGAACAGTATGAGTGTGGTGCAATACTATAGATAATAATAATACGACTCCTTCGTCTTCGTCCTTCAAAGCTAAAGTCTTCGATCCAGAAACGCTCGGACTGACCCGAGCGAATTTGAAAAGACAAAAACACTCGAGTCAGAACTAAAAGATCTTATGTGAGTTAAATTAACAGAAATAAATATGAGTACAGTAACTCAAGAGATGTTCGGGATTTACATCTCCTAAGGATCCGTTAAACTATTTACTATGTAGTATATTGCGCTATTATAATAGTGTCTATTTATAAAATAAACTTACTTTTTAATAGCGTTAAGGGGTTACCCATATAGCCCTTAACACAAATAATGCCAATAGTCTATACAGTACCGTAATACCTCCTGATCGGGAAGCTACCAGAGGATACTCCATAGGTACGACACAAATAGAAACTCGTAGTAAAGGCTCGGTATGGTAGGTGACACGGCACAACTAGGCAATGCCAGGGTAGATATACCAATTGCTATCCAGGCTGGTGGAAACGCGTAGCCGCAGTTACCGCCCACCTCGGACTAACTCCCCAAAATCAAAATATAGAAGTGGCCACTGAATCAATCCAAAATCAAAGTATAATATCGAAGAGGAGGGTCCGATCAGAGGAATGACCTCATTGGCCTGAGCATCGCTCCTGTTTTAGCCACCTTATGCCAACTCACGGGAGTCGGGTCCACGTATTTACCTTACAGGAAACGTCGCCACCACCTACTTCATTCTGGAATCTCCACCGCGTACACGGTTAGTCAAAGTGGTTTTCGGTATCGACGGAGAGTATGTCCATATCCGATCTCGGTCTCTTTGCCAACCCATCGTTATTATAACACCGCGGTCATTTAAAAATAGATTATACTTTAAAAATCAAAATAAACATTCCATTTCATAACCATGAATACGATATCATTTCAAAACCCAAAACCATATTTTATCACTTATCCCAAATATAATTCTTTTCCAAAATCATAATGCTTTAACTTCATAACGTCTGAAAATCAAATATTTTCAAATCATAATATTTTGAAAATCATAATTTAAAACCATAACTTCTATAAAAAAACTTGAATGGTTTGGACATTCAACGGTATATGAATTAAATGGTTTAACTTAAATGTTACTTTGTAAAGAAAATAGTTCTCATGGCTTTACAAATACATTTCTTTATTAAAGTCTAAACCAAAATTTATATTATCTCTCCCAAGTTCCAAAACCACTTCAATTTATTTATATATACGTATATCCATTTTGAGTAACAATATTTCAAACTAAAGTTGGATTTTATTCTTTCAACAAATCAATTGTTCTATTAATTAGTCTTGAATATTCATATAAAATCCATAAATAATAAGACTTCAATTTCTAGTAATAAAATATATATATTTTCCCCAATTCAAATTATACTAGAATATTCATTTTAATTTATTTTGGGAAAAATCCAATTATAAATATCATATCTTAAAATTTCCAAACTTAACATTTAAACATATGATATAAATTATTAAACTCCATTTTCTTAATTTTCTTCCATTTTTAATAAAGATTTTTATACACCTTTTAATTTCAAAATTTTCAACTTCATATGTATATATATATATATGGAAGAAAAATATTTATACAATATAAAATTTAAGATTATTATAAACCGTATTCCATCCAAACCATAGAAATCACATTAAAATAGTTATATATAGACCGCGGTGCCTGTATATAATTTTCTATCCTATGGTCAAGTGATACGGATATTTATCATTTCAATCCCCAATTTAAAAAAATATAAAATTTTGCGGTTGTATATCATTTCAAACCACAATCCCGAATGAAAGGAAATATGCATGATAATTTGCAATTTTATGAAATACAATAAAACATCCATCAACATCACCCATCATCCAATCACAATCATCAAGCAATATCAATCAATAACAATTTATATTTGATAATATATAACAGGTAATAACTGGCAATTTTATTCAGATTAAATTTAACACCTATTAATCTAACAGTTTATATTCAGTAATAATCTATATAACTGTTAACTAGCAGTTTATAGGCAAACAAATAAATTCTAACTATCAATTAATACGCAACAAATAAATTAAATTAACAGTTAAATTTAATAAATGCAATTCAACAATTATGAGTGAAATAAACATGCCAAATACTCATAAATAAATTTCTATTCATTTCTAAAATTAATTTAACAAACATAAAAGCTTCTAGTAGTTGTGAGTGGGTTTAAACACTCACCTTTTGAATTTAAATCGAATTTAAATCCGATTTAAACCCAAAAATTCGACGGTCTCAGAATTTGTCCAAACCAGCGTCAATGGATCTGGAATTAAATTACGATCCTAACAAAAGAAATTTCGCGTGAATCGGAGAACGTATGAAAAATATATTCATTTTAAACGATTTGAAAACAAAAATAAAATACCGTGCCACATCCACTCTTCCCTCGTGAAAAACGCGTATGCTTCTTCTTGATTGCTAACTTTGTTCCGTAATTTTTCTTTTATTTCGATTTACTTTAATTTTCCTCCTTATTATATGAACGTATGCATTTTTAAAAGGTTTGAAAAAAAAAAGATTTGAAAAAGAAGAATTGAAAAAGAAAATGATTAAAATAAGAACTGAAAATGGAAGAGAAAATCTAGATTTGAAAAGAAAGAAGGTTTGAAATAGAAGAAAATTTGAAAAAGAAGTATATTTGAAGAGGAAGGAAAAATTAAAATCAGAGATAATAAGGAGATTTGAAGGAAAAAAAAGGGAAAAAAAAAAAGAAGAAGATTATAATGGAGGCTGTGGTTTCATTTGCGTCATATCTTATTTATAAGATTAGAGTTAGGTTTAGGATCAAAGAGATTTGAAAAGAGAGACCGCTATTAACTAGAAATAAATGAAACGACGTTTCAAAAATGAAGTTGGAAAATGAATGGAAAGAAATAAAGTAAATATGAACAAACTTGGTTTTGAAATATAGTAAATATGAACAACCTTTTTAAACGTAGCAGGTATTAAAAAGAGGTAATTATTTATTAGAAAGGGAATGAATGGACTAACTCTATACTGTAAACATACTTTTAGGATTCAAATTTCAAAACAATTGTTTACTTAATAAATTTTGTTAACCCTAAACACACCAAAATTGACTTCATTAACTCAAGTAATATTCGAATTTCTACGCATTTGGGTTTTTGTCTATGCATAATAATTTTTTATAATTACCTTAAAAATGAAAAAATTTGATTTGTTTTTCCCAAAATGATCTCTAATTACCATTAAAACACCCTTTTTGTTTACCATAAAACGCGCGTTTTTTCATTATTAAATCTATTAATTGCAATCACCGTTTTCTTTTCTTTTAATTGAAATATTTGAACTACATTAATTGCAATTACACAAAATTAATTTTAAACAGACAACTAAAATGCATAAAAAAAAATTATACACAAGAGTAATAAATAGATTATTTTCCTATTCTTGTAATTAGTTTGTAAGCTAAACACAGTTCAAATAAACATATATTTCTTTCTTTAAAAATCAATCATTCTATATTTTTATTTAAATTAAATTAAACCTACATTCATAGATGAAACATTCATTTTATTGATGTAAATGTTTTTTTTTTTTTTTGAATCAAAACTTTTCTTATATTTCACAAAACATAAGCTGCTTTTAATTACACCTATTACAATTAGTATTCTCTCTCCTATTAATTTCAGTTGATTAAGTTTCAAAATGGGCTAAATGAATGTAATGATAAGTAGAACAATTACTTCCTATTAACGTAATATTTAGATGTTAAATTTTCATTTATTTTGCAATACTTCAATTAAATTAATAAATATTGCTCTCTTTACTTAAATCTATATTAACAAAACGTTAGCTTTGGATTGGTAGAATTTGATTTACCAAAGTTTACTTACATAATATAAACTATATTAATTTGCCACCTATCAGTTCTTAATTATATTTTTAAGTTCGTTACCTATCCACCTTGATTATAATTCCATCTATAAAGCAAATTTAGTTAGCCTTAACATTACTACACTAGATCTAAAATCAGTTTCAATTAATATAGAATTATATCTTAAATACTTACCATTTATTTATAAATTAGGTTACCTTCCAATAAATTTTATTCCTAAGTATTTGATTGGATTGCCATCTTTACTATGTCTATTATTAATTAGCTTCAAATTCTGCAATTTCACTTCTTAAATCCACCCTTTGCTATATTATAAATAAAATTTACATTGGTTACATTTCACATAAATGTATCATTTATTTACATTTATTACAAACATATTTCCAATTCCAACTAAAAATCTAAATAAATGAATAGGCAACCTACCATAAACATTACCGTTACCTTTTTGTCACATACAAAATCTTTTATTACAAAAATCAATTTTTGCATATATTTTCATACTACAAATTCAATTTACTTATGTTCAAATTGTAGCCAAACCTGACTTTTAAATTATTTTATATAAAATTGGGATTTCATTAAGTTTATTAATTATTACCCTTAATTGGCATTTATCACCTTGTATTCTCATTATCATTTCATAGATATGATTCCCAATTCCTTATTATTGACTTAAATTGGCATTACTAACATTGCATTAAACGTTGTTGCTTAAATCTCTACCAATAGTAATTAATACTCTAAATAAATACGCTTACTCCTTTCGTTATTTATTAATTATCACAAGAAACGTTTAATCATTTCAACAACATTGTAATTTCAAATTACCTACATTGATTGTATACGTTTTCCATTATTATCATTTATTAGAATTCTATTCAACTTTCCATCTTATGCATATAGTTAACCTTTCTATTGATTTTTCCTTCAAAATTTTCAGTTACTTCTTAACTTACAAAAAGGCAATGATTAATTACATTTAATCGCTATAAATTAAATGCATTGGTAACGAACAATAGCTGTCACCATTATACAATTTATAGCATTTGTAATTTATTCTCTACAACAATTATTACCTATCAATATTATTTCGCCCATAAATACAAACTTGCAATTGTTCTTATTATCATATTCCATCTACTGTTAACAATGTTTATTACACTATATTAGTTTAATATTTTCCTCAAATTCCTCATATTCAACTCATATATAGGTAAAATTCTTTACACCACTTAAAATCATTTGAATTAACTTCGAATTACTATAAGTAGGTTTTTAATTTATTTTTCTTCTAAATTTAATTACAACTTATTAATTTAACCAAATTAAATCCATAAAATCTACGGGTCGTTACATCATATAAATTCGAGTCCAATCACAATAAACCGATTTAAATCACTTAAATCAATTTAACTTCAATGTCCGAATTTTATGATTTAGATCTTTAAAATAATCCAATTTCCATAATTCAAAATATACATCAATTATGACATCGAAATTTCAAATTGAATTCTTCACACAAATTCTTTTAACATGCTTGGATTCCAACATTTCCAAGCTCGAATTTTAAAATAATCCAGTTTAAAAGTATCAAAATCATTTAATGGTTGGATTCCAATATTGATCTTCTTACAAACACCTCATCTTATTCTTTAAAGTTATAGAAATTTCATAAACCTTTTTATTACTCTTTAGGAAAATATATTATTAAAAAAGATGTAGAATTTAATTTTTTATAAATAATTTCGAGTTATTTCAGATCCAAATTCCAGTTTACCAAATCTTTAAATTTCGCCAAACGGCCATACAATCACAACAATCACTTTTCTACAACAGCAGCCAACAATATCATCCATCGCAATATCATCAAATATCCAAAACAACCAACTCATCCATATCACAACAATTAACAACTATCAATGCCGGGTATTTAAAGGTGATGAAATTTCAATTATCAATATCAATTTAAATATCAAGTCCAACGTCAATATAATTATCAAATTTACTGCTAATTCCTATTGCTAATTTTCTGGTCAAATTAAACTAACGGATTTAATAATCAATTTTAACTGTCAAATTTAAATGCCGATTTAAATCCAATCAATTCAAATATAATCAATTTAATTCCAGTCAATTAAATCTCAAAACAGCAACCAATAAAACTTTATCACACCTTTAATTGGTTTAATATGCAGTAGAAAATTTAGTGCTTCATGAATAGGTTTAACCACTCATCTTAATTTGAAACTGAAAATTCTTCAGTGTCGAATAAACTTCAATCTAGCTCCAAGTCGTAGATGATGCCTGTACGAACACAACGTAGCAGACGGCATCCAAATCCGACCTCAAACGATAGAGGTATGAATTTATTAACATTTAAATTTATTTAATTTATACGTGGCTTAATTAAATTAGAAATTGAGATTAATTACCCATGCTAAACATGCTTAGCCGCTAAAACATCGACTTCAACCAAGTCGCAAAAACGATTGTCGTCCAACCACAGTGCCGAACGCTCCACCTATGACCGACTCCGCTTTCCACTGATGCGCTCAGCCCTGGAAAACCCATCGCTACCCCATTCGCCGTCCTCAGCTGCCATAGCTCGAGATCAAGCTCGATTATCCTCCGCCGCCCTAGTCGCACCGCTCCACAACCATGCCTGAGCTGCCGTCGCGCCTCCAGGCGCGCCTCCGACTCCCATCTCCACACACGCAAGCATAAAGCCAAAAAAACCTTAACCCCAAACCTAGAGCCTCCGCCATTCGAACATGATTCCACTGTTCGCAACCTGCAGCCCTGTCCCCTGGAGCACCACCTCCCTCCCGTTCTTCGATCACGACTCCGATTATTGTTTATTTTTATTTTTTTTCCCGATCGAGATTGCTTTTTTTCTTTCCGAACAGCCGCTCAATAAAAATAACAGAAAGAAAGAAAGAAAGAGGTATCGGAAAAAATAGGCATCGGTGTACGAATGTGGATAAGGAAAGCATTACTTTATTATTATTATAAGGAAAATATTTAATTCAATTGGCCCATGAAATTTCAAACTCCAAACGAAGCGTGTCTCCTAGCGTTCATAATATTTTACCCTCATTCTGAACACAATGAACTGGTTTCATGGCCTAGTTCGATGGTATTCAGAAGATAGCTTTTCAAAATCAATTAATTATAATTGAATTTCTTAAATTAATTTTTACGCGTTTCAGGCTCCACGGTCAAGTCCGATCGCTACGAAACTTGAAATTCGATAACAATTCACTATGATGAATCCGATAAAATAGATTTTGTCAAAATCCGAGACAATGGCCAAAATGGCTATTTTTACTCGTTAATTAAAACAAGAAATTTCCAAATTTTAATTAATCACTTTAAATTCAATTTTTAAGTTTAACAATCTTCATTGTTGTTTAAATAAAATTTAAATCAACTTCCGACTTGCATATTGTTGTTTAAATAAAATTTAAATCAACTTCCGACATGTATGCACATTAAATCCAGAATTCAATTACTTAAATAATTACAATATTAAATTTAAACAATTTAATTACCCAATGAATCACCATATTTCAATATAAGTTATTTAACTTGTAAAATTTAATTTTAAAACGAGTTCAAATAATAAAAAAAACTACTTTCATTTTACAGTCATTCAAGATTCATTATTCAATTCCAACTATTGATTATAATCCATTCAATATATATATAATTCCATTCCAATACTTATTATTGCCCAAATCATCAAAATTGGTTATTTCAAAATTTATATTCAAGTTCATATTCAAATAAATTACACTAATAATTTATTAAATTTTTATTTCTAACTATTTTATTCGATAATAATATAAAATTTGATAATTTAAAATAGTTATAAATACGATTCGTTACATTCTCCCCCACTAAAAAAATTTCTTCCTTGGAAAGAGAATAGTATAGAAATTAACACTTGATATATCTTATTTTAAAAAAATCAACTTATAAACTTTAAAATCTTATTATAAAACACTTACTATACTTCTACTACGTCACTCTGATCGGTTTACAAAAATATAAAAGCGCGATATGTAATTCGAAATGCGTACATTATTATTATTAATACGAGCGAGTTCGCTCGTATTAAGCAAGCAAAAGCATATAAAAACCCGCGTATACATCCAAACGGTCTTCGCATGTACCAATCTCAACTCAATTTAAGATATTAGTCATATATAAAGATATAGAAAGCAAGTATGAGCTTCATATAATATGAATTCCGAATCCAAATCATATACATTAGCACTAATACACGACAAAACAATCATATGCAGCCATAAAAATAAAATCCATAATTTACAGCCAAAGAAACCATCCAGAATTATTGATGTTCATCCAATTAATCCAATTAGCTCATAACTATGTCAATTTTACATTATCCAATGTCAATATTTAATTTGTACACTTCATTTCTTATTAACATCCAGTTTTTTTATTAACATTTAATTGGTTTACTTACATTCAATTTATTCAATTCAATTTGTTAATTTTCAATTGTTCAGCTTTATGTTTAACAAAATTCATATAAATTTATTTCTGAGTGATTTTATAAAATTATTTCATTTAACCTTATTTAAATTAATTTTTATTTCACTATACTTAATATATTCTTTTTAATAACAATCTCAGTTATAAACCATTTCATAATACCATTTAAATTTATTATAAACATTTTATAAAATGCAACTAATGTTTATTATTATTTTCTTCATAACCTAAGTTCAGTATTAATTCTTTGATTCACTTCATTTGTTTATTTCATTCATTCATATCATTAACTAAAGTAAATTTTATTTTATAACCCAAATTCATATTAATGAATTTTCTTTTTATCACAAGCAATTAATTCAACTTTTCTTAAGTTAACTTCCATTTTTTTACCTCATAAATTTATTTCATTCACATTTAATTTTATTTTACTGTCTTTAACACATAAGAACCCAATTACCATTTATAATTAAAGGTAAAAGTACATGCAACCAAACAACATAGCAATCCTAAGCAAGAAACAATCATAACTAGCAGTCATAGCATACAATCATTATAATAAAATCCATACGATATATATATGTCATTCATACGTATAACAATTTCGATATCTTATTTGATACTATTGGTAACCCGACTATTCTAGTGCGGACTGTAATCTGACTTCTTGACTAGAAACTTCCATCCTCGTAACAAAGTAATAAACTATGATAGAGAACTTCAGATTCGTATCAAAAATCTGTATCACTGTTAGTCATCGAGAATCGAGCAAACCATCTTAAATCGGACAGATGTGAATTACCTTAAAATTGTGTGTTCAAATTTGAATCAAAACTGTAAATACGAATAGCATGGTCTATATATAAATTACGTATTTATTTCATTGGTTTTTTAATTACACCAGTAGATGATTCAAGTGGTTTCTATATTCAATTCTTAAATGTCCAAAATTTCTTGTTAAAAATACTTTTATAAAGAAATACCTTTATACCGAAATAGTTTTATATTGAAACTACTTTTGATAACTCGATGTTTCAAAAAGTTTATCCTCGTTCTTACAGAATCTAGTAATACATTGATCAGACATAAGACTAGAAATCTCTAAGTACTTCGTAGACCCGTTCCAATACCAAGTGAAAAATCTTAAAACAGATATGAAAAGTACCACTCAAAACTTGATGTCAAATGATGATATTACGATAGCAGTGGCCCACTGCTGATCCATTGTTTACGCAATGGACACAAAACCTTCCAGAAGATCCTTCTACCTTTCAGATTCTAGAAAAATATCGTAGTCATTTCATAAACAAGGGACCATCAACCCCAGCTGTAGTGGTACGCTGTTGATTCAATGATTTACGCAATGAATGCACTTTCTTCCCTAAAGATCCATAAACAACATATCCGAGGATTGAAAGCGCCTCCATTGGGTAAATTAAAGAACCATCTACCTTGAAAATTTTCGAGGAACTCATGAGTTTAAGTCCAAACAACCATATCGGTTCGAATACATTTTTGAATTCACCTAAGCATATTAGGATTTTTTTTCGATCGAACCCATTCCTGGATTCCTCAAGTCCATCTAGGTTTGAAGCATATGATACTATACTTCTTCACGGAGGGTACTTCTCCATACCTTTTACTTCAAAATATATCGTACCATATATAGTACTCTTTCTAAATCATAACTTCAAATATCACACTTATATAAATTCCATTATATACAAGATTTCATTTTCAAATCGAGTACTTTACAAAATCACTAGTCTCGAATATATCATATCATTCTTATATAAATTCCGTTATACATAAGATTATCGCTTTTCAGATCCAATGCCTTTCAAAATCAATAGTTTTCGAAATAACTACATACTTATACCAACCATTTTCGTAAAGAATCAAAAACTTCCAAATCAGATATTTATAAAGTCAAAGTTCTTCGAAATCAATCCATTTTCACATTCAATTCAATTTGAAATTCATATATGATCTCAACAATCGTTTTTTTAATCACATATCATTCAAATTCAAAAAAATTCAAATTTCAAATCAATAGTATTTCACAACTTTAGTTTATCATTTATATAAATCAAGATTTTCTTTTCAAAACTCAAATATTTTTCACAATCATTTTAAGCATAAATAACTTTATGAAACTTTTACTAAGTTTATAAATATTTCTTAAACTTCTTTCATTTAAAACATCTCAAAACTAATTCCATACTTGTATAATTCAAAATAATCTTATACACCATTCTTAACCAAATATGTAACATTTAAAACTTGTTTAGATTCTATTATTATTATTTTCAACTAAAGAGTTATAAAACTATACCTTTATGTTTTTGAAAATACTAAGCTTTAAATTTAAATATCAATTTGGAAGTGCTTACTATTCAAAATAGTTAGAAAAATCAAATTCCAACCTTTATCTGGAAATCATCAATCAATCATCTCAACAGGATGCACATGAAAGTCGCTATGCTCTGATACCAAATGAAAGTCGCTATGCTCTGATACCAAACGAAAGTCGCTATGCTCCGATACCAAAGGAAAGTAGTTATGCTCTGATACCAAATGAAAGTGCTGGTGCGGATCGTGCTATAAGGAATTATAATATACTAGTGCGAAAATAAAACAAAGTTACTGTAGCAGAGTAAATAAGAAAAAATAAAACAAGCACACCAGGAATTTTTATACTGGTTCGAACTTTCTGTTCTACGTCCAGTCCCAGACTCCTTCTGGAATTTCACTAACAACAATCCTCACCTAACCTGGAGGAACAGGTTTACAACAACCCTTGAATAGCCGAACAAGGGACCTGAGCAGCAGAACAGGATTTCGCCTCAAGAGCCGAAGAGGACTTCACTTGTCTGAACGACAGAACAGGACTTCAACTTATACAGAAAGTATATGACACAGTGTGTTCTCAATAACACGAATTTGTCTCTTGACAGTACAATCTTCCTATAATCTTCTCCATTTGATATATATGTGTGTATGTGAAGAATATGAAAGTAAATGAATGATTATGTAGAAATTTGAATGCTCAAAAATGTTAGAATCAGTGTAGTATAGAAATAGAAAGCTTTCGATCAATTCGGTGTGTTAAACAAATGATTCTAATATGTTTATATAGAGTATAAAGAGTTGTAATCATTCGTGAAAAGTTATCATGAAAGAGTATGGATGTATCTCTTAGTAAAAGGTTGAAACTCTTCATGAAAATGAAATGTCTTTTCAAAAATATAGCAGTTAAAGAAGTTCAACCGTCTGAAAATAAATTTCAGACTTCTGCGTGCAAACCAGAAAAGAAATAGGCTATTTTTGCCCAGATTCAGACGACTGAAATGGTCAATTCAGACGTCTGAATTTGACTTGTAACTAAAAATTACCATAGCTCAAATGGTTAGAGCACTTGCCTTTTGAACTAGTGACCCGGGTTCGAGTCCCGCTCCATGTAATTTTTGAAAACTTGATTTTTCATTTAAAATATGAATGTATATGTGTATATACCATTTGGAGAAAATTTTAGCATTTGTAAACTTTAGACACGACACTCTATGACTAATAATACTTTGTTTGTCACATTTGTCTTGTCTCTATCGTATATATCTCTTTTTGTATCTTCATATACATTCTTTTATTCTTTTGTACTGTGTATCTTCATTATGAATGTATTTGATTATCTCTTTTTGATGCTCATTTACCTGCAAATTAGCTTAGAGATTCTTTGACATAATTGTATAGTTGTTGTCATTAAAATCCAATAATTGAGGTTCTAACATTCTCCCCCCTTTTTGATGATGACAACTATACAATTTTTAAAAAATATTCATTCTATATAAAAAATAATATTAATATGTTTAAAGCTCCCCCTAAGTATAACATCTTCCCCTAAGTATAATATCTTCCTCTATTAATATGCATATGAATTTCTCCCCCTTTGTCATTATCAAAAAGAATGAGGGAATATATAAAATTATATAAAATATCTTGTGTATAATGAGATAAACTCATTATTAATTATGAAGGAAAAATAAAATAAATTTTACCATATTTACTGAAGTCCATATTTTGTTGCAAGCACGTAATTCTATTAAACGTATGGAACATTCTTTAAAATTCCAAAATCTGTCCTTTTCCTTTTGTTTCTCCGAGTACCTGCAATAAATAATAATCATTTTCGGTACCCACTTACTATGTTTGGGTCCGGGGGGGTTAGGTCTTTGGAAACCATACCCATTTGGGTGTGGTTGAACCTTTATAAATATAATTTTCATTACAAATCACATTCTTATAATAGTTACTAATATAAAGTTGTTTATCATGATCAATCATATTAGATGGAATCCATATCTTAATACTATTAGTCATTAGCTTAGTACTTGAAAAATAATTTTTATCATTTCTAAACAAAGTACTATTATGACTATAACTGGTTTTAAAACTATCTTGATTACTAGTACTAGCACTAAAGTTAGTATACACGAATGCATATCTAGTACTATTTTTACTTTTAGCTTGTTTATAGCCAAAACCGCTTTTATCATTGTGAGCTTTTGAATTCTTAACATAATCTAATCCCTTCTTATTTGAAGCAGGTTGAGAATTTTCAATAATCCTGGATAAATTTTCTCTCCCTTTATTAAAATTGAAAATATTTTTAGTAATGTCATCAAGCTTAGTTTTGAGACTAGTGTTATCTAACTCAACAATTTTAATTTTTGTTTTTAACTACTGATTTTCAGAAGCTAAAGCATTATTCTTTTCTTTTTGAGCTTCTATTTCTTGACTTAATAGAGCGAGTTGAGAATTGTCTGAATCTTGAATTTTCTCAAGTTCTTCTTCTAATATTCTCTTCTCGTCTTTAAGCATATCTCTTTCGAATTCTGCTTTCTTCTGATTTTCCAGAGCTTCCTTATATTTTCTTTTGAGACTTTTTAAAGTGTCTAGAAGTTCTGAATTTATTTCTATCATATCATCAAAAAGTTAGATCATTAACCACATTATATTTTTCCATAAAGCATTTGTTTGTTTGCTTGTTTGATTCTTCTTTATTGCTCTTCCTCTTTCTATTGCCTTGACTAGATCTCTTTATAGCCATTTATTCTAGGATGTTGTTACGATCTCCAGAATACCAGGCTCTGATACCAAATGAAAGTCGCTATGCTCTGATACCAAATAAAAGTCGCTATGCTCTGATACCAAACGAAAGTCGCTATGCTCTGATACCAAATGAAAGTAGCTATGCTCTGATACCAAATGAAAGTGCTGGTGCGGATCGTGCTATAAGGAATTATAATATACTAGTGCGGAAATAAAACAAAATTACTGTAGCAGAGTAAATAAGAAAAAATAAAACAAGCACACCAGGAATTTTTATACTGGTTCGAACTTCCCGTTTTACGTCCAGTCCCAGACTCCTTCTGGAATTTCACTAACAACAATCCTCACTTAACCCAGAGGAACAGGTTTACAACAACCATTGAACAGCCGAACAAGGGACCTGAGCAGCAGAACAGGATTTTGCCTCAACAGCCGAAGAGGACTTCACTTGCCTGAACGACAGAACAGGACTTCAACTTATACATAAAGTATATGACACAGGGTGTTCTCAATAACACGAATTTGTCTCTTGACAGTACAATCTTCCTATAATCTTCTCCTTTTGATATATATGTATGTATGTGAAGAATATGGAAGTAAATGAATGATTATGTAGAAATTTGAATGCTCAAAAATGTTAGAATCAGTGTAGTATAAAAATAGAAAGCTTTTGATCAATTCGGTGTGTTAAACAAATGATTCTAATATGTTTATATAGAGTATAAAGAGTTGTAATCATTCGTGAAAAGTTATCATGAAAGAGTATGGATGTATCTCTTAGTAAAAGGTTGCAACTCTTCATGAAAATGAAATGTCTTTTCAAAAATATAGCAGTTAAAGAAGTTCAGCCGTCTAAAAATAAATTTCAGACTTCTGAAATTTGAAACGTGCAAATCAGAAAAGAAATAGGCTATTTTTGCCCAGATTCAGACGTCTGAAATGGTCAATTCAGACGTCTGAACTTGACCTATAACTAAAAATTACCATAGCTCAAATGGTTAGAGCACTTGCCTTCTGAACTTGTGACCCGGGTTTGAGTCCCACTCCATGTAATTTTTGAAAACTTGATTTTTCATTTAAAATATGAATGTATATGTATGTATACCATTTGGAGAAGATTTTAACATTTGTAAACTTTAGACACGACACTCTATGACTAATAATACTTTGTTTGTCACATTTGTCTTGTCTCTATCGTATATATCTCTTCTTGTATCTCCATATACATTCTTTTATTCTTTTGTACTGTGTATCTTCATTATGAATGTATTTGATTATCTCTTTTTGATGCTCATGTACCTGCAAATTAGCTTAGAGATTCTTTGACATAATTGTATAGTTGTTGTCATTAAAATCCAATAATTGAGGTTCTAACAGCACAATCAATCAATCCTAATGCATATGATACATGTGTTCATAATGTAATTCAACCCAAAGTTCAGGAACTGAACACCGAGTTTTGTTTCAAATCGTTTGAAATAAATATATACATATTTCATTCGAATATCAAATCATACTTCAGAGGTTTGAATCAAATCAGTTTCATTAAACAATCAGGTAGCAGCTACTAAAGTAGTCATCACTAAAACTATCTATCAGCGATAGAAGTGAGTTCCGGACTTCCATTTTTTTAAATCTTTTGAAAATCCCCCTTTAAAATCACATTGAAATCATTTATAACAATTTTTATTCGAAAAATAATTTCAATTATGCTATTATATATTTCCAAAATCTTATAACCCAATTTCAAAACTCCCAGAATTCAACTCTCAATTTCTAGTTTGAATAACATTTTTTTTATTTACTAACCATATCAAAATAAACGATATTTCATATATCACTCTCAAATGGCATTCATTAACTTTTTTACGATACAGATGACATTCGGATATATATTTACTTAAAAAATCATGTTTCGCAAACTCGTAAAATATTTTTTCAAAAACAAAATATTCGACCACAGTCAAATGCTTAAATCAACAGCCAATAGTCGATGCTCATAAATTGGCCGAGCACGACTCATTAATCAATAAGTGATAATATGCACATCCATATTAATCAAAAAATCAATCAACAAAGAAATAACATCCAATCATTATCTACAGTCACAAATGATTTTATCAGTTTATAGAATTCATTCTTTTGTATTCTATATATAATCTAAGTAAAAATCATTTCATTTATTAATTTCAAAATATTTTCATATCACTAACAAATACGCTCTCTCATATACGTATATAAACTCAATGAGCTTATTCACAGGTTTAGGCATACGCTAAACCAAGCTCTGATACCAACTGTGACGACCTACCTTTTTGAACAGTTCAAGTCGACAATAAACCCACATGTCCAACTCAAATCGTTTAAAAGATAGATTATCAATGAGTTTAAATAAAAGAAAAGAAGAAAACAACCACACGATCTTGAGCGGAACGATAAAATATAATAATCACACAAACAGCTTCATGAACTATTTAATAATACATACTCAATTTAATTTACAACATCAATCAGAGTTATACAATACTATCAGAGTTATACATTATTTTTATATATTTTATAAATAGATTATAATTTGGAATTTGAATGTGAAATTCAAATAAATATATGTTGAGATTAAAGATTTGGAAAATAAATAAATTATGATTGGAATAAAATTTATACTTATTAAAAGATATTTGTTTACTCATTTATAAATACAAATTGAAAAAAATCAAACTACAAACCTGAAAGCAGAAGTCTGAAAATCAAAGCCAAAACCAGAGGAAAGAAATTTAAAATAAAATCAAATTCAAGGATCAAACATTAGTTTTCTCAAATCATCTCAAACTGGAATCAAGCTAAGCAGAGATTCAACTCATATACATCATGCAAGATCAGTTCAAATTCAAAGTCTTATATCAAAGCTCAAGTTTGAAATAGGATTTCCAGGTTTTCAGAGCTCCTCTGTTCTTCACATGACTGGTGAGCAAACTAACTTCTAAAACCTTTAAATTTGTTTGAATCTTGGTTTGCATGAGATAAGTGTTTGATGCAAGTTATGAATTATGTTTGTATGAATGTTAAATGTGCTGGTATATTTGTATATATGCATATATTGGTGACTGTGTAGAGGCATATACCTCTGTTATACATTACAGGGTTTGAAACCTGTTAGAAAATTCAAATCATCACATCCACTTGAATTTAGAATTCAATCTTTAAATGAAAAGTGATTACAATGATGTAATGCAAATTTTAAAAATGGGTTCAAGTTGAAATATTTGGTAACTAAAAAAATAAAATAAAAATAAAAATAAATATGAAATAACAGTAAAAACCTTTTCAAAACAGAAAAATCAAATGTCTTAAATTCTTGTTTTGATTCTATAATTAGATGCGCATGTGAAAAATATGATTTTTGACATGACAAAATGAAATAGTGCAGCAGAATAAATACTAGTAGATATTATATACCAAATCTTCGTCTTCGTCCTCCAGAATAACGTCTTTGATAACTAAAAAACTCGATCTGACCCGAGCGTAAATCAAATCAAAAGAAATATAGCTTCAAAATGACCCGTTTCGTTTCATTTCCAACAAATCTGAACTCAGATCCAAATTACAAACAAATGAATTGAATTTCCAATGTTTCAATTCAATTCCTTTCAAATTCAATTTAATTCAATTTCGATTTCAAATAAATCAACTTTGATTTCGATTCCAATGGTTTAATTTAGTGGCTCGAGTTTCGATTCAAATCTCATTTCAAAACCATTTCAGTTCATATAAATTCGAGTATAATCACAATACACTGATTTAAATCACTTAAATCAATTAAACTTCAATGTCCGAATTTTAAGGTTTAAATCTTTGAAATAATCCAATTTCCATAATTCAAAATATATATCAATTATGACTTGGAAATTTCAAATTGAATTCTTCACACAAATTCTTTTAACAAACCTGGATTCCAACATTTCCAAGCTCGAATTTTAAAATAATCCAATTCAAAAGTATCAAAATCATTTAATGTTTGGATTCCAATATTGATCTTATTATAAACACCTCATCTTACTCTTTAAAATTATAGAAATTTTGTAAACCTTTTTATTACTCTTTAGGAAAATATATTATTAAAAAGGTAGAATTTAAATTTTATAAACAATTTCAAGTTATTTCAAATCAAATTTCGCCAAACGGCTGTACAATCGCAACAATCACTTTCTGCAATAGCAGTCAACAATATCATCCACCACAATATCATCAAACATCCAAAGCAACCAATTCATCCATATCACAACAATCAACAACTATCAATGCCGGGTATTTAAAGGTAATGAAATTTCAATTATCAACATCAATTTAAATATCAAGTCCAATGTCAATTTAATTATCAGATTTACTATTAATTCCTATTGTCAATTCTCCGGTCAAAGTTAACTAACAAATTTAATTATCAATTTTTAACTATCAAATTAAATGCTGATTTAAATCCAATCAATTAAAATTTAATCAATTCAATTCCAGTCAATTAAATCTCAAAGCAGCAATAGATAAGCTTTTATCATGCCGTTAATTGATTTAACATGCAGTAGAAAATTTAATGCTTCGTGAATAGGTTTAATCACTCACCTTAATTTGAAACCGAAAATTTTTCAGTGTCAAATAAACTTCAATCCAGCTCCAAGTTGTAGATGATGCCGGTACGAACCCAACGCGACATACGGCATCCAAATCCGACCTCAAACGAGAAAGATATGAATTTATTAACATAAATTTATTTAATTTAGACATGGCTTAATTAAATTAAAAATTAAGATTAATTACCCATGCTAAACATGCTTAGCTGCTAAAGCATCGACTTCAACCAGGTCGCAAAAACGATCGCCGCCCAACCACAGTGTCGTCGCTCCAACTATGACCGACTCCGCTTTCCGCTGATGCTCAGCCCTGATGAACTCATCGCCACCGCATTCACCGCCCTCAATTGCCATAGCTTGAGATCGAGCTCAATTATCCACCGCCGCCCTAGTCGCACCGCTCCACAACCATGCCTGAGTTGCCGCCGCCGGGCCACCAACCACCGCACCTCCAGGCGCGCCTCCGCTTCACACTTCTACACACGCAAGCATAAAGACACAAAATCCTAGCCTCAAACATAGCGCCTCGGCAATTCGAACGTGATTCCACCGTTCATGACATACAGCCCAGTCCCCTGCCGTGTCGCCTCCCTCGCGTTCTTCGATCACAACTCCAATCGTTATTTATTTTTATTTTATTTTTGATCGAGATTTTTTTTTTTTTTCTTTTCAAACAGCCGCTCAATAAAAATAAGAGAAAGAAAGAAAGCGGTATGGGAAAAAATAGGCATGGGTGTACGAATTTGGATAAGGAAAGCAATATGTATTATATTATTATAATAAGAAAAATATTTAACATGATTGGCCCGCGAAATTCCGAACTCCAAACGAAGCATGTTACCTGACGTTTGTAATGTTTTACCCCCATTCCGAACACAATGAAACTAGTTTCAAGGCCTAATTCGATCATATTCAGAAAATAGCTTTTCAAAATCAATTAATTTTAATCGAATTTCTTAAATTAATTTTTACGCGTTTTAGGCTCGCACGGCCAAACGACAAGTCTGATCGCTACGAAACTTGAAATCCTATAATAATTCACTATTACGGATCCAATGAAACTTGTTTCATCAAAATCCAAGACAGTGGCCAAAATGCCTATTTTTCCTCATTAATTAAAACAAGAAATTTCCAATTTTAATTTAATTGCTTTAAATTCAATTTTTAAGTTTAACAATCTTCATTTTTGTTTAAATATAAATCAACTTTCGACATCATTTTCATGCACATTAAATCCATAATTCAATTATTAAAATAATTACAATATTAAATATAAACAATTTAATTACCCAATGACTATATTTCAATATAAGTTATTTAACTTATAAAATTTAATTTTAAAACGAATTCAAATAATAAAACAACTACTTTCATTTCACACTCATTCAAGATTCATTATTCAATTCCAACTATTGATTATAACCCATTCAACATATATAATTCTATTCCAATACTGATTATTGCCCAAATCATCAAAATTGGCTATTTCAAAATTTGTATTCAAGTTCATATTCAAATAAATTACACTAATAATTCATTAAATTTTTATTCCTAACCATTTTTATTCAATAATTATATTATATTTAATAATTTAAAATAGCTACAAATATGGGTCGTTACAAAATGTTAATTGTTCAAACTTAGTTTATTGTTTCCATGCTTGCTTTAAAGAAACAATTATGTCATTAGTCATTAATATCATGCTGACATTTGTATTTAGCTTAGTCAACCAGCTGCATCATGTATTCATATTTGGAAACACAATCTTTCCTCTAGTCATGTTATAATGTATGCTGACAAGGACAACATGCATGCACCACACTTCAAATCTATTGTCAGATCGTGTATGGTTCAAGACTTCAAGTTGATAATGCTTGAGTACATGTCATTGCGTCCCAGCTATGTAAATACTTTTCACGTGATCTAGTTTTCTAACAAACCAATAACATATAATTTCACGTAAAGATCCTAACTAGATATCAAAATACAACGTAAATACTTATACATCAGAACAAAACATTTTGTTCAAATAAAAATAAAGTAATAACTCATTCCTATTCAGTGAAATATCCATCCAGACTGAGCAAATATTGATACCTAATATTGATAATTTGTTATACATTTAATAATCCTTTAATCATATTATAAGTATTATGTTAAAATTTCAGTTAATTGTTGGTTAACTGCGGTTAACTATTTTAACTAGGAACAGAATTAGTGGTTGAGCAATGCTTTATGTGGCTTGTTTGTTATAAATATATTTTAGATGAATTAAGCTTTCATTTAAGTATTTAAATCCAATCAATGTTCCAGTTCGGTGCAAGCATTTGTGTTTCTTCTGGATTATCCAATTTAGATGGAGCAAGAGGTTCCCCTGTTACAACTAAAAAGATAACTTATCTACAAATATACAAGCTTTCACAAATAAAAATCGCATCTCTTGACAGTTAAAACCTATATTAAATCTAATCTAAATTCTTGTATATTATATTCCATTCCAATCAGCTTTAACTTTATAATTAACTTTATAACCTATGTTAAATTCTTGACCGCCAGACAACTCTATAATTAACTTAATTTTTAAGAAAATGAAACAGTAGTTAATGAACAAGCAGATGACTTGAATCTTTTAGATGATTTCCTGCCTACAGGTATGAATGATGTGTCAAACTATGTCAGTCAATAAAGGTTACTAGAAAAGTACAGAAAATTCAAAAGCAAAGTGTAGCACACAAACTCCTTCTAAAAGTGCATTGACGATTAATTTAAGAAGTAAATGACGGTCATCATGGAATGTTAGAGGTATGAACATTGTTAAAAGAATTCAAGACATTTCCATACTTTTAACAAAATATAAACCTACAATATTACTACGTTCATCATGGCTTTTCAGTCTGCAATATCAACCAAAGATATAAACTGAGTTGCAATTTCACTGCGTTACAATTTTACAAACTGAGTTGCATTTCAGTTTGCAAAACTGAGCTGCATTTCAGTTTGCAAAACTGAGCTGCATTTCAATCTGCAAAATTGAGTTGCAATTTGCAACTCAGTTTCAAACTGCATCGCAAACTGCGACTCAGTTTAGCAAACTAAGTGCATTTTAGTTTACCAAACTATGTTGTCAGTCTTGCAACTTAGTTATTTTTGCAGCTAAGTTCAGTCTTGCAACTCACAGTTTTGCAACTCGCAGTTTTGCCAATTACTTCCTTGAGTACAAAGAAAGAACCAGTACTACATAACTATTTTCTTACTAACTGCAAATTGAAACAGCATTAAGCATTTGTCCTCAAATTAGGATCAGTATAGAGCAAATCATGATGTGTGTATGTAAGCTTATGAAAATGATAAACCATCAACAACAAATAAGGTTTAAACCTAGAATTGAAAATAAAATGTTAAAACATAATTTTAAACTTACCAATCAAGTTTCAAATTGATAGCTTTTTTTGGGCACGTGTGTGTTATATAAGTGACTCTTGACATGATACAGAGAGCAAGTACATGGCATGTAGCTCTTGACAACGAATAAGTCACGACATTGCAATATAGATGGACAATGGATACTAATTACTGAACTCTGTAAAACAAACACATTTTCTCATCCTAATAAGCTAATATCTACAAAACACCCACTTCATATATGCTTTATATATGAACATTAAACTTATATGCATAAGTTGTCTAGTCATGAGTGGGCTCCCTACCCTTACCTTCTTATAATGTAAAAATGATTAGTGTCAAATTTTAGAACAGGAAAGGATGGTATTGAATAATTCTACAACATAAACAATAACCAAACATTTATACCTCTTTGCCATGGATGGAAATCAGAGCATTAGCTGTGCGCGTCTAAAAAGTGCATTCATTATGACCAAGTGAATAAATTAGAAGCTGGATCAAAACAAATGAATCTGGGTATTTTGAGTAAGCTTCTTTAACTAAGTAAAACAAATATGCAATATTGTATGGAAGAAAGGCAAGTAATAATTGAAGATAGAAGCGCAGATGTCTCCATATGGAGTAAATGAAAAGCTAGTATAATGTTTATAGCAATGATACATTTATATTTAGTAGAAATTAATAATCAATTCATGGTCTAGCAATAAACAAACAAATTCTGGTAAATCTTGTCAAATGCTAAATATAGCATAGTTATACAGAGAATGCGCGAAGTCACATAAAGTGATTAACAATTGTTTTCTGCTTAATGGAGAATGCAAAATAAATATTGAAATTAATATAAGCATTCTCAACCAAAAAAGGAAAAACCGTAACCAAGTATTTCGTATTAGAGCTCATTGAATACATTAAAGAATTAAATGCATTCAAAACTCAATTCTCAAATTTGAATTAGATCGCTTTAATATTCATTTTTTATAATTCATTACAAACATACATGGTTAAGCATAATGAATTAGCCAAGCAATAATACCGCATGTGTCACAGAGCATGTATGGCTTACCTTGTTCATTTGATTCACGCTGTACTCATACACACAAAAATTGGGGATAATTTGAAATTTGATAACATAATGAATTGTAATATATCCACTAATTAATTTGAATAAATATTAGTGTTGAAATATATATTAAAAAAAAGGTTGGAGACTTGAGAGAAGAAACTTGTTCTCACAAATAATGTTTTAATATTATTTTTCCTTTGCTAGATTGCTTGATTACAAATGAGGGGAGAGCTCCTCTATTTATAGTTCCTAATAGATCATTCTAAAATTACTTTTGCTTGATTACAAAGAAAACATAATTCTAGAAATACTTTTACTTGGTTACAAAGAAAATATAATTCTAGAAACACTTTTACTTGATTACAAATAAAACATAATTCTAGAATTTTCACCCCCCTTTAAACATAACACAAGAATTCTCTAGAAACCAATAAATTAAGTTTATATTCCAACACCCCCTTTTAAACTTGATTTGCCCCCCTTTGAGCTAAACTTTTACGCCTACCAAGTTTCTTCTTTAACTCCTTAAAAATCTCCAACTTCAAAGGCTTCGTTAAAATATCGGCAATTTGATCTTGCATCTTGCAATGCTTGACAATTACTTCTCCTTTCCCAACCAAGTCTCGATGAAATGATACTTGATTCTTATATGCTTACTCCTCCCATGAAAAACTGGATTTTCGGTGAGTGCAATAGAAGAATTGCTATCACAATATATAAATGGACTTTCTTTTGGAGTATGCTTAAGTTCTTCTAGCACTCATTTAATCCATAAAGTATGACAACTAGCTAACGATAGTGAAATATATTCTGCCTCGGCGGTTGAGAGAGCCACAACTTGTTGTTTCTTCGACATCCACGTGATTGCACTTGATCCAAAGTAGAAAACATTTTCCGAAGTACTTTTGCTATCATCAACACTTCCGGCCGAATCACTATCACAATATCCAAGCACCTTAGGATCATTTATCTTTTGATAATAAATTCCATCCCTAAGTGTTCCACGCACATATCTCAAAATTCTTTTTTGGGCATCCCAATGTGTCTTCTTTGGTTGCTTCATGAACCTACTAATCAAGCTCACACCATATGTAATGTCCGGCCAAGTGGCTGTCAAATGCATCAAACTCCCAACAAGACTTCTAAACAATGTTGGATCAACATATTTAGAGTTGTCATCCTTAGTTTCAAGCCAACTTCAACTGGAGTGCTAATTGGCTTTGTCTCTTCCATTCTAAACTTCTTTATCAAATCTTTTGCATATTTTTCTTGAGAGATAAATATACCATCATTATCTTGCTTTACTTCAATACCAAGAAAGTAATGAAGTAGACCCAAGTCGGTCATCTCAAATTCTTGCATCATACTTCTCTTAAATTCTTTAATATTATCAAGACTAATTCCCGTAAAAATCAAATCATCCACATATAGACCAATGATGAAAATGTTACATTTGTTCTCCTTGATGTAAAGAGTATGCTCAAATGGACACCTCTTGAATCTCATCTTCACAAAACAGTCATCTATGCGACTATACCATGCACGAGGGCTTGCTTAAGGCCATACAATGCCTTCTTCAATCGATAGAATTTATGCTCTTCATCCTTTTTATCACATAGCCGGAAGGTTGATCAATGTACATCTCTTCTTCTAGTACTTCATTCAAGAAAGCGGATTTAACATCCATTTGATAAACTTGCCACTTATTTTGAGCGGCCAATGAAATTATCAAACGTATTGTTTCAAGATGTGACACGAGAGCAAAAACTTCTCTGTAATCAACACCATACTTTTGTTTGTAGTCTTTCACAACTAATCGTGCCTTATGTTTTTCAACTTCACATTGTGCATTCAACTTTGTCTTGTAAACTCATTTGACTCCAATGGGTTTCTTTCCTTCAGGTACTTCAACCAACTCGCATGTTTGGTTCCTTTCAATTGCATCAATTTCTTGATCCATGGCTTGTCTCCATTTGTCTTCCTTAGCGGTTTCTTCAAAATCAACTAGATCCGCAGTTGCATATAAAGCAAAATCAACAAATTCATCTTCTAAAATTCTTCTTGTTTCTCCATAAATCTCCGCAAGAGGTCTTGTCTTTCTAGGTGTTGATTCTGAACTTGAAGATGATGAGCTTGGAGGAGAATTAGATGGTGGAGTAGGTGGAGTCGATCCTTCTTCTTCAATTGGCTCAAATGCATCATTATCAAGCAAGATACTTGTACTCTTTTTCTCATTTTTCCATTCCCATGTTTCTTCCTCATTGAAAATTACATCACGACTAATAATAGTCTTCTTTGTGATGGGATTATATAATTTATATGCCTTGGATCTTTCACTATAGCCAATAAAGATGCACTTTTCAGATTTGTCATCAAGTTTTTCTCTCTTTTCATCCGGCACATAAGAGTAACAAATGCTTCCAAAAATTCGAAAGTGGGAGACACATGGCTTGTGACCGCTCCATGCTTCTTGTGGAGTCTTTCCTTGAACACTTTTAATTGCCGCACGGTTGAGAACATAGCATGCACATGCTACAGCTTCGGCCCAAAATATTTTAGGCAATCCTTTTGTCTTCAACATACTTCGAACAAGTTCCATGATGATACGGTTCTTTCTTTCGGCCACCCCATTTTGTTGAGGGGTTGAGCGGACCGTTAGTTGATGATGAATGCCGTGATACTTTAATAAATTTCCGAATTCTTCTACCATATATTCTCCACCACGATCGGATCGGAGTGTCTTTATAGAAAAACCACTTTGCTTCTCCACAAGTGCTTTAAAATTCTTGAATACTTCAAATACTTGAGATTTTTCTTTAAGAAAGTAAATCCACATCTTGCGACTATAGTCATCAATAAAAGTGAGAAAATACCGATTACCTCCAAGAGAGTTTGTGCGCATAGGTCCACATAAACCCGAATGCACTAGCTCCAAAGGATTCTTTGCTCACCATGTCTTTTCTTTTGGAAATGGATCTCGATGGTGCTTGCCAAAAACATAAGTTTCACATACTTGATCTTATTTGCTAATATTTGTAATGTCTCTCACCATATGATCTTTGCAAATCTTGGATAGAGTGCTAAAACTCAAGTGATTATAACGAAAATGCCAAAGTCATGACTTGTCATTAACAATATTAGCAAAACATGGAAATGCTTCATTTTTAATTTTCTTCACTTTTGCAATAAGAACACCAGTTTTGTCTTTGATCTCACATAAATCATTTTTGAAATTCACATTATGTCTCTTCTTTAAAAGTTGTCCAACACTCAAAAGATTGTATTTAAGATCGGGAACATAATAAACATTAGAAATATAATTTATACATTGCTTTGTCCGTATCGGAATATCGCCACTGCCTTTGACAATGAGCATTTTGTTATCATCTGTCTTGACTTCTCGTTGGACACTTTCATCAAAATTCACAAAGCAACTTTTATTTCCGGTCATGTGGTTACTACAACCACTATCAATATACCATATATCATCGAAAGAAGCTTCTTGAGCATTACAAGCAAGAAGCATACTTTCATCTTATGTCTCCAAATTCTCATGTAGAAAATTAGAATTATCTTTTTCATCATTAATTCTTTTAAACAATCCTTTTTCATATGCTCATATTTATAACAATAATGACATTGAATATTATAAGAGTTACCTCTTTCTCTTCCACTGTATCCTCCACGACCTCTTCATCTTCCTCCTTGAGATGGGTTTGAATTTTCACTTTGAATTTGGCCTCTTTCTTGTCCTCTACCACGGGCTGATCTTCCACCTCTTCCTCTAAATCCACCACGGTTGGTGTCTCGAATTTGAAAAACTTGCTCGGAAGGAGAGGAATCAAATTGTTTGATGCGAAGGTCATGAGATTGTAGTGAGCCCAACAATTCTTCAAGAGAGAGTATTCAAATCTTTTGATTCTTCAATAGCATCAATAACATGCTCAAATTTCATTGTCATACTTCGAAGAATTTTTTCAATAATTCTTTTATCCGAAATTTCTTCACCATTGATTCGAAGTTGATTAGCAATAGAAATAGTTCTATTATAAAATTCCTCCACCGATTCACTTTCTTACATTTTGAGTAAATCAAACTCACCTCTTAGAGCTTGAAGTCTTACCATCTTTATCTTTTCTTCACATTTGTACGTCTTGTTGAGGATGTCTCATGCCTCCTTTGATGTTGATGTCGAAGAGTTCGTTTCAAAAATTGCTTCATCCACCGCTTGATAGATAAAATAAAGAGTCTTCTTGTCCTTCTTTCGAATCTCTTTCAAATTATTCAATTGTTGTGTTGAAAGTGTTGCTTGATTCTCCGGTTCTTCGTATCTATTTTCAACAATCTCCTAAAGATCTTGAGAGCCATACAAGACCTTCATTTGAATGCTCCATTGATTGTAATTCTTTCCCGTCAAACGAGGAAGTTGAGGTTGTAACATATTGTTGGAAGTCATTCCTAAACCTCGCTCTGATACCACTTTGTTGAAATATATATTTAGAAAAAAAAGGTTGGAGACTTGAGAGAAGAAACTTGTTCTCACAAATAATGCTTTAATATTATTATTTTTCTTTGCTAGATTGCTTGATTACAAATGAGGGGAGAGCTCCTCTATTTATAGTCCCTAATAGATCATTCTAGAATTACTTTTGCTTGATTACAAAGAAAACATAATTTTAGAAATACTTTTAATTGGTTACAAAGAAAACATAATTCTAGAAACATTTTTACTTGATTACAAAGAAAACATAATTCTAGAACTCTCACCCCCTTTTAAACATAATACAAGAATTCTCTAGAAACCAATAAAACAAGTTTATATTCCAACAATTAGCTCGTATTAATTGGAACTATTTATAATTACTTAGCATTCATTGTAATAATTAACTGATTAATAAGCAAACATAATTAATTCAAATTTTAAAATTGAATTTTGTAATTGTAATTAATTCCCTAATGCATTTTACATGAATTATGAAAATGGTTTTATATACAATATGTCATATTTACATGCATAGTGCTAGAATGTTATGAGTAATTCGTCATATGAATTCAATACAAACAAGAAAAAGAAAAAATAGAGAAGACAAAATAAGTATCAAAAGATTCGACCGGTGGTTAAGAAATATTGCAAGTGGTATTTCATGTTCTCATCATAAAAGATGCATCAACATTCTTTTGAGCAAAATGGTTCCTATTTATAGTCAGAAAAGCTACAAAGTACCGTTAAATGATTGAATATAGTAACGGCATTAAATGAAATTCAACAGACCAGTCAATACATAAGTTTCACTTTTAAAGAGCACAACGGTCTTCATATGTCAAATTGAAAAAGAAGATAGTACGTAGAAAAAGACAATAAAAAGCAAGGATGAAATTTAGGGACATTGTTCATTGACTAAATTGAGATTGAATTTGAGTGACTTACTTAAGCTGCTAATCTAGGTCGCATGATATGCGAACTTCACTTTATCGGCTGATAACTTTGATCAAACCAAATCATGATACCTTCATTTGCCCTCCATTATTTATTAAGATATCTCCGGTACCTTGCAAAAGTTATATAAGTAGAAAAGTATAGTTTAAAGCCCTAAGAGCGTATGTGAATACCCATTGTGAAGCATTTTTAACACATCAATAACCACTTAACTCATTTTGCTGTTCTATAGGAAAATTTAGTAAAAAATTCGACTAATGAGAATATAGTAATACAGGCTAATTTTTTTTAACTATTATGATGAATTTTCAACTGAAAACATATGTTACTGTGTACCATATCAACTCATTTAGACTGTTTAGTACTTGAGCAAGTTTTAAGAAACTCGTTATGAGGTATGTTGCAAAACATCGGGTCTTACACTCTCTTAGGATGCACATCCAAGTCATATTTTTGATCATCATGCCTATTTTGGCTGAAAATAATTTACAAATACACTATTATTAGGATTCTGTTATGCCTTTGCCATGATGTCAGTAATCCACACTTGCATATGCGAACATAAAGAAATAGTTATTTTATTTTATTTGTTAGTTTTTATATTTTTTTTATCAAAGACTCAACTCAATGGTAGTTACTACAAGGAGAATCGTTGTTTTCAATAAAGTGGTTGATGCATACAAGAATAATCTAGTCCATTTATTCAGTCTAGTTTAAACAAGTCAACATTGGTGTTCATTTTTGAGTTCCAATAAATTATCTCCTTGTTTGAGAATACCATCATTCTCTAACTACAATCAGACATTATGAGGAAAAGTGAAAAATATGAAATGAAGTTGAAAGCAAAGTGAATTAAAGTGAAAAATATGGATACTAAAGCAATACTGTTACTAATACTTAATGGGAACTTATGGACCTTAACATTTTACAGTAGCTACATAATTAAACAATAGTAAACCAACAATATATTATATCCGGGTAGAAAATGATTTGGCTTAGCCTATTGACTGAATTAAAATCTCAACAAAAATTGATTGTCTATGAACTTCTCCTTTGATTCTCTTTAATATCACAACAAAAGTTAACAAATATGGAACAGTTAGACAATCCATCTAACTCATGGTCCATGGGAAGAAAAAGGAAATTAATCAATATAACACACAGAATGATAGTAACAAATTTATAGTTCCATAATATTATCGATCACCGTAGAAATATGGGATGATAAAGATAAAACAAATGAAACCTGTGCAACTGGCTGCTGAGCTATAACCACCTGATTCTGTTAGTTTTGATTAGATTGAATAAAACTAGAACAACAGAATTAAAACCTACTAAGATAAATCCCAAGCACAGCGGAATTAAATGCAGAATAACTAAAAGAAGTTATACAGGTTTGATTCCTAAAACAAGTTTGTAACACATTCTAGAAATAGGTCAAATTTGTGCAGCTTTAAGAATAGTGTTGCTCTACATTGTACATGGTAAAGGAGGGAAACATAGCAACATAACAAGAGAAACTAATTTATTTGTAAATGAAAGCTTATATCCAGTCTAACTCCCTCTTCTTGCTAGCATGAAAATGCTAAAGGAATCAAAGGCACAACCAATTGTTAATAATTTTTTATTCATCAAATTGCTACGAAATTTATATGAATTGGAAAACCATATAATTGATTAATTTTTTCAAACCTAAAACTTGTGGTGAATTGATATTAGCTTATGGTAAGACTCATGTATTCATGTAGTGATGGAGATAGTTCTACATATACATTTCTCTACTTTTGTAGTTTATTCAATGTGATTATAGAAATATTTGATTACAGAAATTGAGAAACTATGAACCTATGTGCTAAGATAGGATAAGTTTACTTTAAGTTATTTTACTCTGTTGAAATCTCTACACCTTAGATGCTAGTAAATGGCAAGCTTTTCTGTCAGTTTACATCATCAACTGCATGTTAAATATACATGAAAACATCTTCTAAAAGTAACTGGATAAATATACTATGAACAAGGACACAAAATAACATGACATTAAATGTCTCAGTCATGTAAAATACAAAATCAGGAAACAAAATTAAAATGCAGTTTGAATTTCAATGCAGAATTAGTATCAAATTTGTTAATCGCATGAATTGTAACTTCCATAAATTTATGCGCACATACAAATCATAAATGACCTGAAACTATTATTTCAAAATATACCAATACTAGACATCAGAGAAAATATCACTGTATGATGAAAAAATAGTTAAATTATTATCGAATGAGAATTCTTCTTCCTCAAACCTTTACTGGACATCAAGATCATAATAGAATTTACATTGTCTAGTAATAGCTAACACACTAAAGGAACCACTCAACGCTCCATAAAAAACAAAAATTGAAAAGTATACCTGAAAGTGTCAATTTCGGTATCCAAGCAGGCGCTTCAATGAAGTAGAGGAATCACGCTTCAGCGAAGTTATCGAGCTTCTGCAAAATTGAGGTATCGCGCTGCAGCAAAGTTGAGGAAACACGCTTCAACGAAGTTGAGGAATCGAGCTTCAACATGTTGGACAAGAGATGAAAGGTCACAAAGTTTAGGATTTTCAACTGAATAGGGATTCATGACGGTGAAGTTTGTAACTTAGCAGGTCGTGTAATTTTGGAATCTGAAAGCGAAGGTGAAAAGAGGGATTCTTGCGGAATAGGAAAATGAAGGAGAAAAGCAACCAACCATCACGTCAAGTTTTCATGGTATCCCACGTGCTATTAATAGAATTTTATGGTAGTTTATGCAATCCAAGAGAAAGTCCATAAACACGTTATTACCCATCCCATAGAAACTAATAACTTAATAGTGAACATAAAAACTATAACTAAAACAAATAGCCCGAATGAAACGGAATGAGTAATTCTGAATTGATTTACTTTTTTGCATATCATCATAATATTTTAAATTGTTATGTTTTAACTATTATGGATGCAGGAGCACAGTATATGGTTTTATAAAGTTTCAATAAGGTACTAGTGAGGGAAAAACTCATTCCACTAAACGGCGTGGTCTTACTAGATATCTAAATAGTTTGTGATGGTAGATTATTATTTATACCAGACTTAATGTCTGACTCTGAGGTTTATTTTTTCCCCTAAAACTTTTGAGTGCTCAATTAATTTTGACTAGTTTGAGAATCGAGCTTTTCAAGTATTCGTTAGATGAATAAGCTTCCAGAGACGTGCAGGAGGCATGATAGCTACTTAGAGTTCTTTTCTATTTTAATTCCACTGTGTTTTTTCGTAAAAATAAAAGTTGTTAATTGCCTAGTCATATACTCTGATCATTTAGGGGGACATCTTCATATGTCGCTCTTGACGTATGTTGTAATAAATATTTTTCTTTGAACGTGGTTCTCGTATTGAGATTATGTAATGATTTGAAATGAAATGTGAAAGTTGTTTTATGATTTTATTTTTTTTCATATTCATGTGTTTCTGTTATATTAATGTGTTAGCACCAGAATTGGTCACTAACACCCTTAAGAGATATTGTGTAGAGAGATTAATGAAGAAAGTAAATTTAAATAGAGAATAATATGCTAAATTAAACGCAGGCAACAAGAACACCAGATTTATAGTGGTTCGACGTAACTGTCTACGTCCACTTTGAGGTTAATCTTTATTGCTTTTCTCAATAATCGATTATAGATATAATCCGTATACCAACTACTTGATTACAATTGTTAAGCAAAGAAGATAAGTCTTGAATGCGGCAGAGTCTACCCGATGTTTTCGAAAAAAATGTCAATTTCACTATGCATCTGCCTCTCTATTTATAGACGAAGATGGGTTGGACTTCCCTGGTAGGCCTAGTAGCAAGATACATCGGCCCAATATGAATGACTTCTGTGTGCCGAGCCATATCTCTAAACCGAACAAGGCAGTATGTTGAGTGAATCGTGTAGGCCGAACTAGATCTGATGCCGAGCGAGGGGAGAATGTCGAACGAGGTGGAATGCCGGACGAGACTTGAATGCCAAATGAGGCTGAACGCCGATCGAGGCTAATGCCGAGCGACCCAGTTGTGCCAAACGAGGCTGAATGCCGGTCGAGGCTTGAATGTCGAACGAGGCTGAATGCCGAGCGACCCAGTTGTGCCGAACGAGGCTGAATGCCGGTCGAGGCTTGAATGCCAATCGAGGCTGAATGCCGATCGAGGCTGAATGCCGAGCGACCGAGTTATTCCCAACGATGTTGAATGCCGGTCGAGGCTTGAACGCCGATCGAGGCAAAATGCCGAGCGAGGTCACGTGCCGAGCGACTCTGCTATGCCGAACGGTACTGGATGCCGAACGGTGCACTAATGCCGAACGACCACTAGTTACTTGATCAAACCTTCAGGTAACATAATGTATCTAACATTACCGTATTTGGTTGCTGGGGATTAATAACTAAGGATGACTACAACATCCGTAGCCATTAGTTTTGGGTCTCTAAATGGGAGATGTTACACACACTAACGACAGAGAAACTCCGTGAATAGGATTCGGTTCATGACAGAAACACATGAATAAGGAGTAAATATTGCACATATGTTCCCATGTGGTAGGGAGCAAGGTAGAACTTTAACTATGTGCAATGAAATTCGGCCAAGCGAAACTCGACCTGAATCATTAGGGACATGCTATTGCCCAAAGATAGGCAACATCAGGAAGGTATAAAAACATAGGAGTCGATGGAATAGTTCAACCCCAGCTTGTAGGAATCACTATCACCCCAAAGTAGGTAACGTCAAGAAGGATGTTTGGAATTGAACAATCCACGTGCTACTTTCTGGAGATTGAAACAAGTGCACGATTGAACTCCTGCGACTATGCTAGCGGCTAAGCGGGACACACTTGGTCAGGAAATAGCAAGATTAATCATGGAGAATATAATGTAGGTATCGTTGGACTTTCCTGGTCCAGGATTAGGATTGGAAAAACACACTTAGATCGGGGCAATGGGATAATTTTCCCCACAACATTTAGCTACTGTTAGTTCCTAGAGAAAGGCGTATTGAATGAAGATAGGTTCTGCCAGTAGGATTTAGTTCATAGCAAAGATCATATAAAAAGAGGATGAATACTCCAACTGCTACTCCAAGACAATCAAGGATGGCATGGAACTAGGATTCATCATGACTAATAGTTGGTCGAAAGGAACATGACCTATTTAAATCGAAAACAAAGAGTACGGACTATATGACCAAAAGGAAGACCGACATGCCAACAAGCTTTGGGAGATCCATACATACTCTCCTCTTTGTCTAGGATCTGTAAAGCCATGTACTCATTTAGAGGAAGAGGTAGATTTAGCAGTAGCTTTGTAAGAGCAATTATAACTTATAATCCAGCTGCGATCAATCGTCCAGGAATAACTGGAACAGAAGTTGAAGCCTGAGCTGTGGAGGAACCAGCTTCAGGAGGAGTAGACGTACCATCACTGGATTTCAAGCAAGGTGATCGATAAGCCATTATCAAAAAGGAAACTAAACGTTCAACACGATCAGGAACGCGAGGAGTGCAGCAATAGAAAAAGCATAGTGATGGAATCATCTGTTAGGAACTGAGTTGATAATGTTTTGATGACAACAACCTTATATAGTTATTATACTTTACTTTATAAAATATATACTAACATTTCCATATATATATATATATAGGAAGTATATGCAGGTATCATCGAAGACTGATCAGTATAAAGACTCAAGCATCAAGATGAAGATTAAAGATTCAAGATTCAAGACTCTAGAGAATCAAGATTTCAAGATCTCAAGATAAGTGTCTGGTATTTTGTTAAAACTTCATAATAGCACTCTCATCTTTCTTCCAATTTTCTTTTGGGATGGAACCCAATTTCTATCGAAACCAGTGGCTTACAAACCCACGACAAGTAGCTTACAAACCTACGACAAGTGGCTTACAAACCCACGAAAATCAAAATCATTTAAACTACTTTGTACAAGTTCTCGAGTCCTATGGAGGAGCTCTGTAGGAAGGTTCTTGCAATTTCAGTTTGAATAGATTTTTCAAAATGTTTTTTTAAATCTGTTTTCAAAATGTTTTAGCTTTCAAAATCATGTTTTCAAAAATGTTTTCAAACTTTGTTTTAGCCTTGAAATATTCCTCTATTCTGATTTTAAAAACTTCTATTTTTAAAACATCAAAACTTATTCTGATTTTAAATATTACTTATATAATTGACGGTCTATATCAATTATATATATATATTTAAAATAATGTTTTATATTCATTCTCTATCTCAAAATATTGTTTAAACACTTTACTTTACTTCAAAGAAGTTTCAACTTGTTTTAAATTCAATTGTCTTTACAAAACAACATCTCTATAATTTTGAACTAAGGGATGTCGACATAAGGGGATACCCCATGTCGACATGGTGACAGTTGGATTCAAAATTCAATTTTCAAAAGAAGTGTCCATTCGTTCGAAAACCTTTCGCCAATGGTTATGTGATGTGCATATAAATATGCATATTTTTACCACCATATTTATTCTATTTAAATTAAATAAATGATCATATTGGGTATTTTTACTTGTTTAAACCAAATTCAAATTGTTTTCAAATTGTCACATATTCATCTTCATATAGAGGCAAAATGGTCATTTTTGTGCATATATCAAATTAAGAAAATTTAATGGGAAATTTCTATATTATTTTGTAGGAATTTAAACTCAATTACAAGTGGTTTCATGAAGGAATATGTATGTACAAAGAAGATACAAAGAATGAAGATGGAAATAATTCAAAGTGAAGAACATGGAGGACCCCACCTACCCACTACCTTAATGTACAAATTAAAGGCTAATGCACATGCTAAAAGACATTTAAAGCTTCATGTACATTTAAGTGGGGGATTATTAAAGCTAATGATAACTTGGCCACCACACTTCCTCCAAGGGCATTTTGGGTACTCCCCAAAAATATGCATTAGGGTTTCTAACTTGTATAAATACCCCTTATGTTTCACGTAGCCATCTTCCTCTTAGTTAGTTAGTTTTAGTTTAGAAAATAAATCAAAGCTCTCTTTCTTTCCATGACTACTTAGCCATTTTATTTCATGTAATTTTCTTTTCTTTTATGCAATGTTAATTCTCTTTTATTTACATGCTTCTTCTCTTCTTATGTAATAGTGTAGATTTACCTTTATGCAATTAGATTAGTTGTCTTTTCCATTAGCTTTAATTTTCCTTTCTTTTTGCTTTCATGTTGCTTTCTACATTTGTTGATTTGATAACAAATATGAGAGCTTAATCCCTACATTTTAGGGGTAATGAAGCTCTCTAGTATGTAGATGTAACATTTTGATGTTTATACTCTCTTTTGTGATTTAATGGAAACACTTGAAGTGGTTTAATGATGTTGTTTAGTTTTGAATTTGATAGTCTATGTTGTTCATAACAAATAGGCTATGCTTAAACAATTATAACACAAATTGCCTCTTCATCTAAATATGATTATGGCAAAGAAGTGAATGTTGAAATTGAAATTTGATAGCCTACATTTCTAAACAATAGTTAATAGGCCATGATTAAAATAGATTTTTATTTCAACTTTGTTGTCATATTTCATGAGAGTTAAATGTGTATTAGTGGTTGTGTTATAGTTTGATGGTTTATATTGGGCTAATTAATAGCACAAATATATCATACTTATGATAAACACATCAACTAATTACACTAATGAAAAGAAAAGAGAGACCATAACTTCATTTTGTTGATTTATATGATCTAAAGAGTGGATTTATATCTAAATTGTTCTTTTGACTCTCATATTTTTATCATTTTCTTTTGCTAGTTTTTGTTAGTTTCTTACATTTCTAACTATTCACTCTCGACTTTGGTATAATTTGATTGAATAGAATTTTAAAATTATCAATTCCCTACGGATCGACCCGTATTCGCCGCGTGCTACATTCGTACACCGTGCACTTGCGGTATAAATTTTATTATAAATTCGTTCGACGGTTTTCTAAACCGATAGAATTTCCGTCGACGAACAAGTTTTTGGCGCCGTTGTCGGGGATTTGTTTTGATTTTGATTTTCTATTCTTCGAATTATTTTCTTTTGATTTTTGTGTGTTTTTATTTTGTGTGTGTTTGCAATTTTTGTGTGTTTGATTTGTGCTTGCATTTGTATGTGTGTTTGATTTGTGATTGCGTTTGTTTGTGTATTTGTAGCTTTTCTATTTTGCATTTGCATTTGCATTTTATCTATAATATATATAAAAATTCCATTCCATTGTGCATTTGCAAATTTTTCATTTTTACTGTTTCTTTTCTATTTACAATTTTTCATTCCCTCTTTCATTCTTCACTTCTTCACTGTTTCTTTGTATTTCTCTGCTCCTCCCCTCTGTGCTTCTGTTTCTCTGCATTTCTTCACTGTTTCTTTGCATTTCATTTGCTTACTCAGATTCTCATTCTCATAGCCAAATTTTTGCTCCTCTCAACAATTCCTCTCTGACCATCCCCATATACATCTCTGTACACAATTCTATACCACTATAAACATTGCTCCCCTTTGCACCCCCATCTTCATCTGCCTACCACAGTACATACCTCAAAAGCTTCTTCCTCATCAACACAGCCTCAAACTTCAGTGCCACTGTTAAAGCAACATTCACCAACCCTTGTCAATCAACAGCCATAACTCCAACAACTCCACAAAAACCATACAATATTTCACATCTCCTCACCACACTGTCATTTCACCTCTACTACTCTGTGCCTCCCTCTCCACTCCAATTCGCTGAACAACTGCAGCTCCACTTAACCCACAACCAT
Organism: Allium cepa; assembly: GCA_030765085.1. Taxonomy (NCBI): domain Eukaryota; kingdom Viridiplantae; phylum Streptophyta; class Magnoliopsida; order Asparagales; family Amaryllidaceae; genus Allium; species Allium cepa. The sequence goes on from CM060939.1 coordinate 258,462,323, forward strand.
CCCACAATCCACTTCTATAAACTTCCCTCCTCTGCCACACCACAAAACTACAATCAGAACACCACAAAACTTCAACATTCCATACTGTCACATCCTCCTTCACCCCAATCCTCACTTGCACATTCAAACCATACCCATCACAGTTCATCTCCCCCATCAACAAACAAACAGTTCATCACCAGCTTTGCACCTCCCTCACCAAAACTCTACTACTTCGGTCTCATTCATCACTGCATCTAAACACCAAACCACAACTGCCACTACAAATTCCTCTTAAAATACTCAGCCATAACGGTGTACATACAAATAAACGCACTGTCGCACCAACCTTTACACTATTGCCATACAGCAAAACTGCTTGCAATAACTTCCACCACACTTAAACCCTTACATCCACCTCCACCAGACACACAGCAGCTCAACTCGCCTTCACAAATTCAACCGCCTCACCCATTTTCTGTCATTATAAAAAACAACCCAATCGCCTCACAAACCAACCATCACCGAACCCTCAACAACCATATCCACCAAAATCGAACTCGAACGCTCAACAACCATCGGCCCTCAACAACCATCACTAAGAATCAAGCACAAGCTTGCAACCAAATCAACTCACGAAATCTCCTACAACCACAAAATTCCCAAAATACGACTTGCCTTTGCCGACATCTGCTTCTGCAACTCCACGCAAATCACCTCAATTCAAACCGCGACCTTATACAACTTCAATCCCATCGCAACCATCTCGGTTCGAAAAACCAATTCATGAATTCCCGTGATCATCTGAAACCACAATCTTGAGCGACTGAAAACCAAACCCGCGAACCACGAACCGAAACCCAACAAGCAACTCCTCGAACCAAAACTTCGAATAACCAAAAACCAAAAGCAATTGAATCAGGAAAAAGAAAAACGAATAATTCGATTTCAAAAATTGAAAAGTTGGAATTGATTTATGGAAATTTTGAAATCCTGGAATATGGGGAATTAAATTCGAACTGCTTTATGAAATTGAGATATCGATTGTAATTGTGTTTACTAGGAAGTAGAGTAGTTCGTGAAATTATTGTGATAATTTTGGGTAGTGGGCCATCTTTGTCAGCCTAGGGAGTATTTTTTTTTAAAAAAAAAATCCTTTTGTTTTCTGGTTTGGTTTAACATTTGTAATTTTGTTTTGTGGTTCAGTTGAGAATTTTTATTTTGTTTATTTCAAAATCCTTTGTTTTCTTTTGTTAAAACAACCTTTTGTTTTATTTTATTGTTAGAACATTCAAACAAAAAAAAACAAAATTTCCCATTCTTTTCTTTCTCTTCGAAAAACTAAAAATATAAAAAAAATTAAACTTGTTTTGTTTTGTTTTAATTTGTTTTGTCTTATCATTGAAAAATAAAATGTATATATCTTGTTTTTATTTCAGGTTGCCAAAGCAGATAGAGGAAGGAACCGCTGCCAAATAACTGCTTGCCTGCAATTAAACAAAAAAAAATGCGGCTTTAATCTCTAGTTTTATTTGAAATGCAGTGTTGTTTGCTTGCATTTGCATTTTATAAAAAAACAAAAATCCATACTTAGTTGCATTGTTAATACACGTTTAATTTTTGCTTTGCATTTCATCTTAGAATTTTAATTAATAATAACGATGGCTCTTAATTGTATATTGACAATTTGTCTTATTTGAACAATTTAATTTCTTGGTGTCTAGGCTACGGCAGAGTAATAACCATTTATAAATATTACGGTGGTTCGTAAATTTTATAGTGGTTGTTCCTCTGAAGGTACTTAAACCTTCGGCTGCATTGCTGCGGTGATCGTGGTGCACCGATAAATCCTGACCGTTACCTGGCTGAGAATTATCTTGTTTATCTAAGACAACGTGTGAATTTACAATTTTGTGTTAGTTAGGATAAATAATTCGTAATTAGGCCCTTGCATTCATTTAGTTGCATTAGTTCATGCATATTTTAAAAAAAACAAAAAAAAATTTCAAAAATCCAAAAAAATCTAGAAAAACTAAATCCAAAAAAATAAATATAAAACCTTTCCAAAAACAAAGAAAAAATTTGAAAAAAAACAAAACAAAAATCAATTTCCATTTTGAAAAATAAATTCTACTTGTAAATATTTTTCCTTTTAAAAAAAAACCAAAAAAAAAATCTTGAAAATGTCCGAATTTCCTTTTTCTTACTCACTTGATTTTAGTTGTGAAAATCAATATAATCCATATGAGTTCACTCCAAATTCGTATGGATATTTTAACAAAAACTTTTGTTTATACAATTCGAATTTTGAACCACAAAATTTTCAAAATAATGGCCAACCCTCGACTCTTGAAAATAGCATTTCATCTTTACTTGAAATCTCTACACAACAAAATCAAATGATAAATGAGTTGTGTAATTCACATTTGTGCGATAACTCTAATCAAAGTTTTCAAAATAATCAAAATTTAAATTCACTTCAAAATTCAAACGAGTACGATTATAACCCATGCCAATTCAATTTCGAACTCCAAAATGAATTTCAAATTCAACGTGAAAATGGGAACAACTTTTCAAACGAATTTGGCAATGGGAATAATCTTGACTACGATACGAGTGAAATTTTTTGTTCTCAACAAATCCAAATTGAAAATTCTCAAGTTAATAACTATAAATTGAATTTTGTTGAGCAAATGAATGAAATTTACGATGATCACACAGATTTATTGTTTGAAACATATATGAAACAACGTGAAAAACAAAATTAAATTTCAACGTGTGACGAGTCAAGTGATAATCCAACTTTTACCACAATTGACGATTTTAAAATAACAACTTTTGAAACTGAAAATGATGATCTTAATGAAGTTTTTGAGAACACGGTAATTGACTTGGATTTCAATTCTTTTAAGGGTGTGAAACCAAATTTAAAATTCGATCTTCCTTTTCTCGATTTCGAAAATTTAAATACAACAACTTTGGATTTTAAAAATTATATACATAATGAAGTTGTTGATAACCCAATAAAGGAAGATGAATTTAACGAGCACGAATTTTTTGGACTTTTGAATGACGAGTTGTTAAATTCCAATGGGGAAGATAAAACCACCATTTTGATTTTGAAATCAATAATTTTGAAGAATTTTTCAGTGACAAACTTGAATTTCAATTTGGTAAAAATAAACTTGAATTTCAATCAATCGTTATATCTACCCCAAAAATCATCGAAAATAAAACAACTCGTACGATTTTTAATAAAACAACATTCGTTTTTCCAAATCAACATTTAGCTTCAAATCTTTTATAGTTTGGTTTTTCGAGCTTAAGCTGTGTCTCGCATACTTGACGAGACAAATGAATCGGTCTTTGGAAGACCGTTTCATTTACTTTTTGACTGTATACTTTCTCATCTCTTGTAAATAATAATCTTTCATGTAAATATAGGATTTTTATTTTATTTTTTTCTCCTTTCACTTGGGTTGACTGTGGGGACACAGTCATAATCAAGTGTGGGGGGAGGCTCAGCTTCATTTTTTTCCTTTTCATGGTTTATTTTTGCCTTTTCTTTAAAAGAAGTCCCAAAAACAAATTTTCTTTTGATTTATTTTTAAAGAAACACTATAGGATAAATATATGGTTTTGGTTTATTAAATTGAAATTTTTGAAAGTTTATTTATCTTAACAAAAATAAAAATGAAGTTTGATTACAAATTAACAATGGTTTAACTAGTATATAGGAAGATTCATACGTGTTAATTATGAAATACATCCTAATTGAAAATCTTTGTTTTAAAAGTGGTTGAATTAAGGTAAAGATATAACATTTTTTTTGTCTTCTAAGTTAAATGATGCTAAGATGATTTTGCAAAACTCTCTCTCTCCTAAAAAAATCAAAAAAATAATAATATATACATATATATAACATCCAAGTATTCACTCTCATTTAAAAGTCCTCACGGTTATGCATGTGTGAATTACTTGGAATCTTTGATTATGTGCTTTCATACTCATTTAAAAGTCCTCACGGTTATGCTTGTATGGAACACATGTAAAAAATAAAAATAAAAAAGAACAGTCTTAATAAAACCACCTACGGTCGATAGGTGTATGCACGAAAGTGTGTGCACTCGCCATGCTCTGTACTCCCTCACATAAGCCCGAAAGGCAGTGCATGGGTGGTATATCCGGCCTCAGTTTACCTGAACTAGGTATGTAATTTTTCTTGCAAATAATGAGAGAGCAAGCAATTGAAATCCTAGCACTATTTTTACTTAGTTGATTTGATTTGTTACTGAAAAGAAATGAAAATACCACTTTGATAAACTTTGATAATCAATTAAGGATCCATTTTATAATTACACTTTGTTATCAACCGAAACAACAAGTTAAACTATTGTCTATTTGTTATGATAACTTGATTTTTGTTGGAAATTTGACGAGTAAATGACATAAATTTTCAAGATAATAACCAAAACCTATATTTAACTTATAAGTGTCGATTTAAAAGTAAATCCTTTATTTGTAAATATTTTCAAAAACTCACATTCATCTCATTTTAAATAAATCTTGCATTTTTGTAAATATTTTCACTTTACTTTTTTTTTGCATTTGGATTTTGTGGGTAGTATCCGCTGAAAACCCTTACGAGACAACACTCGTCCAACTGGGGACACCCAGAGGTTTAACGGCTTGTTGCATACGCTCAATGCAATCGTGCTTCCTACGAAAACGGATTTATCTTAGTTTTTCTTTATTCGAGGACGAATAAAAAGATAAGTGTGGGGGTATTTGATGTGCACATAAATATGCATATTTTTACCACCATATTTATTCTATTTAAATTAAATAAATGATCATATTGGGTATTCTTACTTGTTTAAACCAAATTCAAATTGTTTTCAAATTGTCACATATTCATCTTCATATAGGGGCAAAATGATCATTTTTGTGCATATATCAAATTGAGAAAATTTAATGGGAAATTTCTATATTATTTTATAGGAATTTAAACTCAATTACAAGTTGTTTCATGAAGGAATATGCATGTACAAAGAAGATACAAAAGAATGAAGATGAAAATAATTCAAAGTGAAGAACATGGAGGACCCCACCTACCCGCTACCTTAATGTACAAATTAAAGGCTAATGCACATGCTAAAAGACATTTAAAGCTTCATGTATATTTAAGTGGAGGATTATTAAAGCTAATGATAACTTGGCCACCACACTTTCTCCAAGGGCATTTTGGGTACTCCCCAAATATGCATTAGGGTTTCTAACTTGTATAAATACCTCTTATGTTTCATGTAGCCATCTTCCTCTTAGTTAGTTAGTTTTAGTTTAGAAAATAAATCAAAGCTCTCTTTCTTTCCATGACTACTTAGCCATTTTATTTCATGTAATTTTCTTTTCTTTTATGCAATGTTAATTCTCTTTTATTTACATGCTTCTTCTCTTCTTATGTAATAGCGTAGATTTACCTTTATGCAATTAGATTAGTTGTCTTTTCCATTAGCTTTAATTTTCCTTTCTTTTTGCTTTCATGTTGCTTTCTACATTTGTTGATTTGATAACAAATATGAGAGCTTAATCCCTACAATTTAGGGGTAATGAAGCTCTCTAGTATGTAGATGCAACATTTTGATGTTTATACTCTCTTTTGTGCTTTAATGGAAACACTTGAAGTGGTTTAATGATGTTGTTTAGCTTTGAATTTGATAGTCTATGTTGTTCATAACAAATAGGCTATGCTTAAACAAGCATAACACAAATTGCCTCTTCATCTAAATATGATTATGGCAAAGAAGTAAATGTTGAAATTGAAATTTGATAGCCTATATTTCTAAACAATAGTTAATAGGCTATGCTTAAAATAGATTTTTATTTCAACTTTGTTGTCATATTTCATAAGAGTTAAATGTGTATTAGTGGTTGTGTTATAGTTTGATGGTTTATATTGGGCTAATTAACAGCACAAATATATCATACTTATGATAAACACATCAACTAATTACACTAATGAAAAGAAAAGAGAGATCATAACTTCATTTTGTTGATTTATATGATCTAGAGAGTGGATTTATCTCTAAATTGTTCTTTTGACTCTCATATTTTTATCATTTTCTTTTGCTAGTTTTTGTTAGTTTCTTACATTTCTAACTATTCACTCTCGACTTTGGTATAATTTGATTGAATAGAATTTTAAAATCATCAATTCCCTGCGGATCAACCCGTATTCGCCGCGTGCTACATTCGTACACCGTGCGCTTGTGGTATAAATTTTATTATAAATTCGTTCGACGGTTTTCTAAACCGATAGAATTTCCGTCGAGGAACATTATGACTGTTGTGCATCTATATGAAGGCTTCCAAAACGAATTTTTTTTAACAACTACTTTCTTATTTTCTTCACTCTTTCTTCTCCACCATTCCATATCCATAAAACTTCATATTTTCAAGATCGTGCCATCATTCTGCCAAATTCTCAATAGGAAATCATTTAGATACTCTCTCTATTTGACTCTCCATCATTCTACTAAAGATCAAAGTGCTATTTAGAGTTATAGGATTAATTTGTATTCAAAAAGTCCATAGAGTCTATCCATTCAAAAGGATTGTTATTAAGAAGTATTAGGGTGATCTTGTGTCCCGTAAATCAAGAGAGTTTACCCCAAACTCGGAGATAGGAGGGTTCCTCAAGGCCTTAGAAATTGAGGGTTGTAATTTGGATATTGGCTTATAAAAATCTATACAGGGATATTGCCTTGGTGCAGGACTGGATGTAGGAGGATTCCGAACCAGTATAAAATCCGGTGTGTTCTTTCCTTTTACTTCCTTTACTTTACTATTTGCATTTGTTATATGTTCTGTGATCATTCTGTGCTAGAATTCTGTTTAGATTTGTGTTGAAAGTTTTAATTTAGTCATATAGTTCATATATTCTTTAAAACACTATTCACCCCCCCTCCTCTAGTGTTATTTCTGCCTTAAGATCCTTAATCTGCATCCCTAACATCATCCAACACGACCATTCCTAGAATTAACTATCTTATTGGGGTTTAAGCGCCAATACAAGAACAACTGTATATTGATATAAGTTAGCCAAAGATGGAGGGTCAAGTGTATCTCCAAAGCAGCATGAAAATGAACAAGGACAAGTTTGGAATCCACCACGGGTCAAGCACAACTCAAACTCTGACTATCTCCCACTAGGAAGCAATCGACCACACCACCATTATCATCATCACCACAACAATATCCATCTCACCAACCTTAGATGAATCTAACTCAATGGCAGGGGCCAAAATCTCTTGGAGGCAATAGAAAAGCAAAAGGAAAACAATACACAGCAAAGAGAGAGCATGCTTATCTAAGCATGGAATGATCTCCAGAGCGTATGCCTTGTCTTTAGCACAAAGAATGAAGAACAAAATTCTTATTGTGCGAAATAGTTGAAGGAAATCCTGAATGACCATCAAAAATCAAAAGAAAGCAAATCATAAATTATCTTGATCCAGAGCAAGCTTTGTTCTCAATGAAAGCATACTCTCGGGATAAGTATTAACTAGATTTTAACCAAGCAGAAGTCAACAGAAGTTAGAACGTCAAGAAGAAATGACTCGAAAACTTAGAAGTACACTTAGAAGAACTAGATAAGCAACTAGGAAATGTAATTCAAATTGGGACTAAGGGTATAACTCGGTGCAAATTGGGATTAAGGGTATAACTCAGCACCGAGTTATATAAGTCAGCATCGACCTATCATTCCTCCTCATTTTGCTTCCCAAACTCTATACATCTCCTGTACCACTCCAATTACCCATGATCAGGTTGTTTTCTCTAAGTTTGGATGACCAATTTCAAGGAATGATGAGAAGAGAGAGACAAAGCAGGATAATACAAGTGTTATCAGGAAGATCACTAGAATTAACTCAAAGTCAGTGGAAAAGAGCTTGGAACATATCGAATAAAAGGTAGAAGATCAAAATAATTGAAATAGTTTGAATCACACCATGAAAGATAGGTCGATACCGAGTCATCTTCTTGGATCGTGGGCCCCCGCGATCCCTTGTACAATATCGGGCTATCTTTTGAACTTCTGTGCAAGTAGGTTTCTTACCTGGTAACCTTGTTTTCCTATAAATACAGATGCTACTACATCTAGAAAGGGATCTGATTTTATGCTGGCATAAACTCTACCATTTCTTCATTTCATACTTCACTCACAATAGTCACCTAGGCAGCTACTCTTGGCAGTTCTAAGCTTTAGAACCAGTCAAGCCTTTGTATTAGTGACTTGTAATTTTAAATTCTTTGTAAACAACAATCAATAAAAACTATAAAGTGTACAAAGTATAGAGATTGTCAAACCACTATAAAAATCCTATGTCTCCCTATTCTATTTTATTTTATTTTCAATACTATAAACTAGATCTAGGTTCCATAGGTTCCATACAACTCAATCTTTATTGTTGATCCATTTTTGGCATCAACAATTTCCAAATACAAATAGTTGTTCTTGGGATACAAGATATCCTCTAGCCCTTTTGATAGCAGTTTGATCTTTGAGTTTGTAGAGAGAACGCTTTCAAAATAGTAAATAATTTGTAGTGAATCAATTTAGTAGTGTATGGATTGATTTTATGTAGTTTTGAAGAATGCAGTGAGTAGTTTTCAAAAAATATTTCAAGTGAATAAGCAACAAGAAGAAAGTAAGAAAAATTAGTTAGAAAATTTGTTTATACTCTCCTTTATATAATGAATGAATAGATGTATGCATTCATGAAAGATCTATCCATAAAATGCCTCTTTTCAAATATAGAAAATAAATCAACGGTCACTATGTCAACATATTTAAGAGGGACATGTAAATATACCCTTATAATATTTGAAAATAATTTTCTTTTAAATTGTTTTCAAACTTTTATATTTTTGTAAAATAACTTAAGTATAGTCTTTAAATACTTTGAACACATAAAAACTTCCATAAAATATTTTTAAAAATATATTTTGAATTTTAAGTAATTTAATAAATATCAAGGTTCAAAAATTTATGATAAAGATCAGAATCTGCTACTAGGTACTTTAGCAATTTATTATAATGATTCATACCTGTACACCAAAGTCTTATCTCTTCAAATATTCGTCTTTAAACTCGACCATCTCTGAATTTTGAACTTTAGCCTTTATATCGACAGTCTTCAAGCTTAATCACTGTGTGTAATATTATGCAATATATATTATACAACTTAGCAAAACATTAATATCTATATGTATATGGTTGTTGTCATCAAAATCTATATCTGAGGTATTAAAAATCACCTCGTTTTGAAGATGAGAACCATGAAAATATTTTCGTATACAAAATATAATATGACTCCCTCTGAGTTAAATAACCCCACTTAGTATATGCATGTGTTATATTTTATATATTCTTCCTTTTCTCATCAGAAATAATGGGTGAAAAATAAAACTTTCCCTAAAATGTGATATACTTATGAATTATGAAGTCAAAAACAATATATAAATTCTAAGCAATTTTTCTAGAGATTTAAACCATATACACAATTATGAATAGAATATATGTAAGGCGCATTTTTATGGAAATACTAGTCATATATTAATTATATATATATTGAGTAATCGTTGAATTCTAAATCATATACTAAATACTGAAGACACTAAATAAAATAAGACTAGGAAAACTATATTAACCGTTCCAAAATATTAATCAAACTATTATACAATCCAACTATGCAAGCACACGGTACTAAACAAACTAAATCAAAGTATATATACAAACTTGTAGCAATCCAAACCAAACTATGTTAAGTATTTACAAACTAATTAAATTCACATATACAAGTTTTAAAATACACACTTACATATTCTAAACAAGTTGTGATACTAGATTTTCCGTGGAACTTTAATACATCCTTCGGATCCAAAGATTGGATTTGTTTTGATGACATCCCAACCTTCTTATTCCATGTTTGCTTTGGAGTTTGAGAATTGCGGGTTGTTTTTTTTATCATCTTTGATGAGGGAAGAAATTAACTAACGAAGAGCATCAAAACGTCTCTCACATTCTTTTATCATTTGCATTTAACTTAATCCAAATGCCTTTGATTTCATAGAATGAAACAGAGAGCATCTTCGAAAGAATGATGTGTTTCTTTTTAGTTTCACAAAGTTTGTGATGTGGAGAACTCATTTTTCTGAAAGAAAATGTTTAGAATGGAAAGAGATGAAAAGATTAATAAATATATATGTTTTTATCTAAGAAAAGGGGTAATTAGAGATGAAAAGACAGCTTAAATAACTGGTTTGAAAGTAGTTACCAATTTTTGAAATTTAAAAAATTTCATAAACGGCTAGTATATGTTGACATATGTATATGGGGTATGTCAACATATGTACCTTAATTCATACAAGTTATATTTTTATTCTAATTTTTATTTATACTTAATACTATTCTATTTTAATGATTTACAAAGACTATGATAAAATTATTAAACAACAAAATTAAATTTTTAAGAAATTTTCATTAACATAGAAGAGAAGTACATGGATATAATAGAAAAATACACGAAAATAACATGAAATAAAACTAGAAAATCATACAACGAGAGATATAAAGGTATATAAAGATCTAAAAAAGATAATGATGATGAGGAAGAGTTTCCACCAAGTTTCCTAATGATCTTCCCAAAATATTTGTCCATTTTGTTCGAGAGAGTAGCGAACTTTTTACTAAAGGAACGTTTAAGCTTCTTTTAGTTTTTGAGATATTTTATTTTTTTTTTGAGGATTTCTTTGTTGGGATAGCGAGAAGGTTTGTCAAAGCTTTCTAAGGAAGTGTCCATCTCTTTCTCTTCCTCTTCCACTTTTTGCTCTTCATTCTCTTTAATTTACATTCAATCACTTTCTTCTTCTTCTAGAATCAATTGATCTTCTTCCCTTGCTAATCTTTTTTTTCTTTCCTTGAAGAGATTAATAGGTTTGAATTTAAGAGGAATATGCATAAGAGAGAGGTTGGTTAGTCAAAAACTTTGTAAGGAAAAATGTTTTAACATCTTAGATTGATACCAAAATAATTGAAAATTCTAGTAAGATACACACCATGATAAAACATGTTCTAATGCCTAGAAATTTTCTTTTGAACAAAGTCATCCAAAATCACTTGAGCCCAGCTTATATCATATTTTCCAAAAGTTTTAAATGGAGCTTTAAAAACATTTTTAGTCCAGTTATTGTAATTCCCCATCATCGATGTAATATTTTGTTGTAAAATAAGACTCATTAATCTTGATTTAGGCCTAAGATTCTTGCCTTTAAAACGTTACCTTCATCATTAGAAAATAAATCATGCATAACTTCTCTATTACCATAATCAATTTCAAAAAGTGAAGAGGTCATTTCCACTACTTTTACAACTAAGTTCTGGCAAAGAATTTCACAATCAATAGTTGTATCTTTAACGTTGCTTTAAATTTGACCTTCTTCTTATATTTTAACCAAATCAGGATACCAATCAAAATCATTTTGGGATAAATTGGTTAAACCAAAAACAACATTTTCTAAAGCAAGCTCTTGTAAACCATAAGAAGAAAATGCATTAAAATTTGCAAATGTTCCAAAAAATATTTTTACATAATTAGCATACTCAATATACATTTCAATGGACTCTTGATCATTATGAAGTTGACTTTTCATATTTTTGGTAAGCCTAATTGATTTGGATGAGGAAGGTTTGTCTGAGGAATACATTTTTGATTTGTTTTGGAGGAAAGAAAGTTAAGAATAAGTTTGAATTTTGAAATTATTTATGTGCAGAAGATGTGAAAAGATAGAGTGAACAAATAGAGATTGAATAGTCATGTTACAAGTGAAAAGGTAGCAAAAATTAATTTTGAAATTAATGCAAGAGAGGGAATTTTAAAAGTTTTAATTTTGAAATGATTCTCAAATTCTACCAGGTATGTCAGTATACCCATGTGACATAAGTCGACGTATGGGCCGAAATTTCAAAATTCAAAAATTAGAAATATTATTTATGTTCATACATATTTGTTCATATATATCTATATATATTTAATACTTATATTTATATATGTTGTTATTATTATTATTATTATTATTATATTCCTATATAATTTCCAAAAAAATAAGAAATAAAAATAATAAAATGTGAAATGTAAAAGGTACCCATTTTGTCATTTCCTTTGTCCCTTCTGATTAATCTTCCATCACCATGAAACATGTGTTGATACTTTCTGTACATGGTTTATTGTAACTGGATGTAGTATCAGAATCATCCAAAGTTGCATGTAAGCTAGCTTTCTCTTTTTGAATGAATCAGTGATTGGTGTTTTCTTTTGTTGTGGGCAGTCTCTTCTTAGATGACTAGATTCACCACAAGCGTAACACTTAAAAAGCATTCTTGTTTCTTGAGTTTTAATTTTGAACTCCACGAAAATTGTTCATATTTCTGTTTTTTAGGATTTTTTGAAATTTCGATCCATAAGAGCAACCTCCTTCTTCATTATCGTCCTTGTCTAAATCTTGATTGTTGATTTTACCATTGAAAGCAACTGATTTCTTTTCAGTAGCTTTATTTTTCCTTTTACCTACAATTGTGCTTCATAGAACATTAGATTACCCATTAACTCTTCAAATTTTAATATGCCGATAGCATTGGCTTCATCTATTACTAATGTCTTTTGATCCCGTTCAAAAGAGAGTGAATTAAGAATTTTTCTAACTGGATCTTCTTCTAAGAAATTTTTATCTGATGATACTAATGAGTGAGCTATATCCTGAAATCTAGAATACACATCACAAATAGACTCATTTGATTTCATTTTAAAAATTAATAACTAATCAATTAGCATAGAAATCTTTGTTTGTTTTACTTCACTAGTACCCTCATGTGTAACTTGCAATATTCTTCAAATTTCATATGTAGATTTACAAATAGAAACATGATTAAATTCATTTCTGCCTAAGGAGCAAAAAGTATATTCATGGTCTTAGAATTATTTATGCATGTGTCTTTTAGTCAATTGTCCATTGTGAAAATTCAATTTGGGTTCAATGTATTCACACCGTGTAATATTCCAAATGTCTAAACCATTTCTAATAACTCGAAAAAAAATTGATCGTTTTAGTTAGTGAATATTTTATTCAATTTAAGTATTTGTTTAATAGTTTTTATTTTTATTAATTTAATAACCCTCTTTTACTTTATAACTGATAATTTATAATTTATTTTTAAATTTTGTTTACATAAATAAATAATTCGATGGAGAACTGGAAGTGTGACCGAAAAGAAATTTTCGGATTTCATCATTTTATCGAACTACAAGTTATTTTAAGATGTAATATTTTGAGTATGCTTTAAAAAGAATTTAAAACGATAACATACTTTATTTTCAAAATGTATATGATAATATTAAATATTTAAAAAGTAAAATTTTATTTTAAATTCAAATTAAAAGATGGATATGACATGAAATGAAGTCTTATGTATAGAAATGAATTAAGTATATAAAAACACCTCATTAGTCAACGTGTTTACTAATGCATGTCCTCTTGGAGGCTTGGATAAGATGTTTGAGTTGAAAACGATTTTTTTTTTATTTCTTTGTTTTTATGCTTTTAAATCCCCTTTGTACACATATACATATATCACTCCCTCATACTTATTTCTAACTTAGATTATTTTCTCCAAGTCCATCTTTAGTTCAAACTACATTTTTAATCTCCTCAAATTCTTAAAATAAAATTCCTAATTTTTTACCTCAAACTCTTTATTTATTCTAGGCCAAAGATTAAAATTTTGGATTAGCATTTCAAAAGCATGGGAAAAGTTAAAGGTGAGATTCTCACATCCACATGGTTGTTGTTTTGATTTATATGTGATAAAAGTTGTGAAATGTGTACATCCTTGCTCGAATTTGTTACAAATCTTTTTATGTTAAAATATAGTTTAGAAATCAAAATTTGACTTTGAAATAAGGAAGTATGCTTACTAGAAATATACTGTAAAACAAGTTTGTTCTATGTTGTTTTCAAATCCACTTCTCCTCTTCATCTTCTAAAACCCATATCTCACAAACCAATTTGAATTTGCACTTACTGTCAACTACAAAGTCATTTAGTTTGATCTATAGATTATTGTAAAAATGGTTTTTTAATTTTTAATTGAATATTCTATGTGAAATTAAAAAACAGTGAGAAGTCAATTAATATCAATTTTCCATCAATCACAAATCGATGAACGAAGTATATAACCGCGATCATCTTAGCAAAACTTGCATTTAAGAGTTAGTCTTATGAGTTTTAGTGTTTTTGGGCATAATTGATAGCTGAATGGATTTGGTTTATATCCAATTTCCAACGATCTATTTGATGTAGGGCCAAGCGGTTAGAGGTGGAGCTTCTTCGGGACATCGTGGAGCTTGGGTGGTGGTCGTAGGGTAGGTGGCGTCCAGTGATGACGGGTCGAGCTAGACCTAGGATTTAAGGATATGGGTTTTTCTACTTGGAATGCAAAAAAATTGGCGATGCTAGAGGAGGCCAGGCTTGGCCTAGGTTTGGCTAGAGATGTGTGTAACGATCCAGAATTCATATTAATTAAAATTCGTATATTTAATTAATTTTAAATATTAATAAGTAAAATTTATAAGTCGAATAAATTTTATTTCGAATAATTGGATTTAATTGGATAATTAAATCGATAATTTAATATTGGATATTATAGAAATAATTGAAAATTGGGTTAAATATGATTGAAATGATTTGTAAAATTTTATTTAATCATATTGGAGTTAGAACGATATTATATAACTTTTAAAATCGAATTAAAAGTTAATTTGTGAAAATTGAATATTTTAATATTTAATCGACTAGTGAAATTAGTCAATTTTCGAACAGTCTCAGAATTGAACGAAACTAGTTCCATTGGATCCGTAATAGTTTGTTATTATCGGATTTCAATTTTCATAGCAATCGGAGTTTTCGTTTGACCGTGGCAGCTCGAAACGCATCGAAATTGTTTTAATATTTATTTGGCGAGTTAAAATAGTCATTTTCCAAACAGTCTCGGATTTCGACGAAACCAGTTTCATCGGATCCTTAATGTGATATTATTGTATGGTTTCAAATTTGGTGTCAGTCGGATTTACCGTTTGTCTAGGGCAAGCTAAAACGCCTAGAAATTTGATTTACCGATTTAATTTTAAATTGAACGTTTATTGCCATAACTCGCACAGATGATCGAATTAGCTCCCGAAACACGTTCCATTGTGTTCGGAACGCGGGGTAAACCTTAGAACGCCAACCGGCATGCTTCGTTTGGAGTTCAAAAATCCGGGATGAATAGTGTCGCGTATTTTTTCTATAGAAGCCCCTCTATATTTCATTTTGCAAAAGAAAAATTAAACCCTAGGGTTAAATGTTTAGGCCGCCACCTTCATAATAATCAATGGCCGATGTTTTGCTTTCTTTTCTCTTCGATTTCTCGAAATCCACTCATTAATAGCGAAATCTTCCAACATGAAGCTTGTAGAGGGGAGTGAGATCTATGATCTCAACGGTTAAGATCGTGAATGGAGCAAGAAATCGACGGAAAATCAAGCTGAAAGCTGTCACGTTCGGCATGAATTTCGAGGATCTACAAGAGTCCGAGTTGCACGTGTTTGATGGTAAAGGTGGAGCTCGACGTTGGCTTCGGAGTGGTGTATCCTGATCGAAGTGAAAATGCTCGTGGAGGTGGCGATTTCAAAACCCTAGCTATGGGTTTGGGTTCGGTTTCACGTATGAAACCTGTACGTGAACGTGAGAGAGGAGAGGGAAAGATAGGTGCGGCCCTGATGCTAGCAAGGGGAGATCGAACGGCCAGGATAATTTTGAGGTTATAAATTTAAAAAGAAAATGTAAATAAATTATATTAAAAATTCGTGTAACTTTAAATATGCATATCTTTTTCATACGAGGTCGAAAACGCACGAAACCAGTTGCGTTGGGTTCGTATGGACGAGCACTATGGTATGAAATTGGATTGGATTCGTTTGGACCTAGCAAAAATTTCGGGTAAAATTAAACGCCCGTTTAATTTTATTCGAAATAAAAGCTGAAAACGAAATTGAAATCAAGGTGAGAACTTCTCACTCAATCGAATCGGTTTCGATTTTAATTTTAAATAGTTAGATTTAAAATTCTTGAATGTATGTTCGAATGATGATTGTTATCTATTGATTGTTAAAATTGACATTATACGCCGTTAGTAAGCGGAGGTTATTTATTAAAAACACATACCGCGAATATTTCACCGTATAGTGAAATTGGTATTATTTATGTACTTGGAGTTGATTTCCCGTATTATATAGCGGATGAGACCCTATTGCGCCGCCCATTAAGCGGATAATATTTGATAAATCCCATATACCGCGATAATTCCGTACTGAAACGGAATTGGTATTGTGCTAACATCTTTCGATGTAGGAAGACAGGTTGGAGGGATCCAACTGGATTCCTCAACAGTATTTATTTGATTTCAGATATTTTGATATTTGATGATTATCATATACATATATATGATGTCGTTGTTGTCATGATTGACTATTTGGTGTGTAGCATCATTGGGCCAATTTTGGAATTTTAAAAGGATTTTTAAAGTGATTTTTGAAAGTATACGTTTTATAAAATATTTTTGGAATTGATTCATTTTAAATAAATAAACGTTATAATGTTAATGTTATAAAAATTATGATTTTTGAGAAATATAGTAAAAGTTGATTTTGAAAATATGGGGTTAATGATTTTATGAAATAGTTTAAATTGGGATTTTTGAATTTATTGTAAAAAGTTCAAATCTAGGATTTGTAAAAATTTGATTATTTTATAAATCAAAAATGGTGAAATTATAAAGGAGTTTAAAGATGTTTTAAAATAATAATATAAATTGATTTATATAAAGGATTTATAAATTGATATTTATAAATTAAAATATTTGAATTATCAAACGAGTTTTTATAAGTGTTAGAATGAATTGTAAATGAATTTCATAAATGAATGAAATTTATAGAATTATAAACGGTGAAGTTGTAAATGGAATTTTATAAGCAGTAGGTTTATAAAAATTGTAAAGTTATTAAAAGAGTAGATTTGGGTGAATAAATGAATCTTATAAGTTATAAGATTTATAATTTGGGAAGTTTAAAAGAACGATTTTGTAAACAAATAAATTATAAGCATTTAACTTATAATATGAACTTTTGGTTTATATTGAGTTATAAATTTGAAATAGGTTAATAAAGGAGATTTATAAAAGGAAGTCGTTATAAAATAAATAGAAATGGAATTTATAAACATTTTTTTATAAATCCGCAAACGACTTATTTTGATAAGTAAATTGTTATAGCTTATTAATGGAGTTATATTCACGTTTTAGATAGTGAATAATCCTTTAAAATAAAAGGTATAGAAATGATGAAATTGGTTAACGAAGTATATTCACGTTTTTGAATAGTGAATAATATGTTAAAGAAAATGTTTTGGATGTGATGTTTTAAATAGAATTAAAACGATCTAACGATGTTTTTTTTAAAATGTGTTAAGATTCGAAACCATAGATTTCAACATACATTGTTGAAATAGACGTTTTCGAGAAATAGAAGGAAATGGTGGACTATAACACTGTTGTTATAGTAAATGATTTCCGAAAGGAAATGTTTTATATAGTATTGGGATTTATAAATCTATTTTAATTTCGAATCCCTATACTAGTGATTTTGGGTTGTCATAACGATGTTTTACGCAACATTCGTTTTGGCCCAAATAAAATGTGTTTAAGAGAATCTTTTCCTTAAAAATGAAATATATACTTAACTTCGATTTAATTATATTGAATATTTTCCAAATGTTGAAAATAAATAGATTTGTGAATTACTTATTAATAAGTAAATATGGAAATGTTTTTCCAATGTGAAATGAAATGTTTTTGAGAATTTATCTTTTTGAAGATAAATTGAAAACGAATAATTGAAATTGTGTATTCATAAATATTTTGGAATGTAAATTCACTATAGAATTTATAAATGAAAAGGGGAATTTGTTTAAAAGTAAATGTTGATTTATTTTTGAAGTGTGGATATGGAACGTAAATATAAAGTAAATCGGTAAGGATTTATTTAATGGGTTTAAATGAACCATGTTGAAATGAAAGTATTTCCGCGTAAGGAAAATGATTGAAATTTGTTTTCAAAAGTGGTAAAGGTGAAAAGTGATTTGAAAATTGTTTTCAAATGGTTGAAGTGTGAAAATTATATATCTTGTAAAGATATTTTTGGAAAATAAATAATTTGGAAAATTATTTGGAATCTGGTGATGTTGTGCATATCCATTGATAGTTCAATAACCGAATATCAATATTTACCTTTGAATGGGTATTTGTTGTGATTTGCTTGAATTTGAGTGCCACGCTTATTTTTAAATAAGCGCTCACTATTCGGGTTAGCCGGGAAAGGACCTTGGGGTCGTATAACCCATTCCGAATATGTGATATGTCGTTATGAATTGCATTTGAAGACCGGTGTTGAAGACTGGATATTTTCAAAAGCGAAAGGACAACTCGTCGAATGTCTTTGCATCGACTGGTCCCCGGTATAGAGACTCCATGTGTGATGAGAAGTCCGGACGTGATTAGTGAATGTCCGGATTGCAAGGACTTCTTTGTAAGTGCCTTCGGTTCTATTCGATCCCGGAACAGACTTGTATGGATAGTATGTCTGACATTACAAATTGAGATATAAAGCTGATTTCTTTCAAATATATTTCTGTTGGTGGCGGAGAATTTATTCTCTTAGCTTAACACCCTTCTCTGAGACGTACGAGCTCAGAGGTTATGTAGTTGATGGTTATCAGCGATACCCAATTTGGTAATGTGACATGCTGAGTGTTGCTGTGAAATGATCATTGTTTGATCATTTGTGATATGATCATTTGTTTGATCATTTTATCTTTGTGATCATTAATTTGATCATTTGTTGACCCAAAGCATGACTTTGTACCAAAGCGTGGCTTTGTGGACGAGACTTCGTCGGACCTCACACCCCGGAAATGGTCAAAACAGGAAGGATGCGGCAAGGTTATTAGGGGTAGCGCCCTTTAGTGTATGTCATTCCTTTTGGATAGAGGTGGTATCATGGTATGGAGCCCAGATACTTAACCTATGTTGTTGCTGCAAACTTATTACTTTGTGGTTGTTGGAAATCAAGGATCCTCGGATGTGAATCGGTTACGATCAGGGGATGGCATATTCGTGTCAGTAGTTACCCAGTTAGGGGTAACCCGGCCTTGTGTTGGCAGAGATCCGGTTTGGTTCTCGGGACGTCATTCCAAAGGCGTTTCCATGTGGCGATGGGAAGTTCCTTGGCCTAACCATTTGTTGGAAATCCAAAGAAAAATACGATCTTGTACGGTTTTAGCTGTATAACCTGCCATGGAATGTGGCGGTAACCTGCTATTGAACATGGTAGCTATAGTAGGCATAAGTGCGGAATGCCTATGCTGGCTAAGATTTATATCTTTATTTTCGAAATGATTTTTCCTACATTATGCACTAGTAATAATATCAAATGTTTCTTTTTAATACGTATCAAGCATCTTTGACTATCATAAGGAGAAATCTCCTCCGATTCTGCGGTTGATCAACAACCTGAAACACCAACTCAAACTCTGTCCACCTGGAAAATCCAAATATCACCTCTCCTCTCCCTCTGATCATCCATCACCAACATCCCCTTCATTCCTACAACAAAACCCCACTAACCATGAAGCATCCTAACATCCTAAATCCACTATCTCCTCAAAAACATCCCTAAATTTCTAGTTCTGTTCAAACATAATGCAAGTTCCACAGCAATATAAAAAGATGAGATTTTGTTTTAAAATTTCTGATTTATAACATACATTCATGTTATAATCTTGTTGAAATAATTAATGAAGTTGATATCTTAATATTGAAACACTTACTGTTGTATTTGCTTCTGAAGTAACAAAATTTTCAAACAACTAAATTATGATTTAAGGGCATAATTTATTATTAAACAACATTATTTGTTTGCTCGTATTAATTCCTAACAGAAATTAAACAAATAAATAAAGTATTTCTATTAAAGGAAATTTTAGTTACAAACTAATTATAATTGCAGATTCAAATAATCAGCAACACTCAAACATATGCATATATGTTCTCATAGAGCAACCAACACAACAAATTCTTTTCTACTAATATATATATATATATATATATATATGCACAGAGATCACAGGCTTTAGCATGATGAAGTTACTCTATTATTTTTTTTTAAACCAGAAACAGAACCATTATATCAATAACAGATCCTAACTGAGAATCAATTCAAGTGGTATTGGTATTATTTTTTTCCATTTAAAATTTTAGTTTTATAAACAGAACAGGTGATCAGGTATCTGCAAACACACACACATATATATATATATATGTTTATATATATATATACAGTGAATATTTATCACAATAGAATCATACAAAGCAAACTCATTCCTATAATCCACATGCAACAGAGAGATTAAAACAACTTCCTATTGTGAGGTTACTTACTAAACAAAATGGAGACAGAGCAGTTTAATCATAGCAGTTTTGATTTTAGAGAAAAACAATTTGCATATGAAGTATAGGTTCTGGAAATTTTGTTTTTCTTTGATTTAAAAGGAAGAACTGTTTTTAAAATAAAAATGTTTACTCACATTTTAATTTGAAGAATGCAGATGAAAAATTGATGCAGATTCATATTCCAGAGACTGCAGTTGAACCTGGGTGCAAATTTGAAGATGAAGTTGCTTTACTTGTTGATGTAGATTGCATGCAGACTCCATTTCTCATATGCTCAGGTTTTATATTGCAGTTGAGCTCCAGTTGATGTTGAATCTTACAGAATTTAGATGCAGATTTTGAAGTTGTTCTTCTAATTTGATATTGAAACTTAGCTTCAGATTTGTAGTTGTATGCAGAGATTGATTTGCAGATTAGATTTGTATTTGGTTTGCAGATTTGAGAATTGAAGAGAAAGATTGCAGATTTTAAAACATGCAATCTGTTTTGGGGTCTTGATTTTACAGAAATTTTGATTTCTGCTTTTCAATTGAAGAAATGTTTTTATCAAAATTCTTTTTTATATTTCTTATTTGAGAGAATAAAATCCAAGAATAAATTAGTTTGCCACTTGTACTTATTATTATCTCAAACTTTTACAAGTGTCTACTCTTTAGTTAAATGACTAACACATATGCATGTTAATATTTAAAAGCCATTTCTAAATTTCTAAATGTATTTAAATTATCTTAAACTATTTCTAATTTGTTTTAGCAAGTTACAAATGATTTATTAACACTAGCCTTTAAATAAAAACATATAAACTTTTTATAAAACTATATACTTACATTTTAATGTTTACTTGATTATTTTTAAAATAATTTTCTTTATAAACTAAATTTCAAAAGAAAAGAAATTTTAAAATAAAACAAAACAAATTTTTATTATAAAACAAAATTTTAAACTAAACAAATTCTTACTTACATTTTATGAAAATTATAAGAAAGATTTTTAAAACAGACTTTAGAAAAGTATACAATACTAATTTAAATTAATTTACAAATTTACATTAATATATAATAATTAGAAAATATTCTTTATTTAATATAAATTAAAATCAAAACCAATTCCTCTATTTACAATGTATAAACATTTATACATTATAAATAAAATATTTTTAAATCAGTTTAGAAGGATGAATTTATTACTTAAATATTTTTAACTTTTTAAAACAATATCATTTAACAAACTAAATAATTATTAATTTTCAAAAGAAAATTCCAGTTTAAATTAAATTATTAAATCAATATTTCACATTTTAAAATAATTATCAATGAAATTATTAAATAATTATTGCCTAAATTTCCGGGACATCACATGACCATTTGTTGGAAATCCAAAGAAACAATACGATCTTGTACGGTTTTAGTTGTATAACCTGCTATGGAATGTGGCGGTAACCTGCTATTGAACATGGTAGCTATAGTAGGCATAAGTGCGGAATGCCTATGCTGGCTAAGATTTATATCTTTATTTTCGAAATGATTTTTCCTACATTATGCGCTAGTAATAATATCAAATGTTTCTTTTTAATACGTATCAAGCATATTTGACTATCATAAGGAGAAATCTCCTCCGATTCTGCGTTTGCATTGTGTGTGTGTGTGCGGGAGGCCTTATGGTAGTCTCATTTTTAAAAGAATTGCGAATCTATTTTAAAATTATCCTATTCTTTGTTCTAAAGATAAACTGTTTTGAGTTCTCACACCAGTCACATGACTGACTCGGAGTTTATTGTTTTCCTTCCTTAACTCTGGGTGCCCACCAATTTCCACACGGGCAGTCAAGAGTAAGGTTTATCAGGATATTATGGAATTCAGGGGTTACTGGAGGCAAGATGGATGGCATGGCGTATTCACTAGTATGTAGTATTTATTTTCCGCTGTTTGTTGTTGTACACTCTGATGATGTAATGAAATGTAATGTAATGCAATAACTGATATAGTTCTTTGTTTAAAGATTATTCATTTATTTATTATATGTTGTTCCGCTGCGATTGTGAGATTCTGATATTGTTCTGCTGTTTTCTTTCTGTTCTGTTCTATCTTTTCTCTATTCTTCTATCTTTTTCTTTCTTTTTCTTAAAACCCTAAGTGTTCGGTTTTTCGGCATTCGAGTGCTCGGAAGTTGATACAGTGAACGTATTGATGTCGGTTTTCAGAAGTCGAAGAATTGGGTTCTTACAATGTGGTATCAGAGCATATGGTTAAGCAACAACCATGGCTCTGTTGGGTATTACTCATTAGAGATAGAGTCAGTAGTGCTCTAGAATGAGTTTGTGTGTAATAATAGCTATGAGAGCGTATTTGTTAGTGAATATCAAATTTTTTTATATTGTGATGATTGGTTTGTTGAGTGGTATATGGATTCTGGTTAATACGAGTAATTAACGTTGTTGATAGGGATCTCTAAACACTTGTACAGAACAATTCGACACGATATTGTTTTAAATTGGGTAAATGAAATAATTTTACCTTGAGTATATTTTATATATAAAGGAATAATTTTTCAGAATTATTAAAGTGTATATAAGTTGATTGTTTGGTTGTTGAAAATTTAAGAATATATATATATATATATATATATAAGTTAATTAAAAGATGTTTGAATGAATTATATAATTGAATTATGATTAAAGTGATTTACAATTGTGAAATAAACTTATATATATAAGAAGTGAAACTATATGAATATATTCATGAATATGAGTTGTAAATAAAATGAGTTTGAATAAGTGATGAAATTTGACTTTGGTAAAGGTTAAATAAAATTTACTTTAGAATTGGAATCTGATTTGATTTATAAGTGGGAATTTAAGTTAAGTAAAACCAAATAATGTTTAAAATGGAATATAACTTAAGTGATGTTGAATGAAGTTGATTTTGGTATCAAAGTAAATTAATAAAGTTAAGTGATAAATGTGAACTTGAGTTATGTAATGAAATTCAACTTTAGTAATTGAATTGAATGAATGGATTGAATGCTAATCAATTAAATGTAAATAAATTGGTAAGAAATAATGAATGTAAGTGTTAATTCATTAAAATCTAATGTTATTGGAAGTTGAAAGATTAAATGTAAATCAATTTAATTAAACCAATTAAAAGCAAAGGTGTTAAACCAAATTGAATGAATATAAGCAAAGGAATTTGGTAGTAATTAATATACTAGTAATAATATCAAATGTTTCTTTTTAATACGTATCAAGCATCTTTGACTATCATAAGGAGAAATCTCCTCCGATTCTGCGGTTGATCAACAACCTGAAACACCAACTCAAACTCTGTCCACCTGGAAAACCCAAATATCACCTCTCCTCTCCCTCTGATCATCCATCACCAACATCCCCTTCATTCCTATAACAAAACCCCACTAACCATGAAGCATTCCTAACATCCTAAATCCACTATCTCCTCAAAAACATCCCTAAATTCCTAGTTCTGTTCAAACATAATGCAAGTTCCACAGCAATATAAAAAGATGAGATTTTGTTTTAAAATTTCTGATTTATAACATACATTCATGTTATAATCTTGTTGAAATAATTAATGAAGTTGATATCTTAATATTGAAACACTTACTGTTGTATTTGCTTCTGAAGTAACAAAATTTTCAAACAACTAAATTATGATTTAAGGGCATAATTTATTATTAAACAACATTATTTGTTTGCTCGTATTAATTCCTAACAGAAATTAAACAAATAAATAAAGTATTTCTATTAAAGGAAATTTTAGTTACAAACTAATTATAATTGCAGATTCAAATAATCAGCAACACTCAAACATATGCATATATGTTCTCATAGAGCAACCAACACAACAAATTCTTTTCTACTAATATATATATATATATATATATATATATATATATATATATATATATATATATATGCACAGAGATCACAGGCTTTAGCATGATGAAGTTACTCTATTATTATTTTTTAAACCAGAAACAGAACCATTATATCAATAACAGATCCTAACTGAGAATCAATTCAAGTGGTATTGGTATTATTTTTTTCCATTTAAAATTTTAGTTTTATAAACAGAACAGGTGATCAGGTGTCTGCAAACACACACATATATATATATATATATATATATGTTTATATATATATACAGTGAATATTTATCACAATAGAATCATACAAAGCAAACTCATTCCTATAATCCACATGCAACAGAGAGATTAAAACAACTTCCTATTGTGAGGTTACTTACTAAACAAAATGGAGACAGAGCAGTTTAATCATAGCAGTTTTGATTTTAGAGAAAAACAATTTGCATATGAAGTATAGGTTCTGGAAATTTTGTTTTGCTTTGATTTAAAAGGAAGAACTGTTTTTAAAATAAAAAGGTTTACTCACATTTTAATTTGAAGAATGCAGATGACAAATTGATGCAGATTCATATTCCAGAGACTGCAGTTGAACCTGGGTGCAAATTTGAAGATGAAGTTGCTTTACTTGTTGATGTAGATTGCATGCAGACTCCATTTCTCATATGCTCAAGTTTTATATTGCAGTTGAGCTCCAGTTGATGTTGAATCTTACAGAATTTAGATGCAGATTTGAAGTTGTTCTTCTAATTTGATATTGAAACTTAGCTTCAGATTTGTAGTTGTATGCAGAGATTGATTTGCAGATTAGATTTGTATTTGGTTTGCAGATTTGAGAATTGAAGAGAAAGATTGCAGATTTTAAAACATGCAATCTGTTTTGGGGTCTTGATTTTACAGAAATTTTGATTTCTGTTTTTCAATTGAAGAAATGTTTTTATCAAAATTCTTTTTCATATTTCTTATTTGAGAGAATAAAATCCAAGAATAAATTAGTTTGCCACTTGTACTTATTATTATCTCAAACTTTTACAAGTGTCTACTCTTTAGTTAAATGACTAACACATATGCATGTTAATATTTAAAAGCCATTTCTAAATTTCTAAATGTATTTAAATTATCTTAAACTATTTCTAATTTGTTTTAGCAAGTTACAAATGATTTATTAACACTAGCCTTTAAATAAAAACATATAAACTTTTTATAAAACTATATACTTACATTTTAATGTTTACTTGATTATTTTTAAAATAATTTTCTTTATGAACTAAATTTCAAAAGAAAAGAAATTTTAAAATAAAACAAAACAAATTTTTATTATAAAACAAAATTTTAAACTAAACAAATTCTTACTTACATTTTATGAAAATTATAAGAAAGATTTTTAAAACAGACTTTAGAAAAGTATACAATACTAATTTAAATTAATTTACAAATTTACATTAATATATAATAATTAGAAAATATTCTTTATTTAATATAAATTAAAATCAAAACCAATTCCTCTATTTACAATGTATAAACATTTATACATTATAAATAAAATATTTTTAAATCAGTTTAGAAGGATGAATTTATTACTTAAATATTTTTAACTTTTTAAAACAATATCATTTAACAAACTAAATAATTATTAATTTTCAAAAGAAAATTCCAGTTTAAATTAAATTATTAAATCAATATTTCACATTTTAAAATAATTATCAATGAAATTATTAAATAATTATTGCCTAAATTTCCGGGACATCACATGACCATTTGTTGGAAATCCAAAGAAACAATACGATCTTGTACGGTTTTAGTTGTATAACCTGCTATGGAATGTGGCGGTAACCTGCTATTGAACATGGTAGCTATAGTAGGCATAAGTGCGGAATGCCTATGCTGGCTAAGATGTATATCTTTATTTTTGAAATGATTTTTCCTACATTATGCGCTAGTAATAATATCAAATGTTTCTTTTTAATACGTATCAAGCATATTTGACTATCATAAGGAGAAATCTCGTCCGATTCTGCGTTTGCATTGTGTGTGTGTGCGGGAGGCCTTATGGTAGTCTCATTTTTAAAAGAATTGCGAATCTATTTTAAAATTATCCTATTCTTTGTTCTAAAGATAAACTGTTTTGAGTTCTCACACCAGTCACATGACTGACTCGGAGTTTATTGTTTTCCTTCCTTAACTCTGGGTTCCCACCAATTTCCACACGGGCAGTCAAGAGTAAGGTTTATCAGGATATTCTGGAATTCAGGGGCTGCTGGAGGCAAGATGGATGGCATGGCGTATTCACTAGTATATAGTATTTATTTTCCACTGTTTGTTGTTGTACACTCTGATGATGTAATGAAATGTAATGTAATGCAATAACTCATATAGTTCTTTGTTTAAAGATTATTCATTTATTTATTATATGTTGTTCCGCTGCGATTGTGAGATTCTGATATTGTTCTACTGTTTTCTTTCTTTTCTGTTCTATCTTTTCTCTATTCTTCTATCTTTTTCTTTCTTTTTCTTAAAACCCTAAGTGTTCGGTTTTCCGGCATTCGAGTGCTCGGAAGTTGATACAGTGAACGTATTGATGTCGGTTTTCGGAAGTCGAAGAATTGGGTTCTTACAATGTGGTATCAGAGCATATGGTTAAGCAACAACCATGGCTCTGTTGGGTATTACTCATTAGAGATAGAGTCAATAGTGCTCTAGAATGAGTTTGTGTGTAATAATAGCTATGAGAGCGTATTTGTTAGTGAATATCAAATTTTTTTTATATTGTGATGATTGGTTTGTTGAGTGGTATATGGATTCTGGTTAATACGAGTAATTAACGTTGTTGATAGGGATCTCTAAACACTTGTACAGAACAATTCGACACGATATTGTTTTAAATTGGGTAAATGAAATAATTTTACCTTGAGTATATTTTATATATAAAGGAATAATTTTTCAGAATTATTAAAGTGTATATAAGTTGATTGTTTGGTTGTTGAAAATTTAAGAATATATATATATATATATATATAAGTTAATTAAAAGATGTTTGAATGAATTATATAATTGAATTATGATTAAAGTGATTTATAATTGTGAAATAAACTTATATATATAAGAAGTGAAACTATATGAATATATTCATGAATATGAGTTGTAAATAAAATGAGTTTGAATAAGTGATGAAATTTGACTTTGGTAAAGGTTAAATAAAATTTACTTTAGAATTGGAATCTGATTTGATTTATAAGTGGGAATTTAAGTTAAGTAAAACCAAATAATGTTTAAAATGGAATATAACTTAAGTGATGTTGAATGAAGTTGATTTTGGTATCAAAGTAAATTAATAAAGTTAAGTGATAAATGTGAACTTGAGTTATGTAATGAAATTCAACTTTAGTAATTGAATTGAATGAATGGATTGAATGCTAATCAATTAAATGTAAATAAATTGGTAAGAAATAATGAATGTAAGTGTTAATTCATTAAAATCTAATGTTATTGGAAGTTGAAAGATTAAATGTAAATCAATTTAATTAAACCAATTGAAAGCAAAGGTGTTAAACCAAATTGAATGAATATAAGCAAAGGAATTTGGTAGTAATTAATATACATTGGTTGTTATATGATAGTTAGTTGATTGTAATTCATTAAGTATTAATGAAATTGAGTTAATGAAATTGAAAGCTAAAGTAATTGAAATCCAATTGGAAGTTAAGTGAATCTTAAATAGAATTGAATTTGATTTGGAAGTGAACCAACTTGAATATGAATTAGTGAATATAAACTAATTGAAAATGAATGTTAGTAAAAAAAAACATCCACGTTAATGAATCAAATATGATTAAATTGAAAACCCATTTCATTGAATATTAATGAGAATGTGAATGAATATTTATTGGTTATGGATGTTAGTTGAATGCTAGTTGGATGATAGTTGGTTGATGGTTGAATATATTGCTTTTACTACATTTGCTATGTTGCCATATATAGTTATTATGTTGCTATATGTTGTATATCGATACTATTGTCTATATACAAGTTTTTCATCTGTTGGTTGAGTGTTTAGTAGGTGCAGATTGCGTTTGCTTCGCATTTGGAGCTCGCTTTCGCGCTATATTAGCCGTATATGCTCGCTAATAAAATATAAGGTACATATCTCGGATTAAATATCGTACTTTTACATTTTTTTCCCTGCGGGATGCCTCATCACTTGATGAGATGTATATTTGTGATATATATACTGTCATTTTTTTTGGATCGAGCCACGCAAAGGAGACTATGGCGAATTTTTCCGAAAATTTAAGGCGTTAGAAAAAATTTGGGAATTTTTGGAAAAGTTTGTGAAAACTATAACTTTGATTTGGAGTTGAAAGTTAAACAATAGTTTTGTTTGAAAATAAAACTAAGTATGATTTGAAAACTTAGTAAAGATTTTGCAAGAAGTTTAACGATGGATTTTGGGAAAGTTAATAGATTCTGTAACTTTTTCTTACTTGGTAATTTCGAGGACGAAATTCTTTTAAGGGGGGAAGATTGTAACGACCCAGAATTTATATTAATTAAAATTCATATATTTAATTAATTTTAAATATTAATAAGTGAAATTTATAAGTCGAATAAATTTTATTTCGAATAATTGGATTTAATTGGATAATTAAATCGATAATTTAATATTGAAAATTATAGAAATAATTGAAAATTGGGTTAAATATAATTGAAAATGATTTGTAAAATTTTATTTAATCATATTAGAGTTAGAACGATATTATAGAACTTTTAAAATCGAATTAAAAGTTAATTTGTGAAAATTGAATATTTTAATATTTAATCGACTAGTGAAATTAGTCAATTTTCGAACAGTCTCAGAATTGGACGAAACTAGTTCCATTGGATCCGTAATAGTTTGTTATTATCGGATTTCAATTTTCGTAGCAATCGGAGTTTTCGTTTGACCGTGGCAGCTCGAAACGCATCGAAATTGTTTTAATATTTATTTGGCGAGTTAAAAAAGTCATTTTTCAAACAGTATTGGATTTCGACGAAACCAGTTTCATCGGATTCATAATGTGATATTATTGTATGGTTTCAAATTTTGTGTCAATCGGATTTACCGTTTGTCCGGGGCAAGCTAAAACGCCTAGAAATTTGATTTACCGATTTAATTTTAAATTGAACGTTTATTGCCATAACTCGCACAGATGATCGAATTAGCTCCCGAAACACGTTCCATTGTGTTCGGAACGCGGGGTAAACCTCAGGAACGCCAACCGACACGCTTCGTTTGGAGTTCGGAAAATCCGGGACGAATAGTGTCGTGTATTTTTTCTATATCAGCCCCTCTATATATCATTTTGCAAAAGAAAAATTAAACCCTAGTGTTAAACGTTCAGGCCGCCACCTTCATAATAATCAATGGCCGATGTTTTGGTTTCTTTTCTCTTCGATTTCTCGAAATCCACTCATTAATAGCGAAATCTTCCAACATGAAACTTGTAGAGGGGAGTGAGATCTATGATCTCAACGGTTAAGATCGTGAATGGAGCAAGGAATCGACGGCAAATCAAGCTGGAAGCCATCACGTTTGGCACGAATTTCGAGGAACTACAAGAGGCTGAGTTGCACGTGTTTGATGGTGAAGGTGGAGCTCGACGTTGGCTTCGGAGTGGTGTATCCTGATCGAAGTGAAAATGCTCGTGGAGGTGGCGATTTCAAAACCCTAGCTATGGGTTTGGGTTCGGTTTCACGTATGAAACCAGTACGTGAACGTGAGAGAGGAGAGGGAAAGATAGGTGCGGCCCTGATGCTAGCAAGGGGAGATCGAACGGCCAGGATAATTTTGAGGTTATAAATTTAAAAAGAAAATGTAAATAAATTATATTAAAAATTCGTGTAACTTTAAATATGCATATCTTTTTCATACGAGGTCGAAAACGCACGAAACCAGTTGCGTTGGGTTCGTATGGACGAGCACTATGGTATGAAATTGGATTGGATTCGTTTGGACCTAGCGAAAATTTCGGGTAAAATTAAACGCCCGTTTAATTTTATTCGAAATAAAAGCTGAAAACGAAATTGAAATCAAGGTGAGAACTTCTCACTCAATCGAATCGGTTTCGATTTTAATTTTAAATAGTTAGATTTAAAATTCTTGAATGTATGTTTGAATGATGATTGTTATCTATTGATTGTTAAAATTGACATTATACGCCGTTAGTAAGCGGAGGTTATTTATTAAAAACACATACCGCGAATATTTCACCGTATAGTGAAATTGGTATTATTTATGTACTTGGAGTTGATTTCCCGTATTATATAGCGGATGAGACCCTATTGCGCCGCCCATTAAGTGGATAATATTTGATAAATCCCATATACCGCGATAATTCCGTACTGAAACGGAATTGGTATTGTGCTAACATCTTTGAATGTAGGAAGACAGGTTGGAGGGATCCAACTGGATTCCTCAACAGTATTTATTTGATTTCAGATATTTTGATATTTGATGATTATCATATACAGATATATGATGTCGTTTTTGTCATGATTGACTATTTGGTGTGTAGCATCATTGGGCCAATTTTGGAATTTTAAAAGGATTTTTAAAGTGATTTTTGAAAGTATACATTTTATAAAATATTTTTGGAATTGATTCATTTTAAATAAATAAACGTTATAATGTTAATGTTATAAAAATTATGATTTTTGAGAAATATAGTAAAAGTTGATTTTTGAAAATATGGGGTTAATGATTTTATGAAATAGTTTAAATTGGGATTTTTGAATTTATTGTAAAAAGTTCAAATATAGGATTTGTAAAAATTTGATCATTTTATAAATCAAAAATGGTGAAATTATAAAGGAGTTTAAAGACGTTTTAAAATAATAATATAAATTGATTTATATAAAGGATTTATAAATTGATATTTATAAATTAAAATATTTTAATTATAAAACGAGTTTTTATAAGTGTTAGAATGAATTGTAAATGAATTTCATAAATGAATGAAATTTATATAATTATAAACGGTGAAGTTATAAATGGAATTTTACAAGCAGTAGGTTTATAAAAATTATAAAGTTATTAAAAGAGTAGATTTGGGTAAATAAATGAATCTTATAAGTTATAAGATTTATAATTGGGAAGTTTAAAAGAACGATTTTGTAAACAAATAAATTATAAGCATTTAACTTATGATATGAACTTTTGGTTTATAATTGAGTTATAAATTTGAAATAGGTTAATAAAGGAGATTTATAAAAGGAAGTCGTTACAAAATAAATAGAAATGGAATTTATAAACATTGTTTTATAAATCCGCAAATGACTTATTTTGATAAGTAAATTGTTATAGCTTATTAATGGATTTATATTCACGTTTTAGACAGTGAATAATCCTTTAAAATAAAAGGTATAGAAATGATGAAATTGGTTAACGAAGTATATTCACGTTTTTGAATAGTGAATAATATGTTAAAATGTTTTGGATGTGATGTTTTAAATAGAATTAAAACGATCTAACGATGTTTTTTTTAAAATGTGTTAAGATTCGAAACCATAGATTTCAACATACATTGTTGAAATAGACGTTTTCGAGAAATAGAAGGAAATGGTGGACTATAACACTGTTGTTATAGTAAATGATTTCCGAAAGGAAATGTTTTGTATAGTATTGGGATTTATATATCTATTTTAATTTTAAATCCCTATACTAGTGATCTTGGGTTGTCGTAACGATGTTTTATGCAACATTCGTTTTGGCCCAAATAAAATGTGTTTTAAGAGAATGTTTTCCTTAAAAATGAAATATATACTTAATTTCGATTTAAGTATATTGAATATTTTCCAAATGTTGAAAATAAATAGATTTGTGAATTACTTATTAATAAGTAAGTATGGAAATGTTTTTCCAATGTGAAATGAAACGTTTTTAAGAATTTATCTTTTTGAAGATAAATTGAAAATGAATAATTGAAATTGTTTATTCATAAATATTTTGGAATGTAAATTCACTATAGAATTTATAAATGAAAAGGGAATTTGTTTAAAAATAAATGTTGATTTATTTTTGAAGTGTGGATTTGGGACGTAAATATAAAGTAATTCGGTATGGATTTATTTAACGGGTTTAAATGAACCACGTTGAAATGAAAGTATTTCCGCGTAAGGAAAATGATTGAAATTTGTTTTCAAAAGTGGTAAAGGTGAAAAGTGATTTGAAAATTGTTTTCAAATGGTTGAAGTGTGAAAATTATATATCTTGTAAAGATATTTTTGGAAAATAAATAATTTGGAAAATTATTTGGAATCTGGTGATGTTGTGCATATCCATTGATAGTTCAATAACTGACTATCAATATTTACCTTTGAATGGGTATTTGTTGTGATTTGCTTGAATTTGAATGCCACACTTATTTTTAAATAAGCGCTCGCTGTTCGGGTTAGCCGGGAAAGGACCTTGGGGTCTTATGACCCATTCCGAATATGTGATATGTCATTATGAATTGCAATTGAAGACCGGTGTTGAAGATCGGATATTTACAAAAGCGAAAGGACAACTCGTCGAATGTCTTTGCATCTACTGGTCCCCGGTATAGAGACTCCATATGTGATGAGAAGTCCGGACGTGATTAGTGAATATCCGGATTGCAAGGACTTCTTTGTAAGTGCCTTCGGTTCTGTTCGATCCCGGAACAAACTTGTATGGATAATATGTCTGACATTACAAATTGAGATATAAAGCTGATTTCTTTCAAATATATTTCTGTTGGTGGCGGAGAATTTATTCTCTTAGCTTAACACCCTTCTCTGAGACGTACGAGCTCAGAGGTTATGTAGTTGATGGTTATCAGCGATATATTCCCAATTTGGTAATGTGACATGCTGAGTGTTGCTGTGAAATGATCATTGTTTGATCATTTGTGATATGATCATTTGTTTGATCATTTATCTTTGTGATCATTACTTTGATCATTTGTTGACCTAAAGCATGGCTTTGTACCAAAGCGTGGCTTTGTGGACGAGACTTCGTCGGACCTCACACCCCGGAAATGGTCAAAATAGGAAGGATGCGGCAAGGTTATTAGGGGTAGCGCCCTTTAGTGTATGTCATTCCTTTTGGATAGAGGTGGTATCATGGTATGGAGCCCAGATACTTAACTTGTGTTGTTGCTGCAAACTTATTACTTTGTGGTTGTTGGAAATCGAGGATCCTCGGATGTAGATCGGTTACGATCGGGGGATGTCATATTCGTGTCAGTAGTTACCCAGTTAGGGGTAACCCGGCCTTGTGTTGGCAGAGATCCGGTGGGTTCTCGAGACGTCATTCCAGAGGCGTTTCCATGTGGCGATGGGAAGTTCCTTGGCCTGACCTGTAATGACCCAACTTCCCAACTCCAGGAAGTCGCATCGTTAAGAAGAAAGAAAGAGATAGAAAAGAGAAAAGAAAGAAAAGAAAGAACAGACCACATCAGAATCTCACAGCGGAATCGAATAAATTATAATATATCACATAATACTTTACATAGTATCATATACATCAGAGTTAAACAGCTAATACAACACAAACTAGACAGTTATAAACATCTGTCTAGCTATTACAATTCAAGTACATCAGAGAAAACATATACAACTCAAACACAGCGGAACCACTAAATGTATCTACATGCTGAAGCCTCCTGCTCCATTATCTCCTCCAGAACTCGTCAAAGCAATCCTGAAACACTTGACTACTCTTACGTAATATGAGTACCCAAGAGTTTAATAAAACAGAAAATAAACACTCAGGTCAGACAGGGGTCTGGTGTGAGTAAACAGGGTAAAAGTTGCTTAACTTTAGAAAATCCTTTGAAAACAAAAGGTATCACGTAAGACTTCCCACACATAAACATGGAAAAGTTTTTACCTTACGCTAACCAAAACATTTGATAGGAAATCCAGTGATATTATAATAGGGTCTAGGGTTTTCAAAATAAAATACAGAAATAGCCGAAATTGTTACATTTATTAAATTCCAGCTACATAGGTATACAAACAAAACCGTAGGGTCTCGTAGGGAAAATTGGGTTTCCATCAATGGCAGGGCTACTGGGGTACCGCCCGTCACAGTACGTGGCCTAGATCACCGTACTGAGGAGCCACCCTAACTACCCTGCAACACAAAGCCGGACGCGTTCCTTACTGAACAGTTCCGAACAAGACCACCCCGCAGATTGGTCGTCACCAACTGCCACACAGCCGAAATAGAAAGGGACCTCTAGACAGGAGTAAATCTTGCTCTCAAGTGGGGGCTACCCACGAAGCTTTGCTGCACCTCCCCTATTTTAGCCATTCTCGGTTGATGAGGCTTGAGGCTACGATTACCTTTATAGGACATATCAATCTTAGAATGCTCATCGTCCACCTGACAATGTTCTGAAAGCATTCAATCCATACAAGTTCGTTCCGGGTTCGAACGAAACCGAAGGCATTATCTCGTTACACTCGTATTGGAATCACCCTCAGAGTTAACGACGATAACCCTTGCACTCTAAATCTCCATCTCGAATCTATAAGTACTATTCCGTCAACTCATTACGGAATCACCCACAGAGTTATACTGACGTATAGCCCTTACACCTCGAGTCTTCACTTGCTCCACTTGGATTAACGACCTAACGTTTAATTGGAATCGATGTGGTTTTCGGAATTCCAAATATGGAAACCCGATCCCGGTCTCATCGAAACCAAACGCCATCTTAATGTCCAAGTTGTACTTAAGGGTTTTAAACAATTAACTTATTCCATTATTATCTATTTCATACAGATAGATAAACTATATCTCACAATAGATAATCAATTCATATCATAAACAGATAATCCGTATCATTATAAACAGATAATCATCACAACCAAATAATCCATCACAAACCATCATACTTAAACCAAATCATCCATATCATACAGATACAACTAATCTCATTACTGAGATCACTACCATTAAATCAATAGCATCCATAAGCAATGATTTAATCATCAATTATAATTAATTTAAAATGAATTAAATTAATTACAATCATCTCTAATTAATTTAAATCCTGCTTAACATCCATTAATTAATTAACCCAGTTAATTAATCACTTCCTAAGTATTAAACTTGATTAAACAACTTTGAGTAATCATTCACTAATTACAATAAGTAATTAGTTTTTAATTAATTTTCACAAACTAATTAACCTTAATCATAAGTAATTAACATTTAATTACTCATTTATTAATTAATTATAATTAATTATATTTATCCTTAATTAATTACAATTAATTAATCACTTAATTAATTATTACTTAATCAAACAATCCTTAATTACATCATTAATATTAATTAATGATCTTTAATATTTAATAAATTACTTAATTAAAATTAATTACATTTAGTAATTAATCTAATTATTAACCTCCTTGATTAATATCCAATTAAGTAATTAATTATCTTTAATTACTTATTAACAAATTAATTATCCAATAATTAATCATTAATTAATTCCTTAATTAATTACAAAAGTAATTATCCAAATTACTAATTACATTCTAGTAATTATCATTATTACTTCCCTAAGTAATCTTGCTCCACTAATTACATTAAGTAATTACACTCTTAAAATCAACAAATGATTTATTTAAATTAATTAAACTAAATTAATTAACTTAATTAAATCACATATTAAAATTTATTACAATAAGTAATTAATCCCTTAATTAATTTAACAATTAATTATACTTAACAAATTTCAATTAATTATATTCAGTTAATCAATCTAGTTAATTATCAAAATTAATTACATTAATTACTAAATTATCCCTAGATAATTATCACCAATTATTAATTAACATTTCATTAATTATATACTTAAGAAAATTTGAATTAGATTAATTATCAAAATTAATCTAAACCATTATCAAATAATTAAGTAAACCCTTAATTATCTTAAATATTTTTCAAAATAGTTAAATTACTTATCAATGACTCATCTAAATTTAAAATGTATTAAAACAATACATTTTTAAAAATTAAATTCAAATTCCAATTTATTTAAAGATTCAAATGTTTAATTA
Source organism: Allium cepa (assembly GCA_030765085.1). Classification (NCBI taxonomy): domain Eukaryota; kingdom Viridiplantae; phylum Streptophyta; class Magnoliopsida; order Asparagales; family Amaryllidaceae; genus Allium; species Allium cepa. Next base: position 258,498,915 of record CM060939.1, read on the forward strand.
TTTAAACATAAATCCAAATTAGAATAATTATAAACCTTAAAATAAAAATGAATGTTTAAACAATACTTATCTCTTAAATATAAAGAAAGATTTAAAACTAAATTACTTGATAAATTAAGAATTGAAAATAAATTGATTATTTTCAACTTTCAAATTTAAATCAACACTTCATATTTTAATTCAAATACTTTCAAATACTAAAGGAACTAAATTCTTTCAAGTTTAAACTTATTTGAAATGAAATTTCATTTTCAAATTCACTTTTGAACATTTGAATATGTTCATTCATTTTTAAATTTTAAAACTGTTTTGAAATTAAAACTGGGTTTCAAAGAAACTTGAAACAGTTTTAACTTAATTTCAAAACACATTTAAATCTTCCTTAAACCATTTAAATCTGTTTCAAATTTTAAAAACTAACAAAACTGTTTTAGTTTAATGTCTGAATTTAAAAGCAACCTGAAACTTATTTTTAAACTTGATTAAACTAAATTAAATCTTGTTTAGATTTAAGATTTTCATTTTTAAAAACTTTGAATTTCAAACTACACTTGAATTCAGTTTCAACTCATACTTGAATCAAGTTGCAAAATTTAAAATATGAATTTTATTTAAACAACAAACTGCAAAATTACAGGTTCTAAAACCTGCAACTGTTTTTAATATTGATTTAAAACCAAATTTAAAACTTGTTTAAACTTAAAAGTTTCATTTTAAAAACTTTGAATTTCAAACTTCATTTGAAATTAGATTTAACTTGCATTTAAATCAAATTACAACTTAAAATATGAATTCATTCAAAATTCTTAAAAACTGCAAACTCTCTCTGGATTTAAACCTGCAAACTGTTTTAAAATCCTGATTTAAAACAGAATTTTAAATCTTGTTTAAATTTAAGATTTTACTTTTAAAAACTTTGAATTCAAAGCTACATTTGGATTTAGTTTAAATCTTTCATTTGATTCAATCTACAATCTTTAAAATAGGAGCTACATTCAAAATTTTAAAAAAAAACTGTAAAATTACAGACTTTAAAACCTGCAACCAAGAAACCCGAGGCACCCATGATTTTACTTCGAGTTTATCTACCTTCTGCTTCGAGTCAGAAGCACAAAAACCCTAGGATTACCCGAGTAAAAACCCTGCACACCCCATCAGAGTTCACCAGAACTTTATCTATACACAGTGCATATGCACCAACATTCTGGCCATCACCAGCCACTCTGACCAACTCCACCAAGTCACTTACCATTCCCTAACAGAAATCCAATTCCCTAATCTCCCCTGTAACTCACATTTCAAATTTTCAGGTTGATCAACAACCTAAAACACCAACTCAAACTCTGTCCACCTGGAAAACCCAAATATCACCTCTCCTCTCCCTCTGATCATCCATCACCAACATCCCCTTCATTCCTACAACAAAACCCCACTAACCATGAAGCATCCTAACATCCTAAATCCACTATCTCCTCAGAAACATCCCTAAATTCCTAGTTCTGTTCAAACATAATGCAAGTTCCACAACAATATAAAAAGATGAGATTTTGTTTTAAAATTTCTGATTTATAACATACATTCATGTTATAATCTTGTTGAAATAATTAATGAAGTTGATGTCTTAACAATGAAACACTTACTGTTGTATTTGCTTCTGAAGTAACAAAATTTTCAAACAACTAAATTATGATTTAAGGGCATAATTTATTATTAAACAGCATTATTTGTTTGCTCATATTAATTCCTAACAGAAATTAAACAAAAAAATAAAGTATTTCTATTAAAGGAAATTTTAGTTACAAACTAATTATAATTGCAGATTCAAATAATCAGCAACACTCAAACATATGCATATATGTTCTCATAGAGCAACCAGCACAACAAATTCTTTTCTACTAATATATATATATATATATATATATATATATATATATATATATATATATATATATATATATATATATATATATATGCACAGAGATCACATGCTTTAGCATGATGAAGTTACTCTAGTATTTTTTTTAAAACAGAAACAGAACCATTATATCAATAACAGATCCTAACTGAGAATCAATTCAAGTGGTATTGGTATTTTTTTTCCATTTAAAATTTTAGTTTTATAAACAGAACATGTGATCAGGTATCTGCAAAAACACATATGTATATGTTTATATATATATATATATATATATATATATATATATATATATATACAGTGAATATTTATCACAATAGAATCATAGAAAGCAAACTCATTCCTAAAATCCACATGCAGCAGAGAGATTAAAACAACTTCCTATTGTGAGGTTACTTACTAAACAAAATGGAGACAGAGTAGTTTAATCATAGCAGTTTTGATTTTAGAGAAAAACAATTTGCATATGAAGTATAGGTTCTGGAAATTTTGTTTTGCTTTGATTTAAAAGGAAGAACTGTTTTTAAAATAAAAAGGTTTACTCACATTTTAATTTGAAGAATGCAGATGACAAATTGATGCAGATTCATATTCCAGAGACTGCAGTTGAGCCTGGGTGCAAATTTGAAGATGAAGTTGTTTTACTTGTTGATGTAGATTGCATGCAGACTCCATTTCTCATATGCTCAGGTTTTATATTGCAGTTGAGCTCCAGTTGATGTTGAATCTTACAGAATTTAGATGCAGATTTTGAAGTTGTTCTTCTAATTTGATATTGAAACTTAGCTTCAGATTTGTAGTTGTATGCAGAGATTGATTTGCAGATTAGATTTGTATTTGGTTTGCAAATTTGAGAATTGAAGAGAAAGATTGCAGATTTTAAAACATGCAATCTGTTTTGGGGTCTTGATTTTACAGAAATTTTGATTTCTGTTTTTCAATTGAAGAAAATGTTTTTATCAAAATGCTTTGTTATATTTCTTATTTGAGAGAATAAAATCCAAGAATAAATTAGTTTGCCACTTGTACTTATTATTATCTCAAACTTTTACAAGTGTCTACTCTTTAGTTAAATGACTAACACATATGCATGTTAATATTTAAAAGCCATTTCTAAATTTATAAATGTATTTAAATTATCTTAAACTATTTCTAATTTGTTTTAGCAAGTTACAAATGATTTATTAACACTAGCCTTTAAATAAAAACATATAAACTTTTTATAAAACTATATACTTACATTTTAATGTTTACTTGATTATTTTTAAAATAATTTTCTTTATAAACTAAATTTCAAAAGAAAAGCAATTTTAAAATAAAACAAAACAAATTTTTATTATAAAAAAAAAATTTAAACTAAAAAAATTCTTACTTACATTTTATGAAAATTATAAGAAAGATTTTTAAAACAGACTTTAGAAAAGTATACAATACTAATTTAAATTAATTTACAAATTTACATTAATATATAATAATTAGAAAATATTCTTTATTTAATATAAATTAAAATCAAAACCAATTCCTCTATTTACAATGTATAAACATTTATACATTATAAATAAAATATTTTTAAATCAGTTTAGAAGGATGAATTTATTACTTAAATATTTTTAACTTTTGAAAAAAATATCATTTAACAAACTAAATAATTATTAATTTTCAAAAGAAAATTCCAGTTTAAATTAAATTATTAAATCAATATTTCACATTTTAAAATAATTATCAATGAAATTATTAAATAATTATTGCCTAAATTTCCGAGACATCACATTCCTCCCCCCTTAAAAGAATTTCGTCCCCAAAATTTAAAAGCAAAGGTAATTTAATAATCCCATACAGATTTTAAATTTAAAAAGAGCAATCATATACTATCAACCAAATATTAGCAACCATAGCAATCAATCCAAACAAACAATTCTATTTACCCAGACAAAATTCTGGATAGGATTCCCTAGAGTTTCCCAGGTACAAACACCGGGACACTCGCCCTACAGAATCTAAACTGGCTACACCACTCAGATCTAGAGCTCCTATATATCTAGATCTACAAATCTAAAACAGAATACAGGACTACAAACAAGTCCTGATCAACTCCCAATTCTCTCAGAACTACTGATTCTAAAACCAGAGATAAACCATACACGTACTCCCTCAGAGATACGTGAAAAACAAAACAAATTCCAACTATCCGAACTAGAAATTCAATCCTGTAGACCAAACATTTAACTCTTAAGAGAAACAGAAAGATCCAATACTCATATCCACAAATCTCTCATATCGATCCTGGGCTGCCTTCAACTTCTAGATCAAACAGATCCACCACACAAACTCTACTACCGATATCAAAAGACTTCAGACAAACTACTCTATCTGGAAACAAACAGATACAAAACAATCAAGCCTCCAGATCCAAAATGAATTTCCTATAGAAATCCTTTGATCCAAGACAAAACTCAAATTCCCAAAGAATCGGGTACTGCTTCTATTCTGGAATAGCTGCCACCATGCTTCCACTGCGCAACTCTGATTCAAGAATGTTGTTGATTTACACAAGTATAAACTTGATCAACTTATCCCGGAATATTGTTCATCAAATTCCATAAAATCTCAGTGACCTATCCGATTCGGTCACAACACCACAACAAAAATTACTCAGAGAATCTCTGAACCATCGCAAGTCACTTTTGCGATCCCACTCAGTTCAGATTCCAAGAAATCGTTCTCACTTCAATAATCAGAACATCTAAACCCTTCAAAAGAAGAACTAGTGGTCCACCTCCAACCACAAACATCACACCCAACTGAGCTTCCAGAAGAAATGGACAAGCCCCACCATCTGCCCGGACTACTGACAGAAGAATCATAGAGATTTCCGAATCATCGAAGAACAGGCCACTCACTGCTGCTACTGCTGCCAAAACTTCCTTATCCAAAAGCTCATCGAACCTCCGAGCTACATCAGCCTCTTCACAATAGAGCCTTCCAGATAGACAGATATCTCTCAGGAAACTCGCTCCCAAACCAAGCACAAAACACTCTGCCAAACTGAGTTTCAAACTCAAATATAGACAGAACTCCTTCCTAAGGTTGCCAAGACACCAACTCTGGCTTCTGCACTCCCAACTAATCCAAACTCAAGAGAATACACTCACACGAGTGCTACCAAGCTAACAATCCAAAAATATACTCCGAATCTTGAAAAGATTTTCTTCAAAGATCAGAAAAATCCTTTATACCAAACTGCAAAACTACTCAATATGCCCAACACTGCTCTAGCAGATCACATCCAATCTCAAACACTCGAACTCCAACCATTGGCAGTTGTGTTACACACACTACTACCCTATCTACCTTTATTACTTATATTGGAAACCCGAACAGGTAACCCAATCTAATAGGTAGAAATAAATAAACAAATATATATTTATATATATACAAAATTACAAATACGCTCTCTCAAGAAGGACACCACTACAGAGCCTAGGTATTCACTCAACCTAAATGCTCTGATACCACGTTGTAACGACCCAACTTCCCAACTCCAGGAAGTCGCATCGTTAAGAAGAAAGAAAGGGATAGAAAAGAGAAAAGAAATGTAACGACCCGTATTTTACGTGTCGATAAATCAAATAGATGCCATCAAGTCGTTAGTATTGTTGTTAAGTCGTTTAAAGTTTGAGTCGACCATAACTTAAGTCGTATGAAAGTTAACTCGTGTGGTGCTTAAGTCGTAGATAGCTTAGGTCGGGTATTTCTTAAGTCGTAGACAACTTAAGGGGTTTCGAGTTATAGAAGTTTCGACCTATAGAAGTTGGCGACTTAAGAGGTTAGGTCGAATGGGAGTTAGGTCGTGTGGAAGATAGATCGCGTGGAAGTTAGGTCGTTTGAGCGACCTAAGGTAGAAGAGCGACTCAAGATAGTACGACTTAGTAGTTAATGAGTTAGAGAAGCCAGCGACTTAGGGGATTTAGCGACCCAAGGGTTAACGGCTTAGGGAAGTTAGGTCGCTCGAGCGACTTGAGGAGATAAGATAGGTCGCCGTGTGTATTTAGGTCGTAAATGACCTATGTTGAGGTAGGATGTTTATTTAGGTCGCGTGAGTATTGCAGCGTTAGGTCGCTGAGTCGTGTGAATGACTTAGTGGTGGGTCGTGGCTTCGTTGAGTCGTAGGTCGCGAGGGTAGTTAAGTCGCGCATAGGCTAAGTCGCGTGCGTGTTTTAGATCGTTGATTGGTTAGGTCGTAAACCAATAAGTCGGCTATAAAGTTGAATCGTTGAGTCGCTGAGCCATGTACGTGTTAAGGCGTTGGGTCGTTGAGTCGTGCAGGGGTTTGTTGAGTCATAGGTCGTTGAGCTTGATAGGTCGTGGGGTCTGATGAGTCGTGGACGACTCATGGGATAGGTCGGCGGCGACTTAAGGGGCGGCGACTTAAGGGATTTTTTGCCTATAAATAGAGGGGTTTGGCTCACTTTTTGGCACCGGATTTTGAAGCGACGAAGTGCTGCCATTTTGAGAGATCGACTACTACACTTCTTCACTTCTTTTCTCCACTTTAATCTTGTGATTCCTTCCATCTAAATTGAAGATCAAATCGAAGATCCAAGAGCCAAAGTTGAAGATCTCCATCCTTCGAAGAGAGATTTCATCGTTTGAAGCGGAACTTTGGAGGATCAAGCTTGATTCTTTGCTGTCCAGATCTGAAGTTGGTAGCTTTTGAGGTGTTTAGGTGATTCGGTGAGTGGTGGTTATCTCTCACACGGACCCAAAGGAGTATATTGGATCGGTGGTTTGTTTATGTGTTAAAGATAGTGATTTCGTGCATTTTCTTAAGTCTGCATGTAGATCTATGGTTAATGATGATTCAACACCTATTTTACTATATGTTCACTTATGCAAGTTTATTCATCAAGTTGTAGAGATATTATTCATGATTCATGCATGTTAGATTGCATGTTAGATTTGGGCTCTTTATTTACGAAATTGCCATTATTGTTATAACTGCTTATTTAGATCTTGTTTGAATGATTGATTACTTGGATTAATGTTTGATTTGATTGATTAGTTGATTGGTAACTTGATTTGGACAAGTTGGTCGAAGATGATTCAAAAGCTAAGTGGAAAGGCTCTTGAATAGGGAAAGCTGCTTGTGGCATATGAAGCGGGTGTTGGAGCTCATATGGATAGATTTGATGATGATGTTGAGATGGGACTTTGCTATGATGCGATGAAGCAAAGCATGATGTGAGAAAGCCTTGGTTTAATCCAGACGGGATCATCCCAAGCATGTTGATAACTCGGTGATGTGGTCCGGGTTTGTGGATAATGGTTAGCTTGAGAGGCGCTTGAGCTAGTATGGAAATAGTCGTCGAGGAGGATGACTAGAAGGCTGAGATTTCATCGTTGTTGAAGGTTCTAGCATGCTCAAAAAGCAAGAGTACGTTGGGACGGGTCACGATGACGTTCCAAGCACGGGTCACGATGACGTGCTAGTACTCTGGGCAGATGCGATAGTCCTAGGCACGGGTCACGACGACGTGCGGAGCTATGTCTAGAACCGGGGTTACCATTAGCCCTTGGCAGGCAGTCATTCAAGTAACGGTGAATTCAAGGCAATGATAACAGTGATAGCCAGAGTCATGGATGTTTGGATGTTTGATTGTATCGTCATTTGGGTCAAGAGCGATGTTTTCAGGGTGCTTATCTGATCTTGGTTTAGGCCTTGGGGGTTTGCACTTGGAAAACACCAACCTTGACTCGAGTGATAATTACTTTGCTTTGAATGTCTGAATTGCTATGTTTACTTCTGCTTAGTGTGTCTGGGGGCTATCACTGTAGAAAGAGGTGGAGTGAGATGGTTGGGTTCCTATTCCTTTTTACCTTTATGCTCTTTTAGTATGTTTGATAGTTGATTTACCGCTCACTAAGACTTTTGTCTGACTCAAGGTTTTATGTTTAACTCTTATTACCTTGGGCTGTTCATCCATGTTAGGATGGGCAGACTAGGTAGCAGGTGACAGGTGCTGTTCTTAGTGGTCAAAGCTGTTGATGACGAAGACGAGCTGGAGGCTTTTGCATATTGTTTTCTTACTATATGTACTGGGTGTTCTGCTGTTAGAATATTCTCTGAGTGATATGTAGTGAGGCTTGATGTATTGACTTTGCTGGTTGCTGTATCAAACTATTATGAGTTTATATGGTGAGATTCTATTCTATGAAGCTTCACTATGTATATTTTCTATTGTATTTTGTCCATGCGCTGTGAGTAATACGATAGAGTTTATTGTTTTACCTTACCCTGATAATCGTCCATGGCGGCCTGGCACACCCTTCAGCGCACTACTACCTTGTTTAGTGCAGGAGTCATGGGCGGTCGTCACATTTGGTATCAGAGCTTTGGTTAATCGATTTTAGCCAATGCTCGCTGACGTAACTACGTATGAGAGACGTAATTGTATTTTGATGGATGATTACTATATATAATATAGTAGCTTAGAAGGATTTGAACTCCTTATGTAGTTATTTCTCAAGGTGTTCTAATCATTCCTTTTTATAGATATTAAGAATGAGTCGAAGAGGGAGACCAGCTGCTAGGGAAGGCCGTGCTGCTGAAGGGGCTGCTGATTATGCTACTATGTTTGAGGCTATGATGACTTCGATCATGAGAAGGATGCCAGTCTCAGGGTCATCAGTAGATGTTGGAGTTCAAGTTCAAGCTCCAAGACCAGTGGATTTTTCTAAGTTGTGCAAAGACTATACTTCTCTTGGAGGAAAGGTTTTCTTGGGAACAGAATCAACCATTGAAGTCCAAAGATGGATAGATGCTTGTAAAAGGATTTTTGGTGATTTAGGAATTGAGGATGCAACTAAGAGGAAGCTTGTATCAAGACAACTTCAAGGGAGAGCTTCGGATTGGTGGAATTCTATCACCATTGATACTCCAGAAGAAGAGATTACTTGGGAGCAATTCCAAGCTAGATTTGAAGCTAAGTTCATTTCTACAGCTCAGAAATCTGTTCTGTTTAAGAAGTTTGTGGAGCTCAAGCAAGGTGGAAGACCAGTTCTTGAGTATGTTTCTGAATTTGAAGCTTTGTCCAAGTATGCCAGATCGTATATTGAGTCTTCATATCAGAAGAACGAAAAGTTTGTGACAGGCTTGGATAGTTATCTTGGGAGGCAGTTGGTGGATCATATGGACGATCCGTTTGAGAAGCTTGTGGAGAAAGCTCTCAGGCACGAGAGTTTGTTTCCTAAGGAAGGATCTGTTGTTGCTATGACCAAAGAGCAAAATGGAAACAAGAAGAGGAAGCAGCAGTAGCAGAAGGGTAAGGATGGCCAGAAGAAGCCGAAGGGCGAAGTGATCTGCTACAACTGTCGACAGAAGGGTCATCTCTCTAGAGATTGCAAGAATCCGAGAGTGCCGGTAAAGTGTCACAACTGTGACAAACCTGGGCATATTAAGAGGAATTGTCCGGAACCGAGGAAGGACAAGCAGATTGTGCAAGCTTATGCTTTGGAGGCTGTTCCATCATCTTTGGAAGCTCCTACTGCAGATGAGAAAGGGAAGAGCGTGGTGGTTCAAGGTACTCTTTCCATTTGTGGTGTTCCAGTTAGAGTGTTGTTTGATACTGGAGCGTCGCATTCCTTTGTTTGTAATGAGTTGGTAGACCGGTTGGGTTTGGAACCGGATATTATTGATAGACCATTGGTTGTGACTAATCCAGTTGGGGGTTCGTCTTGTTTGTGTATGGTATGCCGTGGTCTAGTTGTATAGAGTCATGATTGCTCTTTTGTTTGTGATTGTTTTGTTCTGAACTTTGCGGGGTTCGGAATTATTTTGGGTATGGACTGGCTTAGGAAGTATGCGGCAAGGATTGATTGTGAGAGGCTGGAGGTGACAGTCGTGAATGTGGAGAGGCGAAAGGTTGTGATACGATGTAAGCATGAGGAAGGCGTCTTCATGAGCTTCATGTATTCGCTGGTTGTTCCACAGGATGGACTGTCATCGGTGCCTATTTTGAATGGATTTGAGGATGTCTTTGACGAAGTCAAAGGATTACCGCCGCATAGGGAGATCGAGTTTTGTATCGATCTAGTTGAGGGAGCCAGACCAGTTGTGATGCCTCTTAGGCGGATGGCGCCTAGGGAACAGCAAGAGTTGAAGGTGCAAGTTGATGACCTTTTACAAAAAGGATTCATTCGGCGTAGTGTGTCCGAATGGGGTGCACCAGTTGTGTTCGCAACCAAAGCGGATGGATCGTTGAGGTTGTGTGTGGATTATCGTGAGCTGAATAAAGTGACCAAGAAGAACAAGTATCCATTGCCGAGGATAGATGACTTGTTTGATCAGCTTCACGAAGCTAAGGTGTTTTCTCAAATGGATTTGGCAATGGGATTTCACCAGTTGAGAGTAGCAAAGGATAGTGTTCCAAAGACTGCTTTTAGGACACCATCCGGTTTCTATGAGTGGTTGGTAATGTCGTTTGGATTGACCAATGCACCAGCATATTTTGTGGATCTTATGAATAGAGTGTTCAGAGATCAGTTGAATAAGTTCGTACTTGTGTTCGTGGATGACATTCTGATTTATTCCAGGACTGAAGAAGAGCACAAGACACACTTGAGGATTGTTTTGGAAATTTTGCGAAAACATCAGCTGAGGGCTAAGTTTTCGAAGTGTCACTTCTGTAAGAGTGAAGTGAGGTTCTTAGGCCATGTTATCTCTGGAAATGGAATAGCGGTTGATCCCGCCAAGGTGGCAGCGATTCAGGATTGGGTTAGACCTAAGAATGCATCTGATGTGAGAAGTTTTCTTGGATTAGCGGGATATTACCGTCGGTTTATCAAAGACTTTTCCAAGATAGCTGCACCGTTAACAGGATTGACGAAAAAGAACCAAGAGTTCAGATGGGATGCTAAGTGTGAGCAAGCTTTTGGAATCCTGAAAGAGCAACTGACAAGTGCTCCTGTTTTGACTATTCCAAGTGGAAATGATGAGATGGTGGTTTACACCGATGCATGTGGCACTGGACTTGGAGCAGTGCTAATGCAGAAGGATAAAGTTGTTGCATATGCAAGTCGACAACTTAAGCCGCATGAAAGGAATTATCCGACTCATGATTTGGAGTTAGCGGCGATTGTATTTGCTATGAAGATGTGGAGACATTATCTATTGGGAGTTCGATCCGAGTTGTTTACGGATCATAAGTCGTTGAAGTATCTTTTCTCCCAAAAGGATTTGAATCTTCGGCAACAACGATGGCTAGAGTTTTTAGCATCATATGATTTTGGTATAGCCTATACTCCAGGAAAAGGTAACGCAGTGGCAGATGCGTTAAGTCGAAGACATGCAGGTTTGGGAGTCATGTTTTCGGAATGGAAGAGTCTTGAGTATTTGGCTGGATTTGACTTTAGGCCTAGATGTGAATTGAAACCTGAGATGTTGGCAAACTTATCGATAAGACCTACTCTTGTGGAAAGAATTGGCGAGAGCCAAAAGCGAGACGATAAGCGTGTCAAGATTATCCGAGATTTGGAATCTGGATCAGACCCAGAGAAGGATAAAGGATTCGAAGTCGATCGAGAGGGTTGGCTTCGAAAACAAGGACGACTAGTTGTTCCTGATATAAATAGATTGAGAGATGAAGTTCTTATGGAAAGTCATCACTCGAAGTTGACAATTCATCCAAGTGGAAATAAGATGTATCAGGATATGAAGAGAACCTATTATTGGGAAGGTATGAAGAAGGATGTTGGAAATTTTATTTCCAAATGCATGAACTGCCAGTTGGTAAAAGCCGAACAGAAGAAGCCAAGTGGATTGCTTCAGCCATTAGAAGTTCCTACATGGAAGTGGGAGCAAATATCGATGGATTTTATCGATGGGTTACCTAGGATCAGAGCGGGAAATGAAGGGATTTGGGTCATCGTAGATCGTTTGACTAAGAGTGCAAGATTCATTCCTGTTCGATCAACTAGGACTGCATCGAAATTGGCTGAGTTGTATGTTAAGTGGATAGTTCGGTTCCATGGTATTCTGAAGAGTATAATGAGCGATCGAGACCCATTGTTCACTAGTGGATTTTGGAAGAGCTTCCAAGAAGTTTTGGGGACCGAGTTGTGTTTGAGTACAGCTTATCATCCCCAAACAGATGGTCGGACCGAGAGAGTCAACCGAGTTTTGGAAGATCTACTCAGAGCATGTGTTTTGGATTTCGGAGGATCATGGGAAGATCATCTTCATTTGGTGGAATTTGCGTATAATAACAGTTACCAGTCAAGTATTGGTATGGCACCGTATGAAGCATTGTATGGAAGACCGTGTAACTCTCCGACATGTTGGTTGGAAACTGGAGAAAAGCTGATACTTGGGACCCGAAATGATTCGACAGACTTCGGATTACATAGAGATCATTCGGCGACGAATGAAGGCAGCCCAAGATCGTCAGAAAAGTTATGCCGATAAGCGTCGTAAGGATTTGGAATTCGACGTAGGCGATATGGTTTTCGTGAAGATTTCTCCTCTAAAGAATGTTATTCGATTCGGGAAGAAAGGAAAGTTGACTCCGAGATTTGTTGGACCATTCCCGATCATCGAGCGAATTGGAAAGCTCGCCTATAAATTGGAATTACCGGAAAAGATGTCGGGTGTGCAAAATGTTTTTCATGTATCGTATCTACGGAAGTATGTGCACGACCCAAGTACAGTGGTTTCGGTTGATAGCTGTGAAGATTTAGAAGTTGATCCAGTTATTAGAAGACCTCGTAAGCCGCTTCTTGTTGTGGAAACCGACACGAAACAACATAGGAGGAAGACGGTTAAGTTGCTCAAGGTACAATGGAGTGATGATGTTAACGACTGTACGTGGGAGGAGGAAGAGAGGATGAAGGCAGCTCATCCTGAACTCTTCGAGGTATGGCCCTAAGGTGTCGTGACATCTCATGAATTTGTAACTTGTTCTAGTCTTAGAATTCTGCATGTAAGGCTAGTAATTGGATGCATGGTTTGTTGATTGCTACGGATGGTAGGCATGCGGAATAACTTTGGTTGCTCTTGTTTGTTTGGAATTTCGGGGGCGAAATTCCTAAGGGGGAGAGAATGTAACGACCCGTATTTTTCATGTCGATAAATCGTAAAATAGATGCCATCAAGTCGTTAGTATTGTTGTTAAGTCGTTTAAAGTTTGAGTCGACCATAACTTAAGTCGTATGAAAGTTAACTCGTGTGGTGCTTAAGTCGTAGATAGCTTAGGTCGGGTATTTCTTAAGTCGTAGACAACTTAAGGGGTTTCGAGTTATAGAAGTTTCGACCTATAGAAGTTGGCGACTTAAAGGTTTAGGCGACTTAAGAGGTTAGGTCGAATGGGAGTTAGGTCGTGTGGAAGATAGATCGGGTGGAAGTTAGGTCGTTTGAGCGACCTAAGGTAGAAGAGCGACTCAAGATAGTACGACCTAGTAGTTAACGAGTTAGAGAAGCCAGCGACTTAGGGGATTTAGCGTCCTAAGGGTTAATGGCTTAGGGAAGTTAGGTCGCTCGAGCGACTTGAGGAGATAAGATAGGTCGCCGTGTGTATTTAGGTCGTAAACGACCTATGTTGAGGTAGGATGTTTATTTAGGTCGCGTGAGTATTGCAGCGTTAGGTCGCTGAGTCGTGTGAATGACTTAGCGGTGGGTCGTGGCTTCGTTGAGTCGTAGGTCGCGAGGGTAGTTAAGTCGCGCATAGGCTAAGTCGCGCGCGTGTTTGAGATCGTTGGTTGGTTAGGTCGTAAACCAATAAGTTGGCTATGAAGTTGAATCATTGAGTCGCTGAGCCGTGTACGTGTTAAGGCGTTGGGTCGTTGAGTCGTGCAGGGGTTTGTTGAGTCATAGGTCGTTGAGCTTGATAGGTCGTGGGGTCTGATGAGTCGTGGACGACTCATGGGATAGGTCGGTGGCGACTTAAGGGGCGGCGACTTAAGGGATTTTCTGCCTATAAATAGAGGGATTTGGCTCACTTTTTGGCACCGGATTTTGAAGCGACGAAGTGCTGCCATTTTGAGAGCTCGACTACTACACTTCTTCACTTCTTTTCTCCACTTTAATCTTGTGATTCCTTCCATCTAAATTGAAGATCAAATCGAAGATCCAAGAGCCAAAGTTGAAGATCTCCATCCTTCGAAGAGAGATTTCATCGTTTGAAGCGGAACTTTGGAGGATCAAGATTGATTCTTTGCTGTCCAGATCTGAAGTTGGTAGCTTTTGAGGTGTTTAGGTGATTCGGTGAGTGGTGGTTATCTCTCACACGGACCCAAAGGAGTATATTGGATCGGTGGTTTGTTTATGTGTTAAAGATAGTGATTTCGTGCATTTTCTTAAGTCTGCATGTAGATCTATGGTTAATGATGATTCAACACCTATTTTACTATATGCTCACTTATGCAAGTTTATTCATCAAGTTGTAGAGATATTGTTCATGATTCATGCATGTTAGATTGCATGTTAGATTTGGGCTCTTTATTTACGAAATTGCCATTATTGTTATAACTGCTTATTTAGATCTTGTTTGAATGATTGATTACTTGGATTAATGTTTGATTTGATTGATTAGTTGATTGATAACTTGATTTGGACAAGTTGGTCGAAGATGATTCAAAAGCTAAGTGGAAAGGCTCTTGAATAGGGAAAGCTGCTTGTGGCATATGAAGCGGGTGTTGGAGCTCATATGGATAGATTTGATGATGATGTTGAGATGGGACTTTGCTATGATGCGATGAAGCAAAGCATGATGTGAGAAAGCCTTGGTTTAATCCAGACGGGATCATCCCAAGCATGTTGATAACTCGGTGATGTGGTCCGGGTTTGTGGATAATGGTTAGCTTGAGAGGCGCTTGAGCTAGTATGGAAATAGTCGTCGAGGAGGATGACTATAAGGCTGAGATTTCATCGTTGTTGAAGGTTCTAGCATGCTCAAAGCAAGAGTATGTTGGGACGGGTCACGATGACGTTCCAAGCACGGGTCACGATGACGTGCTAGTACTCTGGGCAGATGCGATAGTCCTAGGCACGGGTCACGACGACGTGCGGAGCTATGTCTAGAACCGGGGTTACCATTAGCCCTTGGCAGGCGGTCATTCAAGTAACGGTGAATTCAAGGCAATGATAACAGTGATAGCTAGAGTCATGGATGTTTGGATGTTTGATTGTATCGTCATTTGGGTCAAGAGCGATGTTTTCAGGGTGCTTATCTGATCTTGGTTTAGGCCTTGGGGGTTTGCACTTGGAAAACACCGACCTTGACTCGAGTGATAATTACTTTGCTTTGAATGTCTGAATTTCTATGTTTACTTCTGCTTAGTGTGTCTGGGGGCTATCACTGTAGAAAGTGGTGGAGTGGGATGGTTGGGTTCCTATTCCTTTTTACCCTTTATGCTCTTTTGGTATGTTTGATAGTTGATTTACCGCTCACTAAGACTTTTGTCTGACTCAAGGTTTTATGTTTAACTCTTATTACCTTGGGCTGTTCATCCATGTTGGGATGGGCAGACTAGGTAGCAGGTGACAGGTGTTGTTCTTAGTGGTCAAAGCTGTTGATGACGAAGACGAGCTGGAGGCTTTTGCATATTGTTTTCTTACTATATGTACTGGGTGTTCTGCTGTTAGAATATTCTCTGAGTGATATGTAGTGAGGCTTGATGTATTGACTTTGCTGGTTGTTGTATCAAACTATTATGAGTTTATATGATGAGATTCTATTCTATGAAGCTTCACTATGTATATTTTCTATTATATTTTGTCCATGCTCTGTGAGTAATACGATAGAGTTTATTGTTTTACCTTACCCTGATAATCGTCCATGGCGGCCTGGCACACCCTTCAGCGCACTACTACCTTGTTTAGTGCAGGAGTCATGGGCGGTCGTCACAAGAAAGAAAAGAAAGAACAGACCTCATCAGAATCTCACACCGGAATCGAATAAATTATAATATATCACATAATACTTTACATAGTATCATATACATCAGAGTTAAACAGCTAATACAACACAGACTAGACAGTTATAAACATCTGTCTAGCTATTACAATTCAAGTACATCAGAGAAAACAGATACAACTCAAACACAGCGGAACCACTAAATATATCTACACGCTGAAGCCTCCTGCTCCATTATCTCCTCCAGAACTCGTCAAAGCAATCCTGAAACACTTGACTACTCATACGTAATATGAGTACCCATGAGTTTAATAAAACAGAAAATAAACACTCAGGTCAGACAGGGGTCTGGTGTGAGTAAACGGGGTTAAAAGTTGCTTAACTTTAGAAAATCCTTTGAAAACAAAAGGTATCACGTAAGACTTCCCACACATAAACATGGAAAAGTTTTTACCTTACGCTAACCAAAACATTTGATAGGAAATCCAGTGATATTATAATAGGGTTTAGGGTTTTCAAAATAAAATACAAAAATAGCCGAAATTGTTGCATTTATTAAATTCCATCTGCATAGGTATACAAACAAAACCGTAGGGTCTCGTAGGGAAAATTGGGTTTCCATCAATGGCAGGGATACTGGGGTACCGCCCGTCACAGTACATGGCCTAGATCACCGTACCGAGGAGCCACCCTAACTCCCCTACGACACAAAGCCGGACCCGTTCCTTACAGAACAGTTCCGAACAAGACAACCCCGCAGATTGGTCGTCACCAACTGCCACACAGCCGAAATAGAAAGGGGCCTCTAGACAGGAGTAAATCTTTCTCTCAAGTGGGGGCTACCCACGAAGCTTTGCTGCACCTCCCCTGTTTTAGCCATTCCCGGTTGATGAGGCTTGAGGCTACGATTACCTTTATAGGACATATCAATCTTAGAATGCTCATCGTCCACCTGACGATGTTCTGAAAGCATTCAATCCATACAAGTTCGTTCCGGGTTCGAACGAAACCGAAGGCATTATCTCGTTACACTCGTATTGGAATCACCCTCAGAGTTAACGACGATAACCCTTGCACTCTAAATCTCCATCTCGAATCTATAAGTACTATTCCGTCAACTCATTACGGAATCACCCACAGAGTTATACTGACGTATAGCTCTTACACCTCGAGTCTTCACTTGCTCCACTTGGATTAACGACCTAACGTTTAATTGGAATCGATGTGGTTTTCGGAATTCCAAATATGGAAACCCGATCCCGGTCTCATCGAAACCAAACGCCATCTTAATGTCCAAGTTGTACTTAAGGGTTTTAAACAATTAACTTATTCCATTATTATCTATTTCATAAAGATAGATAAAATATATCTCACAATAGATAATCACATTCATATCATAAACAGATAATCCGTATCATTATAAACAGATAATCATCACAACCAAATAATCCATCACAAACCATCATACTTAAACCAAATCATCCATATCATACAGATACAACTAATCTCATTACTGAGATCACTACCATTAAATCAATAGCATCCATAAGCAATGATTTAATCATCAATTATAATTAATTTAAAATGAATTAAATTAATTACAATCATCTCTAATTAATTTAAATCCTGCTTAACATCCATTAATTAATTAACCCAGTTAATTAATCACTTCCTAAGTATTAAACTTGATTAAACAACTTTGAGTAATCATTCACTAATTACAATAAGTAATTAGTTTTTAATTAATTTTCACAAACTAATTAACCTTAATCATAAGTAATTAACATTTAATTACTCATTTATTAATTAATTATAATTAATTATATTTATCCTTAATTAATTACAATTAATTAATCACTTAATTAATTATTACTTAATCAAACAATCCTTAATTACATCATTAATATTAATTAATGATCTTTAATATTTAATAAATTACTTAATTAAAATTAATTACATTTAGTAATTAATCTAATTATTAACCTCCTTGATTAATATCCAATTAAGTAATTAATTATCTTTAATTACTTATTAACAAATTAATTATCCAATAATTAATCATTAATTAATTCCTTAATTAATTACAAAAGTAATTATCCAAATTACTAATTACATTCTAGTAATTATCATTATTACTTCCCTAAGTAATCTTGCTCCACTAATTACATTAAGTAATTACACTCTTAAAATCAACAAATGATTTATTTAAATTAATTAAACTAAATTAATTAACTTAATTAAATCACATATTAAAATTTATTACAATAAGTAATTAATCCCTTAATTACTTTAACAATTAATTATACTTAACAAATTTCAATTAATTATATTCAGTTAATCAATCTAGTTAATTATCAAAATTAATTACATTAATTACTAAATTATCCCTAGATAATTATCACCAATTATTAATTAACATTTCATTAATTATATACTTAAGAAAATTTGAATTAGATTAATTATCAAAATTAATCTAAACCATTATCAAATAATTAAGTAAACCCTTAATTATCTTAAATATTTTTCAAAATAATTAAATTACTTATCAATGACTCATCTAAATTTAAAATGTATTAAAACAATACATTTCTAAAAATTAAATTCAAATTCCAATTTATTTAAAGATTCAAATGTTTAATTATTTAAACATAAATCCAAATTAGAATAATTATAAACCTTAAAATAAAAATGAATGTTTAAACAATACTTATCTCTTAAATATAAAGAAAGATTTAAAACTAAATTACTTGATAAATTAAGCATTGAAAATAAATTGATTATTTTCAACTTTCAAATTTAAATCAACACTTCATATTTTAATTCAAATACTTTCAAATACTAAAGGAACTAAATTCTTTCAAGTTTAAACTTATTTGAAATGAAATTTCATTTTCAAATTCACTTTTAAACATTTGAATATGTTCATTCATTTTTAAATTTTAAAACTGTTTTGAAATTAAAACTGGGTTTCAAAGAAACTTGAAACAGTTTTAACTTAATTTCAAAACACATTTAAATCTTCCTTAAACCATTTAAATCTGTTTCAAATTTTAAAAACTAACAAAACTGTTTTAGTTTAATGTCTGAATTTGAAAGCAACCTGAAACTTATTTTTAAACTTGATTAAACTAAATTAAATCTTGTTTAGATTTAAGATTTTCATTTTTAAAAACTTTGAATTTCAAACTACACTTGAATTCAGTTTCAACTCATACTTGAATCAAGTTGCAAAATTTAAAATATGAATTTTATTTAAACAACAAACTGCAAAATTACAGGTTCTAAAACCTGCAACTGTTTTTAATATTGATTTAAAACCAAATTTAAAACTTGTTTAAACTTAAAAGTTTCATTTTAAAAACTTTGAATTTCAAACTTTATTTGAAATTAGATTTAACTTGCATTTAAATCAAATTACAACTTAAAATATGAATTTATTCAAAATTCTTAAAAACTGCAAACTCTCTCTGGATTTAAACCTGCAAACTATTTTAAACTCTTGATTTAAAACAGAATTTTAAATCTTGTTTAAATTTAAGATTTTACTTTTAAAAACTTTGAATTCAAAGCTACATTTGGATTCAGTTTAAATCTTTCATTTGATTCAATCTACAATCTTTAAAATAGGAGCTACATTTCAAAATTTAAAAAAAACTGTAAAATTACAGACTTTAAAACCTGCAACCAAAAAACCCGAGACACCCATGATTTTACTTCGAGTTTATCTACCTTCTGCTTCGAGTCAGAAGCACAAAAACCCTTGGATTACCCGAGTAAAAACCCTGCACACCCCATCAGAGTTCACCAGAACTTTATCTATACACAGTGCATATGCACCAACATTCTGGCCATCACCAGCCACTCTAACCAACTCCACCAAGTCACCTACCATTCCCTAACAGAAATCCAATTCCCTAATCTCCCCTGTAACTCACATTTCAAATTTTCAGGTTGATCAACAACCTGAAACACCAACTCAAACCCACGAAGCTTTGCTGCACCTCCCCTGTTTTAGCCATTCCCGGTTGATGAGGCTTGAGGCTATGATTACCTTTATAGGACATATCAATCTTAGAATGCTCATCGTCCACCTGACAATGTTCTGAAAGCATTCAATCCATACAAGTTCGTTCCAAGTTCGAACGAAACCGAAGGCATTATCTCGTTACACTCGTATTGGAATCACCCTCAGAGTTAACGACGATAACCCTTGCACTCTAAATCTCCATCTCGAATCTATAAGTACTATTCCGTCAACTCATTACGGAATCACCCACAGAGTTATACTGACGTATAGCCCTTACACCTCGAGTCTTCACTTGCTCCACTTGGATTAACGACCTAACGTTTAATTGGAATCGATGTGGTTTTCGGAATTCCAAATATGGAAACCCGATCCCGGTCTCATCGAAACCAAACGCCATCTTAATGTCCAAGTTGTACTTAAGGGTTTTAAACAATTAACTTATTCCATTATTATCTATTTCATACAGATAGATAAACTATATCTCACAATAGATAATCAATTCATATCATAAACAGATAATCCGTATCATTATAAACAGATAATCATCACAACCAAATAATCCATCACAAACCATCATACTTAAACCAAATCATCCATATCATACAGATACAACTAATCTCATTACTGAGATCACTACCACTAAATCAATAGCATCCATAAGCAATGATTTAATCATCAATTATAATTAATTTAAAATGAATTAAATTAATTACAATCATCTCTAATTAATTTGAATCCTGCTTAACATCCATTAATTAATTAACCCAGTTAATTAATCACTTCCTAAGTATTAAACTTGATTAAACAACTTTGAGTAATCATTCACTAATTACAATAATTAATTAGTCTTTAATTAATTTTCACAAATTAATTAACCTTAATCATAAGTAATTAACATTTAATCACTCATTTATTAATTAATTATAATTAATTATATTTATCCTTAATTAATTACAATTAATTAATCACTTAATTAATTATTACTTAATCAAACAATCCTTAATTACATCATTAATATTAATTAATGATCTTTAATATTTAATAAATTACTTAATTAAAATTAATTACATTTAGTAATTAATCTAATTATTAATCACCTTGATTAATATCCAATTAAGTAATAAACTATCTTTAATTACTTATTAGCAAATTAATTATTCAATAATTAATCATTAATTAATTCCTTAATTAATTACAAAAGTAATTATCCAAATTACTAATTACATTCTAGTAATTATCATTATTACTTCCCTAAGTAATCTTGCTCCACTAATTACATTAAGTAATTACACTCTTAAAATCAACAAATGATTTATTTAAATTAATTAAACTAAATTAATTAACTTAATTAAATCACATATTAAAATTTATTACAATAAGTAATTAATCCCTTAATTACTTTAACAATTAATTATACTTAACAAATTTCAATTAATTATATTCAGTTAATCAATCTAGTTAATTATCAAAATTAATTACATTAATTACTAAATTATCCCTAGATAATTATCACCAATTATTAATTAACATTTCATTAATTATATACTTAAGAAAATTTGAATTAGATTAATTATCAAAATTAATCTAAACCATTATCAAATAATTAAGTAAACCCTTAATTATCTTAAATATTTTTCAAAATAGTTAAATTACTTATCAATGACTCATCTAAATTTAAAATGTATTAAAACAATACATTTTTAAAAATTAAATTCAAATTCCAATTTATTTAAAGATTCAAATGTTTAATTATTTAAACATAAATCCAAATTAGAATAATTATAAACCTTAAAATAAAAATGAATGTTTAAACAATACTTATCTCTTAAATATAAAGAAAGATTTAAAACTAAATTACTTGATAAATTAAGCATTGAAAATAAATTGATTATTTTCAACTTTCAAATTTAAATCAACACTTCATATTTTAATTCAAATACTTTCAAATACTAAAGGAACTAAATTCTTTCAAGTTTAAACTTATTTGAAATGAAATTTCATTTTCAAATTCACTTTTGAACATTTGAATATGTTCATTCATTTTTAAATTTTAAAATTGTTTTGAAATTAAAACTGGGTTTCAAAGAAACTTGAAACAGTTTTAACTTAATTTCAAAACACATTTAAATCTTCCTTAAACCATTTAAATCTGTTTCAAATTTTAAAAACTAACAAAACTGTTTTAGTTTAATGTCTGAATTTAAAAGCAACCTGAAACTTATTTTTAAACTTGATTAAACTAAATTAAATCTTGTTTAGATTTAAGATTTTCATTTTTAAAAAATTTGAATTTCAAACTACACTTGAATTCAGTTTCAACTCATACTTGAATCAAGTTGCAAAATTTAAAATATGAATTTTATTTAAACAACAAACTGCAAAATTACAGGTTCTAAAACCTGCAACTGTTTTTAATATTGATTTAAAACCAAATTTAAAACTTGTTTAAACTTAAAAGTTTCATTTTAAAAACTTTGAATTTCAAACTTCATTTGAAATTAGATTGAACTTGCATTTAAATCAAATTACAACTTAAAATATGAATTCATTCAAAATTCTTAAAAACTGCAAACTCTCTCTGGATTTAAACCTGCAAACTGTTTTAAACTCCTGATTTAAAACAGAATTTTAAATCTTGTTTAAATTTAAGATTTTACTTTTAAAAACTTTGAATTCAAAGCTACATTTGGATTTAGTTTAAATCTTTCATTTGATTCAATCTACAATCTTTAAAATAGGAGCTACATTCAAAATTTAAAAAAAAAAACTGTAAAATTACAGACTTTAAAACCTGCAACCAAGAAACCCGAGACACCCATGATTTTACTTCGAGTTTATCTACCTTCTGCTTCGAGTCAGAAGCACAAAAACCCTAGGATTACCCGAGTAAAAACCCTGCACACCCCATCAGAGTTCACCAGAACTTTATCTATACACAGTGCATATGCACCAACATTCTGGCCATCACCAGCCACTTTGACCAACTCCACCAAGTCACTTACCATTCCCTAACAGAAATCCAATTCCCTAATCTCCCCTGTAACTCACATTTCAAATTTTCAGGTTGATCAACAACCTAAAACACCAACTCAAACTCTGTCCACCTGGAAAACCCAAATATCACCTCTCCTCTCCCTCTGATCATCCATCACCAACATCCCCTTCATTCCTACAACAAAACCCCACTAACCATGAAGCATCCTAACATCCTAAATCCACTATCTCCTCAGAAACATCCCTAAATTCCTAGTTCTGTTCAAACATAATGCAAGTTCCACAGCAATATAAAAAGATGAGATTTTGTTTTAAAATTTCTGGTTTATAACATACATTCATGTTATAATCTTGTTGAAATAATTAATGAAGTTGATATCTTAATATTGAAACACTTACTGTTGTATTTGCTTCTGAAGTAACAAAATTTTCAAACAACTAAATTATGATTTAAGGGGAAAATTTATTATTAAACAACATTATTTGTTTGCTCATATTAATTCCTAACAGAAATTAAACAAATAAATAAAGTATTTCTATTAAAGGAAATTTTAGTTACAAACTAATTATAATTGCAGATTCAAATAATCAGCAACACTCAAACATATGCATATATGTTCTCATAGAGCAACCAGCACAACAAATTCTTTTCTACTAATATATATATATATATATATATGCACAGAGATCACAGGCTTTAGCATGATGAAGTTACTCTATTATTATTTTTTAAACCCGAAACAGAACCATTATATCAATAACAGATCCTAACTGAGAATCAATTCAAGTGGTATTGGTATTATTTTTTTCCATTTAAAATTTTAGTTTTATAAACAGAACAGGTGATCAGGTATCTGCAAACACACACATATATAAATGTTTATATATATATATACAGTGAATATTTATCACAATAAAATGATACAAAGCAAACTCATTCCTATAATCCACATGCAACAGAGAGATTAAAACAACTTCCTATTGTGAGGTTACTTACTAAACAAAATGGAGACAGAGCAGTTTAATCATAGCAGTTTTGATTTTAGAGAAAAACAATTTGCATATGAAGTATAGGTTCTGGAAATTTTGTTTTGCTTTGATTTAAAAGGAAGAACTGTT
Organism: Allium cepa; assembly: GCA_030765085.1. Lineage (NCBI taxonomy): Eukaryota > Viridiplantae > Streptophyta > Magnoliopsida > Asparagales > Amaryllidaceae > Allium > Allium cepa. The sequence continues at coordinate 258,522,877 of CM060939.1, forward strand.
TTTAAAATAAAAAGGTTTACTCACATTTTAATTTGAAGAATGCAGATGACAAATTGATGCAGATTCATATTCCAGAGACTGCAGTTGAACCTGGGTGCAAATTTGAAGATGAAGTTGCTTTACTTGTTGATGTAGATTGCATGCAGACTCCATTTCTCATATGCTCAGGTTTTATATTGCAGTTGAGCTCCAGTTGATGTTGAATCTTACAGAATTTAGATGCAGATTTGAAGTTGTTCTTCTAATTTGATATTGAAACTTAGCTTCAGATTTGTAGTTGTATGCAGAGATTGATTTGCAGATTAGATTTGTATTTGGTTTGCAGATTTGAGAATTGAAGAGAAAGATTGCAGATTTTAAAACATGCAATCTGTTTTGGGGTCTTGATTTTACAGAAATTTTGATTTCTGTTTTTCAATTGAAGAAAATGTTTTTATCAAAATGCTTTTTTATATTTCTTATTTGAGAGAATAAAATCCAAGAATAAATTAGTTTGCCACTTGTACTTATTATTATCTCAAACTTTTACAAGTGTCTACTCTTTAGTTAAATGACTAACACATATGCATGTTAATATTTAAAAGCCATTTCTAAATTTCTAAATGTATTTAAATTATCTTAAACTATTTCTAATTTGTTTTAGCAAGTTACAAATGATTTATTAACACTAGCCTTTAAATAAAAGCATATAAACTTTTTATAAAACTATATACTTACATTTTAATGTTTACTTGATTATTTTTAAAATAATTTTCTTTATAAACTAAATTTCAAAAGAAAAGCAATTTTAAAATAAAACAAAACAAATTTTTATTATAAAACAAAATTTTAAACTAAACAAATTCTTACTTACATTTTATGAAAATTATAAGAAAGATTTTTAAAACAGACTTTAGAAAAGTATACAATACTAATTTAAATTAATTTACAAATTTACATTAATATATAATAATTAGAAAATATTCTTTATTTAATATAAATTAAAATCAAAACCAATTCCTCTATTTACAATGTATAAACATTTATACATTATAAATAAAATATTTTTAAATCAGTTTAGAAGGATGAATTTATTACTTAAATATTTTTAACTTTTGAAAACAATATCATTTAACAAACTAAATAATTATTAATTTTCAAAAGAAAATTCCAGTTTAAATTAAATTATTAAATCAATATTTCACATTTTAAAATAATTATCAATGAAATTATTAAATAATTATTGCCTAAATTTCCGGGACATTACATGACCATTTGTTGGAAATCCAAAGAAACAATACGATCTTGTACGGTTTTAGTTGTATAACCTGCTATGGAATGTGGCGGTAACCTGCTATTGAACATGGTAGCTATAGTAGGCATAAGTGCGGAATGCCTATGCTGGCTAAGATTTATATCTTTATTTTCGAAATGATTTTTCCTACATTATGCGCTAGTAATAATATCAAATGTTTCTTTTTAATACGTATCAAGCATATTTGACTATCATAAGGAGAAATCTCCTCCGATTCTGCGTTTGCATTGTGTGTGTGTGCGGGAGGCCTTATGGTAGTCTCATTTTTAAAAGAATTGCGAATCTATTTTAAAATTATCCTATTCTTTGTTCTAAAGATAAACTGTTTTGAGTTCTCACACCAGTCACATGACTGACTCGGAGTTTATTGTTTTCCTTCCTAAACTCTGGGTGCCCACCAATTTCCACACGGGCAGTCAAGAGTAAGGTTTATCAGGATATTCTGGAATTCAGGAGTTGCTGGAGGCAAGATGGATGGCATGGCGTATTCACTAGTATATAGTATTTCTTTTCCGCTGTTTGTTGTTGTACACTCTGATGATGTAATGTAATAACCGATATAGTTCTTTGTTTAAAGATTATTCATTTATTTATTATATGTTGTTTCGCTGCGATTGTGAGATTTTGATATTGTTCTGCTGTTTTCTTTCTGTTCTGTTCTATCTTTTCTCTATTCTTCTATCTTTTTCTTAAAACCCTAAGTGTTCGGTTTTCCGACATTCGAGTGCTCGGCAGTTGATACAGTGAACGTATTGATGTCGGTTTTCGAAAGTCGAAGAATCGGGTTCTTACAATGTGTGAGAGGATGAAGGATCTAGTGGTAAGGCAATGGTCAGAGTACGAGGTGTCTGTGCACATGCACACATGTGTGCACATTGGTGGTGCCATGATTTTGAAATCCTGGAAGCAGCTTTTGTTTTTGGAGCTTGGGTTTTAGAGGAGAAGGAGTTAGGTGGTTTGTTGGACCAAGTTTGGCCGTGTAGGTATGAGTGAATTTAGTATAGTTTAATTTATTTAAGGTTAAAGTAAATTAAGTTTTAACCTTTAGAAAAGTATAACACCTTTGCTCGGAATCCGTTTGGCACACGGTTTTCGATGTTGAGTTCATAATAACTTGTAGAACACACTCGTGAAATAACTTGACCCTTATGTGATAGTATAATTCAATGGAAAATTAATATGGACAATTTTTAATTATGATGTATAGTAATTATAATTAATCTCTGACATCCTGTTCGTAGAATAAAACACTGTTTTGCTATATTTAAACTGAATAGCGTATAGAGGACATCTGTGTAGCAAAATTAATCGTTGTTATATTATTATGTTAGCTTGGACATTTATTTATATGCTAATTGATGTATATTTATATGTTATCCATAATTGATAATTATGGATTTTGTTACATACTTGTGTTGTGACTTAAATATCGATTTGAGTATAAAGGCTCTTTCCAAATTAGACAACTTTGAATTGAAATCAATTTAAGTTTTATAAGAATTCAAAGTAAATTATTGAATTTATTAATAATGTTTAATTGCAATTTTATAAATGATGTATAAAGTTGATTTAAATTAATAATTTGTAAAGTTATTTAAATTAAAAGGGTTTCAAGTTAATTACTATCTAATGAAAAATGTTTAAAGTTGTTTTAATTAATAATGTTTTAAGTTATTATCATTTTAGTTAATAACGGTTAAGGTAATCATCCTTTTAAATTAATGATTGTCTTAGGTTAATAAATCTTTTAATTAATGATGTTTATAAGTTGATTAATTTTTTAAATAAGTATTTGAGTTCATTAAATATTTTTATTAATAAGCATTAAAATTAATTACTTTATAAAAGGGTATTTAAGTTGATTAAATATTTAATAGTGTTTAAACTTAATTACCAATTTTATTATTTTGTGTTATAAGTTGATTAATTAATCTAATGATAGTGCTTTGTGTTAATAATTAATTAACTTATGGTAATTGAGTTAATTTAATTAACTTAAGAATTTGCTTTAAATAATAACATTGTTTTATAATAGGGTTTTTAATCTAATAAGATTTTTGTATAAAAGGTCTTACCTTTTAAAAAGGAACTAAGTAAAAGAGTTATATTTTGGCAAAGAGACTTGGATTTTGAAAAGAAAACTATGGGTTTATAAAGTTTTGATTAGAGCCTTTATATTAATCAAGTTATGAATCAACAATAAGTTGTCCTTCTTAATTTTGGTGGTAGGGAACCATTTCCCTACTTAACACTGAAGGATTAGTCGTTGGGATTCATAATAAACTATGTTTTCAAAGACTTATATTTTGATCTGTTTAAAATGAGTTCAAAATAAGAAATATTTCTTAATTGGTTTGTGAATATACTTATACCAGTGATATAAGTATATAATTATTTTAGCGAATAATTTAAGAGATTTAATTAATGGAAGATTAATTAAATGAGGCTTAATGGTTTCCATGGGAAATCAAATCTATGATTCATGAGTTTTTATTTGATGTTTAAATAGCCAACTATCATATCTTGACCATCTTTTAACTCTAGAAATATCTAAAGGAAACACGTGGATTATAGAATATGGTTATCATATATGTACAAACTTGTTGTGTTCTTCTAAGACAAATGATACAGAGATATGTCCACTTAAACAGCTAGGAGGCGATCCCCACTCTTTTGTATTGTTTGTTTATTTTCAAAAATATCGGAGTTGAGTTTACAAGAAACTATAGAATATTGGTTCAAAGAGACTAAGATCGAATAAGTATGAAAAACCACTTCGAACCAACTCAAGCATCGTATTGAAGACATCATGAAGATGATCAGATCGAAGATGAAGCTCTTTGAAGTGCAAGGGCTATTTGCTACTAATCCTGAGGGTGGCTACAAAATGGCTGTAGTAGAAATGGTACCTTCGGTTTGTTCATATCATGAACAACTTTAGCGAATGCTGACACCACATTGCTACCTAGAGGGCAATGTTAGCATTCCAAGTGGGATTGCTATATGAAAGGTAAAACATAGCCTCAAGTCTCATCAATCAGAAATGACTAAAATTAGGGAAGATGTAGTAGGGCTAAGTAGGTCACACCCATCAGGGTATGTCATTACCCTTCTAGATATATTTACATATGTATGGATATTGTTGCGCATGGTATCTCTCGGGAAAAGGTACAAAGAAACCGAGGTGATTACATATTCAATACTACCCAGTAAGGGTTAGGTTGATCCTGTGTTGGCGGAGGGTCCAAGAGAGGCCCTCGATACATTTTCTAGAGGTGTACTACAGTAGACGGTACCCTGGTACCTTGTCATTATATGGAATCTATTCTCCAATACGTGGTTGTACAGACTTAGTTGTATACATGCTTGAATTTAATTAATCTAACAATTTCAGCTATATTCAATATTTATTTTGAACCCTAGACATTATTATAATATCATTGGATTTTCTATAAAAATGATTTGGTTATCATTAGGTAAAACTCATCCGTGTTTATGTGCGGCATTGTCTTATGAGATCCTATTATTTTCAGAGGTTTTCACAATACTAATAACCTATATGATTATGTTTCTCATGCTGGTTTTATCAGACTGATTCAGGCATTGTTTTCTTATAATGCTCGGGTTAGACCAAGCATGTTTTTAGATTTAGCTTTGCATGCTTTAGAGTTGGGTCCCCAAGACATATCTCTCGTATGTTCCTTATTTATTTCTGCTGCATTATTTGGTTGTATTTTTCAGCATTTTTAAGGATGGGATTATAACTATCCATGTTGATTATAGGGTAGTTTGCTCTGATTATGTGTATAAAAATTTTCTTATGTAAAGATCATTTTATATTATAGATTATTCATTGCGTTATGAGATTGTATTCTTTATTTCCTTTTCTTTTCCCCAACGAACTATTTTTTGGAACTCAAATGCTTAGCACGTCAGTACCGTTGATGTATTAGTGTCGACTTTTGAAGGTTGAAAAGGCAGGTTGTTACGGTTGGTATCAGAGCTTAGGTTGAGCGAACACCTAGGCTTTGGTGGAGTTGACTCATTTGCGATAGGGTAAGTGAGACCATGGGATGAGTTTGAGTGCATTATATATGAGAGCATATATTTGTTAGTGCTATAAAAGTGTTTTATATTGTGTTGATTTATCGATTGAGTAGTTTATGAATTCCGATCGAGAGTGGGATGGCATATTGTCATATAGGTTTCTAAACACTTAAATCGGGTAAATAGTTACAATATTGTTTTGAAAATTGGTGAATGAAATAATGTTACATAGGATAATATTTTGTATATAAAGGAATAATTATAAAAATATTTAATTTGGGTTACTTCTGTTAGGATTTTTTTATTAGGAAATGTTGATATTTATTTATCATCATTTATTTGTTGTTTATGCTTAGTTAGTTATAAGCATTTATTTGGTTGACTTTAATTTTAATTAGACACAAACTTTTTGCGAGTTCAGTTCTACATGGCGTTCGATTTTAATGTTTGGCTAAAATTTAATTTGAATAAGATTTGTTTATTATGATAAACAAGGATATACATCTATGAAATGAAATTTTATAAGTATGGTTTATAAATATTGGGTATGAATGAAAATGGATTTAATCTGAGAATTTGAGAATTTAAATCCGGGTGATTTGAAAAATGGTTTCCAAAGTTTTGAGAGAATAATAAAGGTATTATTTGACAGTATTTATGATTACAAATTTTTTAAAGGATTTTAAAGAAATAGAAAACACTGAACTCATTTCGGCCGTTGGAAGATAATTATGGTAATGACTGCAGCATCATCGGTGTATATTTTTGAGTTTCTAAATGTGGGGATACTACCATAGCAGTTTTTGTTTCAAGTGTTTTGGTAAAGAAAAATCTTAGTTTGTAATCCCAAAAGGTATGATTTGATATACTGAATGTGTGTGTGCGCGCGCGTGTGTATGTAATTCAAATTGATTTGAAATAAAACCTGGGCATCTAGTTCTAAAATTTCCCTTAAGAAAAGATTGAATCGGATAGTGTTGGTATTTATGAAATGTTTCCATAAATAATTTAAATAGAAAAAAGAATCGGTATTAGTAAGAACCAATAATAAGTACATAAGTTGTACGTAAGTACATAAGTTGTATGTAGATCATTTCTCTTTTTCACATAGTTTTGATCTAAGATTCGAATACATGACTGTGAGGTGTTTCACACCATTCCAAATAAGGATCTATCACTCGATTTCTTGATGGTGAGCACTAGATGAGGGTTCTTGATTGATGTGCACGTAAATGTGCATATTTTTACCACCATATTTATTCTATTTAAATTAAATAAACGATCATATTGGGTATTTTAATTTGTTTAAACCAAAATTCATATTATTTGAAATTGTCACATATTCATCTTCATCCAAGGGCAAAATGGTCATTTTTGTGCATATATTAATTTGAGAACATTTAATTGGAATTTTTATATTATTTTGTAGGAAATTACACTCAATTACAAGTGGGTTCATGAAGGAATATGCTTGCACAAAATGAATACAAAGGAATGAAGATGGAAATAATTCAAAGTGAAGAACATGGAGGACCCCACCTACCCACTACCTTAATGTACAAATTAAAGGCTAATGCACATGCTAAAAGACATTTAAAGCTTCATGTACATTTAAGTGGGGGGATTATTAAAGCTAATGATAACTTGACCACCACACTTCCTCCAAGGGCATTTTAGGTACTCCCCAAAAATATGCATTAGGGTTTCTAACTTGTATAAATACCCCTTATGTTTCATGTAGCCATCTTCCTCGTAGTTAGTTAGTTTTAGTTTAGAAAATAAATCAAAGCTCTCTTTCTTTTCATGGATACTTAGCCATTTTATTTCATGTAATTTTCTTTTCTTTTATGCAATGTTAATTCTCTTTTATTTACATGCTTCTTCTCTTCTTATGTAATAGTGTAGATTTACCTTTATGCAATTAGATTAGTTGTCTTTTCCATTAGCTTTAATTTTCCTTTCTTTTTGCTTTCATGTTGCTTTCTACATTTGTTGATTTGATAACAAATATGAGAGCTTAATCCATACAATTTAGGGGTAATGAAGCTCTCTAGTATGTAGATGCAACATTTTGATGTTTATACTCTCTTTTTGTGCTTTAATGGAAACACTTGAAGTGGTTTAATGATGTTGTTTAGCTTTGAATTTGATAGTCTATGTTGTTCATTACAAATAGGCTATGCTTAAACAAACATAACACAAATTGCCTCTTCATCTAAATATGATTATGTCAAAGAAGTGAATGTTGAAATTGAAATTTGATAGCCTATATTTCTAAACAATAGTTAATAGGCTATGCTTAAAATAGATTTTTATTTCAACTTTGTTGTCATATTTCATGAGAGTTAAATGTGTATTAGTGGTTGTGTTATAGTTTGATGGTTTATATTGGGCTAATTAATAGCACAAATATATCATACTTATGATAAACACATCAACTAATTACACTAATGAAAAGAAAAGAGAGATCATAACTTTATTTTGTTGATTTATATGATCTAGAGAGTGGATTTATCTCTAAATTGTTCTTTTAACTCTCATATTTTTATCATTTTCTTTGCTAGTTTTTGTTAGTTTCTTACATTTCTAACTATTCACTCTCAACTTCGCTATAATTTGATTGAATAGAATTTTGAAATCATCAATTCCCTGTGGATCGATCCGTATTCGCCGCGTGCTACATTCGTACACCATGCGCTTGCGGTAAATTTTATTTCAAAATTCGTTCGACGGCTTTCTAAACCGATAGAATTTCCGTCGACGAACAATGATATGGAACCAAACTTTTCTATCATAGTATATAGCTATGTAAGGAGAAAGAAGATTTTTAATCAAAGAGCCTAATTGGAGTTCGCATTAGAGAATCGGGTGAGCGATACTAGTTAGGAAGTGAAGTTATGTATTCATAGAGATCAAATCAGATATGGCATATGGATGATCTATGAACATCATGCAGACTTATGAGTAATATTGGCTATTCATGTGGTGAAATTTCTAGGTTGAAATTCTTTTAAGTGGAGAAGAATGTAACGACCCAGAAACTTTATCGTTTTAATTTACGAACATTTCATTCAATTTAAATATTCATTTAATTGATTTTATTAATTTATTAACCCTATTGTACTTTATAGTTGATAATAGAAAATTTATGTTTAAATTTTGGTTATATAAATAACTAATTCGACAGAGAACTGAAAGGCTGACTGAAACGCAATTTTCGAACTTCCAGCTTCTTATCGAACTACAGTTTTTTTAAGTCGTAATATTTTGAATATGCTTTTAAAAACTTTTAAAATGATAATATACTTTATTTTCAAATTTATATAGTAATATTAAGTATTTAAAATTTAAAATTTTATTTAAAATTCAAATTAAAAGATGGATGTGACATAAAATGAAGTGTCAAGTGTAGAACTCAATTAAGTACATAAAAACACCTCATTAACCAACTTGTTTATTAATGCATGTCCTCTTCGAGGCTTGGAAAAAGATGTTTTAGTTGAAAAAGATATTTGATTTTTATTATATTAAATCCTCTTTATACACATATACATACATCCCTCCCTCATGCTTATTTCTAACTTAAATTATTTTTCTCCAAGTCCATCTTCGGTTCAAACTCGATTTTTAATCTCCTCAAATTCTTAAAATAAAAATCTCAACTTTTTAGATCTAACTCTTTATTTATTCGAGATCAAGGCTTAAAGATTTGGTTTAGCATTTCAAAAGCATAGTAAAAATTAAAGGTGCGATTCTCATATCTACATGATTGTTGTTTTGATTTATATGTTATAAATGTTGTGGAATGTATAGATCCTTTCTCGAATTTGTTACAATTTTTTTGTTGTTGTTAAATTATAGTTTAAAAAACAAATTTTTAATTTGAAATAAGCAAGTATGCTTACTGGAAATATACTGTAAAACAAATTTATCCTCTTTTGTTTGCAAATCCACTTTTCCTCTTCATCTTCTAAAACTCATATCTCATAAACCAATTGGAATTTGCACTTGCGATCAACTACAAAGTTGTTTGGTTTGATCCATAGATTATTGTAAAAATAGCCCTTGAATTTTTAATTGGATATTATATGATAAATTGGAAAAAAATAGTAAGAAGTTAATTTATATCAGTTTTTCTTCAATTACAAATCGGCGAACGAAGTATATAATCGTGATCGTCTTAGCAAAACATGATTTTTAGATTTGGTCTCATCATTTTTAGTATTGTGTTATGGTCGTAATTGATAATTTTTCAGATTTGGGTAAAAATCCAATTTTCGAGGATCTAGTTAATGTGGGGTCGAGCGGTTGAAGGTGGAGCTGCCGAGGACATGGTGGAGCTTTGGTAGTGACCGTAGGGAGGTAGCGGCCTGTGGTGACGATTTAAGTAAATGGAGTTTTTTTGCTTGGAGCGCAACATTTCTGGCGATACGAGTGAAGGATGGGCTCGGCCTATGTTCGGGTAGAGACGCATGGGAGGATGCAGGATCTGGTGGTGGTGCGATGGTCGGAGTACCAGGGTGTTTGTGCACATGCACGCGTTTATGCATGTTATTGGTGCAAAGTTTTTGGAATCCTGGAAGTAGCTTTTGTTTTTGAGGCTTCGGTTTTAGAGGAGATTAGGTGGGTTATTGGACCAAGTGGGGCTGTTTTGGTATGGGTGAGTTTAGTAAGTTTAAATTAAATTATATTTTAACCTTTAAAAAGGTATAACTCCTTCGTTTAGAATTTTGACACACGGTTTCAGATGTTGGGTTTGTATTAATTTATAGAGCACACTCGTAACTTGACCCATTTGTGATAGTATAATTTAATGGTAAACTAATGCGGACAATTTTTAATTACGATGTTTAGTAATTATAATTAATCCCTAACATCATGTTAGTATAATAAAATACCATTCTACTATATTTAAACTGAATAGCGTATATGGGGCATCTGTTTAGATGAATAAATCACTGTTCTACTATTATAGTTTGGACATATATTTATATGCTAATTGATGTATATTGACATGTTATCCATCAATTGGTAATTATGGATTTTATTTACATATCTGTGTTAAGGTAAATAATTATGTTATTACTTATATGTCGATTAGAGTATAATGGTAGCTTGTTTAAGTACCATTGAGATTTAGTAAGCCTTCTTGCAAATTGGACAAGTTTGAATTGAAATCAATTTTAAGTTTTCTAACAATTTAGAGTAAATTTTTGAATTTATTAATAATGTTTAATTGTTAATTTTATTAATGGTGTTTAAATTTTATTTAAATTAATAATGTTTAAAGTTATTTAAACTAAAAGGGATTAAATTTAATTATTATCTAATTAAAAATGTTTAAAGTTATTTTAATTGATAATGTTTTAAGTTAATTATTATTCGAGTTAATAATGGTTAAGCTATTATCCTTTTAAATTAATGATTGTCTTATGTTAATAAATCTTTTAGTTAATGATTTTTATAAGTTGATTAATTATTTAAATAAAAGTATTTAAGTTAATTAATTATTTCTACCAATAATTTTTAAATTTAATTCATTGCTTTATAAAGGGATATTAGGTTTATTAATTATTTAATACTAAGTTTTAAAATTAATTGCCTATTTTATTATTTTGTGTTTTAAGTTGATTAATTAATCTAACGATGGTGTTCTGAGTTAACTAGTTTAATTATTTAATTATTGCAAGTGAGTTAATTTAATCAACTTAGGAATTTGCTTTAAATAATAATATTATTTTATAAAAAGGTTTTTAAGCTAATAAGTTTGTTTTGTAAAAAGGGCCTTATTAAGTAAAAGGAACTAAGTAAAAGAGTTATATTTTGGGAAAGAAATCTTGGATTTTGAAAAGAAAAGGTTAGGTTTATAATGTTTTGATTAGAGCATTTATCTTAATCAAGTTATGAATCAATAAATGAGTAGTCCTTCTTAATTTTGGTGTTAGGGATGCATTTTCCTACTTAACACCTTAGGAATAGTCGTTGGAATTCATAATAAACTATGTTTCTAAAGATATATGTTTTGATCTATTTAAAATGAATTTGAAATAAGAAATCTTTCTTAATTGGCTTGTGAATATACTTATACCAAAGATTTAAGTGTATAAATATTTTGGTAAATAATTAGAGAGATTTAGTTAATGGAAGATTAATTAAATGAGGCTTAGTTGTTTTTATGGGAATCAAATATGTGATTGATGTGTGTTATTTGATAGTTAAATAGCAGACAATCAAATCTTAGACAGTTTTTAACTCTGGAAATATCTAGAGGATTATAGTTTAAAATTATCTTAGATGATACTGCTGTACGTATAAACTCGTTGTGTTCTTCTAGGATAAATGGTAAAGAGATCAATCCACTTAAATGATTAATGTTTGATCCCCTCTCTTATGCATGTCTGTTTATTTCCAAAAGAATCGACATTAAGTTTACCAGAAACTATCGAATATTGGTTCGAGGAGACCGGGATTAGAAAAGTATGAATTATCTGAAATCCATTTCGAACCAACTCAAGCGTCGTATTGAAGACATCTTGAAGATGATGGGATCGAAGATGAAGCTCTTTGAAGTGCAAGGGCTATTTTCCACTAATCACAAGGGTGACTCCAAAATGGATGTTGTAGAAATAGTGCCTTCGATTTTTTCATATCTTGAACAAATTGTATGGACAAATGCTGGCACTACAATACAGCCTGGAGGGCACTGTTAGCATTCCAAGTGGGATTTCTATATAAAAGGTAAAACGTAGCCTCAAGCCTCATCAATCGAGAATGACTAAAATTAAGAGAGATGCAGCAGGGCTAAGTGAGTCACACCCATTAGGGTATACCATTACCCTTATATATATATATATATATATATATATATATATATATATATAGACACATGCATGTATTTATGGATTCGGTTGTGCATGAGAGATCTCGAAAAAAGTTTTCAAAGCAACCGAGGTGATTACATATTCATTACTATCCAATAAGGGATAAACCGGTCCTCTATTGGCGAGGTCTAAGCAAGGCCCTCTGTACGTTTTCTAGAGGTGTACCGTGGTAGGTGTAACCCGATGCCTTGTCATTGTAAGAAATCCGTTCACTCATACATGCCTTTATGACCTAGTTTTATACGTATTATGCTGGAATTTAATTAATGTAACTATTTCAGGTGCATTCAATATTTATTTTTAACTTTAAACATATCACTAGATTTTTCTACAAAAATGGTTTGGTTAACGCAAGGTAAAACCCCGTCTGTGTTTATGTGCGGTGTGGTCTTGCGAGATACCTTTATTTTCAAAGATTTTCATAACACTAATAATCCTTATGATTGTGTTTCTCATGCTGGTTTTACCAGACTGATCCAAGCATTGTTTTTTATAATGCACGTGTCAGACTGAGCATGTTTTCAGATTTAGCTTTAGATGATTTGGAGTTTAGAAGAAGAGTTGAATGCCCAAGATGTATCTCTCATATATTCCTCTTTATTTGTGCTGGATTGTTTGGTTGTATTTTTCAGCATTTATAAGGACAGGCTCTTATAACTGCCTAAGACGATTATAATATAGTATGCTCTGATTGTGTGTATAAAAAATTTCTTAAATAGAGACCATTTTATATTGTAAATTACTCATTGCATTTTTAGATTCTTGTTCTTTTTTTATTTTTCTTTTTCCCAACGAACAGTTTTTCCGACACTCGGATGCTCGGCATGTAAATATCGTGGATGTATTAGTGTTGACTTTTGAAGGTTGAAAAGGTAGGCTGCTACACCATTAGACTATAAATAAATCATCTTACAAAACCAATAAGTGTAATTACTACCATTAAATAGTGGGGTTTTAGCATATGATTGTCCTTGTATGAAGTGTTAAAAAGCGAACTATCAGTGTAGCTAACCATTTCTACTTTTCGAAAACCAAATTACGAATTTTAAAATCCAATGACATAGTACCGAATGTGGGTTACGGTGTAATAGATCTTAGGCTATGTAACACTAGACCTGGGGGGGGGGGTTTGAATAGTGTTTTATAACTTTTATGAATCATTTTAACTTGTTTAAAGATTTAAATAAAATCATAGATTATCACCAAGGATATATACTAATCAAGCAGCCATAGATGCAATCATATATAAATACAAAAGTAGTAACAAAAAGTAATGTAAGAGAGATGACAAAAAGTATTTTGTACTGGTTTGAATTAACCAATCCTGCATCCAATCTCATACAATACAATATGGATTTCTCTTTAACTGCCTACATTAACGAGGTGGCAAGAAAATTAGAATACAGTATCAATTTCAAGGCTATTAGTTACACCCTATTATCTCACGAGTCTGGGGTAAATTCTCCTGATTTACTGGACAATAAGATCACCCACTAGATTTAGATGAGATACTAAGCATACCCACTTGATTTGAATAAGAAATAAGTACACCCAAATAAATAAGAGTAGAGCTATTGATTTGCAAATACGAACGGTTGTACAAGGGATACAAGATATCATATAGCTCTTCTGATAGCAGTTTGACCATTGGGTTTGCGTGAATGCTTCCAAAACAGTAAATAATTTGTAGAGAATCAGTTTACTAGTGTATGGATTGATTCTATGTAGTTTTGAAGAACATATTAAGTAGTTTTCAAAAATTATTTCAAAGGAGTAAGGAGTAGGGAGTAAGAAGAAAGTAAGAAAAATTAGTTAGAAAATTCGTTTATACGCTCCTTTATATAGAGAATGAGTAAATTTATCTATTCATGAAGATGTGTCTCCAGAAGTCACCACTTTTCAAATTTATAAAACAAATTAACGGTCACTATATCGACATATCTTGGAGGATTATGTCGACATACTGAAACACCCCACACCCCTTAATATATCCAAAAGGATACATTAAAAGGCATGATGCGTTGTTGTTATAACCGAAGACTAACAGAGACTAAGATTCACAAGACAAAAATAGGTAAAAACAGCGGAAAATAAAATAATAACTCAATTAAAGCAAAGCTTCATAATTACTTCATAAATAAGTTAAATACTAAATACGACATCCATATCTTAAAACCCATCAGCTCTTATGAAATAAAAATTCATAGTCTCAAAATCAGAGTACATAATATTCCTCATAATACGCTAGTACACAAAAAGAACTAAAGCTAAAATAAATGAGATACATAGTAGAGAGCTCTCCAAGAAACTGACAAGCAGCAGCAATTCTACTGACTTCTCCTTGATTTCCTATGGGGGAAAAGGGGAAAATAGAGGAGTGGGTCAGACTGAAAGTTTGGTGAATGATAGTAATTACTATAGTCTTTAAGCAAGATAAAAGTAATAGATTCTAAAAAAGTTCAAACATAAATAAGGATAAAATAGGAAAGAGATAAATTGGAAATAAGTACGATTAGTTATTTCTCAATTTATAAGATAGGTTAACTTTGAGTGCTTGCACTTGTCCTTGATTTCTGCTTTAATTAGGCTGAATCCCTAATCTTGTAATTAGGATGTGACTCTAACTCTACTCTATTTGATCGGCCCGCTACTCCATAAACCTTACTACGGACCAGCCGCTATATAAATCCCTACACGGCAGTCAATGGTATCTACGAAAGATGCACAGAGCAACTACTGCGGAATCGAACGACATATATTGCTCCGTACATAGAAGGAAATGATGTCTACAAAAGACACTCATACTAAGTGCTTGGAACTCATATCTATTATTGAGCACCTGAATGGAAGTCGCACGCGTAACTTCCACCATGCCCCTGCTACCTTTTTCTCCACCTATTGGATCTTCTTATTACCTCAATATCTGGCATAAGCGTGCGCCTCATCCCACTTCAGGCTAATGTGAGATCACCGTGTGTCCATAGAATCTATAGGAGAAATGCTGTTGGTACTAGCTCTTCATCCAAACAATATCTAATTATGCCCCTTGTCCAAATCCCCCATGATTTGGACTTCTATTTGACCAATTACTATCATTTTTAGCATAAGTTTTCCCTCATCTTACTTTAAGCTAGACCACCGTTTTGTCTAATAGGGAATGCTATTTGGCACAGGTCCTATTTTCATCTTTGCTTATTAACTTAGGTAAATTATTTAAATAAGCCTTTACACTTTTCTCTACCATCCGCGCTTACTAATTTATCCTATGTCTTAAGATAAGCCTTGTTCTGTTCTTTTTCTTATTATAACCTACGTTATAATCATGCTTATTACTTAATCCAAGGTCTAATTGTGAAAATAAGCTTCTTTCATCTTTTACTCTATTTAGTTATAATTCTAAGTTATAACTCTATACCCATTATTTTTAATTAGTCCAGTTCTAATTATAATTAGGCGTAATTTCAGTTCAATTCCATTTATATTACGGTCTTTATAATTTACATCTCATAATTTTAAATAGGCCAATCTCTTTAATTCAGTCCAGTTAATATCATAATTAGGCACAATTTCAGACTTAATTCCATTTATATTACAGTCTTTATAATTTACATCTTATCTTTCGTTGTTTTAGGATTCTTCCAATTTCGTGTTAATTCTATTCTAATCCATATGCGAAGAAGAAGGATAAATAAAAGAAAACTGAAAATAGAAGAAAATCCAAGGTGTAGGAAGAAGACATAAATAACGTATAAATAACAGTAAATAAACCAAAATACTGTAAATAAATGGAAAAGTTATAATTAACAGAAATAAACTAAAATTACTGAAAAGAATAGTTAAAGGAAATAGACTGAAAAAAAACTGTAGACGAACTGCTGAATTAAGGTTATTCCAAAAATCATAGTAAAACCACACCTATTAGAAACCTTATTATTTTGAATTACTTAAAGAAACCTTAAAATAATTACAATCACTCACCTCCGGTCCTAAGCTCTTCCCTTTAGGTCTTTTCGGATCCACTTGAGGGTATTAAAATATTTTTATTAAAAAGATTCTCTCCTTGGATGTTGTAAAAATATTCCTTTTAAGGTCCTTCATGAAAAGGTGAACCCAAGCGGAGAAAATCTAAAATGAGAAAAAGTGTTATGTCTAGGGGTCTATTTATAAGGGTAGAAGTGTATCTCGGACCGTTAGATTTGGAGATTGAATAGGATGCAACCACGTCATAGGTTGAATAGGGG
Organism: Allium cepa; assembly: GCA_030765085.1. Lineage (NCBI taxonomy): Eukaryota > Viridiplantae > Streptophyta > Magnoliopsida > Asparagales > Amaryllidaceae > Allium > Allium cepa. Next base: position 258,539,340 of record CM060939.1, read on the forward strand.
CAATCGGATGCAGAAATGGAGGGACCAGATTGAATAAAAGAGCGCAAATGATACGTTAAAATCATACAGCACGAAGAAGAAATCTTCTTCGCTTCATACGTTGGGCGGATCGACCGCCAGGCCGAACTTCACTCCCCTAGGTCGACCGACCGGTCGACCTAGGTGATGGTTAGGTTGACCTTCTGGTCGACCTCGTGCATATAATTTTTTTTTTGCTTCTTCGATTATTTTGTTCTTTGCTCATATTATCTCGACTTCTAACGTTCTATATATGGAAATTGACCAGAAAATTACCAAGGAAACAATGATGCAACTCCCGTGCCTCAGTTTTGATAATTTCACAAAGTTATTTTATTATTTAGTTAATTAACGAATTAATTATTATGGGTTAATTTCGGGTTGTTACATTCTCCCCTCCATAAGGGATTTCGTCCTGGAAATCTCTAAGGATAAAAGAATGTACCAAATGTTTTCATCCAATTCTACAACCGACTACTCAATCATCAACCATTCATCCAGTGTCCTTAAATTTGTTAGGAACTGGAGATAGTGGTTTTGATGACAACAACCTTTTTAACTTATTTTATTATAACTTATATACTAACACTATTGTCTAGATATATATGAATGTTATTATGCATGATATGTATATATATAAGGCAGGTACTGATTATTGAAGGCTATACATTATAAAGATCAAGAATGAAGAAATCAAGTTTGAAGACTCATGAGTATCAAGATCAAGATTCTAAGAAGTGTGTAGTTTTTGTTAAAACTTAATGATAGCACAGAAATCTTCATTCCGAATTTCATTTGGGATGAAAATCATTTCTACCTTCTTAGTGGCTTAGAGAACCACGACAAGTAGCTTACAAACTTACGACAAGTGGCTTACAAACCCACAAACATCTTGGTTTTGTACAAGTTCTAAAGTCCTAATGTGATGAGATATTCTGCAGGAAGAAGCTTGCAAAACTACTTCAAAATGATTTTTCAAAAATGATTTTCAAAACTATTTTAGCCTTAAAATTATCTTTTCAAATGATTTTCAAAAAGATGTTTTAGCCTTAAAAATATTATTTGTTTTTTTTTAAAAATAAACTCTTGTTTTAAACTTCATTTTCAAAACAAATTTTACATTGTTTTTTAACTAGGGATGTCGACATCATGGGATACCCCATGTCTACATGGTGGCCGTTGAATTCAAAAGTTTCAATTTTCAAAAGAAGTGTCTATTCGTTTAAATCTATTTAAGAAGGGTTATGACCATTGGTGCTTTATAAATAGCCTTCATAAACGAATTTTTTAACCAATTTATTTTCTTCACTTCTTTTTCTCCACAAACCCATATTTTTAAATTTTCATATTTTTAATATTGTGCCGAAATTTTGCCGAATTCTCAAGTGAATCAAATTAGAATCTCATTCTTATTTGATTCTCTGCCCTCTCTTGAAGATCAAAGTGTTATTTAGAGTTATAGGATCAATTTGTAATCATAAGTTTATCGAGTCTCTCTATAAGGTGTGGTTATGCCTGGAAATCAATTGGGTGATCTTGAGTCCCTTAAATCAAGAGAGTTTGCCCCAGACTCGTGAGACAGGAGGGTACCTCAAGGCCTTTATAAATTGAGGATTGTAATCTCGACATTGGTATAATAAAAATCCGTATGAGGTGGTTTGCCTTGGAATAGGACTGGATGTAGGATAACTCCAAACCAGTACAAAATCTGTGTGTTCTTTCCCTTTACTGTTTTTATTTACTTTCTCCATCTGTATTTGATTCTGTGATTGTTCTGTAATTAAGTTCTGCATTTGTTTATATCATAATTTTTAGATTAGTTAATATAAGTCTTAAAATCCATTAAACACTATTCACCCCCCTTTAGTGTTAAGTTAGCCTTAAGATCCTTCATCCGCACTCCCTTTCAATTGGTATCAGAGCATAGGTTTTCATAGTTTTCATAATATGAAAGTTGAAAGGTTAAAAATGGCATTTTTAGGAAATTTTATTAATACTAGTTTGAATTTATGCATTTCATCAAAGTATCATAAGTATGCATATAGTTGTTATGAAAAATCAAGTTATCTACCGAATTGGTTTGTTATGCACGATCAGACATGTTACATGGCTTTTAAAGAATCAACAACCAATGGACAAACTGTGCAGATTGAGAAAGATAAATGGATACTTGATAGTGGCTGTTCAAGGCATATGACTGGAAATCCCGAAAAACTCAATGACATTATATATCAAGATGGTGGATTGGTCAACTTTAGAGATAACTCAAAAGGATATGTTTTTGTACTTGTAGTTGATTATTCTAGATATACTTGGGAAATTTTTCTTAAACCTAAAAGTGATGCTTTTGAAATATTTAAGATTTTGCTAAAGGAATTCAAAATCAACTATCTTTAAAAATAAAAACTATTCGTAGTGATCACGGTGGAGAATTTGAAAAGGAAAATTTTGAGAATTTCTGTAATCAAAAAGGAATTACTCATAATTTCTCTTTTCCAAGAACTCCACAACAAAACGGAGTGGTAGAACATAAGAATAGAACGATTCAAGAGTGTGCTAGAACAATGCTTTCTGATAGTAACTTACCTAAAAACTTTTGGACTGAATCAATCGCTACTGCTTGTTATATATTAAATAGGATTTTAGTTTGACCATTAACTAATAAAACACCATATGAACTACTTTACAATAAGAAACCCATAGCAGCTTATTTTAATGTTTTTGATAGTAAATGTTTTATTCTTAATACAAAAGATAATTTAGATAAATTTGAACCTAAATCCGACAAAGGTATCTTCATCGGATATTCTAATAGAAGTAAAACATTTAGAGTTTATAATTTAAGAACTAACACTATTGAAGAAACAATGCATGTATGTTTTGATGAAAATTTTAAAGATACTGTACAAATAGAAGATGAAGAAGATTTTGTAACTTTAAATAATGAACCTAATGAAAGTAACTGTGAAATTATTCAACGTAATAAAAGAATTAGGCTATTAAAAGATCATCCTGCAGAAAATATACTAGGAAATATTGAATCTATAGTTAAAACAAGAAATCAACTAAATAGTATGAGTAATGTAGCTTTTATATCAACTATTGAACCTAAAAATTAAAAGGAAGCATCATATGATGATTCATGGATTCTTGCTATGCAAGAAGAATTGAATCAGTTAACCAGAAATGATGTTTGAGAACTTGTTCCTAGACATGAAGATAAAAGTATAATTGGAACAAAATGGGTTTATAAAAATAAAATGAATGAACTCGGTGAGGTCGTGAGAAATAAAGCTCGTTTAGTCGCGCAAGGTTATTGTCAAAAAGAAGGAATTGATTATGACGAAATCTTTGCACCCATAGCAAGACTAGAAGCTATCAGGATTCTACTTGCTTTTGCAAACTACAATAATTTCAAATTATATCAAACGGATGTTAAAAGTGCTTTTCTAAATGGTTTTGTAAATGGAGATGTTTATGTTGAACAACCTCCACTTTTTGAAGATAATAAATTTTCAAACCATGTATATAAATTAAAAAAAGCTTTGTATGGTCTGAAACAAGCTCCTAGAGCTTGGTATGAAAGACTAAGATCTTATTTACTATAATCTGGTTTTGAAATTGGTAAAATAGATACAATTCTTTTTATCAAAAGAAACAAAAATGATATTCAATTAGTAAAAATATATGGAGATGATATAATATTTGGATCAACTAATAAAATAATGAATAAAGAATTTTCAGATATAATGACTAAATAATTTTAAATGAGTCATAGAACTAAGTTTCTTCTTAGGACTTCAAATCAAACAATTAGATAAATGAATTTTCATTAGTCAAGAAAAATATGCTAAGGATTTAATTAGTAAATTTGGATTGACCACTTTTGGTGGAAAACCAACTCCAATGACAACTAATGTAGCTTTAAGTAAAGAAGATAAATCAAAAGATGTTGATCAAAAATTATATAGGGGAATGATTGGTTCACTGCTTTATATAACAGCAAGTCGTCCTGACATCATGGATAGTGTTTATCTCTGTGAAAGATGCCAATCTCAACCTAAAGAAACTCACTTAGAATCTATTAAAAGAATTTTAAGATATATAAAACATACTTTAGATTATGGTTTATTTTTCCCTAAAAACGATGTATTTGATTTAGTTTCATATTGTGATGCTGATTACGTTGGTTGTAAATCAGATCGAAAAAGTACAAGTGGAACTTGTCACTTTTTAGGACATTCTCTGGTTTCTTGGTTTAGTAAGAAGCAAAACACTGTATCCTTGTCAACAACTGAAGCAGAATATACATCTGCTGCTTTGGCTTGTTCTCAAGTTATATATATATATATATATATATATATATATGCAACAAACTTTAAAAGATTTTGGATTAACTATAACTAAATCACCAATTTATTGTGATAATATTAGTGCAATAAATCTATCTAAGAATCAATTCGTCATGCTAGAACAAAACATACTGATATTAGACATCATTTTCTTAGAGATAATATAAGTAAATAAGTCATAACTCTTGAATATATTAATACTGAAAAGCAAATTGCTAATATATTAACCAAACAATTAAATGAACAAAACTTTATTAAATTTAAAAGCGAATTAGATATATGTTCATTAACTGAAATATAAATTATAAATAATACAATTATACATATAATTAATATAAATAAAAATTTCTCAAAAATTGAACTGGACATGTCGACATGACCCATCCCCCTATATCGACATACATGCCGAAATCTTCAAATTTAAATTTCCTTCTAAAAATTAGTTATCAAGCTATATATTTATATATTTCGACTTTTACTTCTTATCTTTGTTATATTCTCTGTAATAAACTTATGAAATAGTAAATTAATGGCTTCCTCTTCTAATAATGAACCTTCTTCACCCACTTCTCCTCATTCTGATCCTTTTCAACGTACCACATACGTATGAGTCATCAAATTGAAAGAGAAGATGAAAGATTTGCTTCAAATAATGATGGAGATTCAAGTGAGTCAATGGTGAATGGCAAGCGAACAAGATAGTCAAGGCAGAATCCTTAGGAATTTACAAAATTTCCTTATGGATAACCATGCCAATCCCATCATCATCGAAGAATCATCACAAGCCATGGACTCTTAAGAAGAAGAGTCTCTAGAAGAACCTTAAGAAGATCAAGAAGTAGAACATCCTTTGCCGAATCCGGATGTCCATATGGATGAAGACGACGGCGTGATTTGCATTGGAGAGGTCATTTTTGACGCTAATGGGAACTTGGTCGAACAACGTGGAAACTTTTATCTCCACTATACAAATTGTTAGGTCCATAAATAACCAATAGTTAAGGGTCCTCGTTAAGCGTTTTATTGTTTTCTTGATTGTATATTGGTTTGTTAATTTGTATATAAGTGTTAATGTTCTTCTAAAAACAATCTTTGGTGTATAAAATCATGAATTCCATTTAACTTAGGATGCCATATTTCACTCATACATAGTTATTATTCTTATGTCATATGTTTGCTTATCTCATTTTCTATTAAGTCCAAGGTTTATAGGTTATTTTTTTTATTGATGACAAAGGGGGAAAAGTTATATAAAATAGTAGGCTTGGAGCAAGGGGGAGTTGTTGGTGTAAGGGGGAGTTAGGGTATGATCGAATTGGTAAGTATATTTTATAAGGTTGTCATCATCAAAAATGGGAGATTGTTAGGAACTGGAGACAGTGGTTTTGATGACAACAACCTTTGTAAGTTATTTTATTATAACTTATATACTAACACTATTGTCTGGATATATATGAATGTTATTATGCAAGATATATATAAGGCAGGTACTGGTTATTGAAGACTGTACAGTATAAAGATCGAGAATGAAGAAATCAAGTTTGAAGACCCATGAGTAGCAAGATCAAGATTTTAAGATAAGTGTCTAGTTTTTGTTAAAACTTAATAATAGCAGGGAAACCTTCATTCCGAAGTTCATTTGGGATGGAACCCATTTCTACCTTCTTAGTGGCTTACAAACCCACGACAAGTAGCTTACAAACCTACAAGTGGCTTAGAAACCCATGAACATCCTGGTTTTGTACAAATACTTGAGTCCTGATGTGATGAAATATTTTGTAGGAAGAAGCTTGCAAAGCTACTTAAAAATGATTTTTCAAAATGATTTTCAAAATTGTTTTTCAAAATATTTTAGCCTTAAAATTATCTTTTCAAATGATTTTCAAAAAGATGTTTTAGCCTTAAAAAAATTATTTGTTTTTGTTTTAAAATAAACTCTTGTTTTAAACTTTATTTTCAAAACAAATTTTACATTGTTTTTTAACTAAGGATGTCGACATCATGGGATACCCCATGTCGACATGGTGGCCGTTGAATTCAAAAGTTTCAATTTTCAAAAAAAGCGTCTATTCGTTTAAATCTTCACGAATGGTTATGACCGTTGGTGCTTTATAAATAGCCTTCATAAATGAATTTTTTAACTAGCTGTTTTTTTCACTTCTTCTTCTCCACAAATCCATATTCTAAAATTTTCATATTTTTAAGATCGTGCCAAAATTCAGCCGAATTCTCAAGTGAATCAAATTAGAATCTCATTCTTGTTTGATTCTCTGCCCTCTCTCGGAGGTCAAAATGCTATTCAGAGTTGTAGGATTAATTTGTAACCAAAAGTTTATCGAGTCTCTCTATAAGGTGTGGTTGTGCCTGGAAATCAATTGGGTGATCTTGAGTCCTATAAATCAAGAGAGTTTGCTCCGGACTGGTGAGACAGGAGCGTACCTCAAGACCTTTGGAAATTGAGGATTGTAATCTCGACATTGGTATAATAAAAATCTATATGAGGTGGTTTGCCTTGGTACAGGACTGGATGTATGGTAACTCCGAACCAGTATAAAATTCCAATGTGTTCTTTCCCTTTACTGCTTTTATTTACTTTCTGCATCTGTGTTTGATTCCGTGATTGTTTTGTAATTAAGTTCTGCATTTGTTTATATCATAATATTTAAATTAGTTCATATAAGTCTTAGAATCTATTAAACACTATTCACCCCCCCTCTAGTGTTAAATTAGCCTTAAGATCCTTAATCCACACTCCCTTTCAAAGTTTTTCTAATGCGATTTATGATACTTATGTAACAAGTGTAGTGTAAATATCCCTAACTAATGCAAAAGATTAGGTAGTCCACTGATTCAGATGACCCCCTTTTATGCAATCATGTCTATGTCATGTATCCAAATGAATGCAATAATTTCCTAATGATACTGATTATTCTATATGCATGCTACAAACATCATCCAAATGAAACAATCATGTGATAAACATCCATTTATAGCAACCATGAAAATGAAATAAAATAAAATGCACACATATCCATATGCATATGCTCTAGTGTTCTAGTTAGGCCGATCCATAAATAATAATAGTGCCTAGTGTACCTATATGCACCTGTCAGCATCCACTAGCAAACTCTTGCAACCACTAGCATACATCATTCGTAACATGATCTATTAACATGTTTACATCAAATTTTACCATCCATAGGTTAAATTCTACCCTCCCAAAGGATAATAAAGGAATGAACCTATTCAACACTAAAGATGGAAAAAAGAATTCTAAACCCTATTATCAAAGAGACATGCATATGAGATACGAATTTTCTTCTAATCAAATTAGTGTTCTCCAAAATCTCTTTGACCATGTCTGAACCAAGAAGCAACCTTTCCGTAGACTCCAACCAACATGAAGACGTCCTACACGGCCTTCTCAACAAGAGCTTCAAAAGGTACCCTTCCAATGCTAGCTTGAAAACTACTACCATATGAATTCCACTCAAGAAAGATGCTTTTCCAAAGTTCTTTCAAAATCAAGAATACTCATTCTCAACCACGCTTGTCTTATTGTCCTACTGATTTCATTTTACCATTCTTCTTAAATCAAAATTCCTAGGTTTTTACCGGTGTCCTATCCTCTTCATGGAAACTTCCACTATTACTTCTAAATGTAATTATTGCTATCTCCTTATACCTTTTCTGTTACTCCTAGGAAATGATTCTTATCTATTCTACATTTAAGAGTTTGGTTTGGTATTTTGTCATCTTGTTTTAAAACTAAGGTTTCTAAAAAAAATTAAAAATCAAATCCCAAAATCTTTATCTTTAAAAGTGTTATCTTTTCAATTTCTATTAATTTCAAAAATACTTAGTCACTTAATATTATTTTCCAAACCAAAAGGAAAAAGCTTCCAAATTTTTAAGTATAAAACTTATATCTCTCTTTCTTTTCAAGACCTATACAGTTTTCTATGAAAATTTGAATTTTTGAATTTTACTTTTATTAAGTTTTTTTTTCAATTCAAAAACTTATTTAACTTTCAAACAAACCATTTTCTTTTAAAATATCTTTAGAATATCCTTTTTGTATTTTAAAAACAGCTTCTTATTAGACCTAATAGTCTCATATCTTAATGTATTGGAACTACTTTCTCTTACGAGAAGTTATTAACGCTAAAATATTCTCTGAACCTTTTAAAAGAAAATTTCATGTTTATGTGAAATTACAAGAAACTTATTTTATATTTTCGAAATAGGCTTGACAAAATATGGTGCTTTTCATACCTTATATATCTCTTTCATCTATTCCCTGTAACTTGCACACAATTTTTTTTTTATCTTTTTAATATAAAATCATACCATTATTTTTTTCATTCCAATAGATTAAAATTTGTTTAAATTATATTCTTCCATGATAAATATTTCCTAATATCTAACTTACACATTTTCCTTTCACAAAAATATTTATCTTCTAAACCGTTTTAATATTTCCATAACTGCAAAACACTTCCTTGTACTTATTAATAATAAGTGTACTTTACAAACCATTTTGTTTCTATACTTAGAAATTACCTTTTAAAGTACATTTTTATTTGGGTTAAAATAGATGTTGCATAAAACACCGTTACTACAACCCAAAAATTACTTGTAGATAAATACCAATAAATCTCATATAGCTATGTAAAAATATTTCTCTCAAGAGTCACTTACTATAATAATAGTGTTATAGCCTATGGTCCACTCACTTTCCACGAAAATAGTTATTACAACAATAAAAGTTGTAATCTTCATTTTCGATACTTGATATACTCTAGGTTTCTATGTTTAAAACTTTTGTTTACTTATAGTGAAACTAATGAGTTACACACACACATACATACATACACACACACTCTATAATTCTTCAAAACGAATTCCAATCTTTCATTATATAAAAGCCAACTTAAATTTTACACCATTCGTCAAAAACCCCATGTTTATTTTTTTAAAGAAAATATTAACAATGAAATTTTTTAGTTACAACAATTCCTATTTTTTTTAAACTTTTTAAATCTCGAAAATTTCATTTTATTGGGCTTAGAATAGAGTGGGTCTTCCTACTTACTACTCTTGGAGTATTTTTCCTTAACTAAAGGCTTTTACTCCTATTCCTCTTGTACAATCAAATTTATTCTAAGGCATCACCGTCAAATCCACTTATATAAGACAATTATAATTTCTACAATTATCTACACATGGACTTTCTTCTCTGCTTATCTACTGAATTTTTATTGTACATCTCTAACCTTTTCCTACATCTCTTTGTATTTCCATAATCCCAATCCTAAATGTACAAAACCATCTCTTAAATCCCTACCATGTGTAGACATTCTCTGTGTCACAATAAACGCACTTCAAAAGTGATATTTCAAGAACTCTGCTATCAACTGACAAACACGAAGCATACAAAAAACCTCCTTTAGATGAATAATATGCTCTTCCATAATTTTTGTAAAACACCAAAATGTTGACCATGAATAACACCACAAACTTTATTTTAGGACATCTCCAAAAATACGGCTCATCAAATCAATAAAATAGGCTGGGGTATTGGTTAGTCGGAAAGGCCTAACCAATCACTCACAGAATTAGTCGGGTGTCCTAAATGCAGCCTTATTAATGTTGTCATCAGCAACCCTAAGCTGATGAAATTCTATGGCTCAATTAAGCTGAGAGAATACTAAAGAGCCAACCAACTAGTTGGAGAGATCATCTATCCTAGAGAGTGGATAATGGTTCTTCTTTGTGAGCTTATTCAATTCTCTATGGTCAAAGCAAAGTCGAAGAGAACCAACTGCTTTGGTAGCGAAGAGGACCAGTGCCCCCTATTCCGATATGTTTCTTCTTATGAAACCTTTCTCCAAAGCTCACGGATCTGCTTGCTCAATCCCTTCCTTTCCCTAGGCGCCCTATGCCCTACGGATAATGAGACTAGCTAGCAAAATAAATTCTGAAGTCACTATCTCTCTTAGAGGAGGGTTAGTCCCCTAAACTCCTCAAAGACATCTAGAAAAATCACTGATGATAGGAACCAAATCTAACTCTGATGGCGATGAATCAAGGGAATAAAAGAAGCTCAACATAACCGACCCTTGCGGGTTGCAAGGAATCTCGAGAGTCCTACTGATGCATCTCTTTAGTCTAACGACTCTTCTTTCGCAATCTAATATAGCTCCATATGTGGATAGCCAATCCATTCCTAAAATCATCCATACCTTGAAAATCCCAAAATATAGGCGTCAAAATTTACGCTTAGGACATAAATTTTCAAACCCCTACAAATCATAAACAAGAGTGCCGATACTCCCATGGAATTTGAAACAACGATGGGGTCTACTACTAAAGAGATGTAACACTTATTCTCCTTCTCTCTCTTACAGTCTCTTGCGTAATGACCAATCATTCTACAACAGTTACATCTCCCACTTTTCTTGATTCGCTTTCGAGGGCCTTTCCTCTTATACTTCCTGACCTTCCACCATGGATTCTTAGAGCTTGTAGGAACAGCCTTAAGCTCTTCTTCCAGCTGCCAAGATATAAGTTGACCACTCTGTCGGTCCTCCAAACCTAAAACTTTTGCTCCATATTTCCAACCTAGCTTATGTGTCCTTGAAATCCTTCATGCCAGAAAACATTCCACCCTCTGTGCTAGTGAAGCCCTTGCATAGCTTAGAAAAATTGGCTAGTGTAGGTGGATTAAAGGGATTTCCACCCATTGCTGTTTTATTGGACGTTTTCCTTTGCACCTCCGATACCATAGCTCTATGGAACCAGTCAACCATACTATGCAAAGAAAAGGAAACTTAGGTTCAAAAGAATCGAAAGAAGGTGGAACTGAGCTTTGAGAGAACTATTTAAAAAATATTTTATGCTCAAAAATTATTTCTAAGAGTTCTTTTCTAAAAAATACTTTTAAAACAAGTTATTTTGGGAAACACTTTACTTTTTCAAAAATAAATTTCTTAGGAATCCTGTAACCTTAGGTTCTGATATCAAGTGAAACACCCCACACACCTTAATATACCCAAAAGGACACATTAAAAGGCGTGGTGCGTTGTAGGTTTAACTAAAGACTAACATAGACTAAGATTCACAAGACAAAAATAGGTAAAAACAACGGAAACTAAAATAATAACTCAATTAAAGCAAAGATTTATTATTACCTCATAAATAAGTTAAATACCAAATACAACATCCATATCTCAAAACCCATCATGTCTTACGAAATAATAATTCATAGCCTCAAAATCAAAGTACATAATATCCCTCATAATAAGCCAGTACACAAAAAGAACTAATGCTGAAATAGATACATAATAGAGAGCTCCTCCAAGAAACCGCCAAGCAGCAGCAATTCTACTAACTTCCCCCTTGATTGCTTATGGAGGGAAGGGGAAAAATAGAGGAGTGGGTCAGACTAAAAGTCTGGTGTATTATAGTAATTACTAGAGTCTTTAAGCAAGATAAAAATAATAGACTCTACAACAGTTCTAGCATAAATAAGGATAAAATAGGAAAGATATAAACTGGAAATAAGTACGATTAATTATTGCTCAATTTATAAGATAGGTTAACTTTGATTGCTTGCACTTGTTCTTGATTTCTGCTTTGATTAGGCTGAATTCCTAATCCTGTAATTAGGATATGACCCTAAGTCTACCCTTTTTGATCGGTCTGCTACTCCATAGATCTTACTACGGACCAGCCACTATATAACTTCCTACGCAGTAGCTAACGGTATCTATGAAAGATGCACAAAGCAACTACTGTGGATTTGGACGACATATATAGCTACCTACACATAATGCAATGATGTCTATGAAAGACACTCCTATTAAGCGGTTGGAACTCGTAGCTATTACTGAGCACCCGGAAGGAAGTCGTATGCGTAACTGCCATCATGCCCATGCTACCTTTTGCTCCACCTATTGGGTCTTCTTATTACCTAAACATCCAGCATAAGCTTTCCCCTCATCCTACTTCAGGCTAACGTTAGATCAACGTGTGTCCATAGAATCTTTAAGTGAAATGTTGTTGGTACTGGCCCTTCATCCAAACAATATCTAATTACGCCCCTTATCCAAATCCCCTATGAATTCGACTTCTATTTGACCAATTACTACCTTTTTTAGCATAAGCATACCCTCATCTCACTTCAGGCTAACGTTGGACCACCGTTTTGTCTAATAGGAACGCTATTTGTACAGGTCCTATTTTCATCTTTGCTTATTAACTTAAGTAAATTATTTAAATAATCCTTTACACTTTTTTCTACTATCTACGCTTATTAATTTATCCTAAGTCTTAAGATAAGCCTTGTTATGTTCTTTTTATTATCATAACCTGCGTTATAATCATGTTTATTACTTAACCCAAGGTCTAAGTGTGAAAACAAGCTTCTTTCATCTTTTACTCTATTTAGTTATAATTCTAAATCATAACTATGCCAATTATTTTTAATTAGTCCAAATCTAATTATAATTAGGCGTAATTTAGTTCAATTCCGTTTATATTATAGTCTTTATAATTTACATCTCATAATTATAAATATTATAAATAGGCCAATCTCTTTAATTCAGTCCAATTAATATCATAATTAAGCATAATTTCAGTCTTAATTCCGTTTAAATTACAGTCTTTGTAATTTACCTCTTATCTTTCTTTATTTTAGGATTCTTCCAGTTTCACGTTAAGTCTATTCTAATCCATACGTGATGTAGAAGGAGAAATAAAAGAAAACTGAAAATAGAAGGAAATCCAGGGCGTAGGAAGAAGATGTAAAATAACGTATAAATAACTGTCAATAAACCAAAATACTGTGAATAATATGTAAATAAACGGAAAAGCTATAATTAACAGAAATAACTAAAATTACTGAAAAGAATAGCTTAAAGGAAATAGACTGGAAAAAAATGTATATGAAACTGGTGAAAAGGTTATTCCAAAAATCGTAGCAAAACTACAACTATTGGAAACCCTATTACTTTAAATCACTTAAAGAAACCTTAAAATAATTACTATCACTAACCTATAGTCCTAAGCTCTTTCCTTTAGGTCTTTCCCGATCCACTTGAGGGTATTAAATATTTTTATTAAAAAGATTCTCCCCTCGGAAATTTTTTCCTTTTAGGGTCCTACCTGAAAAGGTGAACCCAAGCGGATTAAATCTAGAATGTGAAAAAAATTAGGTCTAGGGATCTATTTATAAGGGTCGAAGTGGATCTTGGACTGTTAGATTTGGAGATTGAATTGGATGCAACCATGTCATAAGTTGAATAAGGGCCATCGGATGCGGAAACAGAAGGACCAGATTGAATAAAAGAGTGCAAATGACGCGTTAGAATCGTACAACACGAAGAAGAAATTTTCTTCGCTTCATACATTAGGCGGGTCGACCGCCAGATCGACCTTCACCACCCTAGGTCGACCGGTCGGTCGACCTAGGTGATGGTTAGGTCGACGTTCTGGTCGACCTAGCCCATATAATAATTATTTTTTCGCTTCTTCGATTATTTTATTCTTTGCTCATATTAACTCGGATTCTGACGTTCTATATGTGGAAATTGACTAGAAAATTACTATAGACACAATGGTGCAACTCTTGTGTCTCAAATTTGATAATTTCACTAGTTATTTTATTATTTAATTTATTAATGAATTAATTATTATGGGTTAAATTTTGGGCTGTTACACATACCCTTGTAAAATTTGAAAATGATCTTCTTTTAAATTGTTTTCAAATTTCTATAACTTTTGTAAAATAATTTGAACATAGTTTTTAAATACTTTGAACACACAAAAATATTTGTAAAAATATATTATGAATTTCAAATAATTTATTTTGATAAAATAGACCAAAAATTTGTGATAATTAACAGAATCTGCTATCGTAGACTTTAACAATTTGTTCTAATGACTCATAACTATACAATAAATCTTGGTCTCTATAAATCTTTGTCATAAAACTATCTTTGAATCTTGAACTTAGTCTTTATACTGATCAGTCTTCAAGCTTAATTATTCTGTACCTATGTAATATTCTATAATATATACTACACAATTTGGCAGAACATTAGTATATATGTTTACATGGTTATTTTCATTAAAATCAATATCTGAGGTATTAACATTGCTAATTTTGGATAATTCTTCTCTCATTTATTGAACCACTTACTAATGTACTACATAGGCCATTGGATCTTTGATTCTTCACATACTAGAGCAGCGCTCAGTGCATGAAAAGATGCTACCAAATAAACAATTAAGTTCCCTCCTTCCAAAGGCTTCGATAAATTGGTGGGCACTCAATGATTAAGTAAGGTCAGGAAATTTTTTGACACTTCTTTACGTAGACAAACTTCCCTTTCTTTTTCTTGAGGTCATCAAGAATGACGCATACCTATTTGTCACTTTTGAAATGAATCGAATCAATGCAATGACAATTTCGGTCAAACATTGCATTTCTTTCCTTATCGTTGGCACTTTAATATCTCCAAACACTTTAATCTACTCTTGCTTAGCTTTTATGCTTCTTGAGTTCACTATGATACCAAAAAATCTGCCTGATGCGACTATGAAAGAGCATTTTAGTAGATTGAGTTTCATCCCATATCTCTTAAATACATCAAACATCTCCGAGAGGTCTCTCATATAGTTCACCGGCTGTTGTGACTTCACCAGCATTCGCCCATATAAACCTCCATCATATATCTGATTTGATTTTTGACCACTGAATTTATCAATATCTAGTAAGTAGCACCTGCATTCTTCAAACCGAACAACATGATAAGGTAGCAATATAATCCCAAACCGATTATGAAACTGGTGTGCACTTGATTTGGAACATGCATTGGTAATGAATTGTAATTGAAATAAGCACATATAAATGATAGTAACTCATACCATATAGTTGAGTCACAGGTTGGTTGATCTTCGACAGTGGGATGTTGTCCTTTAGACATGCTTTTTTCAAGTCGAAATAGTCAATGCATGTCCACCGTTTTCAGGTTGGCTCCTTGACCAGCACTGCATTCGATAACCATTTAGGGTATAGCATCGTGGATGAAGCCTTTAGCTTATCCACTTCCTCTTTCAACGAAGTGAATCACTCAGGACCCAGGCTGTGCCTCTTTTGCTTCATGGAAGAGCATTATGGTTTCACATTCTAATGACTGTAGCATCTATAACTATACTATCTTCAAGGTAAGCTGAGATTCGATGTTTACAACTTGATTGGGGTCATCCTAAATGACTGTGATGTTAATTGTTAGCTTAATTAGAGACTCCCTCGCATCATCTGGCCCTTTCCTCAGATCCATAGATTTGTAAAATTTACTATGCTATCTGAGCTAGGGCTTAGGAGGTGGTTATGTGTCAACTAATTGGAAGTAGAGACCTCTTTGCACTTTTCCTTTCTCGAATCGCTTCTCCTATCTCGGCTATGCAACGTAGCATTCATGTCATGTACTCTGATCTCCTTGAATAACCCCTACCCATTCTAGGTTGGGAACTTCATCATTAAGCACCATAAGGCTAAGGCCACTCTAAAATTGACAAGGGTTAGTTGGCCTAATAATGCATTGCCGATAAAGAATGCATCTATCATAATAAAGGTCTGCACACACAATCTCTTGTAGTCACCTTCACTAAGCTCTACTGATAAGTCGACACGTCCAACAGGCTCTATAGCCTCTTCGATAAATCCTTGGATGCAGGATTTACATGGCTTTGGATCCTTCCCATTCATCCTCACTTGATCATAGTGTTCTTAAATAGAATATTGAATGAGCTCCGACCATCAATGAGAACACTTTTCATAGCAGCAGCCCATTCATGGCTACAATCATCAAGGGGTCATGCATTGATACTTCCATCCAACCCACATCACAATTTCTGAACACTATATCATCAGTCATCAATCTTATTTGTTTTTTAGAGCTTCATCTTCTACGTCAAAGCAACTCTCTTGAGTAATGTGCTTTAATGAACTTCCATATCTCTCCATCTCATTCAATTTTTTCTCGGTTGGATGGGATAAATTGGTGATAGTATTAAACACATGTATCGTTTAGGTTGCCTAGGATCCTCTCCTTTAGGTCCAGCCTAACCATGTTGAGTCATTTGCTCCTAGGATCGATTATTTGCTTTTCCACCATCCTATGAGTCTTTCAAACACCGTTGAAGTTTTTTCTTTCTGATCAGATCTTCAATTATATCCCATAAATGTCAACATTCACTCTTGTTATGCTATGGATTTCATAGAAGTGGAAATACTTTCCAGACATCTTCTCTCACTCAATTGACTCCCACCGTGCTGGCTTTTTATAAATTTTAGTGCCTTATATGAAAAGATAAATGTTCCCTATAGTTGCATTCAGCGAGTTATAATCTTCATGCTTTGGATGCTTGGTAGGCTTCTTAAAATCTACATTTCTACCTCCAGTGCCTTGATTTCCCCTTTTTTGATTATTATTCTTATTTCTAACATTAATTGCAACGTAATCGATGATCCCACTTGTAACATCTCTTACTTGAAGGCCCAAAAATAACGGCTATAGATTCTGCAGTCATCCACAATTATTAATCCTCGATGATCAAATATGAAAATATTAGATAAATTGATATACCAAATATACATGGATATGAAGAAAAAAAGATTTAAAAATTTCAAAACAACTTTCGCATTCCATTCCAAAAACCCATTTCAACATTCTTTACATAATCCCACAACGTTAATCATGTTCATAGAAATATAATTATAACAATATATTCCAAGAGAAACACATAAAGATGCCCTCTTGGTGATCAGAGTATATAATAGGCAATAAACAACTTTGCCTTAACAAAACAACATAGCGGAAACATATGAGAGATAACTCAAATAACTACATGCCCCTACACGACTTCGGAAGCTTGTTCATCTTATGGGCACCTGAAAACCTCAAATCTCAAGCTACTCAAAATAAATTGAGTACCAAGAGTTTAAGGGGAAAACATAAACTTCGATTTCGACATAAAGCTTGGTATGAATAATAATCTATCATCTAAAATCAATTAGATATCTAATGAGACAACGCCGCTTAACGGAACGGGTTTCCCCTCACTAGTACTTTAAAAATTTTATAAACAATTTTCTGTGCTCTTGAATCCATAATGATTAAATCAATTCAAAACATTATTATATGACGATATGCAAGACAATTGAATCAATTCTAGATTACCCATCCCCATTTATTTTGACTATATGTCATAGTTATATTTTCTAGGATTACTATTAAACTAATAGTTTTCATGGGCCGACTAATAACCGGTTAAATGTTATGGACTCCTTTTCCACTTATATTGTTTTCGTAGGATCACTATGAACCTATTGGTAACTACAATATCATTTCTTTTATCCTAGTTTTCATGGGCTGACTAGAAACATATTGACTAACTGTTAACATCTTTCTTTTACCCTAATTTTCATGGGATAACTAGGAACCTACTATCTGCCAATATCTATTGGAGGAATGGTAGCCTCTGGATCATGCACATACTTACAAAGATGAGACACATGGAATACATCGTGGATACTTTCCATATTGGTTGGTAAGTTTACTCTGTATGCGAGCTTTCCAATCCTCTCCATAATCTGCAATGGGCCAACATACTTTGATGCCAGCTTCCCCGACTTTCCAATAGTATCAATCCCTTCATCGGTGATACCATAATAAAAACCCTGTCTCCAATTGAGAACTCTAGGTCTTTACGCCTTTTATTTATGTATCTCTTCTATCTGGATTGAGCTTCCTTTATCCATTCTCGAATCAATTCAGTCTTTTCTGATGCTTCTCTAAGCAAATTTGGACCGAAGACTAATTTGTCTCCAGTCACTAACCAACATGCTGGTGATTTGCATGCTCTTCCATACAAAGCTTCAAAATGCGCCATTCCTATAATAGTCTAAATACTATTATTATGGGAAAACTCAATCAAATGCA
This sequence comes from Allium cepa, assembly GCA_030765085.1. Taxonomy (NCBI): domain Eukaryota; kingdom Viridiplantae; phylum Streptophyta; class Magnoliopsida; order Asparagales; family Amaryllidaceae; genus Allium; species Allium cepa. The sequence continues at coordinate 258,557,722 of CM060939.1, forward strand.
GGTGATATTCCTAAGATCCACAAAATTCTAGTACACAAGCTCTTAACATATCTTCGAATACCTTATTGACTCTCTCAGTCTACTCATCTGTCCATGGGTGATATGTTGTACTTATCTTGAGCTCGGTACCCAATACTTTTTGTAGACTTCTCCAAAACTCGCAAGTGCATAATGCATCTCTATCACTGACTATGCCACCTAGGAATTCCGTGAAGTCTAACTATGTTCTTCGTGAAAAACTTTGCCAAAACAGGTGCCATCCGGGTTGACTTAAATGGAATGAAATGGGCACTCTTGATTAATCTGTTCGCTATGACCCATAAGCTTTCATTTTCCCCGTTCGACCTTAACAACCTGTATGAAATCCATGAATAAAATATCCCACTTCCAAAATGGGATCTCTAAAGGCTGAAGCAACCCACTCGGCTTTTGGTGTTCGGCTTTTACTTGTTGAAAGTTGGCACACTTCCTAACCCATAAGCCAACATCCCTCTTAATGCCTTCCTAATAGAAGTTCCTCTTAATATCTTGATACATCTTGGTTCCTCCAGTATGAATTGTAAACCTGGATCGATGACATTCTCTAGAACTTATTTTCTTAAGTCCTCTACATTCGGAACACATAAGCATCCCTTCTTCCTCAACCCTCCTCTTTGGTTGATGCCAAAATCTTTATGATCATAGGTCTCGGATCCCACCTCGATTCTTCTGATCTTCTCGACTAATTCTGGATCCTCTTTTTGTCTAGAAGCTATTTCTCGATCATCATTGGTCGATTATCTAAACAGGCCAGCATAGCAGTGCTCTGATTAGAATCAGCAGTTGATCTCGACTTTTATACTACACATAGCCAAAGCTTCTAAGTCATTCCATTCTACCAACATAGCTAATACCACATTCTGATGTTTCCTGCTAAGAGCATCTGCTACCTTATTTCCTTTCCTATGATATATTTTATACCAAAATCATAAGCTGCCAAAAGCACCAGCCACCTCTACTGTGGCTTATTCAACTCCTCTAAGAGAATAAATATCTTTAGGACTTATGACCAATGTATAGCTCAAATCTCTCCCCTATAAGATAATGTCTTCAAATCTTCAATGCGAATATCACCGCAGCCAACTCCAAATCATGAGTAGGATATCTTACCTCGTGCGGTCTAAGCAATCGAGAAGTGCAGGCAATGACTTTACCATTCTGCATCAACATAGCTCGCACTCTCGTTCCACATGCATTAGTGTACACCACCAACCCTTGGTTTCTATCTAGAACAACCAACACTAGCGCACTGGTCAATAAATGCTTTAACTTAAGGAATCATTCCTCACATTTGTCAGGCCAAATGAATTACATCTTTCCTGGTCAACTTGGTTAAAGGTGCTGATATCCTTGAAAAATCTCGAATGAATCTCCGATAATAGCCAGCAGGTCTGAGAAAACTTCTGATCTTGGTCACCGTCTCTAGTCTCTTCTAATTATCGGCAGCTTCGATCTTAAGTGGATTACTGCCAAACCTTCCTTCGAAACTACATGACCAAGAAACTTGACCTCTTTTTTCCAAAAAAGACATTTGGAAAATTTTGCCTTTAGCTGATGTTGCTTCAATGTCGCAAGCACTACTCTCAGATGATCCTCATACTCTCTTTCATCTTTCGAGTACACCAAAATGTCATCTGTGGTACCAACACAAACCTATCCAAGTGCTCACGAAAAACCCGGTTCATCAAGTCCATAAAAAAACCAGGTGCATTCGTCAATGCAAATGGCACACTAACCATTCATACAAACGATGCCTAGTTCGAAATGCCATCAAAGGAATACTATCCTGTGCCACTCTCAACTGATGAAATCGGTCACCATATCTAATTGGGAAAACACTATGGTTCCACTCAACTGATCAAATAGATCGTCAATTCATTGCAGAGGATATCTATTCTTGATCGTCGTTTCATTTAGCTTACGGTAGTCGATGCACATCCGCAATGACTCATCTGACTTCTTCACCAAAACCGTGGTTGCTCCCCAAGGCGAACTGCTTGGTCTAATAAAATTCCTTCCTTCTAGATCCACTAGCTGCACCTTCAATTCTTTTATCTCAATCGGTGTCATTCTGCTAGGTGGTCTACTAAAAAAGCTCCTTGGTACTAGATTTATCTGAAATTCAGTAGCTCGTTTCGGTGGTAGTTCTGTAATCGGCTCAAATATATCTGCAAACTCTCTTACAACTCGAACCTGACATAGCTCTTCTGCTGCTTCCAAGGCACCTAACACAACACATACACTTCAGATGGAATTCTTTACTTGGAAGATGATCTGGTTATGATTATTAGGATGCCTCAATGATATTTCCCCATCCTGGAAAAATATCCTAGCCTCATATCTACCCAACTAATCCATACGCAAAATGATCCTGAAATCTATGAAATCATAAACCTACGAACCACATGCAGACATAAGACCTAACAAATCAAGTTCTAACTGGTCACATCTCATCCCTTGAGTTGCATGCCCTCCTATTGGATTAACAACCCTTAAGGAAGAAACAAGGTAAGTGGGTTCTCAACATAACCTATTAACCATATTCTGGGATATAAATGAATGTGATGCACTAGTATCAAATAGTGTCCTAACTGTAATACTTTGAATCAAAAATGTACCTTCCATCATAGTCTTTCTCATATCTGCTGTAGTTGATCAGGAAGAAGATGGTGGTCAAATAGCAAAGACTTTTCCTTTTTCTGCTCTAACTGGCTCTGCACATTGTTCTTATAATACCCAACCTGATCGCAGTTTAGCACTTAACATGCTTCTTATCCGCAACCTTCTTCTATGCCTTGCCTAACCGACACTCGTTCGTAAAATGACCCTTCTGGCCACATTTGTAGCAGACTAAATTAGCTTTGGACTTTTTGGCTGGATCTTCCTTTTGGGCTCCTTTCTTTTTGAAGAATTTCCTCTTCTTTCCTTGAGAACCCTGGGGTTCAATTGGCTTCTCTCTAGCACAAATAGCAAGCATCTCTTCATGGAAAATGGCCATCTCCACCTACACATTACAGGGATCATGGATATGAGTCACAGTTGCCTTAGCAAGCTCGAGCCTTAGTCCTCGAATGAAACTTTCATTCCTTCTGATTCAATGTCAATAATAGCGTATCCATATCAAGATAGCTCATCAAATCTATTTTCATACTCAATAATTGACATGTCTCCCTAAACTAAATCCATAAATCTTCTCATTAATGCTGACTTGGAAACTTCAAAAATAAACGTCTGTTCGAATCTCCTTCGAAAATCAACCCAAGACTACTCTTCCTCAGGAACTCCCGCAGTTACACCATTCCACCAATGAAGTGCTGACCATTGCAACTGCCCAATCGCCTTTTTTGCTCATCTTTTAAACCCAAATCGGAGAAAATCCTTTCACAGTGTAACAGCAAACTCTCCACTTCTATAGCATCTTCCATTCCCATAAACAGCTTTCCACCCAAAGTAGTGTAGTCTTGGTTTAACTTGGCATAATTATTCCCAACAAGAACCCAGGATTTGCTCCTCCAATGTTTCAAGCCACTCCAACAGTTCCTGCTTGCATTAAATTAGCAAGGAACTGATACATCATTTCCGCATCTTCTGGCGGGTTAGCACTCACATTGGCTTTCGCTTTTTGATTAGCGTTAGCCCATCGACCATGGTTCCTCTGAGTGTTAGGTCGAGCATTTCTATGAGTTATGGTGCTTCCTCCACCTAAATTTCCTCTTTCGTTTCTTACTTCCAGATCTTCATTCTCGTAAATCTGTATACGAGCTTAGTAAGATACAAAAGAACGGTCTAAGGGAAAGGGAATACATACTTAGACACACACACACACATATCTGTTACCTGGATGTTCGACCATGTAACAAGAGTCTCGACATAAGCATCATTTGGAATAGGTGTGCCGTTTGGCACAAGGCCTCCTTCGGCATGAAAAGTTCACTCGGCATCTTACCTTATTCGGCATTGAAGCCTCGACCGGCATGAAGCCTTGTTCGACATGAGTATCGTTCGGTAGAAGCCTTGATCGGCATGAAGCCTCGTTCAGCATTCCAGCCTCGTTCGGCATGAAGCCTCGCTAGGCATGTGGCCTTGCTCGGCATAAGTAAGTCGTTCGGCATCTCCCCTCGATTGGCATCGGGTCTCGTTCGGCCAACACTCTTCACTCAACACACTGCCTCGTTCGGCATAGAAGTACCGTTTAGCTTGGATATGTGGCTCGGCATTTGTTGTTCGGCATTTGCGGCTCGGCACACCAAAGTCACTCACCATGGGCCGAGGTATCTTGCTCCTAGGCCCATTAGGGAAGTCCAACCAATCTTCGTCTATAAATAAAAGGGCAGGGGAACAGTGAAATGGGCCTTTTTTAAGAACACTGGGGAGACTCTGCCACTTTCAAGACTCGCTCTATTTTACTTAGCATTTGTATTCAAGTCTTTACAGTACAATTGTATCTGTATTCAATCACTTGTGAAAGCAATAAAGATCAAGACTTAAAGTGGACGTAGGCAATTACGTTGAACCACTATAAATCCGGTGTTTTTGTTTTTGCATCTAGTTTAGCATACAGTTCTCTGTTTTAATTTACTTTCTTCATTAATCTCTCTACACAATCCTTCCTAAGGGCGTTAGTGACCAATTCTGGTGCTAACATTTTGGTGTTTTCACTGAGAATCGAATTCTCAGGCCGCTAGGATCTGCTTTGTAGCTACTGGATTGAATAAATCCCCCGAAGGAGATCCGACTTATTGACAGGACATCCATTGACTCTACTCAGAGTTTCGATCAACAAATCTACTATAGGAAGACCACGTATCCGATCAGCCTCTCATAACGCGGATGTCAACGAGACCTTTAGCGTACAACAGATAGGACCTAGCAATCAGCAAGTTAATCCCCGCATAGGGACTCCCGGAGCTCATAACCAAACGGAAGTTGTCACTCGGAGGGAATTCAACGACCTAATGAGAGAACTCATGGAAAGTAGAAGGCAACTTGCTGAACAAATTCAAGCTAACGCTAACCTCATGACATAGCTTTCACAGCAACAACATCAGAATTCTGGAGGTAGCCCCGTTCCTTATTCTTCATCTGATAGTTCGACCTCATCCGTTGAACCTCCCAGGCGTAGACGCCACAAAATGGAAACTGCACAAGCAGGTGCTACTGACCGATCAACTAGTGATCACTTACATCTTAGAGACCACACTCAAACTGGAACAGGAAACTTAGGAGCTGGAGCATGTATGGAGACTGGACGTCCGGCTCACCAAGACCCCAATGAAACCGGTCCCCAAGATACATGTTTGGTAGACCGCCAACAAAGGAGACACCAACCTGAGCGGTCCCAAAGGACGGAGACCAACCTTCCATCCTCTATACAAACTCCGGACTTATCGGCTATGGTCAGACAGTTGATGAGAGAGAATCAAGGCTTGACCAATGAAGACTGGGGGATATCTAGGAGTCATGCTCCATTAACAGATACTATTCTACAGGCCGAGTACCCCAAGAAGTTTAACATGCCAACTATCCCGGCTTACGAAGGAAAGACCGACCTCAGACAGCACGTGATGAGGTATGAGTGGATGATGGATTCGGCAAGAGCAAATGACGCGACCAAGTGTAGATGCTTTCCAATTACTTTATCTGAAATTGCCACCATGTGGTTCACTCGACTTTCCCCACGGTCTATATCCAGCTTTGATGAATTGGCGATGAAATTTGTAGAACAGTTCAGGATACACGCCACTCGTCCCAAGGATGTGATGTCCCTATCTAGTGTAATCCAGGCTTCGGGGGAGTCATTGAAAGAGTACTTGCAGAGATTCCATGTTGCAGCTACTGAAGTTAGCAACCCTAACGACCACGCAATTCTGATGGTGGTAATGCGAAGAGTAGATCCGGATTCAGAGTTTGGAGATTGGTTGGCAGGAAAGCCTCCAACAATGCTGGAGCATTTCTATTCAAAGGCTCATCAATTCATAAGAAGAGAAGAAGCTAGATGGATGAGGCGAGATAAAGCACCAGGGCCTGTTCAAGAGACTGCGAAAAGCAACATCGCCGTAAAAAAATCCAGCGATAACATGAGAAAGGTTCAAGTCAACGTCCAGAATAAGCTTGGGCAATCTAAAGGGTCCGGAGGAGGAAATCCTAGAAAGAAATCAGAAGCAGGAAAATGGAAGCCAAGGATTCCAACCTACAATGAATACACCCCATTGAATGCATCTCTTGAGAATATTTATCTGTCAACTTGTAACACTTTTCAATATAGAAAGCCATGCCCAAAGGAGTCCACGGAGGAATAGAAGTGGAAAGGGGAAGTACTGTCGCTTCCATGAGACTTATGGGCACAATATAGAGGAGTGTAGACACCTCCATGATGCCATAGAAAAGTTGATCAGATAGAAAAAGCTGCAGGTGTTATCCCGCTTTTTGGCAAAGCCACGATACCAAAAGATCGATCGAAAATGAAGGACAGTTCGTCTCAGAGGTTGGTCATACTTCGTTTCGCTATGGATACCACTGAATTTTGTCCGAGCCCAGATCGAGCCGCAATTCGTAGGACAGCGCAGGAAAGACCATAGGAGTCAGCATCTCAAGTTTCAAGTCAATCCGAGTTCATACGCTCGAGTTATGATCGATTCAATTTGAAGGGGAAGGCTTAGGTTTCGAACCCATCGTTGACCAACGGTTTGAAACGATCGCTTTCGAATCCATAAGTTTCGAATCCATCGAACCACCACGGGTTCGACTCCATCACCTTCGACTCCATCACCTTCGAATCCATCGTGTTCGAATCGATGGGCCTCGTATCCATGGAGAAGTGACACAGCTCGTATCCATCCATGATGCCATGTTCGAACCCATCCGTGATGCCATGTTCGAACCCATCCTGTGTAGCCTCATTCGAACCCACTGGGTCAACCAACCATGATGACGTGTCTTCCATCGGTTCGAATTCGCCGAGATATATGGAGTCGAGGCGGTCAACTCGGAGTGAAGACCGGATCGATTCGAAGTTTGCGCTCCACGTCACCACGAAGACACGTGCCATGATGGATTCGAAACCATCGGTTCGAAAGCATGGTTTCGAACCAAACAGCCATGCAATGAACCCCATTTCGAACCCATCATATCTTCCAATCCACTGATTCAAGTACAACGAAATTTTCACAGAAGCTTGCAATCATGTCGAAGAGTGTCCATGCCAAATTTCACCTCGATTGGATGAATTCTTGATCGGTTCGAATGGAGTTCGAACCGATGCCAAAGTGGGCCCAAACTTCCTAAGACCGTGCGTGTGGGCCCCCTCACATGCTAGAAGTGGTCTCCCGAGTTTTCAGCGAAATATCAGCAGCCTACGCCTATAAATAGATCCCCAGGGCCAACGAAAAAGGGATCTTTCGACACTCAAGCGCCCAGACTCTGCCGGATCAAGATCTCCATCATCCTACATCACAATTTTACTGTTGATTTCGAATTTCCAGTTGTAACTTGCTGTTGATCACTGCAACAAATTGTAATCATTGAAAGAGAATCAATAAAACGTCAAAATACTTCACAGTGGACGTAGGCAACACGCCGAACCACTATAAATTGCTTGTCTACGCATTTACTTTACTGTTGATTGGAGTTTTTGTTAGATAATATCTGTTTTGAACTTACATTCCTGACTATTATCTCTTCAACGACTCCCGAAGAGTGTTGTGCCCAATTTTGACACAAACACTTTGGTGCTTTCACCGAGAAAACCCAGCTTTTCTCATGCTCGTTGGATCTGTCATCGATACCGGATTGAATAAATCTAAGAGAGAGATCCAGATCATTGAATCCGACTTCCTTCCCTTCTATTCAGATTTGCATAAAGTCTAGGAAAGGAATTCAACTCTCATTATGGTTAGCACAAGAACCACCTCAAACGCTGTTAATCAAGAAGAACAGGATAGACAGAATCCTGCCCCTCTACCTTCATCTAATCAAGATGCCGCTGGGAAATCAGAACCGTCGGGACCAGTCACCCGACAAGAGTTGCAGTTGCTACTCCAAGAGCTGACCCAGAGTCAGCGACAACTGGAAGAACAGCTACGCGCTAACGCTGAGCTAATCAACAAGCTGGATCGCCAGAAACGAAAGAGATCTACGAGAGATCGTGCTTCTCGCTCCTCCAGCGAAAGTTCTTCATCTTCTGATTATCATAACCGGCCTCCACGACCCCGGTTAGATAGGAGTCGTATGCCACCCGTTGGAAACCAACCGACATTGACCGTTGGACAAATAAGAGTTGGTCCGTCAGCCAATTTCCAAACCGGACCCTCCTCCCGAGGAGGTGCCGTTCCTCACCACGCCGCAGAATACCGCACCACTAGCGTTGCGGCTGAACTAGGGGTCGACGCTCAAGATCAGTCGGACCTGGACCGTCGTCATAGCGGTCGTACTCCTGAACCGTACGTCCCAGAGGACTATGAGCTAAGAAGGCGAGACTTGGACCGTCGACGATATCCGGTTCAAGCCCAAAGTATGGAACGTGATCATACTCCGGCACAAATGCCGGATCTTTCAACTATGATACGTCAGATGATCCGTGAGAGTCAGGGATTCACAAACGACGATTTGGGAGTTTCCCGAAGTCACACTCCCTTTACGGACGATATTCTTACTGCTGAACCCCCACGGCGATTCCGAATTCCCACTCTACCCATGTATGAGGGAAACTCCGACCCCAACCAACATATTCTAAAATATGAATGGTCGATGACTGCTGCCAGAGCCGACGACGCTGTGAAGTGTCGTAGTTTCCCCATATCCTTAGGGGGCATCGCTACCATGTGGTTCACCCGACTACCACCTCGATTCATCTCTTCCTTCGATCAGTTAGCCACAAAATTCGTTGAGCAATTCCGCATGCACGTCGCAAGGCCGAAAGATGTCAACACTCTATCTAGTGTCACACAAGCTCCCAGAGAGACACTCGGATACTACTTAGAAAGATTCCATACTGCATGCGCGGAGATTAGTCATCCAAAAAATAACTCCATCCTTATGGAATTAACTAAGGGGATCGACCCCGATTCTGAATTTGGCAACTGGCTAGCCGGGAAACCACCTGCATCATTGGACCGTTTCCATGCCAAAGCAGCTCAATTCCTGAGACGGGAAGACGCGAAACAGTCTAGGAAGCAAACTGATGCAGGGCCAAATGCGGAAGGGGTCCAAAGCAATGTTGCAATAAAACAATCCGGTGAGAACTCCGGAAAAGTTCAGTTGAATATTAAAAATAAACAAGCTGGGCGAAGAGAAAGCGTGAATCAAATTAAGAAACAAGATCAAACTCGTGGCCCACAGCGCAAGAATCCAATGTTTGACAGTTACACTCCTCTAAATACATCACTAGAGGACTTGTACTTACAAACCTGTGGAACAATTCAATATCAAAAGCCTGCACCATGGCCGTCGTCAGAAAGAAAAATCCAAACTGGAAAGTTTTGCAGGTTTCATGAATGCTACGGGCACGATACGAACGAGTGTCGTCACTTATAGGATCTTGTTGAAAAACTGATCAGAGAAAGGAAGCTGGAACCGTTTGTGCGGACACCGCAGCCCAGAGAAGCGGGCCCATCAAATCCAAACAATGAACCCAATCGACCGAGACAAGAGGACTTGACTTGTCCCCGTGGGAGATTGGTGATAAACGCCATCAGTGGCGGACCCACTTACTCAGGAGCCTGGAACGACGAAGATCCTCGTCACTGTCACACATGACAGGCTCCTTCAACCTATGAATATTTTGCAGTTCCCTTTATATTCTGAAATTTGAATTTGTAATAAGGTACTTACTTTGCCGTATCTTCTTATTTCAGCAATAAAATACTATCTCTTCGAGCTAGAGCTGTGATTCACTGAATGCAACGTTCAGCAATCACCACACACGAAGAGCTAAGTTCCATAGAACAATGGAATTTATTCAAATAGCGAGTGACTGCGTTACGACCGACCACTCACTAAGTGAAACCCCAGCTCGGGGGCAAGCCATCGCATCAAAGGCTGAACTGGACCAACACACGACAGTCCATCCAACAATTCGTTCCCACAGTGCGAACGGACTCCAACTTCCCAGAGCGTGAATTGGAGTATAAACATTCCATAATTCGTTCCCAGAGTGCGAACGGACTCCAACTTCCCAGAGCGTGAATTGGAGTATAAACATTCCACAACTCGTTCCCAGAGCGTGAACGGACTCCAACTTCCCAGAGCGTGAATTGGAGTATAAACATTCCATAATTCGTTCCCAGAGTGCGAACGAACTTCAACTTCCCAGAGCGTGAATTGGAGTATAAACATTCAACAATTCGTTCCCAGAGTGCGAACGGACTCCAACTTCCCAGAGCATGAATTGGAGTATAAACATTCAACAATTCGTTCCCAGAGTGCGAACGGACTCCAACTTCCCAGAGCGTGAATTGGAGTATAAACATTCAACAATTCGTTCCTAGAGTGCGAACGGACTCCAACTTCCTAGAGCGTGAATTGGAGTATAAACATTCAACAATTCGTTCCCAGAGCGCGAACGGACTCCAACTTCCCAGAGCGTGAATTGGAGTATAAACATTCAACAATTCGTTCCCAGAGTGCGAATGGACTCCAACTTCCCAGAGCGTGTATTGGAGTATAAACATTCAACAATTCGTTCCCAGAGTGCGAACGGACTCCAACTTCCCAGAGCGTGAATTAGAGTATAAACATTCAACAATTCGTTCCCAGAGTGCGAACGGACTCCAACTTCCCAGAGCGTGAATTGGATTATAAACATTTAATAATTCGTTCCCAGAGTGCGAACGGACTCCAACTTCCCAGAGTGTGAATTGGAGTATAAACATCAAATCCATTGTTCCCAGAGTATGAACGAATTCCTGAAAGCCCAAATAGATGTGACTGACCATCCAGCGGCTAACTCCGACTTCCCAAAGCATGAATCAGAGCATAAATGTGGATTGCAGGTTCCCGGAGCGCGAACCGAAGCATCTGTGTGAACTCCAACTTCACAGAATGTGAATGGAGTATAAACATCAAATCCAAGTTCCCGGAGTGCGAACTGAAATATCGACACTAACTCCAAGTTCCCAGAGCATGAAGTGGAGTGTAAACATCAATTCCAGGTTCCCAGAGCGTGAACCATACTACAGACGTCGATAACTCTCAAATTCCCATAGTGCGAACCAAGTTATCGATTACAAATTATCCTAAGTCCCCAGAATGCGGACATGTGCTTAAGGTTTGCAATAAACGCAGTCAACCACCGGAACACAAATGCTATTCCCCGGGACTGGGGGGCAAAAAAGCTAAGTGTTAATCGCTAACCAAAGTGATACAATGTCCGAAGTTCGATTATTCATCGATTACAACTTGCGACCAAGATTCTCAGACTTGGCAAATAAAAACGAACTCCACTTGACGGTAAAAACACCACAAGTGCACCGGACCGAAAACATAACACAACAAACACTTAAGCACAAAAGAAATGAGAGTTGAAACAAAGAAACTAAATTTTATTTCAACTAACTGAAGACAAGGACTTACACGTAGATAAGTTCTCCCAAAAAAGAATCCCTACTAGCAGGGGCCGAACCTGCATCTATACACGGCCTACTAACAAAAAACGAAAACAAGTTCCTATCTACCAAAATATCTGCTTGGGAGGCCGATCTATTCTTTCTTCCTTAGCTTCCTTATTAGCGGTTCGTCGTCAGAATCGCTAGGAACGGAAATCCTTCGTTTGGACAACCTCCTCTCTGGTGGCTGCTCTTCGGCCGGGGGCATAATATCTACGTCCTCCTCAGAACTTGAATCTAAATAAAGACTCCCCGCCGGAGGAGTAGGAGGGACCGGACCTACAACGCAAGATGGAATAGTGCCACCACCGACACTACCGCTTTGCCTCTCAGCTTCTAATTCAGCTTTAATCTCGGCCAGGATCTCTTCATCACGAATCGTCTAGGCTTGGCTGGGGGCATCCGCAGTCTGCATTGAAGAGCTAGAGGTCGGCGGCAGGTCACTAATGATGAACGACAAGTTTGTGGAGAAGCCACCCTGCTCGCCAAGCAGCTCGCTCACCATTTGTTCCTCAAGAGATAATCCGCTCCCCTGTGCCGCCTCGGTAGATACAGCAGTTACAACAGTAGTCTCAGTGGTAATGGCCTTATCCCCTTTGCTTGATTCTCGGGTCACGACGATCGAAGTAACTCCAGTCACTAAACAAAGATAAGAAGAGGTTATCAGTAACTGCTTCAGAACAAACTCTCTATTTGGAAAACACTCGAGATAAATTCGGGATACCTTCCCCAGCTTGACTTGTGGACGACTGAGCGGCCTCAGAAACATGCTCAAGAATAGGAGATAACCGCGGTTGTTCCGGGTCATAAGCAGGAACAGATTGCGAACCAACCGCAGATACTGGCGCTGACGAAGGTGGTGCGGTGGTTTCAGTGACAGCAGAATGGGGCTCAACACCCGATCCCTCTCCAACCTCCAGAGATCGACCACCGATCATCTCCTTTTCTTGAGCAATAATGGCGTCATGGAGGACCTTCTTCTCATCATCAGTCAACAACCGGTTTTCAAGTTCAAATCGGTCGACCGATTCGTCCGGATGTGCTTCCTCTTCCTCCTCAACCAATCGATCCCAAGCGTTGCGGAGGTGCACCGGGTAATCTTGGAGCCAGGCCAAATTTCGATGTCTCAACACGTTGGCATTGTAGGTGATAAGCAAATCTTCAATATCGGCCTCCAGCTTGGCCTCCGCCTGTTGAACTTTCTCCTCAACCTCCGTCTCAACCGCCTGGACCTTGGCTACTGCCGCATCCCGTTCAGTCCGGAGAATCACGGCTTGTTCACACGCCTCCTGGGCTGCATTGTTCGCATCATCCCTATCCTTGGCGATTTCAACGAATTTAGACTTAAGCTCGTTCAACTCCTTTAGGGCTGCGTCCCTCTCGGCAGTAACCAGTGTGTTTCGATGGCCCATGTCCTCTACCGTGGCGTAATGCCCACGTTTCATTCTATCCATAGTTGCTTGGGCTTCATCGGCTCTTTTGATGGCTTCCATTTTAAACTTCCGAGAAGATTCGGCCTCAGTATTTAGCACATCAATAATACGGATTTTTTGGGCTAACTCAGCTTGCATTTTTTCGATAGTAGCCCCACGCTCAAAGGCCAATGATGATGCTTTCTCGGCCTCCTTGTACCACGTCCTGTATTGGGCATAAAAGTCGTGCACATAATCATGCGCCGTCTGCTCGGCCTCCGGCGGAATTCTTTTCAAGTGAAGAGGAAAAATATAATTGTCGAAGAAAATATTTGGAAAGTCCTTCTTCAATTGAGCAAGCCTGATTGCCCCTTCTCCCGAAATTTCAGTAAGAGGTTGTTCCGAAACTACTGGGGACATTGCCTCAGATCTAGGATGGCGAGAATCATGCTTAGAAGATTGAGAGGCTGACTGGTAATACGAGGAATCAGAAGAACGAGGAACATGGACGGGAGGTTGTACAGGAACTCTTGGAGGAGGAGTGCGCGATAGAGACCGATGTCTGTAATCCCTATCTCTCCGTTCTTGGCCAGGATACCCGGAGTACCTGCGATCATAACCCCTGTCTCCTTCTCTCCATTGCGACTCGTAATATGAGGAAGATCTGCGAGCGTGTCATAGGCTCTAGCATCGAACCGCGTCCAGTCATAATATCTGCAAAGTGAAATGAGATTAAAGTTAGTGGTTTCTCGAAATCGGTGACCTAGGACTCGGGGCTATGTAGTGTCGTGAAATGTGTATGAATATGCATTCCCCCCGACCAACCAGAAGTGTCGACCTCGCTAGTAATAAGAGGCTCGCTCAATTCTAGAGTACGATGGAATTCCTCCAACCCGGCATCATGTTGAAAAGACACATCGTCCGGGATTGGAAGATCGGCAAGCCCTTCAAAAAGATTTTCAGTTCTCGGAGGAGACATCTTCGAGATTCTAACTCCGGGAGCGGAACGGGCCGTGACAACCGATTTCCATCTCCCCTTCTTACTTGACTTAACCATGGCTGCCTTGCCTTTTCTCTGCTCTGCGACATCCGGAACTACACCCGTAGGCTCGGTCAGCGGCTCATCATCGGTATGGGTTCTTTCAGAGTCAGCTTCCTCAGCTATAATAACTTTAGGCTTCTTGTGCTTGACTCGTTTCTTCGAGACGATCCTTAGTGCCACCTCAAAACTTATGCTCTGCCCTTGTTCGATCAACCCGTAAGTCCGGAGATTCCTATCGGTCAAAAGTGACTCGATATCCCTGTCTTCACTCGGGATTTCTCGAAGTACTCGCACCATCTCCTTAAAGTTTTCGCCCACAGGTCGCTGGATCGTTGCTGTAGAAAAGAGAAAAAACATAAGTTTCGCTTCGACCGCAATTGCTTTAATAATTGCTTAATAACTCAGCTACACTCACGTCTGAATAACCATCGCCGGGCAGACCCCGGAGGACACCTGACATAGAACCATTCCGTCCTATAGTAGCTCAACCTGGTCTAGGACCCAGTAACCACTTGGCAGTTCCTCACCGCTTCCATAAATGTGAAGGAAGGATAATCACCCCGAGTTTTGAAATTGAACAAGTATCTGATCTCAATCAGGAGTGGTGGTCGATGGAGATATTCCATAAATGCAATGAACAAGCTATTGATCGACGCATATCCGTTCGGGTGCAGCTGAGATGGGGCGATTCTCAAAAACGACAATACTTCCCTTATATACTCGTTGAACGGAGGAAGTGTCCCGGCCGCACACGCATGGCGGTTGAATGCAGTATACCCTTCCGATGGATTGTGCGGTCTATCATTCGGCCCCGGCAGTAACACATCATCCAGTGACAGATCGTGCCTCAAGCATATTCTTCCCAACATATCTTCAGAGGTATTGGATGGAACGGAATCCGATGGATTCGCAATGAACGACGCATTAGGCAATTCGTCCGGGGCTGGACCGACGATCTCAGGATCAATGTCCAGAACCTCTAGTCTCGGAGAGGCTGTACCTTGAATCTGCTGCTGCTGTGAACTTGACGGTTCCATAACTAGCTAACTCATGAGAAACCATCGTTAGACGACAAAGGACCCGTGCGTTCCTCAGTGTAAAGTGTATGAATGTGTGTGGTGCAGTGCCATGCATTACTTGAATAAATGTCGCATAGTTAAAGAAAATATGCAAACAACAAAGCTACGGAGTCCAGTTACAATGACCGTCATCGCTGACCGTCATCGCTAAACCGTTTATATGATGAAAATCGATGCGGATAGAAGTTGTTATAGTTCCATCGACGAGCATCAAAAGGCGGTAAAGTATGCAGTTTAATATTCAAGTCCAAATATGCAGGAATGAAGCTCGTCGGAGTTATGCGTAGAAAATGTCAAACTTTGGAATCCATCATAGAGGGTTCGAACCGATCACAAGGACCTCGTTCGAACCCAGCCAAACATCACTTCATTCGAACCCATCCCAATATCACTTCGAGTCAATACACATAGATGCGCTTCGAATCGATAATCAGATGGCAAGTTCGAATCGATCGATAAGGGATGACTTCGAATCGATCATTGCTTAACAAGTTAGAACCGACAAGGAAACCCTCAACTTAACGTCGTCCACGTTCGAAACGACGACCTTTGAATTGATGCAAAGTTGAGAACTTCGAACCAATAGCTGATGGGTTCGAATCCATCGATTTGAATGGACCCATCGAATCCATCAATCGGTGCGAACTGTGCACCCCCATAAGGTCATTCCAAGGATCGATACGTGATCCGAGAAAAAGATGCTGCCGTCATCGATTCGAACACGAGCCCACGAATCGATTCGAAGTCCCCTCAGACCAGGTTTGGTTTTGTCAAAAAATGGGTTCGAAAAAACTTTGCCGTTTGAATTCGAGGCTAGTTACCTAGTTTGAATAATGGATTCGAGGAATTGAAGACTTGAATCTTGATTGGTTCAGTTCACGTAACACAGTGCCTTTTCCTATGGAGCTTCGAAACGATGAAGAATGCAGTAAAAACGCAAGGCAAAAGTAAAAAATAAAAAATGGCAAAACCCCCTGCTATTTATATGGAGCCCTGAAAGTAACCGAGACAATTCGCCTCCCAGTAAACTTGACCGGTCGCAACCAGTCAAAACACGCATCGGTTCGAAATCTCCATTCGAACCCATATGCCTAAGGTCTTATCAATGCGAAGTTAACCTCACCCTTTATCATTACGAAGTATACAACCAAGGCTATACAGTAGACATCGATCCGCATCGATGCGAAACACACAATGGGCACATCAACTCGAAGCCCCTGTTCACAACTCCATCCACAAACTACCGATACGAACGATGATTTCGTATCCATCATTTCCTATCGATACGAAGGATGAATTCGTATCCATCAGCTTTAAAATTCGAATCGATTCGAACAACTACTTCGTATCCATTCTTTCATATCGGTTCGAATGTCCATTTCGAATCCATCATAGCGCAAGCGTACTGCGTCCATAACAAACGTAGATTTCGAATTCATCGATGCTCTAACTCATCGGTTCGAAAACATTACACTCACGCAATACAAATTCAATTCCTTCAGCCTTCAATATCGGTTCAGGAGAGGATCGATACGAAGGAACTTTTCAAAACAACCATCAAGCGTTGTCTCAACTCAAATTTCCAAATCGGTTCAGGAGAGAATCGATATGAAATTCTGTAGCAAACGGAACTGACAACGACTCGTGGACGCACGACGTTAACAAGGTTCAAACCAACATATGTGCATATATGTCGAACTAACATTCGATTTTAAACATTTACAGGGATTAAACACTCATCTTGTTACAAATGCAATAGCCAACGGCTAAGCACTATTATTCAGCAATCAATCATATCAACACAAGGTTACGGCAATACAGCATACGAGTTTCAACAAAAAAGAGAGCAATGATTGTTCAGAGAGAAATGGCAGCTATTCAAAGCACGTCATGTTCCCACAAGACGTACTTTGGGGGGCAAAATGCTATCCCGCTTTTTGGCAAAGCCACGATACCAAAAGATCGATCGAAAATGAAGGACAGTTCGTCTCAGAGGTTGGTCATACTTCGTTTCGCTATGGATACCACTGAATTTTGTCCGAGCCCAGATCGAGCCGCAATTGGTAGGACACGGCAGGAAAGACCATAGGAGTCAGCATCTCAAGTTTCAAGTCAATCCGAGTTCATACGCTCGAGTTATGATCGATTCAATTTGAAGGGGAAGGCTTAGGTTTTGAACCCATCGTTGACCAACGGTTCGAAACGATCGCTTTCGAATCCATAAGTTTCGAATCCATCGAACCACCACGGGTTCGACTCCATCACCTTCGACTCCATCACCTTCGAATCCATCGTGTTCGAATCGATGGGCCTCGTATCCATGGAGAAGTGACACAGCTCGTATCCATCCATGAAGTCATGTTCGAACCCATCTGTGATGCCATGTTCGAACCCATCCTGTGTAGCCTCATTCGAACCCATTGGGTCAACCAACCATGATGACATGTCTTCCATCGGTTCGAATTCGCCGAGATATATGGAGTCGAGGCGGTCAACTCGGAGTGAAGACCGGATTGATTCGAAGTTTGCGCTCCACGTCACCACGAAGACGCGTGCCATGATGGATTCAAAACCATCGGTTCGAAAGCATGGTTTCGAACCAAACAGCCATGCAATGAACCCCATTTCGAACCCATCATATCTTCCAATCCACTGATCCAAATGCAACGAAATTTTCACAGAAGCTTGCAATCATGTCGAAAAGTGTCCACGCCAAATTTCACCTCGATTGGATGAATTCTTGATCGGTTCGAATGGAGTTCGAACCGATGCCAAAGTGGGCCCAAACTTCCTGAGACCGTGCGTGTGGGCCCCCTCACGTGCCAGAAGTGGTCTCCCGAGTTTTCAGCGAAATATCAGCAGCCTATGCTTATAAATAGAGCCCCAGGGCCAACGAAAAAGGGATCTTTCGACACTCAAGCACCCAGACTCTGTCGGATCAAGATCTCCATCATCCTACATCACAATTTTACAGTTGATTTCGAATTTCCAGTTGTAGCTTGCTGTTGATCACTGCAACAACTTGTAATCATTGAAAGAGAATCAATAAAACGTCAAAATACTTCACAGTGGACGTAGGCAACGCGCCGAACCACTATAAATTGCTTGTCTACGCATTTACTTTACTATTGATTGGAGTTTTTGTTAGATAATATCTGTTTTGAACTTACATTCCTGACTATTATCTCTTCAACGACTCTCGAAGAGTGTTGTGCCCAATTTTGACACAAACAGCAGGAACTTGTCAAGAACCCACAAGAGGTTAGGTAAGGAACATCAAACCTTGGATGCGGGTCGGCTCCATGCCAACCAGAGGAACCTACCCGAACCGTGGGTAGATTGGTTATAAACACGATAGTCTATGGACCTCACCCTGTAGACAAGAATTGGCAGGAGATGGAGTGATATGCTAACTCCTTAAGGCATGCAGATTATGAATGTTGTTCGAATATGGAGGATGGGACCCACGCAAAGCAGCAATGCATGATGACAGATGATATAGTGTTTAGGAGCCGAGTTGCGGACAAGGTGGAGGCTCCTATCATCGACCCGATGGTCATATCTACGACGATCGGGCCAGCATATGTCAAAAGAATTTTAATTGATTGCGGAAGTTCTATTAACATCATCTTCAAAAAGGCGTACGACCAAATGAAGATGGAGACAAAAGACTTAAAGCCATATGAAGCCCGTATCCATGGCTTTAATGGTGCAGCGACTGATGCGGTGGGGTATGTTGAATTGCTAGTTGAACTGGGAGAAGGTGAGCGTAGGAGGGTGCGAATCCTACCGTTTATAGTGTTGGATGTTGATTCTCCATATAATGTGTTTCTGGGTCGGCCGGCTCTGGCGGAGTTTAGGGCAGCTTTGGCCCCATGGTGTTTGACGTTAAAATTTTCGACATACAAAGGAGTCGGTGTGGTGCATGGCGATCAGGTGACCGGTCACGCATGTTATGTGGCTGAGCTGAGAGAGGCCCAACGGTGAGAGAAAGAAAAGGTTGCGGACAGCTCGTCCGCATCCGGAATACTAGCGATGGACTAGTAGTGCCCGACCCTAGCTCGGGCGACACTCTCTGATCTATCGAGACATAGATCCAAGAGATGATGATGGGGAACCCAAGAAAGAAAAACAGCACCGGCCGAACTGATGATTGACATTCCAATCAGCCGAGATGACCCGTCACGAGTTCTCAAGATTGGATCACAACTCAACCCGTCAATGGCCGAAGATCTCATTGGTTTCCTCCGAGCGAACCTGGATGTTTTCACTTGGACACATTTTGATATGTGTGGGATTTCTCCCATTATTGCGAGTCATGTGTTGAACATAGACCTGAAGTATGTTCCTATAAAACAGAAAAAGAGAGGCATGGACCCGGAGAGGTCCGCTGCTCTCAGAGAGGAGGTGGACAAACTCAAAGCCAATGGGTTCGCCGCAACGTCCTCTACCCTGAATGGGTGTCCAACCCTATGCTAGTAAGGATAGTGAATGGGAAGTGGAGAACTTGCGTTGATTACTCTGATTTGAACAAAGCATGCCCAAAGGATAGTTTTCCTTTACCCAGAATCGACCAGCTCATTGACTCAATGACTGGACACGAGTTATTGTCATTTATGGATGCGTACTCGGGATACAATCATATCCTGATGAACATTCCAGACCAAGAACACACCAGTTTTGTCACCGACGTGGGGCTATATTGCTATGTAGTAATGCCTTTCGGATTGAAAAACGTGGGAGCAACTTATCAGCGTCTGGTGAATCGAATGCTTAAAAACCAGATTGGTAGAACAATGGAAGTCTATGTGGATGACGTTCTCGTGAAGTCACGACAGTCAGACGACCACTTCGAGACTTAGCAGAGATGTTTGATATACCCAAACATTATGGGATGAAGATCAATCCTTTGAAATATTCCTTTAGCATTGCGTCAGGGAAGTTTTTGGGTTTTATTATTAATGCACGGGGGATCGAAGCTAACCCAGAGAAGATTCAAGCTATTTGAGACATACAAGTGGCTAAAACTATAAAAACAAGTGCAAAGCTTGAATGGGAAAGTGGTCGCGCTGAGTCGATTCATACCTAGAGCCACAGATAAGTATATTCCTTTCTTCGATGTAATAAAGAAATGAAAGAGAAATTTTGAGTGGATATCCGACTGTGAGGAAGCATTCCGAGCTCTGGTAAGACATTAGGAAAGTCCCCCGATACTATCGAAACTGGTTGACCATGAGATGTTGTATGTGTACTTGATTGTATCCCAGCATGCTATTAGTATGGCTCTGGTTCGTGAGAAGGACGGAGTTCAGAAGCCGGTGTACTATGTCAGTAAACGTTTAACGGGGGCAGAAAGAAATTATCCTAAGATTGAGAAACTAGCCTATTGCTTGGTGATTGCATCACGCAAGCTCCGGCCATACTTTCAGGCACACTCAATCGGTGTTTATACCGATCAACCCTAGCGGCAGGTACTCCAATGACCAGAAACCTCTAGAAGGATGTTAAAATGGAATATCGAGTTGAGTCAGTTCAATATTACCTACCTGCCACGAAGGGCCATACAAGGGCAAGCGCTAGCAGACTTCATTGCTGAATTCTTCGTGTTAGATGAATCAAACGGTCACAATGTCATAACACTCATTCGATGGAAGATGTGCACAGATGGAGCATCTAATTACCATTGCTCGAGGGCTAGCATAGTTCTTGTGACTCCTGAAAACTGATCAGTCTGTTATGCTTTGAAGGTCGAATTCCCAGCAACAAATAACGAAGCCGAGTATGAAGCATTGATTGCTGGCTTGAGACTTATCAGAGAACTTGGGGTAAAATCGCATGAAATCTTTTGTGACTCGCAACTAGTGGGGTACCTGGTGCAGAGACTATCAAGTGAAGGGACAGAGGCTTGCCCCATACCTTGCACGGGTTCAAGAGCTCCTAGCAAATCTAGAATATTATGATATTTCACATGTCCCGCGTGAACAAAACAGATAAGCTGATTCATTGGCAAAATTTGCGAGCACAGATGATGCACGAAAAATGGGATTGGTTCCCGTTGAAACCCTACATTCTCCAAGTATAAATATGATGGAGGTAGATTTCGTGTTAGAAACAAAAATCAAGAAGGAATCATCGATGACCTCATTCAAGCAATACTTGCTACACGGGGTCTTGCCCGAAAGAAGGAGCAAAAGACGATAAGTCATTCGTAAGGCTTCGTGATATGTAATGTAGGAGGGAATAATGTATCAGAGGGTATTCTCGACGCCTTTACTCCGGTGCATTGCCCACGATGAGATAAAATAAGTCCTGAAAGAAGTCCATGAAGGAGAATGCGGTGACCATATTGGGGGTATACATTAGCAAAGGAAATCCTCTGCTATGGATACTATTGGCCAACTGTAAATCGGGACGCTGCAGGCTATGTAAGGAGATGCGACAAATGCCAAAAGTATGCAAAAATCCCGAGCGCTCCGCCAACGAAAATTACGCAAATGGTTAGTCCCTGGCCGTTTGCAATGTGGGGAATCGACATAATCGGTTCTTTACCCATATACAAAGATGGTGCAAAATATGCAATTGTTGCCGTCGATTACTTTACTAAGTGGGCAGAAGCAGAGCCTTTGTCATTATATGAAACATTATATGCCACTTTGGCCTTCCACGGACTGTTATTACAATGAAACTCAATTCGAAAGCAAAGAGTTCAAAGAATTTGGTCAAAAGTATGGCATTGAAAAAAGATTTACAGCGGTTGCTCATCCAAAAACCAATGGACAAGTGGAAGCCATGAACAAAATAATCAAGTCCATATTGAAAAAGCATTTGGAAAAGGCTAGAGGCAAGTGGGTGGATAAACTTCCAACAGCGCTTTGGGCTTATAGAACCACCCATAAGTCCATGACTGGCCACACTCCCTTCACATTGGCATATGGCATGGAATCTGTCATACCCGTAGAACTTGAAGTTCCATCACATCGGGTAACTTATTACGACCCTGAGTCGAATCGGGATCTTTTACTGGAATCATTGGGCTTCATTGATGAAAAGCGTGAAGAAGTCGATTTAAGAGCGATTGATATAGAAACCGAGTCGCTCGATATTATAATGAAAAGGTCCGACCGAGAATCTTTGATGTGGGTGACCTCATTTTGAAACGAGTTGTTCCAGTCCCATCGCATATGAATCCCGCATGGGAAGGTCCATACGTCATTGAATGGAGCTTGGGGAGGGAACTTTCAAGCTAGCGACCGTCGATGGTGCGACACTCCCCCGAGCATGGAATGGCGAGCACTTGCGACATTATTATACTTAGTCTATTTCTTTCATATTTTAGTTGCAATTATTTCCAGCATATTTTTATTCTTAGTTTTCGGCATGTAATATGACAATTTAGCTTGTTTTCATTAATAAAGGCTTGAAGCCATCTTTTCCATGATTATTGATGTTTCTGTGTATGATAATTCTATGGCAAACCACTAGAGTTACATTATTCTGTCTGACGTATGAACACGCATAAACGAATCAAAATCTACAAGTCCCCTAAGTGCGGACTGGAGTACTCTGAGTCTCCAGTGTGCGGACTGGAGTATAAACGACTTAAGTCTCCAAGTCCCCTTAGTGTGGACTGGAGTACTCTAAGTTCCTAGAGTGCGGACTGGAGTATAAACGACTTAAATCTTTAAGTCCCCTGAGTGTGGACTGGAGCACTCTGAGTCCCTAAAGTGCAGATTAGAGTATAAACGGCTTAAATCTCCAAGTCCTCTGAGTGCGGACTGGAATACTCTGAGTCCCCAGAGTGCGGACTAGAGTATAAACGACTTAAATCTCCAAGTCCCCTAAGTGCAGACTGGAGTACTCTGAGTCCCTTGAGTGCTGACCAGAGTATAAACGTCTCAAAATTTCCAACTCCCCTGAGTGCGGACTGGAGTACTCTGAGTCCCCAGAGCGTGGACTGGGGTATAAACATCTTAAATCTCCAAGTCCTCTGAGTGCAGACTGGAGTACTCTGAGTCCCCAGAGTGCAGACAAGAGTATAAACGACTTAAATCTCCAAGTCCCCTGAGTGCGAACTGGAGTACTCTGAGTCCCCAAAGTGCGGACTAGAGTATAAATGACTTAATCTCTAAGTCCCCTGAATGTGAACTGGAGTACTCTGAATCCCCAGAGTGCAGACTAGAGTATAAACGACTTAAATTTCCATGTCCCCTGAGTATGGACTGGAGTACTCTGAGTCCCCAGTGTGCGGATTGGAGTATAAACGACTTAAAATTCTCTAAGTCCCCGGAGTGCGGACTAGGATACAAATGACTTAAAGTCATCAAGACCCTGGCATACGGACTGAAAAATATTCTAAGTACCCGAAGCATGGAATAAAGGATGTAAGACTCCAAATAATTTCCGTAGTATATAAAAATGAATTGGAGTTTATGTAACTCACAATAGCCTGGGCTTCGACCACAATTATACAGAAAGCTAAATGATAAAAGTCATCTGAAAGACAAAGAAACTAAACTTTATTTATTAATCCAAAATGGGATCCTACTACAACTCCTCCAAAACTTGAGGTCAAAAGTCTATCTACATTGACTTTGAAAATGAATAAAAATAATTACATAATCTAAGCCGACTCTCGTTGAACGAGTGTAACAACGATTTTTTTTATTTCTTCGATTTCTTTCCCTCCTTCGTCTTCTCTGATGACTCCTCCCCTACGTGTTTTCCCTTGGAAGTGTTCCTTGATGGGAAGTACAAGGGACCTCTAGTGGCCTGGACCCACCAGGGAGGATTACCTTCAAAGGCTTGTTCAAAGGATCATCTAGGTCCACAACTCGAGGATCGACTTTGATTTCGGCTATCCTTTTCTTTTCCTCCGCAAGATGCTCCTCCATGCTCAATTTAGAAGTATGCTCAAAGGCGCTTTGGTCTCAATTTCATAACTACCTTCGACAAGAAACGAAGTCTCAGATCATCGAGTGACTCAATCACTTGAGCATCTAGACCGAGAGTCTCTCCCGCATGAGTAGCCTCGCTTGTTTTCTCCTTCTTCTCCTTGGTGCCACCGCTCCTCGGAGTGGGCTTAGGGTCAGGGCGACCTACGCAAGATCACAAGAGACAAATGCTAGAATATAATGAACTTATGCCAAAAGCAACGGCTCTTTGAACTTTAAAGGGAAAGTTATTGACCAGTTTCTTGCTGGCTCTCAACTGTTCGTGGGATTTCACTCTCTAGAATGGGAGATAGAATGTGAATGCCGAGGCCAGGGTCTTAAGGGGTCATAACCAGCATGTTGCTCGAATGGATCGAGCATTAGCCGATCAGCCGATTGAGTAGGAGGAAGGACTGCAGACTCGGTTCCAGATGGACCGACAATGACATCTTTTCCTTTGGATGAGGAGGAACCCTTTGTAGTAGAGAGCCTTCGCTGCAGACAAGTCTGAAGGCTCGTTCCCCTTGAGAAATTCTTTCACCAAAGCCTCCTCGTCAACCTCTTCGGTGCCCAGCTCGACCTTCCTAATCTTTATTAAAGTCTCCCATGCCTCGGCTAGAGATTCAAGGTAGCCCTCGCCAAGAAATTTTAAGTCCCGATGCATGAGGGCACGGGTGTTGAATTCTGCTATCAGTGGGTCAAACATGCACTTAATCTCCTCCCCGCCAGCCTCTGTAGCCGCCTCAAGGTGACAGTCAATCTTCGTGGATGCTATTCTCTTGCCCTCTTCACGGGCTTCATACTTCAGTATCCCGACCTTAGATAGCTCGTCGTCAAGATTTGCCTTCAGAAGTTACATAGCAACGATCTCTTTGCAATATCGTTGCAACTCTTCTTGGGCAGCAGTTTTCTTCTCGCTTACTTTGCAGAGTTGATCTTCCAGCTCTTTGACTCGGAGGGTAAATGCATCCCTTTCCTTCTAAACTGAATCATTCTCTAAAGCCACGGCCCCACATCGTTGGACCACTTCGTCGAGTTCTTTCTTATGAGTTGTCTCCAGACGATTAACGGCCTCCGCAGTATCTTTAGCATTTTATCGGACGACTTCGAGCTGAGATTTGTGCAAAGAGATCTCTTCATCTTGAGCTTTGATAATATCTTTATCATCAATAGCCACACGCTTTAGGCAATCAATTTCATGTTGACGTTCAACAGAGACTTATGAGACTTTTTCGGCTAAGTGAACGAACGCATCATGCTAGACATAGACGTCGTTAGTACAAGCAATATCACTTTGTTTGACATGTCCCGAAATCTATTGAGCGACCGGAAGAAATTTCAAGATGTCAAAGCATATCTTTGGGAACGTGTCTTTAAGCTCAGCAAGTCGTTCTACTACCGATAGATCTAATATAGGAGCGGAAGGAGTCTTCTTGAAGACTACAGGTGTTTTATGGGGATCCCAGGATTGCCTAGTACTGGATGAACCGGAATGTTGATCCCGATGGGCCTCAGGCTGGGACTCCTTATGTGCGGACTTCTCTTTGCCTTGCTCCGATTGAGGGAGAGGATCGCGAGGGTAGGAGGACTGGCTATAGGTTTTCCTTCGGTAGGATGATTCCCGATGGTAGTAGTCTCGATCGCCGGTGTCATCCATGTCTCGACATTTGCCGAAACCCGAATCCCGGCCGGTGTGGTGAAAAATAGATGAACCTCAAAGACGGCCAAGTCCATGTGTACTCCCCATGTCACTTATACCAAATTTAAATGACGAAAAGTCAACAAAGAGTAGAGTGATGGCAGAAATTTAAGTG
Source organism: Allium cepa (assembly GCA_030765085.1). Lineage (NCBI taxonomy): Eukaryota > Viridiplantae > Streptophyta > Magnoliopsida > Asparagales > Amaryllidaceae > Allium > Allium cepa. Next base: position 258,583,638 of record CM060939.1, read on the forward strand.
TAAGGTGAAGTGCACGTGTTTTTGTGTGTCCTAGTGTTCCCCCCGATGGACCAGTTTCTTTATCTTTACTAATAGGAGTTTATTCTCCCTGGTTTTGGGCTTTAGCGCTTGTATCGCCTCTCGTGGGAGAATGAAGCTTAAGGGCCTCCGGATCGTCGAAACCATAGTTAAGTAGATCATCAGGTATGGTGAGGTTCCACGGGCCTTTCAAAGAACTCTCTGAGTGTTGTGAGGAGGCCTCTCTCTCCACTGAAATAAGGGTGACCTTAAAAGTTCCACCCACTATTTTCTTCCTCAGCTTGTAGGTCAATTTCTTCTTTCCCTTCGAAGGGGAATATGTCGTTTCGATATCATGAACCTCGACTATTGGATCTTGAGCAGGACTAACATTTCCACTCTGCACTTCGGGCGTCTCAGCTTCTTTAATCTCCCCCTCCTCTAGTGTGTCAGGGGCATTATGCGCTGAAGACCTAGCCTGCTTTTTTCCTTTGCCCAAAGCAAGTTTGGTTATAGTAACGCCTTGAGGGAGGCTTATTCGTGACCTTCCGCCAGCCGCCCAAATTTTGAGAGCGATTCATTTGAAATGAGAGATCTGATGTCCCAGTCTTCTACGGGGATAGCTCTGATAGCTTTGACAGCTTCAGAATACCTGAAACCATCGGGACGTAGGTTGATACCTGTAAAAATAGAAAAAGAGTTAGAAAAGATGCAGTTTTCGCCAAATATAAGTATTGATCCAAAAAAAAGACTTACTCCCTTCCACCCATCTCCTCGCAAAGCCGGGAGGACAACGCACGTAGAACCACTCTTGCTTATACTGGGCAAACTTGCTCCATGCCCCAGTTAGAATTTGACACTTTCTATGCGGCTCGAGGAATACAAAAGATGGGCTATCTGACCGTCCCTTGAAGCGATAGATATAGCGGATACCGCCGGGAGTCGGGAGCCTGAAAATGACACTCATGAAGAGAATGCAAGTGCCGTATATGAATGCGTGGCTATTTGGATGTAATTGTGACGGGGCGATCTCGATATATTGTAACAAGTCGCAAAGAAATGAGTTAAATGGCAGCACACTACCGACCCAACACATGACTCTATTGCAGGCTGTATATCCGATTGCGGGCAAGTGTGGGCAATCCTGTCCCGATGGAACCAACACATCATCGAAAGGAATCCCGTGTACTGAGCATATACGGCGAAGCGTGCTTTCGTTAATCTTCGAAGCTTGGGAATCGATCGGATTGTCTAAAAAGATCGCTGCGTCCAAGGCACAAGAGCCAAGTCGACTGATGCGATCGTGGGGCCTAGCATGTTTTGTATAGGAGTAGTCGATGGATTTGAAGTTCCAACTACTTCTTGTTGAGAAGATGGCCCGGCTCTGTCTGCGATCGTGGCAGAACTAGATTTCCTATACATCTCTAGTGAATGTTGAATCTGACAAAGCACTTATTTGAACTATATTTGAAAAATAATTAACATTAGACTTAACAACATAAATACTCCCCCGTGTGGTGTGTGAACTAGTGCGATCATTCAAATATGAGTGCCAAGAAATTAAAAGTCATAGAGTTGATGAAATAAAGTTAGGCTTCGAACTATCATCTTCGAAGACCGTCATCACTGACCGTCCACGAGAGATTATCGTAAGATGGTTTGTGTTTTGAACTCGGCATCGACACTGTATGTGAAAGGTTATTAACTATTTTAAGCCAGTTGAGTTCAGGTTTACAGTTGTCAAAACAAGGGAGTTATCAGTCTGGATTGTCTGATATGCTTAATTGTCTAAGTTCTTCCTTGTTTGCTGTCATTTGTTCGGGCATAAAAAGTGTGTTAAGTAAACAATTCAGTGTGTTCAAGTTGAGATGGTTTTTGTCTGTCATATGTACACCACACTCCCACTTTTTCTCTCTCCACTGTTCGGCAGGCGGCAAGTTATGCCGAACCACAATCATGCCGAGCTGCATCGCTCGGCACTTTACATCAACTCCAACTTCCTTCCTACCCTCCATCTCTACCGCTTGGCACAGATAAGTCCTATGGAAAGTCATGCCGAGCCGCTTCGCTCGGCACTCTAGACTCAATGCTCACTTCTCTTCAGTATTCTCTCCTTGCCGTTCGGAACGACTCCTTGCTCTCTTCCAATCTCTCTTCGTCGTTCGGCACGAGAGAGTAATTCCGAGCCACATCCATACATACTATTCCAAATCACACACCACGCTTAACCTCCACTTCCTGACCTTGCTACTTCCTACTAGGCCAACCACCCTTCCTATTCCTTCACTCGGCAACTCATCAAGAAATCATGTCCCAAACACCTCTGACATCCTCTTCTCTTCTCCACTCCGCCTAGCCCTAAGACATGTTCTAACCGTGATTCGATTCCCTTATCCGCGCGATTCCTACTGCCCTCGATTTTGCGGAGATTCATGAACTTGAATCTCGTGCTAGGTTTCCTAATCGGGATAAAGCGTTTAAAGGAGGAGTCATTACCTAATAAACGGCTCGAAACTTAAAGAGATTCTGGAATAGAAAGCGTGATTCTGTTCAGTTTCGTTGTTGGGGAACGATGTAGGGTGACGTGTTGAGTTCTAGAAAAAAGGGGAAGGGTAAATTGTTAGCCTAAGTCTGATTGAAGATGAATTCGTAAGTCCTGAAGAGCGGAGGTAAAAGTAAAAGGGAGGGGAAGAAGAAGTATCGGTTTAGATAGAGAGAAGTCGAATGGATGGTGACCGGTAGAACCGGTCAAGGCATCTCCATCGTTCGGCATCAATGTCGTTCGGCATGAGCCTCATTCGGCATTAGTATGTCGTTCGACATGCAATGCTTCGATCGACATACGGGAGGTTGAAGGAAAACGCTATCAAAAATACAGAATAGGGGCTTGAAGGAAAACACGGAGTACTCATGATTCAAAGCGCATCATGTTCATCCACATGACGCACTTTGGGGGGGGGCAAATGTTACCTGGATTTTTGACCATGTAACAAGAGGCTCGGCATAAGCATCGTTCGACATAGGTGTACCGTTCGGCACAAGGCCTCGTTCGACATGAAAAGGTCGCTCGGCATCTTACCTCGTTTGGCATTGAAGCCTCGACCGGCATAAAGCCTTTTTCGGCATGAGTATCGTTCGGCAGAAGCCTCGATCAGCATGAAGCCTCGTTCGGCATTCCAGTTTCATTCGGCATTCAAGCCTCGTTCGGCATTCCAGCTTTGTTCGGAATTAAGGCCTCGTTCGGCATTCCAGCTTCGTTCATCGTGAAGCCTTGCTCGGCATGTGGCCTCTCTTGGCATAAGTATGTCGTTCGGCATCTGCCCTCGACCGACATCGGGTCTCGTTCAGCCAACACTTTTCACTCAACACATTGCCTCGTTCGGCATAGAAGTACCGTTCGGCTTGTATATGTGGCTCGGCATTTGCTGCTCAGCACATAGAAGTCACCCACTATGGACCGTGGTATCTTACTCTTATGCCCATTAGGGAAGTCCAACTCATCTTCGTCTATAAATAGAAGGGCAGGGGCATGGTGAAAGGGACCTTTTTCTCGAGAACATTAGGGTGACTCTGCCGCTTTCAAGACTCACTCTATTTTACTTAGCATTTGTATTCAAATCTTTACAGTATGGATTGTATCTATATCAATCACTTGTGAAAGCAATAAAGATCAAGACTTAAAGTGGACGTAGGCAATTATGCTAAATCACTATAAATCCGGTGTTCTTGTTGTTGCATTTAATTTAGCATACAATTCACTATTTTAATTTACTTTCTTCATTAATCTCTCTACACAATCCTTCCTAAGGGTGTTAGTGACCAGTTCTGGTGCTAACAATATCAAATACAAGTATGTTATAATCCATTAACCCAAGCCTCGATCATATTTCTGATCTATTGGATTATGTTTCAGAAATCATTTTACGTTTAGATTGCTTAAATTTTCATAAACCTATGCTCTGATACCAGTTTGTAACATCCTCCACTTCGAGGCCCAAAAATAGTGGCTACGGATGTTGTAGTCATCCATAGTTATTAATCCTCATCGACCAAATATGATAATGTTAGATAAATTCATATACCAGAAACACATGGATATGAAAAAAAATTAAAAATTTCAAAATAACTTTCACATTCCATTCCAAAAACCCATTTCAACATTCTTGACATAATCCCACAAAGTTAACCACATTCAGAGAAATATAATTATTACAATATATTTCAAGAGAGACATATAAAGATGCCCCCTTGGTAATCAGAGTATATAATAGGCAATAAACAAATTTGCCTTAACAAAGCAACATAGCAGAAACATATGAGAGAGAACACAGATAACTACATGCCTCATGTAGGACTTTAGAAGCTTATTCGTCTTATGAGGCACCTGAAAACCTCAAATCATAAGCAACTCAAAATCAATTGAGTACCCGAGAGTTTAAGTGGAAAACATAAATCTCAAGCTACTCAAAATCAATTGATTCCCCTTTTTACTTTCTCTTATTTTTCTTTGAATTTCCTCTTCTTCTTTCTTTTTAATAGTCGGCCTTATATTCTTTATTTGCATTTTTATTTTTGTGAGAAAATGAATATTAGTGTGAATGGTTTTATAAAGGTAAACACACACACACACACACACACATATATGTAGGTAAGGTTAGATATAGATAAATCCCATTATACCCTTTCATAATTTAATTTGTCTATAAACCATTCTTTAGCCTAATTAAATTAATAAGCACGACCATTTATGTTTATTCAAATTTCGATCCCTTTATCACTTAACATTTACATTATTCTATTAAATTTATCTAATTAAATATCCTGAATAATGTTATTTAAAATTAGGGCTGTTACACCACTGATTTGTTTTACATTGATGTTACTCTTCATAACTTCGTTAGATGGCCTGTTAGAAAACTGGGGTGGCTATAACATAATGTTGGATCTTAAGGCTATTCAGACACTAGAAGTGGTGAAATGTGTATTGAATACTTACTTATGAATATAAAGAAGTAATCAGAGAATAAGTAAGTAATAAAGTAAAATGCAGTAATGTAAATAACACCCGGATTTTTATACTGGTTCGGATTAACTAATCCTACATCCAGTCCTTCACTCTATCGTGCAGAATTCCACTATAATCGCTTGCTTTCCACGGGTGGCAAGAACACCTTTACAATCTTGGTTTCACGGGCTACAATACACACCCTCTTGATTTTACAGGCTACAAGAACACCTTCTCTTTATCACCAACGACAAACTATGTCAAGTGGTTGTATGTTCAATACAGATTCTTGCAGATTCGGTATAGACCTCCAATAGCAATATATCTTTGAATTCTTTGAGGAATAGAATAAAATCAGAGAGAGAATGATGTGAATTAAAATACAACTCTCTAATATTGTGTGGTTTGCAAATCGGTGAAGAATTAGAGTGAAATAGTATCGATTTGTATGGAGATTTGAAGAGTATTCAATGGATTTCTTTTGCAAATGTTTGGAGAAGAAGGAGTAAGAGAAAATGAGAATTCTTGATGTTAAAATTCGTTTTCAGAGGCCTTTATATAGTGGTTGAAGAGACGTGTCTTTTGGTGAAGAGGTGGAGGGAAATGTCTCTTCATTTAAAATTTAAAATTCTGAAAACTGCTAGTATGTCGACATGCCCAGGTACCCCATGTCGACATGGGTGTGTTGCAAAATGAACAGAAACACTAATAAGTGTTGCAAATTTTCTGCATTTCAAATTACCTTATATTTGTGGATTTTTGTGATTCGATTGAGGTCAATGGTTGATGATCTTCAAGTATAATTGCCATGAGATCTTTAACATGATATTCTAAGGTTCAACCAACACCTCATCACTTCAAACACCTTTATGCTTCAACATTCTTCTCTAATTTGGTTTTGTTCTTTAATTGCTCTGATTGACCTTCGTATAATTCATTTGCTTCCACTATTTTCTTATTTATCTTTGTAAATGTCTCCATAACATATCTTATATGACTACATAACTCGAAGATACGTTAGTAGTAATATTTGTATGGTTGTTGTCATCAAAATCAATACCTAGGGTATTAACAATCTCCCCCTTTTGATGATGACAGCCATATAAATATTTGAGAGATAAAATATAATATTTTTATATTTGACTACCCCTAACTCTATGCACCCCCCTATCATTTTGCCTAGTATTTTATACCTTTTCTCCCCCTTTGTCATCAACAAAAGGGGCGGAAAAAAAAGTGTCACTTAAATCACTGCTAGACAATATGTAGAGTTTGTATATAGAGGTAAATGCTTATAAATAAAACACTTGAGGGGAAACCAAATCAATTCAAAACATGAAATAAACTTATCAAATAATAAGATGAGTTTTAGAGTTACCGACTTTGTGATGCCAATAACAAATACTTTTTGTATTTATCCAATGTATAATAGATTTCTTGTTATAAGCTTTGATCATCTGCTATCTGATAAGGATTGTTTGGCACCTGAAAAATTATGAAATATGCACACTGGTACCCTTTTTATTCTGGGTCCATGGGGTTAAGTTTTGGGACGCCAAACCCATGAAGAGTTTGAATGTCCTTAATATAATCATTAGATGAATGAACCTTATTAATAAAATTATCAATATATGTTTCTTTTTCAATATCATTCACCCTTTTTGGAACCCATAAATTAACGAATCTGTTTGGAGGTTTTAACTTTAATTTCCTAGGTTTTGGTTTGAACTTGGTAGCCTTAACAAACTTAGTATTTTGAATACTATTTTTCTTTAATTTAGCCTTAGGGGTGTATCCAAGTCCATGTTTATCCCTAGTGTGTTTAGATGTAGATAATAATTTTTCTAGATTATCCTTCCCTTTGTTAAATTTATCAACATCAATTTTCATTTTGTCCAAATCCTTATTACGGTTAAGAATAACATTGTCTAGAGATGTTATTTTGTCATTCAGATCAGTGATCTTTGACTTCATTGAAAGATTTTCTGATTTTAAGGATTCATTTTCACTTTTTAGTTTTTCAAAACTTCCAAGTGTCAAATCCTTTTCATCATATATACCCATTAAGTCTTTCAATTTCATCTTTTAGACATTGTTTTTCTTCAGTTAACCTTTCATTAAATATTTTTAATCTATCTATCTCTGCCAAGCTATTGTTGTAATCTTTCCTAAGTATTTTATATCCCTGATTCATATCATTCAAAACATTAGTAATTTCTTTATTAAAATTCCATACCTGGTCATCCTTTGCCATGAGTCACATGTTGCCATTTTCTGATCTGAATCACTATCACTTAATGATATATCTGAATCATCCCATTTTGCATTGAGTGCCTGTTTCCTCTCCTTATTGAAAGTGTTTGACTTTGATTTCTTCAGCTTGGGACAGTCTCTTTTCAAATGATCGGGTTTATCACATTCAAACACTTAACAACATTTCCATTTCTAGAATTATTGTTGTTAGTTTTTCGAAGTTTGTTTGTTATCCAATACTTCAAGAATTTCTTGAACTTCTTGGTCATAAACTCGATATCATCATCAATAACATCATGATCTGGTTCATCTTTGTCGACCATAGCATTGAGTGCTAGTGATTTCTTCTCATTTGCCTGATTCTCTTTTCTAATCTGCATCTTTACTTCATAAGACATTAGGTTACCAATTAAATCTTCTATTTTCATACTACTAATATCATTGGCTTCTTCAACTGCCAGAGTCTTCTGATCCCATTCACTAGGAAGTGAATTCAGGATCTTTTTGACTTGGTCTTCTTCAGTAATTTTCTTTCCTAATGATATTAAAGCATGTACTATACCTTGAAATCTAGAATACATATCAGAAATAGACTCATTTGGTTTCATTTGAAAGAGTTGAAACTGGTTAGATAGCATAGATATCTTTGTTTGTTTTACTTTATTGGTGCCTTCATGTGTGACTTGCAGTGTTTTCCAAATTTCATATTCAGAATTACATATAGACACTGGATTAAATTCATTTGTATTTAAGGAGCAAAATAAAATGTTCATGGCCTTAGAGTTATTAAGTGCTTGTATCTTTTGGTCTAGTGTCCATTTTGAATATTCAGTTTGAGGCTACATATACTCTATTTGGGTACTATTCCAAATATCCAAACCATTAGACTGCAAATAACATTTCATCCTACAAGCCCAATAAGCATAACTACTACCATCAAATAAAGGGGGTCTAGTGGTAGATTGCTCTTCTACAAAAGTGTTAAAAAATGTGTTGCTAGTGCCATTAGCCATTTATACTTTTCAAAAACCAACTTATGAATTTTTGAAAACCAATGCTTTGATACCAAATGTTAGAAAACTGGGGTGGCTATAACACAATGTTGGATCTTAAGGCTATTCAGACACAAGAAGTGGTGAAATGTGTGTTAACTACTTACTTATGAATATAAAGAAGTAATCAGAGAATAAGTAAGTAATAAAGTAAAATGCACGAATGTAAATAACACCTGGATTTTTATACTGGTTCGGATTAACCAATCCTACATCCAATCCTGCACTCTATCGTGTAGAATTCCACTATAATCGCTTGCTTTCCACGGGTGGCAAGAAAACCTTTACAATCTTGGTTTCATGGGCTACAAGATACACCCACTTGATTTTACAGGCTACAAGAACACCTTCTCTTTATCACCAACAACAAACTATGGCAAGTGGTTGTATCTTCAATACAGATTCTTGCAGATTCGGTACAATGATCCTATAGACATCCAATGGCAATATATCTTTGAATTCTTTGAGGAATAGGATGAAATCAGAGAGAGAATGATGTGAATTAAAATACAACTCTCCAATATTGTGTGGTTTGCAAATCGGTGAAGAATTAGAGTGAAATAGTATCGATTTGTAAGGAGATTTGAAGAGTATTCAATGGATTTCTTTTGTAAATGTTTGGAGAAGGAGGAGTAAGAGAAAATGGGAATTCTTGATGTTAAAATTCATTTTCAGAAGCCTTATATAGTGGTTGAAGAGATGTGTATTTTGGTGAAGAGGTGGAGGGAAATGTCTCTTCATTTAAAATTTGAAATTCTGAAAACTGCTAGTATGTCGACATGCCCAGGTACCCCATGTCGATATGGGTGTGTTGCAAAATGAACAGCAACACTAATAAGTGTTGCAAATTTTCAGCCTTTCAAATTACCTTATATTTATGGATTTTTGTGATTCGGTTGAGGTCAATGGTTGATGATCTTCAAGAATAATTTCCATGAGATCTTTAACAAGATAGTCTAAGGTTCAACCAACACCTCATCACTTCAAGCACCTTTATGCTTCAACATTCTTCTCTAATTTGGTTTTGTTCTTCAATTGCTCTGATTGACCTTCTTATAATTCATTTGCTTCCATTGTTTTCTTGTTTATCTTTGTAAATGTGTCCATAATATATCTGATATGATTGCATAACTCGAAGATACGTTAGTAGTAATATTTGCATGGTTGTTGTTATCAAAATCAATACCTAGGGTGTTAACATGGTCTTCCACCGGCCTTTGCAAAAGCCATATCTGCCTTTTCCAAGTGTAGATATTGGGTGGCCTTCCTATAAAACTGCTCCATAGTTGGTGGCGGTGTAACACCCAGTATTTTATTAAATAATTAAATTAAAATGGTAAAATCGTAATTTTAACATAAGGGGAAATAGTAAATTTCTATATGTGTAGGAATTAGGCTTTGGGGCCTACTGTATTGCATTTGGAATATTGTTTATAATCTGAAAACATATTTAATTTGGTGACTTTGGTTACATGGGCTAAAAACAAGAAGAAGTCGAACCAAATGACATTTTTGTAATATATTAATTTCAAGATTTTTGTTTAAAATTGAATTAATTCGGCTTATAAATAGAAATATGAACCTATTCCATATTTTATCCTAAACATCTTACCTCTAATCTCCATCTTCTTTCTCATCCATCTCTAAATAAAATCAATTATAAATTCTCTAAATCAAATTTAAATCAAATAAATTTATATATGAAACCAATCACCGCAAAAGAACTATGCAAATAAATCAAAAGTATCGAGAAATTTGCAATTTTGAAGGCACGGAATTCTAGATAGCAAAGAAGAGGAAGATTCTATATTAAATCGAAAAAATGCACAGCTAATCGGTGCGTGGGATTTATCATATTTGTGTATATATTGATAAGATGTAGTAATTCACTTCTTTTGATCTTAAACCAAATTATAATGATTTAAAATTAAAAACTAAATATACATACACATAGAGACTTGATTAGGATATAGTATTCCATGGCTAGACAAACAAAAGTTAATTTTTTAACAAAGCTAAACTCATTATGGAAAAAAGTGCAAAATATAGAAGTGTTCCAAACAAGATATGTTATATGTTAAAATTATAATTCTCGATGACATGGGTTCATTGGTGGTGTTCATTCATTGATTGGATTTACGGTTTGATCAAAATATGCATTAGAAGATTTGATTAACATGGACCGTCCATTAGGGTTCAATGGAGAAGCAACAATGATAGTGCAATTAGATAGTCTGTAGGAGATGAGGGGACAAATATGAGTGTCATGTTAGGGTCTGATCGTCCCTAAGTGGCCTAAAATCACCAGAAAAGTGAAATCTGGTTCAGTATTTCAATGGCGGTGCGACCAAATCTAGGTTGTTGGAGCAGAGGCGGTCGTTGGCGGCTAGTAGACCAGAGACCGGAGTGTAGTGGTAGGGTTTGATTGGTGATGGTAGTCCATGGGTGGTGCGATGGAGACTTGAAGGCGGTGGCATGATGGTTTTAGCACGATGAAGGGTCGGTATAAGTACCATGAGTGGAAAATAAAATAAAATGAAATAGAAATATAATAATAATTAAAAAATTATGTAAAAACCCTTAATTTCAAGCGCTTATGACCCTCGCATATAAACTATGTTTCATGTACAGTTCGCGGCGTTAGGATCATGCCAAGATGAGGAACAATTTGGTATATTGTTTGTTGTGCTTTGAGCTACTTCAAAAAGGTTTCTTATTTTAATAGATCTTTTTTATACAGGGTTAGCAGTAGGATGTTTTGGGTACACATATGAAGAAAGTAGTCCTCAGTTTTACAAGTGATGTTTGGCGACGATGAGTTAGGGCTTGATCCAATAGATTCGTAAATAGTGGGAAGATGGCGAGTTTTGGGCTTGATCCTAACGGTATTGTCGATCGTTAGGTAAATGTCTGGCAAGAACTTAACCTTAATAGTCATGTACATTTTTGGCATTTGAATTGGAACTTTAGGCTCGGCCGTTTATGTTTTTGAAATTTGGGATTTGACTTTAGACTTGGTCATTTGCATACATTTTTGGCAGTCGAGCTGGAACTTTGAGATCAATAGTTTGCATACGAGCTGGGATTTTCGGCTCGGTTGTGTGCATATGTCTTATGGTATATGAGCTGGGACTTTGGGGTTGGTAACGAGCATACAGTTATGATGATGACCAGTAAGGACTTTAAGCTCAATCATGACATAATGTTTTGGTATATAATTAGATCAATAGATATTTTAGTGAGACTATAGCTCATGATGTCACTATAGTATATTATTGTGTTTAGCTAATTTGTTGGGTGCATGTGACACAGGTTAAGGTATGGTTTTCGAAAATAAGTGTTTTATTAGCCTATTAGTATTAATTACTTATATGACACGTTTCACTCACTAGACGTATGTATGATCCCCTCTATCATTTTATTCATACTATGATAGGTCGATATAGAGGGTTGGTGGTGACATGGAGGTAAAATGGTACGATGGAGACAGATATGTATTCATTGATTAGATATCTACAATTTTATCTCATTTATTCCTAAACATTAGGCTTATTTTGTTACTAGTATAGAGAAATGTTAGTTTGTTTGATACTGCATTATTTTGTTCGTCTAGGATTATTATTAATTACTAAATTATTGTTTATTATTATATTTTATTCCTTCTGCTGTGAGTTTCAGAAAGTGTAGAATATTGTAGATAGTTTTTTGATTTTTTTTTATTATCCCGCCTTTTGGCGAGCCATCACACCAAGAAATTAACTAGAAGCGAAAGACAGTTCGTCCCAGAGATCGGTTATACATAGGTTCACTATGGATACTAGTAAATTTTTCCCGAGTCTAGATCGAGCTATAATTGATATAACACGAGAAGAAAAGCAATGAAAGCCAACGTTCCAAATCTCAAGTCAATTGGAGTTTGTATGCTCAAGATATTGACCGGTCAAAATCAAGAAAAGCAACCATGTTCGTATCCATGAAATTTCATAACCATCAAGTCTCGAGTAAAACATAGCTAGTTCGTATCCATGGAAGAAACACCATGTTTGTATCCATTCCCCAAAAGAAATGTGGTTTGTACCCATCAAACGCTACCTTCCTTCTTATCCATCGAATTGGAGTTTTTTTCGTATCCATCATGATGAAAGCACTTCTTGTCCACCAATAAATGACACTTCATATCGGTCCTTTGCCTACATGGTTCGTATCATCCATTACGGATCGATATGAAGGAGGCCCTGCATCGTTGATACGAAGCTGGCTTCTAATCAATACGAAGAGATCACTCACCCATCGGTACGAAGTAATCACCAATGATCGATACGAAATGGAACATGACAGATGGATACAAATGAAGTTGCAACGGTGGATACAAACAGAGCCTAAAAGAAAGGAAGACTTGGACATTCGGCTTGAAAAGTGGATCGATCCTAAAGGATAGTGCCACATCACTTGATCGACACGTGAAAACCATCGATACGAAGCAAGCGATACAAGTTGTATCGATATGAGCTCGGCTGTATGTTGAAAACACAAACTTGCATCGATCATGACTCAAAATCTACAAGTTCAAATGCCACCAAATTTTCATAGGAGCTTGCCTAATACCTCAAGAACACTCATGATCGATCTCAGCCCAAAATGTCCAAATTTGAATCAATATGAATTTGGCACGTATCGATCATGGATCGACAAATGGCCAGGAATCGATCACGTGGGCCCACCCATGTAAGAGAAGGAGTCTTCCAAGATTGGAGCGAGATATTTTTAGCCTATTCCTATAAATAGCAGTTATAGGCCTTCAAAAAATGGAGTTTTAGACTTTGGAATGCTGATACTCTGCCGAAATCTTCATTGTACCTAGAGTGTTCTATTGCAAACAATTGTAATCAGCGAGAGTTATTAATAAACAACAAACTTTCTATAGTGGACATAGGCTATGACGCCGAGCCACTCTAAATCTCCATGTTTTCATACTTCTGTTTGTCTGTTTTTGGTGTGTTTGTTAGATGTACCTCATTTTCCATTTATATTCTTCACTTTAATCTCTTCAAACACGCCCGAAGAGCGTTATGCCCAATTTTGGTACAAACACTTTGGTGCTTTCATTGAGAAAATCCAACTTTTCTCCTGCTCTTTAGATCTGATACCGTCGTTGAATTGCAAGAATCTAAGGGGAAGATCTGGATCTCATATCCAGTAGTTCTTCTACCCTATTTAGATTGCATCAAATCTAGGAGAGAGCTGCATCATTCACCATGGTTACTACATGGACTGCCTCAACCACTGTAGATCAGGAAGGAAGAGATAGACAAAACCCTACCCGCTACCCACCGTAGGCCAAAACTCAGCTGGACCTTCAAAACCACAAGGCCCCATCACCAGGGAGGAGTTTCAGATGTTGATGCAAGAACTGACCCAAAGCCGCCAGCAGCTTACCCAGCAGATCCGTGCTTACATAGAGCTAACCAACCGATTGAATCAAGAAAGACGAAGGAGAACCAAGAGGGATCAAGGTTCCTACTCATCCACTGAGAGCTCAGCTTCCTTTGATTATCATTATAGATCCACACGTCCACGATTAGACGAAAGCTATGTGCAAGCTCCCGGGCATCAGTGCACTCTGAACCTTGGACAGGCGGGAGCTGGTCCATCTGCAAGTCACCAGGCTGAACCCTCCTCCTGGGGAGGGGCAATTCTTTATTACACTATTGATAACCGCACTGCTGCTACCACCATAGACTTAGAAGATGAAAATCAGAACCGAGCAGGTTCAAACCTTCGTCAACAAACTCATACTCCTGAACCCTACGTGCTCGAGGACCTAGAGCCAAGGAGGCGAGGCATGGATCGTCGACCATGCCTGGGCCATCCTTGCATTGTGGAATCTGACCGCACCTTGGCCCAGCATGCTCAAAATATCCAGATGCCAGACATCCCGACCATGATTCGTCAAATGGTTCGTGAAAGTTGGGGCCTCTATAATGATGACTGGGGAATCTCCTGAAGTCATATGCCCTTCATTGATGACATCCTCTATGTTGAACCGCCTCATCTATTCAAGATGCCAACTTTACCTGTTTATGAAGGGAGTTCAGACCCTAACCAACACGTCTTAAAGTATGAGTGGATAATGAATGCCGCACGGGCTGACGATGTGGTCAAATGAAGAAGTTTTCCTATCTCATTTGGGGGTATCACGACCATGTGGTTTGTCGCCTGCCGCCCCGATCCGTTTCATGCTTCGATCAGTTAGCTACGAATTTCATCGAATAGTTTCATATGCATGTCATAAGACCTAAGGATGTTAACACCTTATCCAGTGTCACTCAGGCTCCGTAAGAGATGCTTAGACGTTATCTGGAAAGATTCCATGCCACTTGTGTGAAGATTAGTAACCCTAATGATAATTCCATATTGATGGCGCTAACTAAAGGAATCAATCTTGATTCTGAATTTGTCAACTGGTTGGCTAGGAAACCCCCCGCGTCGCTGGATCATTTCCACTCTAAAGCCGCGCAGTTCTAAAGAAGGGAAGATGCTAAACAATCCAGGAAGAAGGATGACGTAGGGCCTAGTGCCAAAGGCATTCAAAGTAACATCGCTGTGAAGCAAACCGGTGAGAGTTTTGGTAGGGTACAGTTAAATATACAAAATAAGAAGAATCAACGGAAAGGCGATGGAAGTCAGGGTAAGAAGCGGGATCCAAATCGTGGACCATGACGTAGAGCTCCCATGTTTGACACCTATACTCCATTGAATATATCCTTGGAGAATGTGTACTTGCAGACCTATAATACTGGTCAATATAAGAAGTCTGCTCCGAAGCAGTCGTCCGAAAAGCAAAATCAACCTGAAAAATTCTGCAGATTCCATGATTGCCATGGTCACAATACCAATGAATGTCATCATTTACAGGACATTATCGAGAAGATAATCCGAGAGAGGAAGTTGGAGCAGTTTGTTCGGGCGCCGCAGGCTAGAGGTGCAGGCCCATCGAATCAGAATCAAGTACAGAATCGGCCAAGACCGGAGGAACTGGCGCATACTGGTGGGAGGTTGGTTATTAACACAGTTGGTGGTGGTCCTTAACCAACGGATCGGAGCTGGATGGAAATTGAGTCGTATTCCAGTTCGATTAGGCATGCGAACTTCGAATGTTACAATAATCTTGACAATGGGGCTCCGACTAAACAACAAAAGACCATGTCAGACGACATCATTTTCCGAGGCAGAGATGCCGATAAAGTCGAAGCCCCACCATTTATCATTAGTCATATCAGCTCAGAAGGTCCCACTTGGATGAAGAGGGTCTTAGTGGACAGTGGAAGCTCCATGAATATTCTTTTCAAGCGAACGTATGATCAAATGAAAATGGAAACAAAGGACTTAAAGCCGTATTAGTCTCGTATACATAGATTTAATGGAAGTGCAACTATACCCATTGGGATGGTAGAATTGCTAGTGTGTTGGGAATTGGAGAGCGCTAGAGAGTTTGGATGTTACTGCTCGTTGTGTTGGATATTAAGTAACCGTATAATGCTTTCTTGGAACGACCGATCGTAGTATAATTTAGGGAAGCATTGCCTCTTGGTGTTTGACTTTGAAATTCCTTACTGACAATGGGGTAGGAGTTTTTCAGGGAGATCAAGCGGCTGGACGCGCCTGTTATGTTGCTGAGTTGTAGGAGGCACAACGGAAAGAAAAAGGCAAGGATGTAGAGGAATCTCTCTGCATCTGTTTTACCGACAATTGACAGCTAACGCCTGGGCCTAGGCCCAAGCGCCACAACCAGCTCCGAAAGGATCTAGATCCACAAGATGATGATAGTGAAGAGGAAGTCAAGGACAGTCATGCTTCCCTGATAGAGTTGACGATCGATGTTTCGATCGATGATGATGACTCCAGAATGATAAAGGTCGGATCTCAGCTAAGCCAATAGATGAGAGAGGAATTGGTTGAATTTCTCTGTGAAAACCTCGGCATGTTTGCTTGGACGCGCTTAGACGTGTGGGATCTCATCTGAGATCGCGAGCCATGCATTGAACATTGACCTACGACATGTCACGGTCAAGATAAGAGGCGCTGTATGTATCTAGAGAGATCTGTCGTCCTTAAGGAAGAGGTGGATAAACTAAAGTCGAACGGGTTTATCCGAGATGCATTATATCCATAATGGTTATCCAACCCGGTGCTTGTCAGAAAACCGAACGGGAAATGGAGAACTTGTGTGGAATACTCAGACCTAAATAAAGCATGCCTTAAAGATAGCTTTTCGCTTCCCAGAATTGATCGGCTTAATGGTTCAACGGCTGGACATGAGCTCTTGTCTTTTAAAGATGCGTATTCCAGCTACAATCAGATACCGATGCACCTACCCAATCAGGAGCATACTAGCTTTGTCACCTATTGTGGACTTTATTATTCCAAAGTGATGCCGTTTGAACTTAAGAGCGCTAGGGCGACCTATCAAAGACTTGTCAATCGAATGTTTTCTAGCCATATCGGGAAAACTATGGAGGTGCATGTGGACGATATGCTTATAAAGTCGCGACATTCCATTGATCAAGTCAAAAACTTGGAAACATTGTTCAACATCCTCTGAGAGTACCGAATGAAGCTCAGTCCGTTGAAGTGTCATTTTGAAGTCGCATCCAGAAATTTCCTTGTACTCATTATTAACGCTCGAGGAATTAAAGCTAATGTTGAAAAGATCTAGGCGATTCAGAATCTCAAAACTCCCAGAACTATAAAGAAAGTGCAAAGCCTCAATGGGAAGGTAGTAGCATTGAGCGGGTTCATCTCCAAATCCACCGACAAATGTACTCCCTTCTTCAATCTGATCAGGAAGGAAAGCAAAACTTTGAATGAACCGAGGAGTGTAAGGGCGCATTCCGAGCACTGGTCCATCACCTAGCTACATCGCCTATTCTATCAAAGCCGGTTGATCATGGGAGACTATACGTCTATCTGGCAGTGTCAGAGATTGCAATCAATGCTGCATTAATTCAGGAGGTGGATTGGATACAACGACCGGTCTATTACATTAGCAAACGATTGACTTGAGGAGAGAAAAACTATCCGAAGTTGGAAAAGCAACCTTACTGTCTTGTTATTGCCTCGAGACCCTACTTTTAAGCTCATCGTATCATAGTCTACACCGACCAACAATTATGACTGGTCCTTACGCTACCTGAGACGTCTGGTAGGTTGCTAAAGTGGAACAATGAGTTGAATTAGTTTGATATTGCTTACACACAATGGTGGGCTATTCAAGGATAGGTTCTTGTGGATTTCATTGCTGAATTCACTATACCAGAGGATTTTTTCAAAACTAGTGAATCTCCCAAATACATATGAAAGCTATACACAGATGGTGCATCAAACGACCGTTGCTCAAGTGTTGGAGTTGTACTTGAAACCCCAAAAGGTCGATCCGTTTGTTATGCTTTAAAGTATAATTTCCATACAACTAATAACGAGGTTGAATCGAAGCTTTACTTGCCGGACTCAAGCTTGCCAGAGACTTGAGAACCAGTTCGATTGTTATGCCATATATTGCATACCCTGAGAGCATAATCAGTAGGCCGATTCTTTGGCCAAACTGGCCAGCACCGGTGAAGCACAACAAATAGGACTTGTCCCTATAGAGATACTTATCTCTCCGAGTATCGTTAGGTGTAGATAGACTAGGTGCATGAAGCCACACCCGAGAAGTAATCAAGGATGACCACTTTCAGAAATTATCTTGAGCATGGAACCCTACCCAAGCGCAGAAGCGAGAAAAGACAAGTTCTTCGATAAGCTTCATGATTCATTATCCAGGATGGAGTCATGTGCAGGAGAGGATACTCTATTCCTTTACTCTAGTGTATCGCCCATGATGAAATCAAACTACTGTTACAAGATATGCACAAGGGGGAAGCAGTGATCACATTAGAGTGCAAGCCCTTGCTAAGAAGATACTCCTATATGGGTATTATTGGCCAACTGTGAATTGGGATGCATTAGACTATGCCAAGAGATGTGACAGATGTTAAAAACATGCTCGGATACCAAGAGCCCTGCCTACTGAAATGACTCAAATGGTCAGTCCATGGCCATTTGCCATGTGGAGTGTCGATATAATTGGCTCTTTACCTTTGGCTAAAGGTGGTGCAAAGTATGTCATCGTTGTAGTTGACTACTTTACCAAATTGGCAGAAGCTGAGCCCTTTGCTATTATTACGATGAAGAAAGTAATCAACTTTGTTGTCCGCAACATCATCTGTCGTTTTGGCCTCCCATATACCATTATCACTGAAAAAGGAGCCCAATTTTATAGCGTCGAGTTCAAAAAATTCTGTCAATGTTTACACGTTCAAAAGAAGTTTTCAGCAGTTGCTCACCCTCAAGCGAATGGACAGGTCGAAGCTATTAATAAAGTTATCAAATCCATCCTGAAAAAAGCAACTGGAAAAGGCCGAAAGTAGATAGGTCGCTGAACTTCCCATGGCCCTATGGGTATACTGAACTACCCACAAGTCTGCAACAGGCCACACTCCATTTTCACTTTCCTACGGCTCAGAAGCCATCATTCCGATTGAGTTAGAAGTATCTTCTCATCGTGTGACTTACTATGATTCGAAGACAAATGCCATATTGCTTGCCGAATCCTTGGACTTATTAGACGAGATGTGTGAAGAGGCTGATTTGAGGGCAGTTGCGCACCGATGTTGAGTCGCCCAATTATACAACGCTAAGGTCCGACCACTAACCTTTGAACTTAGTGATCTCGTGCACAAGAGAATTTATACAGTCCCTTCGCACATGAAGCCAACATAGGAAGGATCGTATGTTATTGAACGGAGACTCGAAGATGACACATTCAAATTACCGACTGTCAATGGCCTCACTTTGCCGAGAGCTTGGAATAGAGAAAATCTCTATGGCTACTACACATAACAGGCTTTTTTTTATTCATTTAATCTGCTTTTTGTTTGCAATTTGTTTATGCATTTTGAAACTTGAACTTGTAATAAGGCAACTAACTTTGACGTACTTTCTTATTTCAGCGATAAAATGCAATCTCTTCGAGCCAGAGTAGTGATTCTTGAAATGCATCATCCGTCCATCATAATGCACAGAGGGCTAAGTTCCATCCCATGGTGGGACTAATTCAAATAGGGAGTGACTATGAAACAACCGGTCACTCGCTAAGTGAAACCTAAGCTCGGGGGCAAGCCATCACACCGAAGCTAAAGAGAATTGATACACGACAATCCTCCGACTAACTCCGGTTCCCAGAGTGCGAGCTAGAGCATAAACTTAATATCCTGAACATAGGCTTGAGGAGGGTGGATTCCACCCACGACTTCGCCCATGTACAATATAAACTCAAGGAGGATGGATCTGTCCATCTACGACTTCACTTGTTTACTCAATTGAGATGTGACTTGACCATTCATTATCCTGATCAGTTTATCATTCCCTGAGTGCGAACAAGATCTCAAAACTCAAAATAGATGTGATCGACCGTCTATTAACTAACCCTAGATTCCCAGAGTGTGGACTGGAAATAAACATTAATTAGGTGTAACTGACCACCTACAACTAACTCTAAGTCCCCAAAGTGCAGACTGGAGTATAAGCACAAATTGGGTGTAACCGACCGTCCACAAATCAACTTAGTCCCTAGAGCATGGACGTAATTTTAAACATTAAGCAGGCGTGACTTAGCATACGAGTTCAACCCTAGAGTGTGGATGCGATTATCAATACATGAGTGAGTGTGATCCGTCCACTTGAACTCATCTCACAACAACTTAGTTCCGAATAAGTAAAATTAAAAGTCTCAAAGGTGAAAAGCAATTATCGTCCGACCACTCCAACTCGTCCCCAGGACTGGGGG
Source organism: Allium cepa (assembly GCA_030765085.1). Lineage (NCBI taxonomy): Eukaryota > Viridiplantae > Streptophyta > Magnoliopsida > Asparagales > Amaryllidaceae > Allium > Allium cepa. The sequence goes on from CM060939.1 coordinate 258,603,832, forward strand.
CATAACTCGAGCAGCTATTGATCGAGATAGTACAGCATTAGGACTAGACTTAACGTTTGGTTACGGCTCGGAGCTATGACTTCTAAACTTAACAGCCGAACACGAGTCCTGTCCAAAGATTAAAACTTCATAAGTGTATTAACTAAAAATTCAAGTGCTGAAACACTAAGGCAAACAAACTCAGAGTTATGCCATAAAGGGAAATGAGGTTTTATTTCATCTATTCTTTGGAAACAAAATAAGTACAAAAAAGCTTATTCCGAAAATTCCTACTAGTAGGGGTCGAACCCGCATCTATACACGACCTACTGAAAGCAAAAGAGGAATTCCTACTTAAATATCAAAAAGGGACACAAAGAGACATGCCTACTCCTGATGTTTCTTCTTCTTCTTCCCCTTAGGCGTCGATCCACTGGAGCTACCGCTATATTGCCGTTTCAAACTCTTTTCTTTACCCGACTTATCCCCACCGAGGGAAGAATTGTAATCTCCTCCTCTGAAATCACGGAAACTGGAACGCTTTAGGAATGCAAGGTCGGAGGGATGGGGGCACTTTCTATATGAGGAGAAACAAGGGTACCCCAATGATGATGATTGTACCACCTAGAGAGATCATAAGTAAAGGGATTGGGCCGGGACCTGCCATTCCACCTCCAATACCGCTACCCAGCATGGCACTTGCCATCTCGGCACTGATCTCCGCCGTTATCACCCCATCATAAGCTGCTTGAGTGTCTAGCGGGATGTTGGCAGTTGGGGCTGAAGATCTGGCTTTGAACACCCCTTCGCCCATCACAAAAGGCAAGTTTGTGAGTGGATCTCTCTGATGACCAAGGAGTTCTTCCACCATTTGCTCGTTGAATATGGAAGCGCTCACAAGAACTTCATCACTCGATGCGTTAGCGGTAGTAGTCATCGCCTCCATCACGATATCCTCCTGCTCTTGATGCTGCTCTTGGGTTGTAGGGGGCACCATCGATGCAGCTCCTATGAATGAATGCAGATAAGAGGAAGTATTACCGACTTCTTATGATGATACTCAAGAATTTGAGTAAATTTAAGAAATGTTCACAAAACCTTCCTCAGGTTGGCTCGTGGGTGGAATTGGGAGTCCTTTGGAAATGTGCTTGCAAGCTAGAGATAATTGCGGTTGATTAGTATCGTAAGCAGGCACGGGTGGAGGATCGACTACAGGGGTAGATTCAGGCTGGGTTGGCATGGAAATTTCAGAACTTGTGTCATAATGCTCAACACCAGAACCCTCTCCGACCTTCGGATGCTAGTGACGAGTTTCTCTCCTTCAAATGTAACAATGGCCTCGTGGAGAACCCTCCTCTCATCTTTGATCAATATCGGGTTCTCCAGTTCAAACTCATTAATAGGTGTAGTGTGGTGTTCATCCTTCTCATCATCCACCAAGTGGCGCCGGGCATTATGAAAATAGGTTGGATTATCGTCGAGCTAGCTCAGACCATGGTATTTTAGGACATTGGAATTATTAGTGATCAGAAGGTCTTCCGTATCGCCTTCTAACCTGGTCTCCACTGCTCTGACTTCAGCTTCACTTCTAGCCTCATCTTCCTGAATCTTTAGAACTGCCGCGTCCCACTCTCCCTTAAGCTCCACAGTCTGATCGCACACCTCCTAAGTAGCCTTATTTGCAACATCTTTTTCTTTGACGGCTTTGGTGTACTTCGCTATAAGCTCATTAAGCTCTTTGAGCACATTGTCTCTTTCAGCTGCGACGATGGCATTTCTATAGCCCATATCGTCGACCAATTTCAAGCGTCCTTGCCTCGTTTGCTCCATTTTCTTGTTGGCCACGTTGACTTTTTTCAAGGCCTCCATCTTTGAGTTCCTTAGGGCATTGTTTTCACCAGTGAGCACTTGAACTATGCGGTCTTTTTGAGCGAGGTCTTTTTTATCTGTTCGATTGTCTTTGCCCAATCAAATGCCATGACCAAGGCTTTCTCTACAGTTTTCTTCAATTCTCGATATTGATTGTAGCCATGGTAAACATAGTCGTGCATAGTTTTCTCTGACCCTTTTGGAATCAGCTACAAATTTGGAGGGAAGTGGAAGCCATCAGAACAAATGTTATGGAATTCCTTCTTTAGCTGAGAAATGCGGGAGGCTCCTTCCCTAGCGAGCTCTGTAGCCGTTGATGTGGTAATAATAGGAGGGTTCGCCCTAGTTCTGTGGAGGTGCTCTCCAGGCCTATAAGTTTGTGGAGGCACTGGATGGCAAGGGAACTCTAGATGGAGGAGAGCGCGATTGGGAGTGGTGCCTATCTCTCCACTCTCTTTCCTCTCTCTCTCTCTCTCTCTCTCTCTCTCTCTCTCTTTCTTTGTCTTTTTCCCTATCTCTCTCCCTATAGTAGCGATCCCTATCTTGACTAGAGTAGCAATGGTCATAATTAGAATCGTGCCTACGGGACTCTTGGTATGAACTGGAAGATTGACATGCAACACGAAGGCCTGATCATGGATCCTTTCTTTGACATTGCATCTGTAAAATGAAAAAAGTAACAAGTTAGTTATCTTCGAAGATTGAATAGCTCGTGAATGTTAGTTGTGTGGTGCCGTGAAGTGTGTGCATGCATGTGTAGACCCCCCAGCCAACCGGATGTAGCAGTCGTACTTAGAGGAGTTGGCTCTCCAAAATCTAAGGCACTTTGAAGCCCCTTTACTTTGGTATCTTGGTGGAGAGACACATCATCTGGAATGGGGATATCTGCAAGTCCTTCGAATGGACTCTCTATTTGTGAAGAGGGGGCCTCTAAAATTACAACATCTTCTGCTGGCAGAGACATTACAATGAACTTGCATCTCGGAGCTTTTTAGGCAGCGACCTTGCCTTTCCTTATCCTTTCCGAGTGTTGATGACATTGTGAAGGCACGAGTGCGGGCTCACCTCCGGCGGGCATATTTTCATCGTCATCTTGCTCGGTGATCGTGATTCTAGGAACTCTCCTTTTGGCTTGCCTCGCTGGTGCCATTCTGAGAAATCCTTCAAGACCGATGCTTTGATCTCTATAAATTAGCCCAAAGGCCGTCAGATTTTCATCAGTAAGGACCTCATCGATCTCTCCGCGCTCGACAGGCACCTTTTGTAGAGCCCTTACAATCTCCTTAAATTGAGCCCCTTTGGGCCATGAAATCGAAGCCGTGAAGGACTTGACCGTGTATGGCTCTTCTCGGAGTATATGTGATGTCGAATTGACTCAGTTCAATGTTCCATTTTAGTAACCTGCCAGACGTCTCAGGTTGTATGAGGACTTCGTAACGGCTGATCGGTGTACACAGTGATGGGATGTGCCTGAAAATATGGACGGAGCTTCCTCGAGGCGATGACTAGGCAGTATGCCAATTTTTCTAACCTTGGGTAATTTCTCTCGGCTCCGGTTAATCGTTTACTAACATAGTAAACCGGTCTCTGCACTCGGTCTTCCTCCCGAACCAACGCAGCACTGATGGCGTTTTCAGATACTGCCAGATAGAGGTATAACTGTTTATGATCAATAGGTTTTGAAAGAATTGGCGGTGTGGAAAGATGCTGAATTAGTGATTGAAATGCACCCTCACATTCCATAGTCCATTCGAAGTTTCGTTTCCCTTTTCGGATCAGATCGAAGAAGGGTATGCATTTGTCGGTTGATTTCGAGATGAACCTGCTCAGTGCTGCAACGTTCCCATTAAGACTCTGAACCTGTTTTATGGTCCTTGGAGTTTGAAGATTCCTGATCGCGCAGATCTTTTTGGGGTTGGCCTCTATTCCTCGGGCGTTGACAATGAACCCAAGGAATTTTCCGGATGCGACTCCAAAATGACATTTTAGCGATTAAGCTTCATCCCGTATCTCCGGAGGACATTGAACATTGACTCTAAGTCTTTGACATGATCAGTGGAGTATCGCGATTTTACCAACATATCATCTACATAAACTTCCATAGTTTTCCCGATCTGGTCGGCAAACATTCAATTGACTAAGCGTCGGTAAGTTGCTCTGGCATTCTTTAACCCAAAAGGCATGACCTTGTAGCAGTATAGTCCCGGGTCAGTTACAAAGCTCGTATGTTCTTGGTCGGGAACATGCATGGCTATCTGATTGTAACCAGAATAAGCGTCCATGAAAGATAGTGGTTCGTGTCCGGCCGTTGAATCCATAAGTTGATCGATTCGGGGGAGTGGAAAGCTGTCCTTTGGGCAAGCCTTATTTAAGTCAGAGTAATCAATGCACGTTCTCCATTTCCCATTCGGTTTTCGGACAAGTACAGGGTTGGATACCCACTCCGGGTACAAAGCATCCCGGATAAACCCATTCGCCCTTAGCTTATCAACTTCTTCTTTGAGGGCGGCAGATCTCTCTGGATCCATACCGCGTCTCTTTTGTTTGACCGGGATATACCGTGGGTCAATATTTAAGGCGTGGCTCGCGATGTCCGACGAAATTCCACACATATCAGAGTGTGTCCAAGCGAATACGTCTAGATTTGCTTGGAGAAATTCGACCAATTCCTGTTGTGCTTGTGGGTTTAGCTGAGACCCAATTTTTAACATTTTTGAATCATCATCATCGTTAACTGGAACATCAATTATCAGCTCGGCTGGGGAAGATTGACTTTCTTTAGATTCATCATTATCTTCAGTGTCTCTAGGGTCTAGATCCTTCTGAAATTGGTCATGGTCCCCGGGCTGAGGCCCAAGCACTAATTGTCAATCATCGGTGAAACAGACGTAAAGAGATTCCTCCATGCCCTTTCCTTTCTCCTTTCGTTGTGCTTCTCGCAGTTCGACAACATAGCAGGCTCTCCCAGCAGCCTGATCTCCCTGAATCACCCCAATCCCACGATCAGTCGGGAATTTCAAAGTTAAACACCACGGGGCAATTGCCGCCCTAAATTCGGCAAGGGCCGGTCGGCCCAAAAAAGCATTGTACGGAGAGTGGATATCTAAGACAACAAACTGTAACATTCGGACTCTTCGGCGTTCTCCGACTCCTAACTCCACTGGCAACTCAACCACTCCAGTGGGTATATTAGCACTTCCATCGAAGCCATGGATTCTAGATTGACAAGGCTTTAAACTTTGGCTTCCATCTTCATTTGATCATATGCTCTCTTAAATAAGATATTTACTGAACTCCCACTGTCCACCAGGATCCTCTTCATCCAAGCAGGACCAACCTGGGCGGATATGACTAGTGGGTCTATAGTTGGGGCTTCGACCTTATCAGCATCTCGGTTTCTGAATACGATGTCATCTGCCATCGTTTTTTGTTGTTTGGCCGGGGCCCCTTCATCAAGCGTACTGCAACTCTCGAAATCCATATGCCTGATCAAATTGGCGTATGATTCCATTTCCCTCCAGCTTCGGTCAGCAGGATGAGGACCACCACTAACTATATTTATGACCAATCTCCCGCCTGTACGAGCGGGCTCCTTCTGTCTCTCTTGGTTTTGTGCACGATTTTGGTTTGATGGGCCCACACCACCAGTCTGCGGTGCCCGCACGAATTGATCTAACTTCCTTTCCCTGATCAATTTTCAATAAGATCTTGCAAATGCCTGCAATCATTAGTATTGTGTCCGTAACTTTCGTGGAATCTACAGAACTTTCCTGTTTGAATCTGTCTCTCCGACGACAGCTTCGGAGTCGGCTTCTTATACTGCATTGCGTTACAAGTCTGTAGATATACGTTCTCCAGTGACGTATTCAGCGGTGTATAGCTTTCAAACATTTGTGCCCTACGCCGCGGGCCACGATTCTGATCTTGCTTCTTATTTCTATTATCGCCGTTCCTCCGCTGGGTTTGCTTGTTTTGAATATTCAATTGTACTTTTCCAGAGCTCTCCCCTGATTGTTTAACTTCCACATTGCTTTGAATTCCTTCATTGCTGGGTCTCGCATCGTCCTGCTTCCTAGATTGTTTCGCATCCTCACGCCTTAAGAATTGGGCGGTTTTGGAGTAGAAACGATCCAACGATGCGGGAGGTTTCCCAGCTAGCCAATTTTCAAATTCAGAGTCGGGGTTAATCCCCTTAGTCAAGGCCATCAAGATTGAATTATCATTGGCGTTAGTGATCTCTGCACAAGCGACATTGAATCTTTCCAAATATCGCCTGAGTGTCTCTCCTGGAGCTTGAGTGACACTAGATAAAGTATTTACATCTTTAGACCTGGCAATTTGCATACGGAACTGTTCAACAAATTTAGTAGCCAATTGGTCAAATGAAGAGATAGATCGTGTTGGTAATCGTGTAAACCACATCGTCGCAATTCCCCCTAAAGAAATGGGAAAACTACGACATTTTACTTCATCATCAGCTCTTGCAGCAGTCATCGACCATTCGTATTTCAGAATATGTTGGTTAGGGTCGGAAGTTCCTTCATACATGGGGAGAGTCGGCATCTTGAATCGCCGAGGAGGTTCAACATATAATATGTCATCAGTGAACGGAGTATGACTTCGGGAGATTCTCCAATCGTCATTTGTTAAGCCCTAACTTTCGCGGATCATTTGGCGTACCATAGCTGAGAGGTCAGGTGTTGTTATATTCGAAGGGTGGCGAGCCAAAGTGTGGTCGGGTTCCACAGTGCGAGGTAGGATCGGGCGCTGTCTACGATCCATGTCTCGCTTCCTTGGCTCGATGTCTTCTAGGACATATGGTCCCGAAGTATGTTCCTGCTGGTGGTAGTTCTGATTGGAGTGATTTCGAGTATCAACTCCTATGTCAACTGCGGTGGCTTGGTTATCCGTAGTATGTTGTGGAACAGTGCCTCCTCGGGAGGAGGGTCCTGTATGAAAACTGGCAGAAGGGCCAACTCTTATCTGCCCAACAGTTAATGCTTGTTGGTGACCAGCAGTATGCGCATGACTTCCGTCTAGCCTGGGGTGGGTTGATCTGCCGCTGTAGTCAGAGGAGGCAGAGCTTTCAGTGGAAGAATGAGGGACGTGGTCCCTTCTGGATCTTCTACGCCTTTGGCGATTTAGTTGATTAGTCAACTCAACATTGGCGCGCAATTGTTCGGTCAACTGTTGCCGACTTTGGGTTAGTTCCTGGAGTAACGTCTGGAACTCTTGTCGAGTGACCGGACCTGATGGATCTGAATGCCCGGTGTCATCTCGATTGGGTGGAGGTAGTTGCGCGAGATTTTGTCTATCCCGGCCTTCTTGACCAGCGGCGGTAGATGTGGTTCTCGTGCTAACCATCTTGAAAGTTAGATTCCTTTCCTAGACTTTATGCAAATCTGAATAGAAGGGAAGGAACTTGGATTTGATGATCTGGATCTCTCTCTTAGCTTTGTTCAATCCGATATCGATGATAGATCCGAAGAGCAGGAAAAAATCTGGGTTTTCTCAGTGAAAGCACCAAAGTGTTTACACCAAAATTGGGCAACACCCTTCGGAAGTTTTTGAAGAGATAATAAATGAAGAAATCAAATTGAAAATGAGGATTATCTAACAAAAACTCCAAGTCACAGAAAAGTAAATTGCATGGAAGACAATAATTTAGAGTGGTTCGGCGATTTGCCTATGTCCACTATGAAGTTTTATCACTTTATTGCTTAATACTTGAAGATTACAAGTGTTCTAGAGCGAAGTACAACAGTTAATAGACTTAAATTCGAAATCAGTAGTAGTAATGACGATATGGAGTGATTCTCGCAGCGTCCGAGCGTGCTTTTTTCTCTAAGAATTCTCCGATCCCCTTTCTGAACAACCAGGGGATCTATTTATAGGTGTAGGAGGCTGATATTTCGCCTAAAATTCAAGGAGACCGCTTCTGGCATGTGAGGGGGGCCCACACGCCTGGCCTCAGGAAATCCAGGCCCACTTTGTGATCGATTTAAACTCTAGTTCGAGTCGATCAAAAAAATGTCCAATCGAGGTAAAATTTGGTGTGGACATTCTTCAACATGTATGCAAGCTCCTGTGAAAATTTCATAGCATTTGGACATGTAGATCTCGAGTTATGACCGATTCAAGATTGCATTTTCGGTTGTTGCGTCTCGTACGAATCGATCCCCTTCGAATCGATTAGGGTCGAATTGATGGCTTGCGCGTGCAAATGGTGACATGGCGTGTGCTTCTCGGGTTGATCCTGCTTTTTCTCCGAGTTTACTGGGTCGAATCCATGGTTTTTGACGCTTCTACTTAGTGGATTTAAGGGAATGGATTCGAGGAGATGCTCGTTCGAATCGTTCGAGGTATCCCATAGCTGATCGATACGAAGCTTCCTCAACATGGTGGATTCGAAGTGAATCAACTGCATGGGTTCGAAGCATCTCTCCTTGAGGGATTTGAGGTGGAGGTCGTTTGATGGATTCGAAGGAAGGCCATTGGGACGGATACGAAGCGTGGCAACCTGATGGATTCGAACTCATATGCTCTGATGGAGGCGAACTGCAGTGACTTCATGGACTCGAAGGACTTGAACCTGATGGATACGAAGTGGAGTGATCCCATGGATTCGAAGTAAGAGGAAGCCGATGGATTCGAACTCATGATCTTCTGATGGATTCGAACTTAGGGTTATTTCCTCCAACTTGAATTGATCACAACTTGAGCGTATGAACTCGGATTGACTTGAAATTTGGGATCCTGACTTTTATGACTTTTCTTGTCATGTCCTATCAACTGTAGCTCAATCTGGACTCAGACAAAATTCAATGGTATCCATAGTGAAGCTAAGTATGACCAATCCCGGAGATGAGCTGTCCTTTGTTTTCGATCGATCTTTTGGTATCACGGCTTTGCCAAAAAGCGGGATAACATATAAATCTCAAAATATGCCATAATATAGCAAATCCCAAAAATCATCTCAAATCAACAGCCTCAAATAGTTTTGATCGTACAAGTCCGGAATTAACCGAAAAAGTAAACGCACGTGTCCCTTACCACGTATTTTACTAAATCATTTAATTCTCTTCCTCATATGCCCAAAGAGTGTAAATAGTGTATATTAGTTACAAAATAATTTACTTGAGAAAACGGGATTTTAAAACGATTTCTCAAAATTATTTTGAAATCAATTTATTTAAAATTATCCTTATTATAGGAAATAAATATTTTAATAAATTTAAAATAATTTTAAAATATTATATAATACAAAATTCAAAAGTCGATTTACTATAATTTGAATTACGAACTCACCAAATCTTGGCTAGCCTATTGATAGGCATCATAGCCCTCAATCACATTCAAAAACATCAAAAAAGTGCACAAGAACAAGTTGTAAAAGCATAACACAAAGAGGCAAAAAGCTGGTGGAAGTAAGATGGAAATTGCCTAGAAAACTCACATACAGGTCGATAGCCTGTCCACCTCCATGTCGACCTAAGAAGGCCTATGTCAATAGCTATGTCGACCTGGAAGGATCTAGGTCGACCTGCATGTCGACCCGGGCTACGAGATCTTCCAGCCTGCTGATTTCTTGCTCGTACTGATTTTCTAGCCTCGTTTCGACATATCAAACAGAGGACTTTTGCCATGAAATTTTATAGCACTAAGAACCCACATTCAGCACCTTGTTTGGTCTTTTGGGTCAACAGGTACTGGTACCGTTACTTCTACTGGCACCACTCGATTCTCCCCTACACTGGCTTTTCTGGGATCCATTTTTCTTCATGCTTCGCTACATTCGCCAGTACAGGGTCCACCCTGTAATTGCTACAAGGTTGATTCTTTGATGCGGACTAGGGCTGCCGCATCCTTTCCCATCTCTCTCTTCCTTACCTCACGCAGTTCTATCAGATAACATTCCCGCCCCGCATTCTGATCCCCTTTAACCACACCAACTCCTTTATCCGTAGGGAATTTCATGGTAAGGCACCATGGGGCGAGGATTGCTTTAAAGGCTGCAAGAGTTGGACGGCCTAGGAAGGCGTTGTAAGCAGAAAATTCATCGACAATCACAAAAGTCTGCCTTCGAACGACCTTCTTTTGCACCTCTCCAGGTTCCACAAACAGGTCGATAGTCCCAATCGGCTGCCTGGGTTCTCCAGTAAACCCAACAATCTTTTGCGACGAAGCTTGAACATCAGCCATTGGGATCTTCATCTGATCAAAGGTCTTTTTGAAAAGAATATTGCAAGAAGCACCACAATCAACAAGTACTCTTCTTACAATAGCTGGCCCAATGCCAGCAGAAATAACCAAGGGATCTATGGTAGGGGCTTCAACACCCATAGAATCCCTGACTCTGAAGACAATGTCATCATTAAAAGTTTTCTGCTGCTTCAGAGGTGTAGCATCTTCCAACACAAAAACATTCTCCTCTGTTGGGGCGTATTTCAATGCATGAGCGTATCGTTCAATCTCACCCCAGCTTCTGCCAGCTGGGTGTGGTCCTCCTGTAATCACACTAATAACGGGCCTCTCTGATTCATGAGTTGCTGCCTTTTCACTTGAACTAGGACGATGAACATGAGCCTATTGTCCTGGAGTTGATGAAGTTGGGCCATTCCTGTTCCTCTTTACATATTGCTGGAGCTTGTTTTCTTTCAATAGTTCCTCAATCAACTCCTTCAAGTGACGGCACTCATTGGTATCATGCCCGGGTTGGTTGTGGAACCGACAAAACCTTCCATTCTTTTCAGCTTTCTTATTGACCCTTTTCCTAGCTGGTGCGGGAAATTCGACCGTGTCTTTGTTTGCAAAGTAGATGTTCTCCGAGGTATCAGTCAGAGGGGTGAAGTTGAAGGGACGATTTTTCTTTGCATCTCCTTGCTTCTTCTGACCATCGTTTCCCTTCTTCTGATTGCCAGATTCCTTCTTATTCAGAACAACATTACTATTTCCAACTCCTGTCGATACTACCTTAGCCGGTTCTTGGAGGCTTTCCAAGCGCATGAATTCATCGGCTTTCTTATAAAACTTGTCAAGCGAATTCGGTTCTTTCATTTTCAACAACTTCCCGAACTCACTTGTCTTATCAATAGCCTTCATCAGGTACGTCAAAATCATTCTCGGCTCTGCGCTGTCTACTTCAGCCAAAGCTATATGAAGCGATTCAAGAAAGATCTAATGGATTCTCCAGGATTCTGCTCCAAGTTGGATAACGACATTATATCTTTAGCCTTCGAAGCGTACAATCTGAACTGTTCCTTAAACTTTCGAGTCAAGTCAGAAAACTGGTCTATCGACCGGACTGGCAGCTTTGTGAACCAGAGTAGAGCAACTCCTTCCAGATATACCGGAAAATACCGGCATTTGATCTCATCAGAAGCTCTGGCACCAGTCATGTGCCAATCATACTTGTACAGAAATTCATTAGGGTCATCTGTCCCCTTATAAGCCGGTATGGTAGGAGGAACGAACTTCCTAGGAAATTCTGCTTTCAAAATCCTTTCAGTGAATGGAGTCTTGCTCGTAGCGAACCCCTATTCTTTTTCGTCTTCTTCCCTTTGCATACTTTCCTTCATGATTTGCCGGACCATCCCTGAGAAATATTCCTCATCATTAAGGGGCTCAGCAGGACAGGCATCGGCCATCTTCTCAGAAGTTTGCCTCGACAGGCGCTTACGGAAAGTTGGCTGTTGTCCCGATCCTCCAACTTGTGGAGGTGTGTCTTTGACTGGGCCAGCTGCCCTTTGAGGAACATCTCTTTCTTCAACATCATGAACATTATCAGCAAAGTTTGGTTCATTATTCATCGGTTGACGGTTAGCCCCAAGAAAAGCGTTCAACCTTTCCAACATCAGATTGTTTTGGGCTTCCATCTGCTGATATAGCCCAGAAACCGCAGCATCCAATTCTTCTCGCGTTACTCCAACATCTGGAGTTGTTTGAGTTAAAGGAGGAGAAGTGGCAGTAGCCTCGCGAACATCATCGGATCTAACAGACTTGCGCTTTCTTTCAGGAGCCATTATTTCCGATAAACTTCTGGTTTTTAGAGAGATCCTTTCCACAAATTTCTGCGAAGCTATGATGACAGCATCCTGAGTTGGGTTCTCAGTGAAAGCACCAAAAATGTTAACGTAAAAATCAGATGCTAACACTCCGGTGTATGTAGAGTAAATGTGAAAGCACCACCCCGTCAATACGGGAATTAGAGATAAGCAGAAAATTACAGAAAAAGTAGTAAACGACGCAGTTTTTATAGTGGTTCGGCTTATAGTTGAGCCTACATCCACTTTAATTCACTTTATTGCTGATTCAAGTACAACTCATACAACTTTCTTCAATTACAATACACTTTAGACTAGTAGCTTGAACTTCGATGAGGAATGATCTTTTGAATTCATGTCGAATGATGTACATTTTCTCTTGAAGTTTTTCGTAATGTCCTTGGTGTTTTGAGTGCTTGAAGTATTGCTTGAGTTGGGAAAATGGCAGAGTGTCTATGCCTTGAAGAATGATCCCAAAAGTCCCCCCTATGTTGGATCTTAGGCCGTATTTATAGGGAATTCTGGACAAGCCTTAAGTCATGAGCGACTTAAAATAAGTCGTAGGTCGTAGGTTATGACCTAAGATAGGTCATAAGTCGTCAGCAAGTTAAGGGGATATGGGTTACGACTTAACTGGTTCGCATCTGGCCATCTGAACTAACTAGTAGGTTCTAGCGACCTAACGGAAAGCGGCATGGTTCCATCATTAAGTGCTAAGTCGTGAACGACTTAAAGTAGGTCGTGAAAGCACTAGGTTGCTGCCACTTCGTCTCTTTAGGTTGTGAAGTACTTAGGTCGTTAAGTAGTCCACTTCTCAAGTCGTTAGGTCGTCCACTTCTTAAGTCGTTAGGTCGTGACTTCCTGTAAGCCGCTTCATGTGTTAGGTCGCTTACTTCTCTAAGCAGTTAAGTCGCTGGTCTTCTTAGGTCGCAAGGTACTTAAGTCGTTGAGTCGCTGGCCCATTAAGTTGTTAGACAATTCAACCCATTGGGTCGCTAGATCCAATTAGCTACTGGGTCGCTCCCTACTATAGGTCGCTAGGTCGCTCAGATGCTCAAGTCGCCAAGTCTCTTTACCATGATATGCCTATTAGGCTGTTAGGTCGCTCTGTAGGCTTAAGTCGCTAGGTTGCTTCACTTCATTAGTCCTTAGGTCGCTCTCAAAAGAGGAGTTAACACTTGCCTCTAGAAGTACATGCCTATGCTATAGGTCGTGTGCTTCGATCTAGTTCCGATAGGTCGTGAGCGACTCAAGAGTCTTCCTACCTCGCGTGCCCATTCTTCTCCTTTTCTTGACTCCATATAAAATGCTAACCCGTTTCTTCCTCCTCACATAATTATTTTGTCAATCTTTTCTGCCATTATCAATTTTTTCGAGCTTCCAGTGACGAATTCACTTCATCCTGTCATTGATTCGACTTTACCATCACATCGTGTAAGTAAACTTGATCTTTCTCCAACTCACAGTTACCGTAGAACCACAAATTCCAATCGTCTAACCTCGGACCAACTTCATACGTTTTGCTTCACTTTTGAATCAAGTTGCAATTGATTTCTTTTGCCATTAACCGTATTGTCATTGCGATTCTTGAGAGCATAGGAGCGTGCATTATCCATGATGGATCGGAGTTAATTTGAATTAGCGTTGGGTGATTTGGCGGTATGGTTAGATAGATAACGGGTTTCGCTGAGAAGATGGTGGATTTTTGTGTTTCAGATCAACTGGTTAGCAAGTTTGGGGGAAGTGAAAAGATCCTTAACGGGTTAATGGATCTTTGGTTGTGCCGCCGTATCTCTAGTGAGGCAAGGAATGCGGGCACGTGGCAGCGGATGACTGGAGTGCGAGACTTAGGACTTCTTGACGTAAAATAGCTCGGCAGTTCCGAAATACCATTAGAGCGACTTACTAATTCGCGGCCCAACTTACTCGCGACTCAACGTGCTTACGACCTACAATACTTGCGACTTATCATGTGTGCGACTTAGGTTTTAGGTCGCGGCCGAGCTTGGACTTGAGAAATTTTGCGATATTTTGATTTGAAGCTTTATTCTTTAACATGCATCACAACTTTAACTCGCCGGAGGATGATAATGAACTTTTTGACTTAAAAGAACGACTTAATAGAACTTCGTCTTATATTAAGTTGCTTAAACTTGTTTTCTTGCAAAAATTAGACAGTACTTAATTTGAATCTCCAACTTGAACAGCTAGAGTGAACTGCCTGAACTCTGTTGCACTTCTTTACAGATTATACTAACTTGCAAGCTAAGAACCTGTTAAATACAACATTTGCAGAAAATGGGATGAATATACTGCCACTGATTGCCCACATTGAATGACAGATTAGTCGATAAAATATAATCAACTTAAAGAAATTATATGAAATGCTGTGAACCAACAAATTCAAGTGAAGTAGTAAAGCAATGTTAATCAACTAAAGACGATTTATTTGCATCAATATTGCACCTGCATTTGGACTTAAGGCGACAAGTCCTGAAATTTTACACTTTCATATGCTTATTAATTTTAATTCCAGTTACACTTGCTTGTCACTTGTTAGTTTTACACAACACTTCACACATTTAGGAAACGTGCACCTTCACATTTGAATATCCAGTTCCTTGTGTAGAATGTCTTCTCAAGAAGAAATAATCGAGCAACCTGAAGGAGTCTTCTCGATAGCTGAGCCATTGGTTGATCCTCTGGAGAGAACTCCAACTACCTTGAGTCAGCGAACATTCAATCAACTACGTATTCAATTTGGGATTGCCGAAGCAGATGCAAGACTTCCTGGCCCGAATGATACTGCTGACAGGCCACCTCTCGGTTTTGTTGCCGTCAACCGTCAGATGTGCCTTTGTGGTGCCATTCCCCCTTTCAATGAATTTCTTCATCAACTCCTTTTCCGGCTAACCATCTCTCCCTTTCAACTACAGCCCAATGGCTACGCCATCCTGATGGGATTATGTTTTTTATTCAGGAGGACACTTAACCGTCTTTCGAACTTCGAAGAAATTTGCTACTTATGCACATTCGCGAAGACTAAAGACCACCCCTTCTTTATATTTGTGAGAAGTGCCAGAAATCGCAAACTTATTACTGATATTTCCGAAAGTGCTCACGGCTTGCTGAATCAATTCTTCTTTGTTCGCTGTCCTCTAGGGTTTTATGCCATCTGGAGAAAAGGAAGTGAGATTGCTCATCCCCGTTTTTCCGTTTCAGCTTTTAAAGATTCGAATTGCTAAGTGCTAACTTCATTCTTTTCTTTTACAGCACTTCCTCCTCCCTATAGAAATCCCAGTCACAAGACGACCTTTGATAGATTAAGTGTCGTGCCGGCTGAAGAAAGAAGTATTAAGTTTTTGCTGAGAGATGAACTTCTGCACCAATATGAGCTTTTGCACTCTTCTCGCTCCACTCAACCTCACGAAGTTCCTGATTCTCCGACTAAATCGCCAGGTGCCCCCGTTTCTGTTGAGGAACCTATACTGAAGGAACCTACTTCTGAAGCTTTACTGGTGAAGTGCTCTACTTCTACTGATATTGCGGGGGCCATCTGACAAGCTTACACTTGCCTCGATCATCGAAGAGGAAGAGCCTTTTCATCATTCAGGGAAATCCGGTGATGAGGGAACTGAGAGAGCGAGTCCTGCCAAGCAGAGTGGGGATGACATTTTTGTAGGGTTGAGTGATCCGATGATCACTTCACAGGAGCTCTTCAAAGACGACCCTGTTTCTGCTAGAGTTACCTCTTCAGCAGTTGAAGCAACATCCACTTTACAACAGACTCCATCAGCTCAAGAGTTGACGTTAGCTATAAAACCCATTATTTCCCCGCAACCGAGGAGTGGTTCGTAGTTTGACGCGCGTAGTTTGCACGTTACACACACTTAGGATTTTTAGCATTCTTATGCACTTATATGCATTTTACTTCAAAGATTCTCAAGCTTTGCCTCTTTTCCATTTTCAGGTCTTTTAATGGGGCGACGCTCTTATTATGACGACTTTCAGAGCTACGGGAGATGCGGCTCTTTTGATCCTAAGAGATATCTTCCTTCTTATAGGGAGACTGATGAAGAAAGAGTCGCATGAAAAGCTCGTGAAAGACGTGCCCACGAAGAACGCCATGAAAGACGGGATGAGCGACATGATTCTTCCCAGAGGGAAGATGATTCTCATAAACGGAAGTCCCGTGACGACAAGGGAAAAAGTCAAATTGCCAAAGACATGAGTAAAAGAGCCAAACATGGCGAAAAACCAGCATCCGAGATTTCCGAACAACCTGCTGCTCCTGTACTATCTCAATCTCCTGCCCTGGCACGTACCGATATTCAAACAATCCTTAGAAGGCCCCCATATCAAGTTGGTCCAGGCCTAGCTACTCTTCAGAGTCGATTCCCGAACTGGTGCCTGAAAGGAGTGCGCTTTGATCTTGACCTGGTCCCGATCGATAAGCAGGCTATACTGCGCAACCTTGATGCTGTCAAACTTGATATCGAAAGAATGTCAGGTTGGCAAAAGCTTGTCGATGAACTCCAAAGGGTAAATTGCGCGAATCTTGAAGTCATGTTAACAATGGAAAACGACAAATCTGAGTGGCAAAAGATTCTTGAGCAACATGATGCGGAAATGAGAAGCATTACTACTTATAATGAAAAGTTCGAAGCGGAAGTCGAAAAACTTAAAGAAGAGCTTGTCACTTCCTCCACTTCCTATTCGCAAAGGGAGCAAGTGCTTCAACAACAGGTGTGAGATGCTCATGCCGCTCAAAGAGATGCCGAAGATAGGCTTGATGTGCAAAAAAGAATTAATGAGGGCCATATTGCTGACATCGCAGAGCTGCGAAAGAAGACTAGCTCCAAGGACGTGGAGATCGAAATGCTAAAACTTCAACTCTCTAAAGCTGAAAGAGAGCGTGAGGAGGCAGTTGCCAGTAAAATTGCAGCTGAAGAGTCTCACGAAGCAACGAAGGCCAATATCAGCTCAACATTGTTTGACTTCTACTTGCATAGCGTCCTGGGGCGTGGTAGTCTCTCCTTTCTAGGCCCCAAATATGAAATAACTCTTGCTGAAGTGTGGGAGGCCATACTTGACATGTTTGGCAGTGCTGGCTATGCTGAGGCGGATTTAGAGGCAAATTATCTTGATGACAATACCCGTGCCGCTCTTGCCAAAGGAAAGGAGCAACTGGCCGAAGAGAGAGCCGGAATGGCCGAAGTAGAACATGTAGGAAAGGCAACTTTAACCGACCCAGTTCAACCTTCGGTTTCAGCCGATATCGACATTGTTGGTTCCTGGTTCCCATTCTCCGCCTCCTACTAAAGCCATCACTGAGGGTGCAACTGCTCACAATGGAGATGAGAGTCAAGAGAGCGGTGACGCGCGGGGCTTTGAAGTTGACAAAGTAAAGCCTGCTTCGCCAGGTAACCTTACTGCTGATCTTGCTCAAGTGGACTGCTCGTTCGCTTCACATGAGTTTGATGAACTTCTTGATTATTTTTTAAATCTCGACACGCCACTAGCTCCTCTCTTTTCGAGAGATACTGACTTTAACTTCTTTTCTTTTGTAGAGAAAGTACCGAGCATTGTTCAGACTTCCCCTCCTCCAGTTATTCCTCCTCCATCTCTTTAGGTCACTCCTCCTTCTGCCTCTCAACCAGGATCATAAGAGGAGCAAATAGAAGCTCTCCAAGACTTGGACGATCTCATTGCTTCACAAGAACATAGGGGAGAAGAAACTAAAGAGGGTAAAAGACTCCAGAACTAACTGGTTCTGACGATACGCCGTTAGCCACACTTTTTACTCCAGGAAGAGGGTCTTCTTCTAAGAAAAGGGGGAAAAGTGGAGTCTCAAAGAAGAAGGAAGCTTCAGCCGGCGAGGAAAAAGCAGAAGCAAGTCCAATTGTCCCCTTTCTCCTTCTTCCCCTACTCTTTCAAGCCGGTGCAAGAAGTTGGTCATCCGGCCAGGTGCAGGCTCAAATGGTGGAAGGAAGAAGAAATGATGGCTTTGGTCCTGTGCTTTTTATCTCGCTCTTTGCTTTTTGCTTGTGTATAAGCTTGCGTTGACTGGAGATTGTGCGGGTACCAGTCCGCGCCTTCTTTTACTTTGGAACCTGCACATTTATAAAATTCTCATAGTCTGGAATAAAATGATTCTTTTACTTATACAAATTTCTGTCTGTATTTGAGAACCCATTTATTTTCCGTTTTTATACAAGTTTCTCTATTCTCTTTATGTGAAGTTGCAGTAAACCTATGGTATGTTGCTTGAGCATTGTTTTTATTTTTGCGATGACTATATTATATTGCCCCCATACCATGGTTTATTGCAATCTCTTTCACATTGGCAAAGTTTCGGAGAACAACTCTTCTGTTTCGAGAAGACTTGTACTCTTCCTTTAGAGAACAACTCTTCTATTTGAAGGAGGTTTGCATTTGTACTTTATAGGATAATATTTCCGTTCCAAGGAAATATTTTTCTAATTTAGTAGAATGCACTTCATATTGGAGAAGTCTTCTTTTTTTTTGTTGCGAAGTTTTCACACTTCACTTTTGGAAAAAGTCACTTTTGCTTTGGCAAGTGAATTTTACTTCATAGTACAGTGGGCCTTCCGAAAAAGGGCTTCAACCTGCTTATGCCTCTAAAGAGGGTTTTTTGTTTGATTGCGCATCTGGGAAGAAGTCTTTTTGTTTGATTGTGCCTCTGGGAAGAGGTCTTTTTGTTTTTGCCTCTTGGGAGAGGCTTTTATCTTTTCCCTGTTCGCTGGGAAGCGGGCCTCCGAAGAGGGCTTTTCACATTTCGACTCGTGTGAAGTTTTATTTCAGATCACGGTGAAATGTATGCCTCTGAGTAGGGCTTTTACCTGGAAGTTTGGAGTTTCCTTCTCTCAGTTGGATGGATTCACGGGGAGGACACGAGTGTTCTGTACCACCGATCAGTCTACAACTTTCTGTCGAGAAAGAGCTCTCTTTTTCTGGCGAGGCCCGTTAGAGGTCTTTTAGCATTTCAACTATGGTGAAATGGGCCTCCGAAGAGGGCTTTTCACATTCCAGCACTTGTGAAGTTTTATTTCAAATCTCGGTGGAATGTGTGCCTCCGAGTATGCCTGGAAGTTTCTTCCTCATGGTTGGCTGGATTCACGGGGCGGACGCATGTTACTTAGGCGTTTATTTGCGCAGACTGTCTCAGCTAGTGAACAAGCGCCTTGCCTTCCACTTAGGAAGGTGCCTCCGATCATCCCATGGATTCACAGGGCGGACGCAAGTTACTTGGATGCTTGTCTGTGCAAACTGTCTCAGCTAGTGAACAAGCGCCTTGCCTTCCAGTTGGGAAGGTGTTCCCGATCATTCCATACCAATCTTTTTTGTTGAGAAAGAAAACTTTCGTTTTCTGGCATGCCCCGTTCGAGGTCTTTATCCTCCGAAGAGTTGTGCCTCCGAAGAGGTCTTTGGCTGTTTGATGCTTGCTCGCCATGTCTCTTTTCCATTTATTCATATCGGCGATCCCCGTTATCTTTTCCAAACACACCTCCCTTTCTATTGCCAGTAATTTCCTTTACCCAAAGAAGTGTAATTCATAGTTAAGCGAGTTGACGGGGGCAGACACAGGCTATTTAATCGGATGCTTGTTTGTACAAAAAACCACAATTAGTTATCAAGGGCCCACTTCCAGCCGAATCACTAACTTTTTTGCTTCAAGCACTTCTTACGTAGGATTTGAGTATGGAAATTTTGAGCGGCTTAGCATTTGCTTGTTGGGTGATGTCAGGGATTGCTTGGTCTTATGATGGGTATGCTTTGTTTTAATGGCCTGCATTATTACAATTGACGTATTTTATATATCAAAATAAAACAAAGCAGTTTATAATAGTAAAGAACACAAGATTTATAGTGGTTTGGCCAAGAACTGGGCCTACATCCACTTTATAGTTCTTATTATTCACTTGCACTGGCTTTACAATGGCTTTCAATACCAGAATCATACATTCATCATTCTTTTACAATATTTCATTAAAGCTTTTAAGTAAAAATGGGCGCAGATGATTGCCGTTCCAAGCTCTTGGAATTGGATCTCCTTCGACAGTTATTAGTTTGAAAGTGCCATCAAGAAGTTTTTTGCCTATGACATATGGCCCTTCCCAGTTTGGTGCAAACACTCCTGTTGCTGTCATGACCCTCTTCAGGACTAGATCTCCAATCTCAAAGCTGCGTTGACGAACTTTGGAATTGAAGTTCCTGGCAATTCTTTGCTGATGGGCCGCAATTCTGAGCTGAGCCTCTTCCCTTCTTTCATCAAGGAAGTCAAGTGCTTCAAGTTGCAACTCTTCATTTTTTTGCTTGGTTGAAATGAATTCTTCTATGTGAAGGGACTTCTACTTCTACCGGAATCATTGCCTCTGATCCATATGCCAATGAAAATGGAGTGTGCCCCGTCGCAGTTTTATGTGTAGTTCTATATGCCCATAGTGCTAGTGGAAGATTATCGGCCCAACCACCTTTCGCTTTTTCCAGCTGTTTTTTGATGGTCGATTTGATAATTTTGTTTACTGCTTCCACTTGCCCGTTTGCCTGCAGATGAGCTACTGTTGAGAAGCTTTTCTGGATCTTGAATTTCTTGCAAAAATCTTGAAACTCTTCACTTTCGAATTGGGTTCCATTGTCTGTGATTATCTTTTGAGGCACACCATACCTGCAAATGATATTCTTAGTTACAAAGTTTATCATCTTCTTAGAGGTAATAGTAGTTAATGGTTCAGATTCAGCCCATTTAGTAAAATAATCAACAACAACAATAGCATATCTGATTCCGGGTTTGGCAGTTGGCAAAGGCCCGACGAGATCTATTCCCCAAATAGCAAATGGCCACGGACTGACCATCTGTGTTATCTCAATGGAAGGTGCTCTTGGGATTTTTGCAAATCTCTGGCACCGGTCACATTTTCGGGCGTAACTTGCAGCATCACGATTAATATCTGGCCAAAAATACCCATAACGGAGAATTTTCTTTGCTAGAGTTTGACCACCTGAATGATCTCCACATTCTCCTCCATGTACTTCCGTTAGAATTGTCTCAGCTTCTTCCTTAGTCATACATCGGAGTAATGGCATTGAGAATCCCCGCCTATACAATCGGCCATCTTGAATTATGTATCTGGAAGCTTTTATTAACAACTTCTGCCGTTCTTTTGAGTTTTCTGGTAGAGAACCGTCGCGCAAGTATTCCAATATCGGAGTCATCCATGATTCTCGCTCCTGTGATATAGTCATGATCCAGTCAATATCCATCTCACCAATGCTTGGAGTTGACAGGACTTCCACAGGAACTAATCCCAATAATTGATCTTCACCAGTGCTTGCATACTTTGCGAGAGAATCTTCCTTCATGTTTTCTCCCCGGGGTATATGATTTATCGTATAATGGTCAAGGTCATCGAGAAGCTCCCAAGCTCTTGACAAGTAAGCTGGCAGATTTCCTCCTTTAGTTTGAAACTCTTTCTTGACTTGACATACAATAAGCTATGAATCACTGAAGATTTGCAACATTTTGACATTCAGTTCTTTAGCAATTCTCAAACCGGCAATAAGAGCTTCATACTCTGCTTTATTGTTTGTCGAAGGGAATTCCAATCTTAAAGCATAGCACAATGACCGCCCTTCAGGGGTTTCAAGTACAACCCCAGCCCCGGAACAGTAATCATTTCTTGCGCCATCAACATACAGTTTCCATCGAATTGGGGAATTATCAGTCACTACTTCCTCACTATCACCTTTGTCTGTACATTCTGCGATGAAATCTGCCAAAGCTTGTCCATTGATTGCTCTCCGTGGATGATAAGTGATGTCGTATTGGCTGAGTGCAATATTCCACTTCAAAAGGCGACCCGAAGTCTTAGGGCGAAAGAGGACTTGCTTCAGAGGCTGATCAGTGAGGACTTTGATTGGATGAGCTTGAAAATACGGCCTCAATTTCCTTGATACGATCAGTAGACAATAGGCGAGCTTCTCCAACTTTGAATAATTCATTTTTGCCCCAGTAAACCTTTTGCTAATGTAGTAGACTGGGTGCTGAATTTTGGCGTCTTCCCGTACCAATGCCGCACTAAGAGCATGAGCTGAGACCGCCAAGTATACAAAAAGATTTTCACCATTATCGGGCTTAGAAAGTATCGGAGGCGTTTCCATATGACAAATTAACTCATCGAAAGATTTCTGGCATTCTAAAGTCCAGTCAAAGTTTTTCCTTCCTTTCTTCAGAGCATCAAAGAATGGAATGCATTTATCAGTAGCTTCGGAAGTGAATCGACTTAAGGCAGCGACTTTTCCATTGAGACTTTGCAGTTCCTTCTTCGTTCTAGGAGCTTTGACTTCTCTTAAGGCAGTGATTTGAGCAGGATTAGCCTCAATGCCCCTAGCGCTCACAATGAAACCCAAGAACTTTCCGGACTCCACCACGAATGAACACTTCAAGGGATTAAGCTTCATTCCATACTTTTGTAGGATGGCGAACATCTCCGCTAAGTGGTCCATATGGTCTACTGATTTCTTTGATTTAACCAACATATCGTCAACACAAAATTCCATGGTCTTTCCAATCTGTGGCTTGAACATCGCATTAACAAGTCTTTGGTAAGTTGCCTCTGCATTCTTTGGTCCGAAAGGCATGACTTTGTAGCAGTACAGACAAACATCGGTTATGAAACTCGTGTCCTCCTGATCTGGCTCATGCACCATGATCTGGTTATATCCGGAGTAAGCATCCATAAAAGATAACAATTCATGTCCCGCTGTTCCATCAACCAACTGGTCAATCCGGGTAGCGGAAAGCAGTCTTCGGGGCAGGCTTTGTTTAAATCTGAAAATTCGATGCATGCTCTCCACTTTCCGTTAGCTTTCTTAACCAGTACTGATTTGAAACCCAATTCGGATAAGTTGATTCTCTGATAAAGTCATTCTCCATGAGCCGATCCACCTCTTCTTTCAATGTCGCTGACCTTTCGGGACCCTGGGTTCTTCTTTTCTGCTTCACAGGTGTAAACTTCGGATCAATATTCAAAGTACGTACTGCAACTTCAGGTGACATTCCACACATATCAGCATGGGTCCAAAAGAATACATCCAGATTTTCTTTCAGGAATGATATCAAAATATTCTGAACTGCCGTATTAAGTTGTGAACCCATATTCAGCACATTGTTTGGGTCTTTTGGGTCAACAGTACTGGTTTACTTCCACTGGCACCACTCGATTCTCCCCTGCACTGGCTTTTCTGGGATCCATTTTTCTTCGTGCTTCGCTACATTCGCCAATACAGGGTCCATCCTGTAATTGCTACAAGGTTGATTCTTTGATGCGGACTGGGGCTGCCGCATCCTTTCCCATCTCTCTCTTCCTTGCCTCACGCAGTTCTATCAGATAACATTCCCGCCCCGCATTCTGATCCCCTTTAACCACACCAACTCCTTTATCCCTGGGGAATTTCATGGTAAGGAACCACGGGGCGAGGATTGCTTTAAAGGCTACAAGAGTTGGACGGCCTAGGAAGGCGTTGTAAGCAGAAAATTCATCGACAATCATAAAAGTCTGCCTTCGAATGACCTTCTTCTGCCCCTCTCCAAGTTCCACCAACAGGTCGATAGTCCCAATCGGCTGCCTGGGTTCCCCAGTAAACCCAACAATCTTTTGCGACGAAGCTTGAACATCAGCCATTGGGATCTTCATCTGATCAAAGGTCTTTTTGAAAAGAATATTGCAAGAAGCACCACAATCAACAAGTACTCTTCTTACAATAGCTGGCCCAATGCCAGCAGAAATAACCAAGGGATCTATGGTAGGGGCTTCAACACCCATAGAATCTCTGACTCTGAGGATAATGTCATCATTAAAAGTTTTCTGCTGCTTCAGAGGTGCAGCATCTTCCAACACAAAAACAATCTCCTCTGTTGGGGGGTATTTCAATGCATGAGCGTATCGTTCCATCTCACCCCAGCTTCTTCCAGCTAGGTGTGGTCCTCCTGTAATCACATTAATAACGGGCCTCTCTGATTCATGAGCTGCTACCTTTTCACTTGAACTAGGACGATGAATAGGAGCCTGTTGTCTTTGAGTTGATGAAATTGGGCCATTCCTGTTCCTCTTTACATATTGTTGGAGCTTGTTTTCTTTCAATAATTCCTCAATCAACTCCTTCAAGTGACGGCACTCATTGGTATCATGCCCTGGTTGGTTGTGGAACCGACAAAACCTTCCATTTTTCTCAGCTTTCTTATTGACCATTTGTTTAGCTGGTGCGGGGAATTCGACCGTGTCTTTGTTTGCAAAGTAGATGTTCTCCGGGGTATCAGTCAGAGGGGTGAAGTTGAAGGGATGATTTTTCTTTGCATCTCCTTGCTTCTTCTGACCATCGTTTCCCCTCTTCTGATTGCCAGATTCCTTCTTATTCAGAACAGCATTACTATTTCCAACTCCTGTCGATACTACCTTAGCCGGTTCTTGGAGGCTTTCCAAGCGCATGAATTCATCGGCTTTCTTATAAAACTTGTCAAGCGAATTCGGTTCTTTCATTTTCAACAACTTCCCGAACTCACTTGTCTTATCAATAGCCTTCATCAGGTACGTCAAAATCATTCTCGGCTATGCGCTGTCTACTTCAGCCAAAGCTATATGAAGCGATTCAAGAAAGATCTAATGGATTCTCTAGGATTCTGCTCCAAGTTGGATAACGACATTATATCTTTAGCCTTCGAAGCGTACAATCTGAACTGTTCCTTAAACTTTCGAGTCAAGTCAGAAAACTGGTCTGTCGACCGGACTGGCAGCTTTGTGAACCAGAGTAGAGCAACTCCTTCCAGATATACCGGAAAATACCGGCATTTGATCTCATCAGAAGCTCTGGCACCAGTCATGTGCCAATCATACTTGTACAGAAATTCATTAGGGTCATCTGTCCCCTTATAAGCCGGTATGGTAGGAGGAACGAACTTCCTAGGAAATTCTGCTTTCAAAATCCTTTCAGTGAATGGAGTCTTGCTCGGAGCGAACCCCATTCTTTTTCGTCTTCTTCCCTTTGCATACTTTCCTTCATGATTTGCTGGACCATCCCTGAGAAATATTCCTCATCATTAAGGGGCTCAAAAGGACAGGCATCAACCATCTTCTCAGAAGTTTGCCTCGACAGGCGCTCACGGAAAGTTGGCTGTTGTCCCGATCCTCCAACTTGGGGAGGCGTGTCTTTGACTGGGCCAGCTGCCCTTTGAGGAACATCTCTTTCTTCAACATCATGAACATTATCAGCAAAGTTTGGTTCATTATTCACCGGTTGACGGTTAGCCCCAAGCAAAGCGTTCAACCTTTCCAACATCAGATTGTTTTGGGCTTCCATCTGCTGATATAGCCCAGAAACCGCAGCATCCAATTCTGCTCGCGTTACTTCAACAGTTGGAGTTGTTTGACTTAAAGGAGGTGAACTGGCAGTAGTCTCGCGAACATCGTCGGATCTAACAGACTTGCGCTTTCTTCCAAGAGCCATTATTTCCGATAAACTTTTGGTTTTTAGAGAGATCCTTTCCACAAATTTCTACGAAGCTATGATGACAGCATCCTGAGTTGGGTTCTCAGTGAAAGCACCAAAAACGTTAACGTAAAAATCAGACGCTAACACCCCTGTGTATGTAGAGTAAATGTGAAAGCACCACTCGTCAATACGGGAATTAGAGATAAGCAGAAAATTACAGAAAAAGCAGCAAAAAACGCAGTTTTTATAGTGGTTCGGCTTATAGTCGAGCCTACATCCACTTTAATTCTCTTTATTGCTGATTCAAGTGCAACTCATACAACTTTCTTCAATTACAATACACTTTAGACTAGTAGCTCGAACTTCGATGAGGAATGATCTTTTGAATTCATGTCGAATGATGTAGATTTTCTCTTGAAGTTTGTCGTAATGTCCTTGGTGTTTTGAGTGCTTGAAGTATTGCTTGAGTTGGGAAAATGGCAGAGTGTCTGTGCCTTGAAGAATGATCCCAAAAGTCCCCCCTATGTTGGATCTTAGGCCGTATTTATAGGGAATTCTGGACAAGACTTAAGTCATGAGCGACTTAAAGTAAGTCGTAGGTCGTAGGTTATGACCTAAGATAGGTCATAAGTCGTCAGCAAGTTAAAGGGATATGGGTTACGACTTAACTGGTTCGCACCTGGCCATCTGAACTAACTAGTAGGTTCTAGCGACCTAACGGAAAACGGCATGGTTCCATCATTAAGTGCTAAGTCATGAACGACTTAAAGTAGGTCGTGAAAGCACTAGGCCGCTGCCGCTTCGTCTCTTTAGGTCGTGAAGTAGTCCACTTCTCAAGTCGTTAGGTCGTCCACTTCTTAAGTCGTTAGGTCGTGGCTTCCTGTAAGCCACTTCATGTGTTAGGTCGCTTATTTCTCTAAGCAGTTAAGTCGCTGGTCTTCTTAGGTCGCAAGGTACTTAAGTCGTTCAGTCGCTGGCCCGTTAAGTCGTTAGACAATTCAACCCATTGGGTCGCTAGATCCAATTAGCTACTTGGTCGCTCCCTACTATAGGTCGCTCAGATGCGCAAGTCACCAAGTCTCTTTACCATGATAAGCCTATTAGGCTGTTAGGTCGCTCTATAGGCTTAAGTCGCTAGGTTGCTTCACTTCATTAGTCCTTAGGTCGCTCTCAAAAGAGGAGTTAACAAATTGCAATCTTTGGTGAAGAAGAGAAGCTTCAAGACCTTGTAGTAGCTGAAAAGAAGACATGGATTACAACTAGAAAAAGAACTATAGACACTTCATCTCAAATTCAAAATTTTTGATGAAATTAATTTAGTATTGGTTTGGATTACCTTGTATAATATTTGTTTTGATGATTTTTCTTCTTTTATTTGCAGCAAATTTGAATGGAATTGGATTTTTCCATGAAGTGGCCATTATTTTTCTTATTTTCTTTTTACTGTATTGAGTTTGAGAAGAAGATGAAGGAGAAAAACTACATACTATTGATTTCCTTCTAACCGGAAGTTTCTACTGATGGGTTTTAGATCCTATTCATTTCATACCAAGCCCAATAGTAAATATTTAGATAAATTTCTAAGTACAAATGCTCATTTTCACTCATTTTAACAATATATGCCCCAATTTTCTCATTTTAAATCAAATAAAATATATACAACCAATTGTATGAAAATGAAATTGTTATTTTAACAAGTAAAAATTTATTTCAACTATAAAAATTTATTTTTATGAATAAAACCTTATTTTTATCAATATTACACAATTTACACTATTTTAGTGCAAACACACCATTTTTAATACAACTTATTCAAAAATTATTTCCTTGTCAAATAAATTACAAAAAAAAATTCTAACTTTATTTGAATATCAAGATATTAATTTTAAACAATATTTCATACTTTTTTATTTGTAAAATACATAATTACTCTAATTTTTTCCTTTTAAATTCAATAAAAGGTTAATCTTGGCAATAGTTTCAGATATTATGGCATTTACCCAAATAAAATCCAATAAATAATCATTTTCCATCCAAATTATCAAAATAAAGTTTTTAAAACTTTGTTTTCATTAATGTTTATTTATTTCAACAAATTAATGTTGAGATACGTCACTTATTTAATTTATTAGTTCAAAGTTAACAAAATTCCCATTATTCTTAACTCATTTAACTAGATACTCATCCAATCAATATTTAATCCCAATATTTGTTTCAAGACATATTTTTTTTAAATAAATAATTTTTAACAGGATTTATCTTCTTCGATTTATTTTGCTTCCAATATTAAATTGTAATATAGGTAATCACCAATACTATGGTTGTTACAGACTTTCCCTTGTAAAAATTGCGTCCTCGCAATTTTAAGAGAAGAATTGTATTCAACACAATTTTATTTCATCAATCAAAGGAAAAATAGATAGCTAGAAGGGGAAAATCCTCACCTTTGGTGCAGGAAGATAAGAATCCAGGATAAGGTCGCTCCAAGTGCAGTCGTTGAGTTATCGGACCATTGAATCGTCATGAGCGGTACATTTTTGTTTTGAAGGCGTTTAACCTCTGAAGCAAGAACTCTCATAGCATGCTGCACGAATGATAGATCAGAAGAGACTTCTAGCTTCTATAATGCATGGGTATCAAGTACAGAACTAGAATCTCGTAGACAGTTCCTGAACCGAGAGATGTGAAATACATCATGAACTTCGAAAAACTGATCGGGAAGTGCTACTCTGTAGGCAACATGACCAATACGCTCTGTAATAGGAAACAGCCTAATATAGCATGGTGCCAATTTCCTGGTCTGACTATAACGGACCCTTCCTTTCAAAGAAGAAGCTCGAATGTAAAAAATATCACCCACTGAGAACTCAATGGGCTTCCTATGGTTGTCCACGTAGGCTTTCTGGTTACTCTAAGCCTCATTCATCCTCTCTCGAATAAGATTGATCTTCTTAGATGTTTCTCGAATAGATTTGGGTCCTAAAATGAGCTTTCCTAGGATTCTAGCCATCCAGATGGAGAATGACACTGCCTTCCATATAAGGCTTCAAAAGGAGCCATGCTGATAGAAGATTGGTAGCTATTATTATAAGTAAACTCAACTACAGGAAGATGATCTTCCCAACTACCACCAAAATCAAGAATACAAGCACAAATCATATCTTCCAATATGCGATTCACCTGCTCAGTCTGTCCATCAGACTGTGGGTGGTAAGTAATGCGAAGATTAAGCTTTGTGCCCAAAGCTTGCTGGAGACTCTGCCTGAAGTGACTCGTGAAGAGTGGATCATGATCAAATAAAATAGAACTAGGAATACCGTGCAATCCCACGATCTCCTTAATATAGAGCTTCGATAGATATGATGCTGTCCTATTAGATTTAATATGAATAAAATGAACGGACTTGATGAGACGGTCAACGACAACCCAAATGCTATTATGGCCTGACCTCGAACGAGGTAATCCATCTATGAAATCCATAGAAATTTGGTTCCAATTCCACAAAGGGACCTCTTGAGGCTGAAGAAGGCCACTGCATCGCTGATATTCGACCTAAATTAATCGACAAGTCATGCAATTGCTTACATAACTTGCGACATCTCGCTTCATCCCTTCCTAGTAATATAGAAAATGCATATAAGCGTTCATCTTGCTTCTACCTGGATGGATAGTATACTTAGAATGGTGACACTTGGCTAGAATGTCCAGCCTAAGTTCTGGAATAGAAGGCACGACTAAATGGTGCTTCTTTCGAAGACACCCATAAACGTCGATGCTGAAATCCCTCATCTCAATATCATCGTGGGATTCAGACTTACACTTCTGAATAAGAGCAGAGATATCAAAATGTTGCCGCTGAGCCTCGGAAATCCGATGTAGAAGAGTAGGAGGAGCTTCCATGCTATATAATAGAATAGGAGAGTCTGATGTGGAAGCACAATCATGAATATCACATATAGATAAAATCTCAAGAGCTTTCCATTCTGTATGTATCATGGAAACAACAACTGATTGCTTACGCTCAAAGCATCAACAACTCAATTCCCCTTGCCCGGGGTATACTGAATATCAAAGTCATATGAAGCAAGAAACTCGAGCCAACGCTGCTGTTGCATGTTGAGCTCCTTTTGGGTGAACAGATACTTGAGAGATCTATGGTCAGGGAAGAGAGTAAAGTGTTCACACAATAGACAAGGATGCCATACCTTTAAAGCAAAGACAATGGCGGCTAGCTCTAAATCATGGGTAGAGTACTGAACCTTGTTCGGACGTAATGGGTAGTGTACTCCGAACAATTCTAAGATGATGAGCATGATTAACTTCAGATTTGGAATAGACTAAGATGTCATCGATAAACACAAGAACGAACTTATCGAGATATTCTTGGAATACTCGATACATAAGGTCGACGAAGTATGCTGTATCGTTTATCAAACCAAACGACATGACGAGCCACTCATATGAACCATATCGAGTGCGGAATTTTCGAAATCAATTTGAAAGCAATTTTATTGAAAATTCTTCTTATTATAGGAAATAAATATATTTAAATGCTTTAAAATAATTTAAAAATAATTTAAAAATATTCTACAATAATAATTACAAAAGCAAAATCATTTAAAAATTATCTCAAAATTTGTTTGGAAGAAATAATGCTTGAAATCGAAGAAAAACGTAGAAAATACTCCAAACTTATACTCAAATTCAATTCGAATCAATTCGAATTTAAATTTCAGATTCCTCCAAATAATTGCTATCCTATTGATAGACATCATAGCCCTTACTCACAATCAAAAACATCTCAAAATTTTTGTAAGGATAGTGGCAAAAAGCATAGCAAAGGAAGGAAACAAGCCGGAGAAAGTGTAGGAAAAAGTGGCAATAACTACACGTACATACGGCAATGGGGTTTGACCCTTCACTTGGGCCTATCGATCACCTGGTCGATCGCCCAAAGGCTAGGTCGACCGGCCTGTCGACCTGGTTGGGTGCTGGGTCGACCTTCCTGTCGACCCAGGCTACGGATTTGTTTTAGCTGATGTTTTCTTGCATGTATTGATTTTTTGGAAGCAAATTGACATATCAAACGTACATATTTTGCAATGAAAATCGATATGCACATAGAATAACAGCTAAAATACGCTTTGAAAAAGATTCAGTTGCAATTCGATGTAAAATCAAGAAGTTATAGGTGCTCAAAGTAGCAACCAGAAACGAGAAACTTATATAACAAAGAACCGAGACTTCTACATTAACAATAAGCAATTATATGAAAGATTTACACATCAAACAACATTTTTAGCTAGCATTTGTGAGTACTAAACTCACCTTAGCAATTTAGCAAAACTTCGATGATTTTAGAGTCAAGTTGCAAACTGTTGTGATGAAGAGGAGCTTCCAAGACTTGTAAAAGCTGAAAGACAGACATGCAACAGGAAACAAACAATTACAGACAATTCATATCTAATTCTAAGATTTTTGATGAATTTTTTAGTAGTTTTGGTAGATATTATCTTCTCTAATCTCTATTTCGTTGAATTACTTCTTCTATTTGTAGCAATTTTTGGTGAAAATTTAGATTTAGTTGAAGGAGCCATGGTTTCTCTTTTTTTTTACTATATATTTTAGTTTGAGAAGAAGGTAAAAGAAAAGCTATGTACAGATTAGTTTTCTCATACCAGAAGTTCCTAGTAAGGGCTAATGGATTCAATCCTACCCAATTGGCTCAAGACAAAAATACTTAGTGAAAATACTAAGTTATGTACACCTTTTAGCCTATTTTTAACATATACGCACTTTTCTTCATTTTAAAGCCAAACAAAATGTATACAACCCTTTGTGTGAAAATAAAATTGTTGTCTCTATAATTTAAAATTTTATTTTAATAGTAAAAAGTTACTTTTAACAATAAAACTTTTTACGAATATTACACAATTTACATTATTATATTACAAAAACACCTTTTTTAATTAAACAATATGTACAAAAATTATTTTCTTATCAAATAATTACAATAAATCATTCTAACTCTTTTTAATCATCGAAATATTATTTTTAAACCACATTTCATCTTTTATATTAATAAATACATAAATACTTCACATTTCTGCTTCAAAATTCAATAAAAGATTAATATTGGTGAAAATTTCCAAAGTTACTACATTTGCTCAAATAAAATCAATAAATGATCATTCGTACCAAATTATCAAAATAAATTTTTTAAAACTTTATTTTCATCAATTTACATTTATTTCAAAATTCTAATGTAATACATTACTTATTTAATTTATTAATTCAAATTTAACGAAATTCCAATATTTTTAATTTATTAACCAAATCTCCATACAATCAAATTTTAAACCCAAGATTTATACTCAAACACATTGTTTACTTAAAATAAACAATATTAACAAAATATTATCTTCTCCAATTTATTTTATTTTCAATGTTAATTTATAACCATCGTTATAATTTAATATTACAAGTTATCACCAATACCAGGGTTGTTACACACTATCCTCTTATGAAAATTGCATCCTCGCAATTTCTAGAGAAGAGTTTGTATTCAACACAATTATTTCATCAATCAAAAGAAAGATGGATAAACTCAAGATTAAAATTTTCACTCTCAACTGATTGAAGACCAAGAATAAATTGCTCAATAAATTCTATGATTTCCCAAATATATTTGTCAAGATTAGTGAACTATTGAATTTGTGTGAGAAATACCTCATGTTTTCAAAGGCATCTCTCCTTTGAAATAAGAACACAAATTAGAATGCTACCCAAAAACAAATCGAGTGAGATTGATTTCTCATAAACTTCTCAAATAAAGTTGGGATCTAACTCTAATCAACAAGGTGATCATCAACATGACTTTCCATATGTCACTACGGAAAGAGCTACTCCAATACTGGTTTGATAACAAGAGAGGTTTGAAAACTCGATGGAGGTGGTCCCTTCAAAGGCCACCAGACTCAACCGATCGCAAAAGTGCAAGTCGTTAGACCATTGCACTAAGGCAAGATAAGCATAGGTATTCAAAATATTGGTTTACAATTAAAACTTCTTAGAGTTCCAAAACTTATTATCTTTACAATCATAATCTCAATTTCCAACACTTGGAAATTTTGCTGTAGCACTTGTAAAATGACGAATAATTTCAAATTCATATTCCCTTTTATCCTAAAATTAAATTTTCAAAAGAATTTTATAATTGCATTCCAACGATCCTTAAGATAAAATTTTGAAATCTTACAACTCTTTATCTTCAAACGCCCGAAAACCTCAAAACAAGCTTCATATGCACCGTGAATACTCATACTAAAATACACAATGAACATTTATTCAAACAAAATATTATCTTCCCTAAAGTACATCATTTAATAATAAAACGTAACTATATTAAAATACATAAATTGAAATTATCTTAATGGAATTGCCTCACCATTGGTTTATGATAAATAACCCTATCGATTGGCTATAGAGTTGACTAAATGATCAAAACTGCCCCGCCACTCATCTAACAACTATTATGGTTCAATGGTTGCATATGTCATCTAAATAAAATTTAATTCTCAATCCCATAATAATTAATTTACAACTAAATCTTATTAAAACTTAGTTTATCGTGTCTGATTGTCTCATCACAGTGTTTAGTACCAAGCTGTGATGCCCCAACCCGAGACCCACATTAACAAAGAGAATTACTGGGTAATTCTGTTTGCTAATGCAGAGAATATGGCTGGTTAATGGCGACCATCATAGTCTTGCATTGGATAAGAGCTAAGTATGTCAATTTGGTACTCATTTTTTTCATTTTGTATTAAGTGTTCGACATACTTAATTCCTATCTAATACACTAATATGGTGGCTACAGGATCGATTCAGAAGCAAAACATAATAACAATATCAATCATAAATCACAAAGCAGCAACACAGATGATATACATATACAAATACATCAAGTGTAATACAACATGTCATAAGTGGTATTACAACAACAATATATACATACATCCCCACAAAAGAGTATACATATCAAAGTCGACTACAGAATACTACTATAAAAACTACGCCTCCTATCCAAGGTCGATAGATAAGTCTAAAATGTATAGCTAGCAAAATTCCAATAGATCCTTTCCTTCAACTCGGTTTGATCTGAGTAATAAATACACGGGTCAGACTAACTAGAACATAACGATTAGCAACATGATAAAGGGATATGAGTGCATAAGGGAAACATTTCTTGAAATAGAAAGGAATGATATAAATAACGTTAAATTCTCAATTCCAAATGTGGAGATTATATATGGCTCAAAGTTATTTCATGAATAGGTTCAACATATCACAAACGATTCATACTCAAGATTATTCAACATAAGTGCAAATAAGCAATAAAAAGCCATAGGAGAAAACACTAAAATCTCCAAAACTCATACCTCATGGAACTCTAATAAGAGTTCAAAATCTCAAGATCGAAATCACCATAAATAAATATATATATATATATATATATATATATATATATATAAGCTTTTTATCTAAGTCAATGCTATAAATAAAATCTTCATCTCAAAAGGGTGAAATCGAAATAAGCTCAAAACTCAGAAAACTTCGAATTGGCCAGATCCCTGATTGCATGCCGAAGCAATATTGCACGTGCCATACTCAGACCAATGCTATATATATATTAGGTATCCATCCATCCCAAACGACCAAATTCGTAGATCTCAGACGACCGAAGTCGTAAATCCCAGATGACTCGAAGGTCTGTAGTACTGGTAAACCCAGAATGTGTCACAAGCTTCCAGAGAGGAACCCGAAGAGTGGTAACAGTACGTCCCATAATACACATTCTCACTTAACAGCTTCCTAACCGCTAGTAAATGCCACATTAGAAACCAAAATCATTTAAAATCTCAAAACTCAAAGAACTCATGACTTGCTTCATCTCATCGGTAAGTAAAGCAATATATCGGGTTCTCATAGATTATAACTCCAACTCTAGGAGATCTCAAACCGCAAATCTCGCCAAATATTGGCCATCTTAGATAATTCCCAAAAATAGGAATTACAAACCTCAAACAGGCCATAAAATGGCAAATCCCAGAAATCATCTCAAATCAATAGCCCATAATTGCTTCGATCGTACAAGTCCTGAATTAATCGAAAAAGTAAACTCACATGTCCCATACCACGTGTTTTACTAAATCTTTCAATTCTCTTCCTCATAAGTTCAAAGAGGGTAAAATAATGTATATTATTTATAGAATAATTCATTTGATAAAACGAGATTTAAAAAAAAAATCCGAAATCAATTTGAAAGCAATTTGTTGAAAATTCTCCATATTATAGGAAATAAATATATTTTAATAAATTAAAAATACTTTTAAAATATTATTTAATAATAATTTCAAAAGCTAATTTATTTATAATTGTCCCAAAATTTGTTTGGAAGAAACATTGTTCGAAACCGAAGAAAAACATAGGAAATACTCCAAAACTGATATTCAAATTCAATCCAAATTTAAATCAAATTTGAATTTCAAATTTCGCTAAATCTTGGTCGGTCCATTGATAGAAATCATAGCCCTCAATCATACTAAAAAACATCTCAAAATTGCAAAGAAATGGTGTCGAATGCATGGCAAATAAAGGCAAAAAGCTACGGAAATACATATGAAACAAGGCAAGAACGCACAGGTTCAAGGAGAAAAGGGAGGTCAACACTCTGGCTCAAGGAGGTCGACCTCTCGATCGACCATATAAAGGCCTGGTCGACAGGTCCATCGATCAGGGAGAGTGCTAGGTCAACAGGCTACGGGAAGAAACAGGGTGTTGTTTTCTTATTCATACCGATTTTCTGATAACAATTTGACATATCAAACAAACGAATTTTGCACTAAAATTTGACATGGGAAAAGATCAACAACTAAACTATAATTCAGAAAAAATCTGGCAAAAATTCATGGCTAAAACAAGAAGATACAACCATTCAAAATGGTAACCATAAATGAGAAATTCACAGAAACAAGTAACAGAGAAAATTCATATGCGGTGAGCAGTTTTCAAATGATGTTTCTCAGCAAACCTCATTTCCAGCTAGCAATTGTGAGTATTATACTCACCTTAGAAATTTGGAAAGAATTCAATAGCAAGAGGCAAGCTTTAATGAAGAATAGAGGCTTCAAGACCCTGCAAAAGCTAGAAAAGAAGCATGCAGAACAAAAACAAAAGGTTACAAACAGTCATATCTCAAATTCATGATTTTTAATGAAATAATCCTAATATTGGTTTGGATTACGTTATATAATCTTGTTTTGGTGATTTTATGCTTTTATTTGCAGCAATTTGAGCAAAGTTTGGATTTTTACAAGAGGACAGCCATGGTTTTTTTCTCTCTAATTTCTATTTACCGTAAAGTTCCTATTTGAGAAGAAGATGAGATAAAGGATACGTACAACTTTTTTGTCTTTTTACTAGATAGTTCTAGAAAGGATTAATGGATTTAAAACCTTACCCAATTGTCCTAAGCCAAAAATACTTAGAGAATTTTAAGAAATGTACACTATTTTACCTATTTAAATCAATATATGCACCAGTTTTCTCACTTTAAGGCCAAATAAAATATATACAACAAATTGTATGTAAATAAAATTGTTATTTTTACAAAATAAAATTTATTTCAACTAAAAAAGGTTATTTTCATTAATAAAATCTTTTTTTTCAATATTACACAATTTGCATTATTTTATTATAAAAACACCATTTTTAATACAACAATTTATACAAAAATTATTTTCTTGCCAAATAAATTATAATAAATCATTCTGCCCTTAACTCAATATATATTCACTGTTGGGTCAACCTAACTGGTTATTCTGCCCTTAACATCCCAAAATGCAGATATGGGTTAATTATAAAGTGAATATGTTTACAGAAGAAGCACACATGGTAACTGATCATAACATAAAGACATAAACATCTATGGTTCAATTTCCTTGTGATGATTTTTTCAAATGAAACATGGTTAATAACATCAACCTATTATCTTTAGCAAGGAAAGCTTCTTCAAAAACTCCAAAGTTAAATGCCATTTCAAAAATTCTTTCATATTGCTATGGATTCTTCTTTTAAAAATAGAGATTGGGTTTCTCGTTTGAAAACTAAGGCTTTCAAAACCTTAGCTTTATATTTCGAAACCATTAAAAATATCCTTTGAAAATTCAAACCTTCTTTTCAAAACACTTAAATATATGCCTTTCGAAACACTCAAAACATCCTTTTTGAAAGCATCAAAACCCTCCTTTCGAAACCATTAGAGCATTCTTTCGAAATTATTAAAGTTTATCTTTCAAAACCACCTACTTCATGTAGGATTATAAAAGTGTAGCTTCGAAACCAAATAAAAGTATCTCTTTAAAAATCAATGGGATTAACCGTAAGTATAACTTCCAGGTCAAAGTGAACATAAGCGAAAGTGACCCTTTTTGAAAACCTTAACCTCCAAGTAAAAGAATTTAAGGAACATATGACTTCGAGACCACCTTTTCGAAAGCAATGATCTTTAAGTTGGGAAAAAGGATAGCTTCAAAACAATCTTCCGAAACCATTGCCTTTGAAACTTTTAATACAAGTGAGTATAGGGACCCTTATGAAAGCATTGGGATGTGGCTTCTATTAATAAAGCAAAAGCTTCCCTTTTGAACTTTTTTTTACAAGGCTATAAAGAAAAGTGGCTTTTGACTAATTCAAACGATATGAAGATGGTAACTAGGTTTCGACTAGGTTCAATTCAAAAGCTCATTTTCAAAACTTAATGTGCGGCAACTCAATCGAAAGCTACTTTTAAAACAAAGGCAAGTGACAATCCATTCGAAAGTTATTTAAAAGTAACTTCACCCCTTCGAAAGCAAGGTTTCGACACTATACCTTCTACCTTTCTCCAATGCACTACATATTCGTTGCCTGATACCATGCGCCTTGGCTTCGAATAGATTCTTTGGTGGAGGTATGGTGTCGGAAGCGATCACATGGAAGTGGCGAAGTAGAAAATCCAAATAAAACTGATTTTTAGCCTTGTAAAGAAATTTCTTTTCACCTACTTTCCTTATTTGTCAAAATATGGTTGGTTACCAAATCCTTAACCAAAATCATTTTATAAAAAGTCTTTCAAATTCATCAATTAATAATTAAAATATTTTGACAAAGAAGCCCTTCCCTTAACAAAACAATTAAGACATTTAAGTCCTCAAACTTAATTAATTTAATTTCCATACTAAATCACATAGAAAAAATCCCTAAAAATCATCTTAATTCACTTTTACTATGTTTTCTAACATATATAAATTTCAAACCTAAAATCCTTTATATAATTGCCAGAATTAATTTTAAACCCAAATTATTTATTTCTTCCATTAAAAAATCATAATAAATTATCCACAGCTTGGAATATTATGAAAATTTAAACCCATTTTCAAAATAATGTTTCACATAACATATTCACGCCTCATGGCATTCAAAACCTATTTTACATGATTTTATCCTTAAATCGAATCAAACCTTTTGCAAACATACTTGTTTAAATCAAACATGGCAAATAATCAAAGCATATCATCATTCAAATCGTTCAAACGGTCTTAAAACTATAAACCCAAAATTAAGATGTTTATAAAACCATATATGAGATTGTTTAAGTCATTATTCACCTTTTTTATAAAGAAATTGAGATTTTCTCTTGTTTTAATCTCCCTATCTTGAATCTTTGCTTCTAATGATTTTTTGAACTCCTTTTCTCTCAGGTTTATGGCCAGCCTTAGTCTCCTTTGTTTTAATTTTATGAAAATATGATAATGAGAATGAGGTAAGAGTTCAAGGGTTATGGAGTTATATACGGCTATTCACATAATACCCTTGCCTTATTCTCTTGAGTAGTTAACATATAAAGCCATTTTACAAACCCATTCTCATGATTTCATTTAGTTATGGCACAACCTATATTTATTTTTCAAATATCAATCCCTTTATCACTCTAGTTTTTACATTATTCTACTTAATTTATCCAATTAAATCTTCAGAATAATGTTATTGAAAATTCGAGGTGTTATAGGCTCCTCTCCATAAAGAATTTCGTCCTCGAAATTCAGCAAAGACTAAATACTAAATAACTACCATACTAAACTACCGACTAGGAAACAACCTATATAAAGCAAATATAGGGCATACCCTTAGAATAGATCAGGATAAGTATATCTAATCATGTCTTCTGTCTCCTAAGTACAGTCCTTCTCGTTGTCGCTCCATCGAACTTTCACCAACTTGATTGTCTTATTTCTTAACTTCTTCTCAACTCTCGCTACAACACGAACTGGTTGTCTAACAAAAGACAAATTTGGTTCTACTATTAAATCTTCCAACACAGTTGGAGGAATAGTAGTATCTTGATCAAGCATATACTTATGAAGATGAGATACATGAAACACATTATGAACACCTGCCAAACTGCTCAGCAACTCTACTCTGTATGCGAGCTTTCCGATCCTATCTACAATTAAGAATGGCCAAACATATCTCGGAGGTAGTTTCCTCGACTTTCCAAATCGTACCACCCCTTTCATCGGTGATACTTTAATGAAAACCCCATCTCCAACTGAGAACGCTAGATCCTTATGCCTCTTATCTGCGTAACTCTTCTATCCATACTTAGCTTTTCTCATCCTACCTCGATCAACTCAATCTTCTCTGTTGCCTCTCTTACCAGATCTAGTCCTAAGATTAACCTGTCTCCAGTTTCCAACCAACATGATGATGATTTGCATGACCTTCCATACTAAGCTTTGAAAGGCGTGAATCCTATACTGGCCTGGTAACTGTTATTACAGGAAAAATAACGAAGTGTAGGTGATCTTTCCAAGATCCACCAAAGTCTAACACACATGCTCTTAACAAATCCTCAAGTACTTTGTTGACTCCTCTGTCTGCTCATCTGGTTGAGGGTGATAAGCAGTACTCATCTTTAGCTTGGTACCTAACACATCTTGTAGACTCTTTTAGAACTCACTAGTAAACAAAGTATCCCTATAACTTAATACACTACTAGGAATTCCATGTAGTCTAGTTATGTTCTTCATAAACAATTTAGCTAAAATAGGCGCCGTCCTGTTTGACCTGACCGAAATAAAGAGGCACTCTTGGTCAACCTGTCCACTATAACCTATATACTTTCATTTCCTCGATTCGATCTTGGCAACTGATCTATAAAATCCATGGATATCGAATCATTTCTAAACTAGTATCTCCAAAGGTTGAAGCAATCCACTCGGCTTCCGTTGTTCGGCCTTTACTTGTCTACAGTTCACACACATACTCACCCAAAGGCCAACATCCTTCTTCATACCTTTCCAGTGGAAACTCCTCTTCATGTCTTAATACATCTTTGTTCCTCTAGGATGAATCATGAATTTGGATCGAGGACATGCCATGAAGGCTTCTCTCCTTAAATCCCCAACATTCCGAACACAAAACTGTCCCTTTCTTCTCAACCTTCCCCTCTAGTCAAGACTGAAATCTTTTAGATCAGCAATCTCCGATCCAACCTCAAGCCTTTTAATTTTCTCAGCTAACTATACATCCTCTTTCTACTTAGAAGCAATCCTTTCGATTAGTAATGGTCGAAATTCCAAGCAGGATAACATGACATTTCACTTATTGGAACTAACAGTCGATCTTAACTGCACACTACAAATACTCTGGCTCCATACAACTGATCAAATAAATCATCGATTTTTGACAAAGGATACTTATTCTTGATGTCTTCTTGTTTAACTTACGATAGTTGATACACATCCTTAACGACCCATCCGATTTTATTACAAACACCGCGGCTGCTTCCTAAAGCGAACTGCTTGGTCTAATGAAATTCTTCCCTTCTAAATCCACTGGCTACACCTTCAATTCCTTCATCACTATCGGTGTCATCCTCTTAGGTGGTTTACTCACGGGTTCTGCTCCTGGAACAAGATATATTCGAAACTCAATGGCTTGTTTCGGTGGTAGTCCTATGACTAACTCAAAAACATATGCAAACTTTCTTACTACCAAAACCTGATTCAACTCCTCTTCTACTTCCATAGCACTCAAAAAAGTACAAGCACTCCGATCTGAGTTATCCACTAAGAATATAATTCGGTTATGTCTTTTAGGGTGTCTTAGGGATATTTCCTTATCTTGGCAAAATATCCTATCATCATATTTATATAACCAATCCATAACCAAAATGATTTCGAAGTCTACGAAATCAAAAAATATACAAACTGCATGCAAACTTATGACTTAACAAATCACGTTCTAACTAGTCACATTTCATTCTCAGAGTTGCATATCCTCCTATTAGATTCGCAACCCTTAAGGAAGTAATAAGCAAAGAGGTTTCTAAACATAACCTATCAACCAAACACCGAGATATAATGCGATGCATCGGTATCAAATAGTACCCTACTTGATATACTTCGAATCAAAAGCGCACCTTCCATCACGGTCTTTCCTTTCTCAGCAGTAGTTGGCCTAGCAAACAATGATCCTAAAGCGAAGACTTTTCCCTTGTTCGCTTTGACTGGTTTTGTACATGGATTCCTATAGTGCATAATCTGGTCCTAGCTAAAGCGCTTCACTCTTTTCTTGTCTGCAGCCTTCTTTCCTTTTCCAATTCCACATTCATAAGTATAATGTCCCTTATTATCACACTTAAAGAAAACTAGATTAGCCTTCACCTTCTTGGCAGCTTCTTCCTTTTGGGTTCCTTTTTTCTTAAAGAATTTCTTCTTCTTGCCCTGATAACCTTGGGTATCAACCTACTTCTCCTTCCCATAAGTAGAAAGCATCTATTCAATTCAGATGTTATCTCCATAACAACAGTATTTGGATCATGGAGATATGGCATTATCACCGTAGCGATCTCGGGCCTTAACCCTCGAATAAACTTCTCGTTTCTTCTAATAACGGTGTCAATGGAATCATATCTGTATTTGGGCAACTCATCAAACTTCGTAGCATACTCTATCACTGACATCTCACCCTACACTAAGTCCATGAACGTTTTCTGCAATATTGACCTGGTAACTTCAGACAAAACCGCTCTTCGTATCTCCTTCAAAATCCTACCTAAGTCAACACCTCCTTGGGAACTCCTGCGGTAACACTATTCCACCAATGAATTGCTGCTCCCTACAACTGTCTATAGGCAAGTCCCCTCTTTTGCTCAACGCATAATCCTAATTCAGCGAAGATCCTTTCATAATGCAAAACCCAATTCTCTACCTCTATAGCATCTTCTACTCCCAAAAACGGCCTCCCACTAAGAATAATATAATCCCTGCTCAGCTTAGCACAGTTGTTGCTAGTGGGAGCCATGAGATTAGCCCCTCCAACATTCCCAGCATTATCCCCAGCTACTCCTGCAGTTACTCTAGCTTACATCAGGTTGATAAGAACATACATCATCCCTATATCTACTAGCGATATTCCATTTGGATTAGCATTTTCTTGTCGACCCGGGTTTCTCTAAGTGTTGGGTCGAGCATTTTCATTAGTTGTGGTGCTTCCTCCATCTAGAATTCCACTTCCGTTTCCTGCCTCCATATCTTCCTTTCTTGTAAATCTGCATAAGAGCCTTAGTAGGATGTAGAAGAACGGTCTAAGAGAGAGGATACATGCTTATAGATATATACCTAACAAATGCAAGTACATTATTATAGCGTTAATCCAGACCTCGATCTTATTTTCGAATTCATTGGACTATGTTTTGAAAATCATTTAGGTTTGAATTTCTTTTTAAATTAACATAAATCTATGCTCTAATACCAACTTGTAATATCCCCTACTTGAAGGCCTAAAGCTAACGGCTACGAATGCTCTAGTTACCCATAGTCATTAATTTCCAATAACCAAATGCATAATGTTAGATACATCAATATAACAGAAACACATGAGTTTGAAAAAAAATTAAAATCATAAAATAAATTTCTCATTCAATTTCAAATCGAGCTTCAAATTCATTACATAATCTCAATTCATAAACCACGTTTAGAGAAATATAATTATTACAAAATACGCTAGGAGCGACATATAAAGATGCCCTTTTAAATGATCATAGTCTACATATAGGAAATTAAACAATTTTTCCATTACATCTAAAACACAGCTGAATCAAACAGAAAGAACTCCTAATAGTTAGCTTGCCTCCTACACGTCTTCGGAAGCTTATTCGAGAACCTGAAAACCTTAACTCTCAAACTACTCAAAATCAATTGAGCACCCTAGAGTATAAAGGGAAAACATAAACTTTGAGTAGACAAAAAGTCTGATTTAAATAATAATCTACCATCTTGAACCATATAGATATCTAGTGAGACCACGCTGCTTAACATAACATGTTTTCCCCTTACTAATATCTTAACTCGAATTTATAATAACCATATATTGTGCACCTACATCCACAATGGTTAAAACATAACATAATAAAATGTATCATGATGATATGCAAACATGAAATATGTTTCGGATTTCCCATCCTCATTCATTTGACTATCTGTCTCAAGTTATGGCCTTTTAGGGTCACTATTAACCTATTAGTTTTCATGGGATGATTAGTAACCTATTCAAAGCTTATGGACTATCTATCCAATTTCATAGTTTTTATGGGTTCACTAAGAACCTATTGGTATTTACCAATAACTTCATCCAATTATAGTTCTCATGGGATCACTATGAACCTATTGGGTTCTCCAATAACATTTCTCTTGTATTAATCTCCCTAGCTTGAATCTTTGCTTCTAATGATTTTTTGAACTCCTTTTCTCTTAGGGTTATGGTCGGTCCTGATCTCCTTTTTTTGTTTTATCAAAGTATGATAATGAGGATAAGGTAAGGGTTATGGGGTTATATACTGCTATTCCCATCATACCCTTGCCTTATTCCCTTGAGTAGTTAACATATAAAGCCATTTTATGAACCTATTCTCACGATTTCATTTAGTTAAGTCACAGCCTCTATATTTAGTTTTCAAATCTCAATCCCCTTATCACTCTAGTATTTACATTATTCTTTTTAATTTATCTAATTAAACCTTCTAAATAATGTTATTTAAAATTAGGGGTGTTATAGTCATCGATGAAGGAGCAAATGACGGAGCATGTTGCAAGGTATTTGATGATGGTGATATGTCAGTAGTATAACCTATTTAAATCTAGGTTATGCTTGGATATTATATGAGTAGAGACACTTTAGTGATATGCTAAGGGATAAAA
The DNA here is from genome assembly GCA_030765085.1 of Allium cepa. Lineage (NCBI taxonomy): Eukaryota > Viridiplantae > Streptophyta > Magnoliopsida > Asparagales > Amaryllidaceae > Allium > Allium cepa. The sequence continues at coordinate 258,647,537 of CM060939.1, forward strand.
ATCGCATATGATAGGCATGCATAGAGAGCTTGCGATAGTAGCTAAATAGCCGAAGGACATGCTATTGAGATATGTCATATGGGAATGCTAATGCCATAAGCTATTTGGCTTTCCTAATTTTACAGAAAGTTGGGTAGTCAGCATGTTTAAGTGGGCTTCTTGAAAATTTGGTGGATGTTTACACATTTTTTATTTATCCCATCTGCTAACGTACAATAACGATTTAGCGCTTATGGTATAGACTAATCAGCTTATGAGATGAATTTAGAGATGGAGTCTAGAATAATTAGTTTTCATATTAACATCTTAGTACTTGATGTGATAGGAGATAAAAATAAGGAAATTAAGCTGGTTCAAATACAGTGAAGAAAAGATTTGAATGAGAGTACATGGGAACTCGAGGAGAGTGTTCAAGTTTTCCATCACGAGCGCTCTTTCAATAAGTTCCTCTTTTGGTTAGTTTGCTCGTTAGGCCGTTATTTGTTTGCATAGTTGCTTTAACTAGTTATTTTACATAGGCGTAGATGTATGGATGCTTGCATTTGTTGTACAGACATCCTTATGATGTGTTTTGTTTGCTATGGTTTCTTTGTTTGGATTATACTAGTTTAGTTTATGCCATGTTAGTTTGTATGTATATACATTCCAATCTAGGATAGATTCCCAGGATTAGGTGTTCTAACTTGTGCTAAATAATATTATGTATGTTATATATTGTTCAAACATATACGCATTTACTGATTATGTTTATAGACATGGTTGTTTACTTGCGCTTTGACATGGATGGTGCATATGGATGCATGGATGCATATAGAAATATGTGTGTATTGGTTACACTGCATTCACATTCATATAAGAGGCCGATTTAGTTGCATTTGCTCTCATCTCATATCCTATCATCATATTTTAACTATCATATGTATATTATACCATGTTTTCCTTTGTGGTGTACAATGAATGCTAGATAGATGTAGCTATTTATGTTATGTATGTGTGTATGTTGTAAAGCAATTTACATTGTCAATCTCTTGAAATTTCGAGGACGAAATTATTTTAAGGGTGAGAATGTAACACCTGTAATATTATGAAATTAAACAATTAAACTAAAAGCATAAAGTCGTAATTTTAACATAAATACCAAAATTATAAATTTCTAAATGAGTTGGAATTAGGATTTGGGACCAATTCCATTGCATTCAAAATGTCATTTATATTTAGAAAACATATATAATTTTCTCAATTTGCTTAAACGGGATAGAAATTAGAAGAAGTCAAACCCAGCGACATTTCATAATATATTAATTTCAAGATTTTTGCTTAAATTTGAATTACTTTAGCCTATAAATAGAAATTAAAACATATTCCCTAATAGCTTATTGCCTGAACATCTTACCACTAATATCTATCTTATTCTTCATGTACCTCCAAACAAAATCAATTATAAGTTCTCAAATCAAATTCAAATTAGACAAATTTTTAAATGAAAGTGATTTATACGAAGAGAGCTATGCAAATAAATCGAAGCAATCGAGAAATTTATAGTTTTGAAGGCATGGAATTTCTGGACAGCGAAGGAGAGAAAGGATCTATAATAAATCGGAGAAGATGGATGGCTAATCGTTGAGTGAGATTTATCGTATTTGTGTATATATTGATAAGACGTAGTAATTCACCTCTTGTGATCTTAACCCAAATTATAATGATATAACTAATATTGAAAAATATTTTTTTAAATGTACACTTAATCAAGATTTAGTATATCATGGCTAGATAAATCAAAGGTTATATTTTTATCGATTATAATTAACAAAGATATTCGCCTTTTGGAAAAAAGGTGCGAAATATTCCCATTATCCAAACTAGACATAATATATATTCTAATTATGTTTCTCGATGACCCCAATTCGCTGGTGGTGTTCGTATGTCGATTGGGTTTATAGTTTAACCAGAAAACATGTTGGAATATTCAATTAATGTGGACTGTCCTTTTTGGTTCAATGGAGAAGCGGCAACAATAATGCAATCTGATGGTATGGACGAGAAGAGAGGACTAAGAAGAGTGTCATGCCGGGGTCTGATCATCCCGAAGTATCCTGGGTTCACTAGAAAATTGAACCATAATTCAGAATTTAAGTAGTGGCATGGCCAAATGTAGACAGTTATAGCAGAGACGGTCATTGGCGGCTGCTAGAGCAGAGGATGGGGAGTGTAGTGCTGGTGTTTGATCAGGTGGCAACAGTTTATGAGTGGTGTGATGGCGACTTGATGGGGGCAACATGATGGGTTCAGCGCAATGAAGGATTGATAAAAGAAGCGTGAGCTATAAATGAAATATAATTATATAACAACAAAATATTTACAGAAAATCCCTTATTTTTAAATGTTTATTCCTCTGACTCTAACTTTATTTCATGCACGATTCGTGACTTGGAATCATGGCAAGATAAGGAATTCTTTTGTATATTGTTTGTTCGCTTTGAGTTACTTCAAAAAGGTGTCTTATTTTAGTATATTTTATTATATAAGGGTTTTACTATAACGTTTGGGTATGTGTATGGGGAAAGTTGTCCTCAGTTGTACTAGTGATATTTGGCGATAACAAGTAAGGGCTTGATCCAATAGTTTCATAAATGGTGCGGTGATGATGAGTTTTGTGCGTAATCCCAATAGTATCATTGGCCGTTAGGGAAATGCAATGATCCTAATTTTTAGTAACATTACTTAGGAGATTTAATTAGTTAAATTAAATAAAATAATGTAATGATTAGTGGATTGAGATTGTGTAACTAAGGGGCATTCGTGCCACATATCCAAATGAACTAAGTAAATTGAAATGGAATAAAATGTTAAGAAATAGATATGGGGTAAAATAGGAATAAGTAAATCCTTATACCCTAAACCCTTATACTCATTCATTTCATACGTTCATTTACAAAAATTAAAATTAAGAGGCTGGCCACCATTAAGCAAGAACAAGAGAAGACAAAGCTAGGATCAAGAGGAAAGCTTAAGCAAAAAAATGAAGATCAAATCTCAACACCTTAACATCAAAGCTAAGGTGTATAATGAATACATCTCATATTTTTCTTGTTTTAGTTTTATGATGAAATCTGAATTATTTTGCGAAGTTATTTACCATGTTTTATATTGTAGAAATGGAGATATATGCTTGTTGATGATTTATGATAATTCATATAGGCTTTATGATAAGTTTTAGGTTGAAAAACCAATTATGTGACATCCTAATGCCTATAGATTTTAGTATATGATCAGAAATGATATTTTAGAGATGAGTTTCAATTTTCACATTTTTCTGTATTAATGTGGATTTTATATTAATTTTTTAGTAAGGAAAAAGTATATTAAGGATTAAATAATTTATGGCGAAATTATATATATTCTGGGTCTTAAATTTATATATGTTAGAAAACATATTAAAAATGATTAACAAGCATTTTTGTAGAACTTTCCTAAGTATTTTAACGAACATATAAAATTACTTAAGGTATAGGACTTAAATGTTCATATATTTATAAAAGAAGAAGGGGTATTTTGTGAATAAATTAAATTGTTTATTTCTAAAATATTGGCAGCACTTTTAGAAAAAAAATAGCAACCAATTATGTATTTTGACAAATAACGCAGGTTAGTTGAAAAGAATAATTTAAAAAGGTCAAAAATCAGTTTAAACATGTTTTTTTACACGTTTCACCACTTTCGGCACTTAGCTTTAGACCTAGTACTTCCGCCTCCTTCTTAGTCAAAACCAATGCACATGGTATCAATAATTGATACATAGCGAATTGGACTAAGGCAGAAGAAATGAAGTCAAAGCATGGGGCTCCGAATGGGTTGAAGTGTGTCTTTGTTTTTAAAAGAGAATGTGCTTGCTTTGCTTTCTACTTAACTAGCTTTCAACTTGGGTAGCTTTCGACTAGGCTAAACTGTGTTAAAGAAATGGTTGCGCCTTTGTTTTAAGAAATTGCTTTCACCTAGGTCGAAATTCCTTGCTACCGCCTTTTTTCTTTCAAAGAAGTGCATTCGAAAGGTCCTTTTGTGTTAAAATCCAAGCCACTTCGCCATTGCTTTCAAAGGGAATGGTTTCGACACCATCACTTCTTTTACATAGGAAATAGCTTTTGAAAGTGTTGCTTTTGACCCTGCTCTTTTATGACCCTGTTGAGATTTTTAAAGATAAACCCAAAGGTTTCAAATAACATAGTTTAAATGGTTTCGAAAGGTTTCCACATGTTTTACTTGAACCCAAATGCTTTCGAAAGGTTTGATGTTTGCAAAGGATTTTAATGCTTTTGAAAGGTCTAAATGAAGGTTTCGATGGGGTGGTTCCATAATAGTTTCGACAGGTTTCAAAAGGAAGGTTTCTAATATTTTTGAAAGGCAATGTTAAAAGTTTTAAAGATAGGATGTCTAAGGTTTTAAATTTTTTGAAGGTGATGTTTTTCAATGATTTCGAAAGGTTGATTATGAATGGTTTTGAAAGGTATGTTTTGGCCTTTCGGCCTAAGGTTTCACTTGTATCGAAAGGGGTACTTTCAATGGGTTCGAAAGGGGTACTTCCGAAGGTTAAATGTTTTCATTAACAAAGTTTTGTGTAAAGTATATATAACATGGCAAGGTGATTTGAGAAAATCATAGAGTATATTTTCCTTGTTTAAAGAATGATTTAAAGGTTTAAATCAATTTGAACGAAATGGTTTTCAAGAAAAATTCATGGGTAGTTAACCTTAGGTAAAATAAATCAGATATTAGAATACTAGATAGGAATGGTATAGGGTCTCACCTTATACATTATCTATTAGCCCCTAGCTAATTTAGTCCAAAATTCCACTGTGTATGGCTTCGTCACACGTAAGACTAAAATGATGTTACACACAGAAAGGAATATATATGTACAGAGATATGTTAATGGTGAACCTGCAAAACCATTAGGATCAGTTGACCCTGGAGTAATAAGTTAGGGGCAGACTGTCCAAAAGAGGAGTATCGAATGAAAGTTAGATTATTTGTTTGTTTTTTTTGGTAGGCATGAGTCAGCCAAAGGTTAGTAGTTAACCAAACAAAACTATAGTGTTCGGACAGATAGTCCATTTGTTACCTGATTTGTATGCTTTCATGATATTGATATTATTTTTTACTCTATGTGAAATTGACTTTTAGTATGTTATCTAATATATATAAATTTCAGACCCGGATTCTCAAATATAATTTTTGAAATAAATTTCTAAGAAAATTTAACCATATTTTCCTTTAAAAATACATAATAATCTTTTTATGGCTTGGAAAATTATCAAAATTAGAGCCCAACTCCAAAATCATGTTTTACATGACATATAAATTCCCCATGGCATTTGTAATCAATTATAATCGGTTTTACCCTTAAAACCATGAAGAATCATATTTAAACAATCTTGATTAAATCTAACATATTATGATCCAAGCATATCATCATCCAAAACAACATAAAAACGAATTTAATCTTAAATCCGAAAACATATGATCATAAAAAAAGTAGAGGTGGTATAAATTATTATCCACCCTAAGGAGATTGGAGATTAATTTCCCATATGCTTGAATCCCTAGCTTTTGATTAATTCCTCTTTTCTTTCTCGGTGAATGGCCGACACCTCTATTAGTTTGCATTGTGATTGTTTTTGTGAAAATGAGAAAAATGAACGTGCATGGTATAAGAAATAAGAATATATGATGAAAAGGATTTATGTGCGGCTATTTCCTAATATACTCTTGTGTAAATTAATTAACTTAAAAACCATTCTTAAGCCTATTTAATTTACTAAGCACAGCCTCCTTATTATTTATTCAAATCTCAAATCCCCTTATCACTCTAATTGTTTACATTATTCTATTTAATTTATTTAATTAAATCTCCTGGATAATTTATTAAAAATTTGGGGTGTTACAGGCTCACCCTCTTAAGAAATTCAGTGAGGACTAAATACTAATCATAGCAATAATCTGTAATGACTCCTAACAACTACCTGACTAGCAATTATATATATAAATCTAATATAGACATACTCTTAAATCAGATCAGGATAAGTATCTCGAATCCTGTCCTCTGTCTCCCAAGTACAGTCGTTCTTGTTGCCGCTCCATTGAACTTTCACCAACTTGATAGTCTTGTTTCTTAATCTTTTCTCATGTCTCGCTACAACCCGACTGGTTGTCTAATAATAGTCAAATTAGGCTCTATTATCAAATCTTCCATCCCTGTTGGAGGAATAGTCATCTCTAGATCATGCACATACTTGTAAAGACGAGATACATGAAATATATTATGGACACCTGCCATACTTCTCAGCAACTCTACTTTGTATGCGAGCTTTCTAATCCTCTCTATAATCTGGAATGGACCGACATATCTCGTTGCCGGTGTCCCTGACTTCCCAAACCATACCACACCCTTCATCGGTGATACCTTAATGAAAACTCTGTCTCTAACTGAGAACTCTAAGTCATTACACCTCTTATCTACTAACTCTTTTGTCTGGATTGACCTTTCTTAATCCATTCTTGAATCAGCTCAATCTTCTCTAATGCCTCCCTTACCAAATCTGGACCTAAGACCAATCTGTCTCTAGTCTTGAACCAACAAGCTGCGATTTGCATGGCCTTTCCATACAAAGCTTCAAAAGGTGCCATTCCAATACTAGTCTAATAACTACTATTATAAGAAAAATCAACAAAATGTAGGTGATCCCCCCAAGATCCACTAAAATCCAACACATGAGCTCTCAATTAATCCTCGAGTACCTTATTGACTCTCTTTGTCTATCCATTCATCTGTTGGTGATATCCGGTATTCATTTTGAGCTTAGTGCCTAACAAATCCTACAGACTCTTCCAGAACTCACTAGTGAATAAAGCATCTCTGTCATTGACTATGCTATTAGGAATTCCATGTCGTCTAATTATGTTCTTCATGAACCACTTAGCTAAAACAGGTGCCGTTTTGATTGACTTAATTGGAATGAAATGGGCACTCTTGGTCAACCTGTCCACTATGACCCATATACTTCATTTCCTTTATTTGACCTTGGCAACCCGTCTATAAAATCCATGGATATTGAATCACATTTCCAAATTGGAATCTCTAAAGGCTGAAGCAACCTACTTGACTTCTGATGTTCGGCTTTCATTTGTTGACAGTTTGCACATTTCCTAGCACAAGCCAACATCCCTCTTCTTACCTACCAAATAGAAGCTCCTATTCGTATCTTGATACATCTTAGTCCCTCCAAGATGAATCGTAAACTTGGATCGATGACATTCTCCAAGAACTCCTTTCCTTAAGTACTTAACATTCGAAAGACACAATCATCCCTTCTTTCGATACTATCCTCTCTGGTCAAGATTAAAATCCTCTACATCATCGATATCTGTTCTTCTGATCTTTTCGGCTAATACTGGATCATCTTTCTTCTTAGAAGTAATCCTCTCCATCAACACTGGTCGAACTTCTAAATAGGATAACATGACCATACTTTGACTAGAACTAGTAGTCGAACTTAACAGCACTCTACAAGTTATCAAAGCTTCTAAATCCATCCATTTTGCCAACAAAGCTAACATCACATTCGGATGTCTTTTGCTTAGAGAATCGCACACCTTATTTCCTTTTCCAGGAGTATACTCTATACCGAAATCACAAGCAGCCAAAAACTCTAGCCACCTCTGCTGTCTCATATTCAACTCCTTTGAGAGAATAAGTACCTTAAAGACTTATAATCTGTGTATAGCTCAAATCTCTCCCCTAGGAGATAATGCCTCCAAATATTCAGTGCAAAGATCACCATAGTCAACTCCAAATCATGAGTATGATATCTCATTTCATGCGATCTAACTTTTCATGAAACATAGGTAATCAATTTACCCTTCCACATCAACACAGCTCCTAATCCAGTCCACATACATTAATATACACCACCAACCCTTGGTTTCCATCGGGAACTACTAACACGGGTGCATTAGTCAACAAATACTTTGACCTAGCAAATGCTTCCTCACATATGTTGGACCAAATAAACTTCACCTCCTTCCTGGTTAGTTAGCCAAAGGCGCTGCTATCCATGAGAAATCCTTAATGAATCTCCGGTAATAGCCAGCAAATCCAAGAAAACTTCTAATCTCAGTGACCACCTTTGGTCTCTTCCAATTATTAACAGCTTTGATCTTATCTGGATCGACTAACAACCCTTTGTCTGAAATCATGTGACCAAGAAACTTAACCACTTTCTTCCAAAAACGACACTTGGAAAACTTCACCTTCAGCTGATGCTGCCTCAGCGTCTCAAGCACAACTCTAAGATGATCATCATGCTCTCTTTCATCCTTATAGTATACTAAAATGTCATTTATAAACACCAGCACAAACCTATCCAAGTGCTTTCGAAAAACTCGGTTCATCAAATCCATAAATAAAAAAAGATGCATTTGTTAACCTGAATGGCATTACTAACCACTCATACAAACTATACCCAGTATGAAATGCTGTCAAAGGAATACCGTCCTCTGCCACTTTTAACTGATGGAAAACTATCGACAAATCCAACTGGGAAAATACTCTGGCTCCACACAATTGATCCAATAGATCATCAATTCTCGATAAAGGATACTTATTCTTGATCGTCCTCTTGTTCAGCTTAAGATAGTCGATACCCATCCTCAACGGCCCATCTGGTTTCCTCATGAATACCGTGGCGCTCCCCAAGGCGAACTGCTTGGTCTAATAAAAATCCTCCATTCTAGATCCATTAGCCGCACCTTCAATTCTTTCGTCTCAAATGGTGTCATCCGGCTGGGTGGTCTACTCACAGGTTCATCTCCTGGTATAAGATCTATCTGAAACTCAACAGCTCATTTCGGTGGAAGTCCTATGACTGGCTCAAAGACATCTACAAAATCTCTTGCTACCCGAACCTAACTTAACTCTTCTTCCACCTCCATTGCACTTAACAAAGCACAACTATTCCAGTCATAATTCTCCACTTAGAATATGATTCGGTTATGACTATCAGGGTGTCTTAGTGATATCTCCCCATCTTGGCAAAAATATCCTAGCTTCATACTTACTCAACCAATCCATACCTAAAATTATTCCGAAATTTACGAAATCAAAAACATACAGACCGCATGCAAAGTTATGACCTAACAAATCAAATTCTAACTGGTTACATCTCATCCCAAGAGTTTCAAACCCTTCTATTGGATTCGCAACCCTTAAGGAAGTAATAAGGTTTGTGGGTTCTAAGCATAACCTATCAACCAAACACTGGGATATAAATGAATGTGATGCACCTGTACCAAATAGTATCCTAACTGGTATACTCTGAATCAAAAATGTACCTTCCATCACAGTATTCCTTTTCCGCTGTAGTTGGCTTAGCAGATGATGTTCCAACAACAAAAACCTTTCCCTTGTCCATCTTAACTGGCTCTGGACATTGGTTCTTATAATGCCCAACTTGGTCACAGTTGAAGCACTTGACATTCTTTTTATCCGCAACCTTCTTCCCCTTGCTTGACCTACACTCATGAGCATAATAACCTTTCTTTTCACATTTGAAGCAAACTAAATCAGCTTTAGCCCTCTTGGAAGCATCTTCTTTCCGGGTTTCCTTCTTCTTACAGAACTTCCTCTTCTTTCCCTGAGAACCTTGGATTTCAACTGGCTTCTCTCTAGCACAAACATCAAGCATTTATTCATGGCGGATTGCCATCTCCACAACTAAATTACTAGGATCACAGAGATGTGGCAGGGTCTCTCTCGCAATCTCAGGCCTAAGTCCTTTAACGAACTTTTCATTTCTCCTGATGACGGTGTTTATAGCATTATATCTATAACAGGACAACCCATCAAACTTAGTGGCATACTCAACAACCGACATCTCTCCCTACTCTAGATCCAAAAACTTCCTCAGCAACATTGATTTAGCAACCTCAGACATAAACCTTTGCTCAAATCTCCTTCAAAAATTAGCCCAAGTCAATTCCTTCTCTGGAACTCCGACATTAACACTGTTCCAACAATGAAGTGCTGACCCTTGCAACTTCCTAGAGGCCAACCTTCTCTTCTGCTCATCCTCTAAACCCAAATCAGCAAAGATACACTCACAATGCAACAACAAATACTCTCACTACAACAGTTTATGGGTTTTATAGCGTTCGAAAAACGCTATAACAGGCTACCATAGCGTTTCAGAGAATGCCATGAAACCACAAGCTATGGTAGGCCGGCAGCATTACATAGTAGGAAGGAAAACGCTATAATAGCTAATAGCGTTTAAAAAGGGCATAGCGTTTGCAACCTACCATAGCGTTTTTTCTCTGTTATTAAACTTAAACGCTATAGGGAATATATTCTTTCATTTAACTTCTATAGCGTTTTTTAGCACATTTTATAGCGTTTCATCAAACCATGTTATAGCGTTACAATGTTTTTCGATAGCATTTCTTGTCATGTTTGTATAGCGTTTTTATTTTCTACTATAGCGTTTCTGATTCTATTATAGCGTTTTTGATGCATAAATCTTACATCTCATATAGAGTTGCGATAGCGTTTGATGAATCAATAGCGTTTTTAAAACACTATTCTATATAATATTAATTTTCAGCATTTTTTTTGTGGTTGTTGCTTGCATTTTGAATCGAGTGCTTGTTGTTTTTCTACTAGCATTTCTATTTAAAAAAAATATACACACAATTTCATTCGAAAAAGAAATTTTTTATATTCCATTTTCGAATACATTCGCATTTCACTTTTTTACAAATTTTCATATTTACAAACTGACACTGTACTTCCTGCATCCCCTTCACCTCCTTGCTGTTAGCCCCAGACATTGATACTACAATACCACCTTGTTCATTTCAGCCATCCACCCTGTGCATAGCCTTCAACCATCACTGTGCACGTCACAAAGCCACTATTCGCTTCCTTATACAACTGCACACCATCTTGAAACAAAGATCATCACTGCTGTTCAAAGACATTACAACAATTATTCACAGTCAATACACACAATCCCTCTGCTTCAAAACTGTCAATACCCCTGCCTATCGTCAAACAACAGCTCCTATCAATTTCCAGCCTTCCATTAACACAATCACCACTACAAACTTCTACTATTATATTCATTCAATCACCACACACTACTGCATACAAGCAGACCCCTCCACATTCAACACTTCCAGTTCTACATTAACAGCAGCCTTCAATTCTAAACTAACATACAAAGCAAACTGCTACTGCCTTGTTCATATATACTGTCTTCACCCCAACATACACACCACATTTCAAAACGAACTGAACCACCTGCATACATATCCTCCTCGGCCATTCAAACATCCCACAACAACTCCCCAAAACCCATCACTGCAATCAACAACTCCTCCACAAACTGCTTGACTTCATCAACCATTTGCCATCCATTCACTACTGCAGTTCATCTTCACCTCTGGCATCACAAAACTCCTGGCTGCAATTCCTTCACTTTACAAATCTCCAGCGAATCAAACTCTGCAATTGCCGAGCCACCTAAAGAAATCCATTCATGCCACCTAAAAAAAGTCATATTATGTGGCTTTTAATACGAAGCTTTCCTTTTTTTCAAAGATAGAATGATATATTTATAATTTCAAAAACCATGGCTATGAAACTGTTTTGGATATTAACAGTAGATCAAAACATAGATTTAAAATTTGAACAAAAGAATTAAACTTTGAACAAAAAACCTCCAACTAGCTATGAAAATATTTGGATTTTATAGTTTTTAATGGACTTAATTCATATTCATCGGTAATCCTTATCCTAAGCTTTAAGCTTACTAGCTAAGCAATATTTGCCAAATGGATTTATCATTAACTCTTTATTTTATTCTTTTAGATCTAATGTACATAGGACACAATTATTACTGCCACGTGTATAAGAAAAAATTGAAACGGGCTTAAAAATTTAAAGATGCAAATGCTGATAAACATTTTTTTTTTAACAGAATACTATATTTGAAATAAAATTATATAAGAAAATATCTTGAAAAGGTCACAACCTTTGTATACTTGGAGACCAGAGGGAGAAAAATGAAGATCCGCTTCTTTGTAGGATGGACATCGTTCAGTAGCATTTCCATTGATGGCACTATCTAATGCATATGTGAAGAGCAATAATTGAACATAAATTATGTATACCAGGTAATCAATATCTAATGCATACATGAGAAATCACTTATAATCTTATAATCTTATACAAAATGATGTGTTTTAACATTTAACGTAAAATGAGAATGATTTTATATTTCTACGTAAAATGGTAATTGCTTTTATCTTTTTATGTAAAACAATATAAGAATTAATTTCTTAGTACTAAAGTTAAAATTAGGTAATATACCTGCATTCCTCTCGATACGTTAAGATGATTGGGATTACTGGAATTACATGCATTGCCACAGTTAAAAATTGCATTACTGGCCAGCTTTCGTTCATTACTCATGCCATCTGATCAAGTATTACCTGCATTGTCACTGGTAAAATTTGCATTACTGACACTTACTCCCAAACAATGGAATGTATTTTCCTATGTGGCACAAAATTACTCACAATGATATTCAATGATACCCCAAATTAGGGTAATATAACAAATACCGACCCACGAAATATAAACTCTAATTCGTGCATTGACTTATCTGATGTTTTGCACACTGTATTTGGTCCACTGCAATATCTTTCTTTTATTCTGTTCTGTCATATATTGAAGCATGCTCAAGAAAGCAGCATGTCATATACATGATTTTTACCTTGGGTTAGTTTGTTTCTAGTTGAAAAAAATTACTAATAAATACTAGTGCTGTAAATTCCATATCTTCTAACATTTATTCATGTTGCTAGTGCTTGAAAGAGTTTTATTTGAAACTGCTTATTTCAAACTTTCAAAAAAATTGCAAATTGATGAACTAACCAAATTCAATTGGAATGCTTCCATCAAGTTTGGTAATGAGTGAACTTTCAAGTTCGCTGGGTGTTATTTTTATTTTATATAGTTATTATTATTATTTTTTTTGGTGAAGAAAATTAATGTAAGCACTCAATTTGCTTATGTCTTATTTTGTTTTGTTTTCCAGGAATCATCGGTGATATTATATTGTGAAATTAATAGAACCTTATTATCATACAAACCATTTGGCATAAATGGCACATTATACCAACATTGAAATCGTGATTTCAAAGAGCATCCTAAACTTATATTAATCTTATTATTATTCAATAGTCCTTGGCATTTATAGAGACATTTTAATTGTCATAGCCTACTTTTAATAGCTACTTGAAGAAAGTATTTATGAAATAAAACTTCCTAGCACTGAATCTTCTCTTTTTTATATTCTCACTGTAGATGGAAACAATTTTGAAGTTATGAAACAAAATTATGTATCTACAAATATAATATAACAAATTGTAATTAATTAACTTAAGAATTTAAAAATAAAGTATATACCTAAATGCATGGTGAACAAACTGTCCTTTTCAAGTTCTTTCCCAGTTTTAATAGCCTACAACCAAAGATATCACATCACAATATTAACGTTACATATACATATGTATACATAGTACATTAAAAAACTATGAAACATTTGTCATGCTGCCGTTTTCCCAGGCTTAATAGAGTATTAATTTAACAGCATATTTACTATGCTAGTATTTCCTTGTATTAGAAAAAAAAGGATCAACAACATATGTTATTTTATTATTCCAATTGACAAAAATGCAAAATAAAATGGATGATGCAACAATTACAAAGATCTGTATATGTTGTACCATATACTGTCATTTGTTTTACAGGATGAAATAGTGGTCTGTCTCACTGTAATAACATTTCACGACAAATGAAATAAAGATTACAATCCTAACATAAAGTATTTAACAAATAAATAAACGATAAAGTACATAACTAACTATACAGAAATTCAAAATAAAAATCCATACCGTTATGCTTCAAAAGCTTACTAAAAATCTTTCAATATTCAAAAAGCATGGTATTGTAGTCCATAGCATCTGCTAATGCATTTACAAAAACACCTTCATAAACACAAATAAGCATCAAAAGGTTAAAAGGTTGAAATAGGAAGAGCAAACCGAATTAGAACAAAGGACCAAAAGAAGTCAAATTCATCGAAAATGCACCAACCAACACATGTATATGTCCCACCAACCTGGCTACCAATGTTCAAACACAGACGCCGTTCCATGTACATGAGCACCCTAATCATATATGCATAACACACTATGCTGCTTTTCATACTTTATGCTTCAGGATTGGCTTTCAGGCTTTGGTTTTGTCTGTAGCCTTCATCGCTTTGGGTTGGTGAGCACATTTTTCTAATTAAATCTTAACACTAATTTCTAGCTTTTAAGGCGCATCAGTTCCTTATTTTTGAACCAAAGCATAACATATTGCTAGTGCGAAACCGTGCTATGCACACGGGACGCTGACATATTTTCATTCTAACTATTTTTTTATGCATATATTATGTATATAGTTAGCGTTACTTTTTGCATCATGGGAATTAATGTGTAATTTAATCATATTTAATAATAAACATTCTTGTAGCCACTATGGTTTAACAATAATGGGCACTTAATCAAGATGTATGAAATGATTAAACCATACAATACTCAAATCCAAAAAGTATTTCCTTTTATATGTGGTAATAGAAAAATCTAAGTTTGTACTACTTTTATTTGGGAAAGCTACTAATTCATTGTGCCTTACTTTTTTGGCTTCAACAAATGGAATTGCAAAACTAAGGTTCACTTTTATTTAGTAATTAATAGAATCTAACTAACCGTAATTAATAGAAAAAAAATTCTTTTAAATATAATTTGAAACTACTTAATTACTCATTTTATACCGTGCTTGAAATAAAATTTATTTGTTAAAATAAATAGCAAGGCAAGGCAAGCAAAGTAAAAAAAAATGTACAAATCATGGACTTAATAAAGCATAAAGCTAGGCTGCTAAAGTTACAAGAAAATGTTTCATAGAAAATCATGGACTTAATAAAAGCATGAACAGGCAGGCCATCCACACGCATGTTAAGCAAAGCATGTACAAGCATGTAAAAGCATATATGAATGTTTCAGTAAAGATAAAAAAGCCAAGCAACTGTATTTTACTTTACTCAGCAAACTCACAACACACGCAGGCCATTCACACCCTACCTAGCACTTTAACTCATGCATGAACCCAATATAGCAACTCATACTACATAACACTTTTAGCACAATTGTGTGCGTGTGTAAAGATATGGACTCACTCACTACCCAGCACTTTAACACAGTTCACACACTCACTGACAAAACAAATTATATATATAAATATAAACACACCCACAATTGTACTAATATAGACACAACCATATTTACACTCAAACACACACATCTGCACTTATATATCATGCACGCAACTAGCAGCAATCCCACATATTATTGTATATAATTGACAGTTCATTTCATGCGTGAACATATAAGTAAATCAAGAATTAGACATAGAGTTATGAGAATAACTCACTTATAATCCAAAAAATGATAGCCTTGCACTTCACTTTGCTTCATTATCAACACTTGAAATCCAAAATGTCATATTCAGAATTTAGAAAGGGATCAAAATACTAAATTGAAGGTATCATTGAATAGAGAAGAGCACAAGAATTTTCTTACCAATTTTCTTTTGATTTATAGCAATTATTTAGATTTTCTTTTGATTGAAGTAGGGCTAGGATTTGTTTTCTTTGGTTTTGACATGACTAGTAACAAATGATGCGGCTTTAGCTTTCTCGACAGCCACTTTTGATTCATGTCAAGCTACTTTATTACCAACAGCTTCTCTAACATGTATCTTACCATTTTTCGATTGCAATAAATATGCATCATATATATGAACATCTACCAAGTGAAGGTGAGCATACTGAGCTTCAGAAACTGTCAAATATAAAATAAATGTAATATGCCTAATTGCTAGAAACACTAATTAACATCGATTTCACTACCAGTGCATTGTGCATTTGTGCACTCTGAGCTATGATATGCACCAGATCAGGACCTGGATCGTGAATATTGGGATGAATTGTTTGCTAAGGTCATTTGTATTTTATTCACCAAAGCAGTTATGATGTGCAAAAAGAAAAATTAATTAAACCGTAGTGTTTTCTCACTGTGTCGCACTAGAAATATTTAGTGATATTTATTTACCTTCTCCTTGAAAAATGGGTTCCTAAATAGGTATACATAGTTATATTATGTATATGTTATACATAATTATATTATGTATATGCATTTACTAGACTGTGGTATACAAGTGGAAATAGTTGTAAACATTTATAGTCCAAATATGACCTAAATCATGAATAGTTGGGTAAACAGTATACATAATTATATTATTTCTCATTTCAACAATAGAAACACTTTACAATATTTTGATTTGACTATCCACTTTCATTCTTCATCAAAATTCACCATTAAAGTTTTGATTCTCAAATTAATCTAAAATTTCCAAACGTTCACGCAAGTTTCTTATTGCTGAAAATAACTTAGCACTTTATTTGCAAATTCAAAATAGAACTGGAATTCTTGGAATCTTAAGGTATGAATCGCTTGATATTAATTCAAAGGTAATGTGTTAGAATTAATGTATAAATTTACAATGCAATTCAAGACCATCTAATATGTCTATGGATGTGGATTGAATAGACACGTTATGGCAGTCTCAGCATGCAAATTCAATATTTCTGCAAAGTTCTATAAATTGTATGCATTCACAGGTTGTATCATACAGTTTCATATCAACATTGAAATTCGACCTATGAGCAATCAGGTCAAAGAAATATACGATAATAACTGAAATCAAATTAACACAATCATAACTGAAATCATAACTATTTACTATACATTACCACAATCATAACTGAAATCTTTGCCTAAATGATGTAGGAGAAAAAAGAAAGAAAAAGAAACTATTAACTATACATTACCACAATCAAAATATTAACTATACATTACCACAATCAAAACTGAAATCAAATTAACAAAGATAAAATAACAGAGGACAACTATTGTAGTACCTCTCACTGCGGTTCAAATTGGAGAACGCGGATTTAGGGTTCTAGGTAGAAATTGACTACAGCGGTTCAAATTGATGGTTGCGTTTCACTGTTGGGATCGGCTGCGCGAGAGTTGACGAAGGTAATTAGGGTTTCGTGATTCAACTTTGGTCTGCGTGTTGCGTTCTAGGAATTTCGTGGAGTTTGGTTGTTTTCTGGAGGCGACGAAGGGAAAGAAGAGGGGTTTTTTTTCCGTAGGAGGTGACGCGCTTTTTTAGTTTCCCACGTAAAATAAATTGGCTACCGCCTTATTCATCACACAGCGTTTAACACACCGTATTTGTTTACTGATAGCGTTGAGTGTCCTATATTGCCCGGCGTTTAAAAGGAATATGCGCAAACGCTATGCATTAAGGCTATCAAAAGTCTATATTCTTGTAGTGTCTACCTCTATGGAATTCTCTGTTCCCTTAAATGGCTTCCCACCAAGACTGGTGTAATCTCTACTCAGCTTAGCATAATTATACACAATTGGAGCCACAGGATTAGCTCCTCCAACAATTCCAACAACATCGGCAGCAACTCTTGCTTGCATCATATTGACAAAGAACTGATACATCGCCTTCATATCCACTGGTGGATTTCCAACACCCATAGTGGCATATCATTTTGATTAGCATTAGCCTGTTGAACCGGGTTCCTCCTGGTGGGTTGAGCATTTCTATTGGTTGTGGTGCTTCCTCTACCGTGATTTCCTTGTCCGTTTCCTACTTCCATACCCTCTTTCTTATAAATCTGCATATGAGTCTTAGTAAGATACAGAAGAATGGTCTAAGAAGGGGAGAAATACGTACTTATATATATATATATATATATATATATATATATATCAAATACAACTACGTTATTATAACATTAACCTAAACCCTATTTTTTTCGATTCATTGGATTATGTTTGAAAATCTTTTAGGTTTAAATTTCATTTAAGTTTCATAACCTATGCTCTGATACCAGCTTGTAACGTCCCCTACTTGGAGGCCCAAAATCAATGGCTACGGATGTTGGAGTCATCCCTAGTTATTAATCCTCGGCGACCAAATACGGTAATGTTAGATACATTGATAAATAGAAACACATGAGTATGGAAAAAATTTAAAACATCAAACAAGTTCCACATTCCATTTCAAAGCATTTAATATTTATTACATAATCCCAATACGAGAACCATGTTTAGAGAAAATATACTTATTACAACATACACCAAGAGCGACATATGAAGATGATTTCTTAGATTATTAGAGTATATATAGGCAATTAAACAACTTTACCTTTACAACAACAATGCAGTGGAATCAAAATAATAGAGAACATTAGATAACTATCATGCCTCCTTCTTGTCTCCGTAAGCTTGTTCGTCTAAATAGGTACCTGAAAGCCTCAATTCTCAAACTACTCAAAATAAATTGAGTACACAGGATTTTAAAGGGAAAACATAAAATTCAAGTAGGACATAAAGCCTGGTATGAATAGTAATCTACCTTCTCAAACCATTTAGATATCTAGTGATACTATTCCACTTAGCGGAACGGGTTTTCCCCTCACTAGCATCCTACATCCTTTATAAAACCATATACTATGCTCTTACATCCACATAGTTAAAACATCTCAAAGTAATACGATGATATGCAAACAAGTAAACCAATTCTGGATTTCCCATCCCCATTTATTTTGACTAACTGCCTCATTTATAGTTTCTTGGATCACCATTAACCTATTAGTTTTCATGGGCTAACTAATAACCTGTTTAATGTATATGGACTCCCTCTTTAATTTTATAGTTTTCATGGGCTTACTATTAACCTGTTTAAATTTATGGACTCCCTGTCTTATTTCATAGTTTTCATGGGCTTACTATTAACCTATTTAAATTTATGGACTCCTTGTCCTATTTCATAGTTATCATGGGATCACTAAGAACCTATTGGCCCCTGGAAATAACATCATTGTTTCATAGGTTCTCCTTGAACCTATTGTTAACTCCAATAACTTCCCTCTTATCCTAGTTTTCATGGGTTGACTAGAAACCTGTTGACATCTATCAATAACTTAATCCAGATATAGTTTTTATGGGTTCACTACAAACCTATTAGCCCCTGCAAATATCAAATCATAGTTTTCATGAGCTAACTATGAACCTATCTACATGACATTTTCATTGATACATAGTTTTCATGGGCTTATTATAGACCTATCAGCCCCTACCAATATCTTTTCCTATACAAAATTTTCATAGGCTTACTGTGAACCTATTGGCCCCTGCCAATATCTTTAATTAATATTTTAGCATCCTAGACTCTAGTCTTCCTGACCTCCTTGATACAATTCTACTCATTTAGGAGTTAATTTAATTTATATCCACTACTGGTCAACCTAACTAATTATTCCGCCCTTCCCCAAATTTTAATTGTGGGTCCATTACAATGTAAATATATTCATATACATATATGAAGAAGCAAACATAATAATACCAAACCTCGTGGTTTAATATCCTTGAAATCATTTTATATAAAACTTGGTTAATCCCTTTAACTCATTAATCAAGGAAAACTCCTTCAAAACTCCATTTCAAACACTTTATTTATGCCATGGTTTTCTTTTAAAATGAGAATGGGATATTTATCTTGAAAACTAAGACTTTTGAAACCTTAAAACATTACTTTCAAAACCAGTGATTAACCTCCTTCAAAAGCATAGAAAACTTCTTTTCAAAACATTGCTTACAAACTTTTCGAAACCCTTTTTATCATCTCTTTTGAAACCAAAATATACCTTTCTAAAGTATCAAAACATTACTTAATAATCCTTAGATACATAGCTTCGAACCAATGAAAGTACCCCTTTCGAAACCTTTAGGTTTACTCAATACATCCTTTGGTCAAAGTGAATATATATGAAAGTATCCCTTTTGAAACCATTAATCATCATATAAAATTATTTGGGTAAAGTTTGATAGCGTCTGCACCATCCTTTAGAAAGCTTTAAATCATTTAAGAAAAACTTTGAAGGATAGCATCAAAACCCTCTTTCGAAGCCATTGCCTTCGAGATCCTTGAACCCTTTCAAAAGCATTAAGGAAGTGGCTTAGTATAAGTTTAAAACAAAGGCTGCCCTTTGAAAGCATTGATGAATTCAATACACTCGAAAGGAAAAAGAATGGCAACAAGGTTTAGACTAGGTCGGAACCACCATTTTCGAAAGCATTGTTTTATATTCACGGGACTCATTCAAAAGCTTATACTTAAAAATGAAAGATAACAACCTTCTACGAATGTTATTTAGAAAACCTCTTTTGATAGCATCTGTTTTGACTCCTTTGAAAGCTTTAGTAAAACAAAGGCAGGCACTTAACAATTTAAAACATAGCAAAGGTACCGACCCCATCGAAAGCAATGCTTTCGACACCACCCTTTCCATTTTTCTCCAATCCACTTCGTACCAATATCATTGATACCATGCATATTGGTTTCGGCTTAGTGGGGTTTCGACTTGATTAAAGGCAGAAGTTATGGGTCAAAAGGTGCTTCTAATAGAGGCGGAACCCACGTTTCTAAGTAAAAGCCATTTAATGCCAATTAAAACAAATACTTTCTAACTAACCTATCCACGTGTAAACATGTGATTGGTTGCCTCAACTTCTCAAATTCTTTATCAAAATAACCACCGTATAATTTCAAATCTACACCAAGGCTAATTTAACAAATGAGCCCTTCCATTAAGCAAACAATTAATTCATTTAGGTTCTCCTTTCAAAATAATTTAACTCTCATATAATTCACTTAGTAAAAATCCCCAAAAATCACAGAAATTCACTTTTAATATGTTATCTAACATACATAAATTTTAGACTCAAATTCTCAATATAATTTCTGAAATAAATTTCTAAACCAAATTAACCATATTTTCCTTTAAAAATTCATAATAACCATTCTATGGCTTGAAAAATATCAAAATTAGAATCCAACTCCAAACATGTTTTACATAACTTATAAATTCCTCATGGCATTCGTAATCAATTATAATCGGTTTTACCCTTAAAGCCATAAAAATCATACTTAAACAATCTTATTTAAATCTAAACATATTATGATCTAAGCATATCATCATCCAAAACATTGTAAAAACAAACTTAATCTTAAATCCAAAAACATATGATCATAAAACAAAATAAAGATGGTATAAATTATTATTCACCCTGATTAAGATAAGGAGATTGGATTGAGATTAATTTCCTCAAAGCTTGAATCCCTAGCTTTTGATTGAATTCCTTTTTTTTTCTTGGTTAATAGTCAGCTAGTCTATTAGTTTGCGTTTTGATTGTTTTTGTGAAAATGAAAAAAAACGAACATGAATGGTATAAGAAACGAGAATATATAAGGGTAAGGGGTTACGTGCGGCTATTTCCTAATATACCCTTGTGTAAATTAATTAACTTAAAAACCATTCTTAAGCCCATTTAAGCAAGTCCTCCTTATTATTTATTCAAATCTCAACCCGTTTATCACTCTAATTATTTATGTTATTCTATTTAATTTATCTAATTAGATCTCTTGAATAATGTTATTAAAAATTAGGGGCGTTACGAGTTGGAGGAGGAGATTGGGAAGCTCCAGTGGTCAATAATTATGCTATTTTGAGTAGGGATTATGCTTGATTGAAAAGAAAGTCATATATTGGAACTGAAGATGCCATTGAAGTAGAGAACTGATTATTGCACCATGAGAGAATTTTTGCAAATTTGAAGCTCAATGATGAGCAGAAGAGAAGGCTTGCTTCGAGACAGCTTCAAGGAGCAGCTTTATACTGGTGGAATAGTGTGACGATTAGAGTTAGTGAGGAGACGATGAGATGGGCCAAGTTCAAAAGGAGATTTGAGGAAAAGTTTATGTTGGATATTGCTAAGTCTGCTCTTCCTAGGTAGTTTGCTGTATTGGAGCAGGGAGACTTGACTATACTTGAGTATGTGAGGAGGTTTGAGGAGCTAGTAAGATAAGGATATGCTATGGTTGATACAAATATTAAGAGAAATGAGAAGTTCATCAAGGGGTTGAAGCTTGAGCTTGCTAGGGCAATGTTACACATATGAGGGATCAATGTGATGTTTTAGTAGAGATGGCTTTGAGGAACGAAGAGATGTTACTTTTTTAAGGAGAAATATGGCAAAGGAAGTCCAGGTGGGGCAGAATCAGGAAAGAAATTTCTACCATAAGAAAGAAGTTCATAAAGGTAGAGCTGCTATGAAGGGAAAGTCAAAAGTTGTCTGCTTCAAATGTGATAAGAAAGGGCATTTTGCTAATGAATGTCGCTTGGGAGATGGAAATAAAGTGATTGGAAAGAAGAATATCAGATGCTTCAACTGCGATCAAATTGGTCATTATAAGACCCAGTGCAAGGAACTTGCTAAGGATTAGAAAGGAAAGGAGTTTGCATTAGAGCCAGCTACCTCAAGGCCAACAACAAAGAAAAAAGGAAAGGCCATAGAGGTACGCTTCTAATTCATGGTATGTCAGTTAGCGTTCTGTTTGATACCGGTGCATCTCATTCTTTTATATCTCATTGTTTGTTACTTAAGCTTAACCTACAACCCACATATTTAGTTAGTTCCTTAAGGGTTGCAAATCCGATAGGAGGGTATGTGACACTTGAGATGCAGTGTGACCACCTAGAGCTTGATTTGTTAGGTCATACCCTTGTTCGTAGTTTGCATGTGTTTGACTTTATTGATTTTGGAGTTATTTTGGGCATGGATTGGTTAAGTGAATATGATGCTACAATATTTTGCCATAATAGGAAAATATCACTTAGACACCCTGACAGTAGTGATTAGATCGATATACCGTTGAAAACCCTAGTTGTGAGGTGAAAGCTTTATTTGGTGTTGTGGAGGTAGAAGACAAGTTGAATCACATTTTCATTATTAGAGAATTCGCAGATGTTTTTGAACCTGTAGTAGGATTGCCACCGAAACGAGCAATTGAGTTTCAAATAGATTTAGTACCAGGAGCAGAACCAGTGGGTAAACCGCCAAGGAGGATGACACCTACCCAGATGAGGGAGTTGAAGTTGTAGTCGGTAAATTTGGAAGGCAATAATTTTATTAGATCTAGTAGTCATCTTGGGGAGCAACCGTAATGTTTTCCAAGAAGTCGGACGGATCGTTGAGGTTATGTATCGATTAACGTAAGTTGAATAAGAATACGATAAAGAATTGACATACGTTGTCTAGAATTGATGATTTATTCGATCAATTGAGTGAAGCCAAGGTATTTTCCCAACTGGATTTGGCGATAGGTTTCCATCAACTTATAGTAGCAGAGAATAGTATTCCTTTGATGGCATTTAGAACTAGATATGGACTGTACGAATGGTTAGTGATGTCGTTCGGACTAACTAATGCGCTAGCATTCTTTGCAGATTTGATGAACCAAATTTTCCAAGAACACGTGGATAGCTTCATAATGGTGTTCATAGAATATTTTTTGATATACTCTAAGGATAAAAGGAAGCAAGAAGTTCATCTAAGGGTTTTTTGTGGATCCGACTAAGATTGAAGCAGTAAATAATTGAAAGAGACCCAAGATAGTGGCTGAGATAAAGAGTTTTCTTGGATTAGTTGGGTATTATCAGAGGTTCGTTAAAGATTTTATGCGGATAGTAGCACCGATAACCGAGCTAAGGCGATAGGATGTGAAGTTTGGTTGGACCGATAAGTGCGAGGAAGCATTCCAGAGCTTGAAACACTTATTGACTCATGCACATGTACTAATTGTTCCAGAAGGGAATCAGGATTTGGTAGTATATACAAATGCGTGTGGAACTGGATTAGGAGCAATGTTGATACAGAGAGGTAAAGTGATTGCCTATGCTTCTCGACAGCTTAGACCACATGACATTAGATATCCAATGCATGATTTGGAACTAGCTGCGGTGACATTTGCATTGAAAGTGTGGAGACATTACCTTTTGGGAGAGAGGTTTGACCTTTATACGGACCATAAGTCGTTGAAGTATTTGTTCTCTCAGAAGAAGCTGAACATCAGACAACGGAGATGGTTGAAATTTATAGCTGCTTATGACTTTGGAATTGAATACATAAAAGGGAAAGGCAATAAGGTTGCGGACGCAGTTAGCAGGAAACATCAAAGTGTAGTGTTGGAAATGGTAGCCGAGTGGAAAGATTTGGAAGCGTTGACGACATGCAAAGTGCAGTGGAGATCTGAGGTCGGGTCTAGTGGAGAATCTATTGCGTTGTCATGTTTATAAATTTGACCAGTTATGATTGAAAGGGTTACTTATAAGCAAGTAGAGGATCCAGTGTTGGTTGAACGGATCAAGAAGTTAAGAGATATAACGGAGAGCGATCACATGAAGGATTTCATTCTTGACCAAAATGGGTTGTTGAGAAAGAAAGGTAGGTTGTGTGTTCCAAAAGCAGGGGACATAAGGAAAAAGACTTTATAGGAATGCAATCATTCGAAGTTCAATACTCACATGGAAGGAATTAAGATATATCAGGACATGAAAAGGAGTTTCTTCTGGGAAGGTATGAAGAGGGATGTAGGCCTATGGATGAATCAGTGTAAACTGTCAACAGGCAAAAGCCTAACATTAGAAGCCAAGTGGGTTACTTCAGCCATTGGATATTCCAGTATGGAAGCGAAATTCTTTTTTTATGGATTTTATAGACGGATTGCCAAGGTCAAATAGAAGAAATGAAAGTATATAGGTCATAGTGGAAAATTTGACCAAGAGTACCCATTTCATTCAGCTAAGTCAACTAGGACGACACCTGTTTTAGCTAAGTTATTTATGAAGAATATAGTTAGATTTTATGGAATTTCTTGTAGTATAGTTAATGATAGAGATTCCATGTTCACTAGCGAGTTCTAGAAGAGTCTACATGATATTTTAGGAACCAGGCTCAAGATGAGTACCGCTTGCCATCCACAGACCGATGGAAAAACGAAAAGAGTTTACAAAGTCTTGGAGGATTTCTAAGGAGATTATACGTTAGATTTTGAGGGATCATGCGAAGAACATCTACATTTAGTTGATCTTTCGTATAACAACAGTTATTAGGCTAGTATACGGATGACACCATTTGAACCTTTGTTGGAAGGCCATGCAAATAGGCAGTTTGTTAGTTAAAGACCAGTTATAGAATGGTTCTTGGTTTGGATTTAGCTGGAGAAGCGGCAGAGAAGAATGAGTTAATTCAGGATAGGATGAAGGAAGCTCAGTTTAGGCGGAAGAGTTATGCGGATAGAAGAGGGAAAGACTTAGAATTCTCTATTGAATATCATGTTTTCATTAAGGTATCATCGATGAAAGGTGTTATCATATTCGAGAAATCAGGAAAATTGGCACCGAGATTTGTAGGACCATTTCCTATTATAGAAAAGATCGAGAAACTCGCATATAGAAATAGATTTACCGAATAGTTTGGCAGAAGTCTATGATGTTTTTCATATTTCTCATCTAAGAAAGTGTGTTAGAGATCTGGAGACTACTATAGCACCGACTATGTTACAGGACTTAGTATTAGAGCCAAACTTGACTATAGTTAGAAAGCAAGTTCATATAGTCGCAAGATATGAGAAGAGATTAAGGATCAAGCAGTCAGACTAGTTAAGGTTCAGTGGAATGACGATGAAAGAGATTGTACTTAGGAGACTGAGAGCAGGGTTAGAGACGCTTATCCTGATTTGTTGCATGGTATGCTTTACCTTATTGATTTGTATGAGTACCTTATTGTAATTTCGAGGACAAAATTTTTAAGGAGGGGAGTTTGTAATGACCAAATTTTTAGTAACATTATTTAGGAGATTTAATTAGTTAAATAATATAATGATTAGGGGATTGAGATTTGTGTAACTATAGGGTAGTCATGCCAAGTATCCAAATGAACTAAATTGAAATGGAATAAAATATAGGGAAATAGATAAGGGACAAAATAGAAATAAGTAGATCCTTATACTCTAAACCCTTACACTTATTCATTTCATACGTTCGTTTGCAAAATTTAAACTTAAGAGGCCGGCCGCCGTTAAGCAAGAACAAGAGAAGATAAAGCTAGGATCAAGAGGAAAGCTTAAGCAACAAATATCAAAGATCAAATCACAACACCTTAAGTCAAAGCTAAGGTGAATAATGACCACATCTCATATTTTTATTTTTTTGGTTTTATAATGAAATCCAAATTATGTTGCAACATTATTTTCCATGTTTTTGATTGTAGAAATGGGGATAAATGCATGTTGATGATTTATAATAATTCGTATAGGTTTTATGTTTAGTTTTAGGTTAAAAAACAAATTATATGACATCCAAATGCCTAGTGATTTTAGTATGTGATCAAAAATGATATTTTAGAGATGGATTTCAATTTTCTTAATTTTTTGAATTAATGTGGATTTTATATCAATTTTCCTGTGAGGAAAATGGATATTTGGATTTAAAACAATTTACGGCTAAGTTTTATATGTTTTGGCGTTGAAATTTATATATGTTAGAAAACATATTAAAAATTATTTATAGGAATTTTTGTAGAAATTTCCAAATTGTTTTAATGAATATATAAAATTATTTAAAGTATGAGACATAAATGTTTTATATATTTATAAAAGGAGAAGGGGTATTTTGTAAATAAATTAAATTGTTTATTTCTAAAATATTGGCAACACTTTTAGAAAAGATAATAACAACCAATTATGTTTTGACAAACAAGGTAGGTTTATTGAAAAGAATTAATTAATAATATTAAAAATCAGTTTAAACTTGCTTTTTACACATTTCACCACTTTCAGCACTTAGCTTTTGACCCAAAACTTATGTCTCCTTCTCAGTCGACACCAATGCGCTTGGTATCAATACTTGGTACACAGCGAATTGGACTAAGGTGGATGGTATGAAGTCGAAGCATGGGGTTTCCAAGGTGTCGAAGCGTGTCTTCGTTTTTAAAAGAGAATGCGCCTACTATGCTTTCTATTTAATTAGCTTTCGACTTGGTTAGTTTTCGTCTGGGCTAAATTGTTTTAAAGAAACGGTTGTGCCTTTTTTTAAGAAATTGCTTTCGCCTGGGTTGAAACCCCTTATTGCCGCCTTTTTCCTTTTGATGTAGTGCATCCGAAATGTCCATTTTTTTAAATCCAAGCCGCTTCTCCATTGCTTTCGAAGGGAATGGTTTCGACACCATCACCTCTTTTACTTAGGAAATAGATTTCGAAAGTTTGCTATTAACCCTGTTCTTTTATGACCCTTCTGAGAATTTTAAAGATAAACCCATAGGTTTCGGATAACATAGTTTTAAATGGTTTCGCAAGGTTTCCATATGTTTTACTTGAACCCAAATGCTTTCGAAGGGTTTGATGTTCGCAAAGGATTTTAATGCTTTCGAAAGATCTAAATGAAAGTTTCGAAGTAGTGGTTCCCTAATAGTTTCGAAAGGTTTAAAAATGTAGGTTTCTAATGTTTTCGAAAGGAAATGTTAAGTGTTTTAAAGATAGGATGTCAAAGGTTTTAAAATTTTCAGAGGTGATGTTTTTCAATGATTTTGAAAGGCAATGTTAAGTGTTTTAAAGATAGGATGTCAAAGGTTTTAAAGCTTTCAAAGCCGATGTTTTTCAACGATTTCGAAAGGCTGAATATGAATGGTTTTGAAAGGTATGTATTGGCCTCTTGGCCTAAGGTCTCACTTGTATCAAAAGGGGTACTTTCAATGGTTTGAAAGGGGTACTTTCAAAGGTTTAAATGTTTTCATCAACAAAGTTTTGTGTAAAGTATATACAACATGGCAAGATTATTTGAGTACAACATAGAATATATTTTCTTTGTTTAAAGAATGATTTAAAGGTTTAAATCAATTTGAAAGAAATGGTTTTTAAGAAAAATTTATGAGTAGTTAACCCTAAGTAAAATTACTCTGATATTAGAATATGAGATGGGACTAGTGTAGGGTCGCATGCTATAGATTAGCTATTAGCCCCTAGCTGATTTTGTCCAAAATTCCAGTGTGCGGGGCTTTGTCACAGAAAAGACTAAAATGATGTTACACGCAGAAAGGAATACATAGATATAGGTTATCGGTGAGCCTACAAAACCTTTAGGATTAGTTGAGCTTGGAGTAAAAGTTTATGGACAGATCGTCCGGAAGAGGAGTATCTAACAGAAATTAGATTATTTTTTATTTTATCTGGTAGGCCCGAGTCAACCGAAGGTTTGTAGTTAGCCAAACAAAACTTTAATGTTCAGATAGATAGTCCATTTATTAGCTGATTTATATGCTTTCATGATATTGATATTATGTTTTTACCAGTTTTGGTTGCAGGATTAAGATTTGCAACAGATATGTTTTAAAAGGATATTAGTGAGGGGAAACTCATTCCACTAAGCGGTGGTCTCACTTAATATCTAATAACCGAGAAGTATAATAATATTCACACCAAGCTTTATGTCTGACTCAGAGTTTATGTTTTTCTCCTTATACCCTCGGGTGCTTAAAATTGATTTGAGTAGGCCCAAGATTGAGGATTTTAAGGTTTTAGTAGGTGGACAAATAAAGCTTCCAAAGATGAGAAAGAGGCCGATGCTAGCTATATTTAGGAGTTGTTATGTTTTTATTTCGCTGTGTTGTATTAAGTCTGTTATGACTATTTAGTACTTTGGTCATCTATCATTCTTGGCATATTTTGTAATAATTATATTTGATCTTTACTTGGGAAATGATTATGGGATTATGTAATTTGAATGTGAAACATGTGTTCTGAAATGTAATCAGCAAAAAATGTTTTAATCTGTGATGATTTTATTTCATATTTCAAGTGCTTCGATATTATGGATACCATTAACATTACCGTATTTGGTTATTAGAAGTTAATACTATGGATGACTACAGCATCGGTAGCGCATAGCTTTGGGCCTCCAGATAAGGGTTGTTATAGCAAATGTCTAGTAGGGACTTAACTTCAATAGTCACATATGTTTTCGACATTTGAGTTGGGACTTTAGGCTCAATTGTTTGCAAATGTTTTCAACTTTCGAGATGGGACTATAGGCATAGTCGTTTGCATAATTTTTGGCACTCGAGCTAGGAATTTAGGCTCAGTTATTTTTGCATAGGATTTCAACATACAGTCTGGGACTTTGGGCTCGATCGTGTGCACATGTCTTGTGGTATATGAGTTGAAAGTTTAGGCTTGGCCATGTGCATATAGTTGTTGCAATGTTGAGTTGTGACTTTTGGATCAATCATGAAAAAGTGTTTGGTATATGGTTAGACTATTAGACATTATAGTGAGATATTATCTTATGATTTCACTATAGTACATTATTTTTTTAGCTAATTTTTTTGGTGCAGGTGACATAGGTTAAGGTATCGCTTTCGAGCATAAGTGTTGTTTTACTAGCTTATTAGTATTATATACTTACATGATATGTTTCACTCACCAGACATATATTTGACCCCCTCTATCATTTTCTTCTTTTTACTCATACACTAATAGGTTGATATAAAGGACGGATTGTAACGTCACGGATTTTCGTTCTTCGAAAATTCAACATCGATACTCACTTTATCGACTGCCGAGAAATCGAAGGCCGAAAACACGGAATGTTATGGGTTTTAAAAAAGAAAAGAAAAGAAAGAAGAGAGAAAAAGAAGAAAGAAAAAGAAAAATAGAGATAGGAAATAGAGAGGAAAGAAGATAGACAATTTTTAGAAAACAGAGAAAGAAAACAGAGAATTTGAAAAATAGAAGATAGAAGAATTTTAAAAATAGAACGGGACAGAAGAAACAACAGAACAACAACAGAATCTCACAATTCGCAGCGGAACAACATATAATAATGAATGAATAATCTCTAAACAAAGAACTATATCAGTTATTACATTACATACATTTCATTACATCATATCATCAGAGTATACATCATCAACAACATCAAACAGTGCAGCGGAAAAAGAAATACTATATACTAGTAATACGCCATGCCATCCAGCTTGCCTCCAGCAACTCCAGAATATCCAGAATATCCTGATAAACCTAACTCTTAACTGCTCGTGTGGAAAATTGGTGGGCACCCAGAGTTTAGGAAGGAAAACAATAAACTCCAAGTCAGTCATGTGACTGGTGTGAGAACTCAAAACAGTTATTTATCTTTAAAATCAAAATAGAGGAATATTTTTAAATTCAATTCGCAATGCTTTTAAAAATGAGACTACCATAAGACCTCCTGCCACACACACAATGCAAACGCAGACTTGGAGAAGATTTCTCCTTATGATAGTCAAAGATGCTTGATACGCATTTAAAATAACATTTGATATTATTATTAGTGCATAGTGTAGAACAAATTCTTTCGAAAGTAGAATATAAATCTTAGCCAGCATAGGTACCATTATATTATGCCTACTAATAGCTACCATATTAGATGGCAGGTTCTACAACTAAAACCGTACAAGTTTCGTATTGGGAATTGGATTTCCAACGAATGATCAGGCCAAGGAACTTCCCATTGCCACTGAGAATGCCTCTGGATGGACATCCCCGAGAACCAAACCGGATCTCTACCAACACAAGGCCGGGTTACTCCTAACTGAGTAACAACTGACCGAATATGCCATCCCCCGGTCCTTTGGGACCTTTTCACCGAGCGCTCGTAATCAATTCACACAATCATAAAGTGTTTTCAACATGAGTAAGTATCTGGGCTCCATACCATGATACCACCCTTTTCCAGAAGGAAATGGACATATCCTAAAGGGCGCTACCCCTCATAACCTTGCCGCATCTTTCCTGTTTTGACCATTTCCGGGATGTGAGGCTCGACGAATTCACGTCCACAAAAACATACTTTATACAAAAGCCATGCTTTGGGTCAACAAATGATCAACACAATGATCACTAAGATAGACGATCAAATAAATGATCCTATCACAATAATCAACACAATGATCATTTCAGCATCACTCAGCATATCACATTACCAAATTGGGAATATATCGCTGATAACTTCAACTATATAACCTTTGAGCACATACGTCTCAAAGAAGGGTGTTAAGCAAAGAATAAATTCTCCGCCACCAACAGAAATATATTTGAAAGAAATCGGCTTTATATCTCAACTTGTAATGTCAGACATACAATCCATACAAGTCTGTTCCGGGATCGAACAGAACCGAAGGCACTTACAAAGAAGTCCTTGCAATCCGGATATTCACAATCCTGATCGGATTCACCATCACATATGGAGAACTCAATACCGGAGCAACTCGGTGCAGAGTCAATCGATAGTTCATCCTATCGCTCTCGCAAATATCCGGTCTTCAACACCGATCTTCAAATGCAATTCACAACGACGTATCACATATTCGGAGTGGGTTATACGACCCCATGGTCCTTTCCCGGTTAACCCGAATAGTGAGCGCTTATTCAAAAATAAGTGTGCATTCAAATTCAAACAAATCACATCAATTACCCATTCAAAGGGAAATATTGATAGTCGGTTATTGAACTATCACTGAATATGCACACATCACCAGATTCCAAATAATTTTCCCAAATTATTTATTTTCCAAAATATCTTTACAAGATATATAATTTCACATTTCAAAAATAAATCAATATTTATTTTTAACAAGTTCCACTTTCACATATAAATTCCATAATGAATTTATATTTCAAAATATCCATGCATATACGATTTCAATTATCCATTTCAATTTATCTTCAAAAAGATAAATTCTAATTATTCACTTCATATTGGAAAACATTTCCATACTTATTAAAAATAAGTAATCGACAAATCTTTTTATTTCAACCTTTGAAAATATTCAATATACTTAAATCGAATTAAGTATATATTTCATTCTTTAAGGGAAATCATTCTCTTAAACATTTTGATTTGGGCCAAAACGAATGTTGCGTAAAACATCGTTACAACAACCCAAAATCACTAGTATAGGGATTCGAAATTAAAATAGATATATAAATCCCAATACTATACAAAAACATTTCCTTTCAGAAATCATTTACTATAACAACAGTGTTATAGTCCACCATTTCCTTTTATTTCTCGAAAACGTCTATTTCAACAATAAATGTTGAAATCTATGGTTTCGAATCTCAACACCTTTAAAACATCGTTAGATCGTTTTAATTCTGTTTAAAATATCACATTCTAAAACATTTTCTTTAACGTGTTATTCACTATTCAAAAATCGTGAACATACTTCGTTAACAAATTTCATCCTTTTATTCAATTTATTTTAAAGGATTATTCACTATTCAAAAATGTGAATATAACTCCATTAATAGGTTATAACAATTAACTTATCAAAATAAGTCGTTTGTGAATTTATAAAGCAACGTTTATAAATTCCATTTCTATTTAATTATAAAAACTTCCTTGTTATAAATCTCATTTATTAACTTATTCGATTTATAACTCGGTTATAAACTACAGGTTCATATTATAAGTTAAACACTTATAATCTATTCGTTTGCAAAAACCATTCCATTGAACTTCATAATTATAAATCTTATAACTTATAAGATTCAATTATTTTATCCAAATCTTATTACTTTAATAACTTTACAAATTTTATAAACCTAGTGTTTATAAAATTCCATTTATAACTTTACCGTTATATAATTCTATGAATTCCATTCATTTACAAAATTCATTTTTACTTCGTTCAAACACTTATAAAATCTCATTTTATAATTCCAACATTTTAATTTACAAATATTCATTTGTAAATCCTTTAATATAAATCAATCTATATTATTCTTTAAAACGTCTTAACTCCTTTATAGTTTCACCATTTTTGATTTATAAAATAATCAAACTTCATAAATTCTATATTTAAACTTTTATAATATATTCAAAAATCCAATTTAACTATTTTATAAAATCATTAACCCATATTTCTCAAAAATCAATCTTTAACTATATTTCTCAAAATCATAATTTTTATAACTTTAAAAATTATAACCTTTATTTATTTAAAATAAATCAGTTTCCAAAAATATAGAATAATTTCAACAATCACTTTTAAAATCATTTTAAAATCCCAAAATTTGGGTCCAATGATGCTACACACCAAATAGTCAATCACGACTACAACGATATCATATATCAATATGAAAATCCATCAAATATCAAAATATCTGAAATTAAATAAAAACTGTTGAGGAATCCAGTTGGATCCCTCCAACCTGTTTTCCTGCATCCAAAAACATTAGCACAATACCAATTTCGCTCCAGTACGAAATTATCGCGGTACATGTTCTTATTAAATATTATCCGCTTAATAACGGCGTAATAGGGTCTCATCCGCTAAACAAAAAATGCAGGAAATCAACAACTGCAATATATACATATGCCAATATATATATATATATATTGATATTATATATAATACCAATTTCACTGTTTATGAAATATTCGCGGTATATGTTTTTAATAAATAACATCCGCTTACTAACGGCGTATAATGTCTATTTTAACAATCAATAATTTACAGTCATCATTCAAACATGCATTCAAATATTTTAAATCTAACTATTTAAAATAAAAACCGAAATCTATTCGATTGAGTGAGAAGTTCTCACCTGGGTTTTAATTTCCGTTTTAGCGATTTATTTCGAATAAAATTAAACGCGCGTTTAATTTTACCCGAAATTCTCACTAACTCCAAACGACTCCAAACCAACTCCATCGCGTAGTGCTCGTCCATACGATTCCAACGCAACTGAGTTTGCATTTTTCCGACCTCGTATGAAAAAGTTATTGATTTTACAAGTTTGAACGTATTTAAATCAACTAATTTACAACATTTACTTTATATTTATAACCTATCACAAATCTTGGACGTTGGATTCATGCTCCCCCATCATCACCGTACATTCATCTCCCCTCCCATTCACGCAAGCTCCAGATACTAGAAAAACACGGCCGAACCATATAGAAAACTAGGGTTAATCGCCGCACCACCATCTCTCAACGGAATTCGATCACTCCAACGCCATGACGAAGCTCTCGACCCTCTCCATGCACGGCCCAAACACCAGAGAACTCGGTTGTCCCTGTAGCACGCGGTTCGATGATGAACGCGCGGCCTTTGAGCCCTGATTTCGACCACCACGTAGATTTTCGCATCGACCCACCGTACAGATGTGGAGATCTCACCACACTCTACGATTCTCCAGTTAGAAGTTCGTCGAATCGTTGCACGGATTTGAAGATAATGAGGAGAATCGAATGGAACAAAACTGGCCATTGAACTATAGGTGGCGGCTGATGAAATAGATTAGGGTTTTGATATAAATTTTTTTTTTATTTAGAATGGTGGCTATTTATAAGAAAAGCTAGCGTAAACACTATTCATCCCGGGAATTCCGAACTCCGATTTAGACGCCGTAACCAGCGTACCTAGGGTTTATCCCGCGTTCCGGACACAATGGAACAGGTTTCGGAAGCTAATTCGGAAGTATGTGCGAGTTATGGCTGTAAACGCTCAATTTAAATTAAACCGATTTAAATCGATTTCTAGGCGTTTTAATTTGTACCGGACAAACGGTAAATCCAATTGACTTGAAATTTGAAACCTTACAATAATATCACATTACGGATCCGATGAAACTGGTTTCGTCGAAATCCGAGACTTTTTGAAAAATGGCTATTTTGACTCGCCAAATTTAAATTAAAAATAATTCGATGCGTTTCGAGCTGCCACGATCAAACGATAGCTCCGATTGACACGAAATTTGAAATCCGGTAATAACTAACTATTACGGATCCAACGGAACTGGTTTCGTTCAATTCTGAGACTGTCCAAAAATTGGCTATTTTACAGTCGATTATTAAATATTAAAATATTCAATTTTCACAAATTAACTTTTAATTCGATTTTAAAAGTTCTAAAATATCATTCTAACTCCCATATGATAAAATAAAATTTTACAAATCATTTTCAATCATTTTTAACTATATTTTCAATTATTTCCATAATTTCACATATTAAATTATCGATTTAATTATCCAATTAAATCCAATAATTCAAATAAAAATTTATTCGACTAATAAATTCACTTATTAATATTTAAAATTAATTAAATATCCAAATTTTAATTTATAAAAATTCTGGGTCGTTACAATCTTTCCCCCTTAAAAGAATTTCGTCCTCGAAATCACAAGTAAGAAAATTACAGAATCTATTAATTTTCAAAATTTATAATTAAACTTCTTACAAAACTTTACTAAGTTTTCGAATCATACTTAGTTACCTTTTCAAAAACAACTACTATTGTTTAACTTTCAATTTCAAATCAAAGTTTAAAGTTTTCAAAATTTTCCAAATTTTCTCAAAATTTTTCTAACGCCTTAAATTTCCGGAAAAATTCGCCATAGTCTCCTTTGCGCGGCTCGATCCGAAAAAAAAAAATGACAGTATATATATCACAAATATACATCTCATCAAGTAATGAGGCATCCCGAAGGGAAAAAAGTGTAAAAGTACGATATTTAATCCGAGATATGTACCTTATATTTTTTTAGCGAGCATATACGGCTAATATAGCGCAAAAGCGAGCTCCAAATGCGAAGCAAACGCAATCCGCACCTACTAAACTCAACAAACAACATGAGAATCATGCATATAGACAATAATCTCAATATACAACATATAGCAACATGATGACTATATATGTCACATAGCAAATGTATTCAAAACAACAATATACATTCAACCATCAACCAACTAACATCCAACAAATTCATAACCAATATATTCATTCATATTCTCATTTATATTCAATGAATTGGTTTTAAATTTAAATCATATTTGATTCTTTTACGTTGGATTTTTATCAACATTCATTCATGTCCAATTTTCAGTTAGTTTACATTCACTAATTAAATCCAATTCACTTTCAATTCTATTCAAATCTATTTACTTTCCATTTGAATTCAATTACATAGCTTTCAATTTCATTAACACTTAATGAATTATTACAACCAATCAACAATCAAATAACAACTAAAGTATATTAATTATAACCAAATTCCTTTGCTTATATTCATTCAATTTGGTTTAACACCATCACTTTCAATTTGTTTAATTAAATTGATTTCATTCAATTTATTCAACTCCCAATAACATTTGATTTCAATGAACTAACACTTATATTCATTATTTCTTATCAACTTGATTTACATTTAATTGCTTAACATTCATTTAATTCAATTGCTAAAGTTGAATTTCATTCACATAACTCTTAAGTCATATTCCATTTAACTTTAAATTCACTTTACATTTTATTTACAACTCATATCCATAAATATATTCATATAGTTTCACTTCTTATATATATAAGTTTATTTCACAATTGTAAATCACTTTAATTATAATTCAATTCTTATAATTCATTTGCTTAGATTATTCAAACAACTTGTTCAACAACCAAACACTCTACTTATATATACTTTAATAATTCTGAAAAATTATTCCTTTATATATAAAATATAATCAAGGTAAAATTATTTCATTTACCCAATTTAAAATCAATATTATGTCGAATTGTTCTATTCAAGTGTTTAGAAACCCCTTCGGCAAAGTTGTACATACCGTGCTGAGGAAGGTTCATATGCCACTCAATAAATCAATCATCACAATATAAAACAATTTTATATTCACTAACAAATACGCTCTCATAGCTATTATTACACTCAAACTCATTCTAGAGTACTGCTGACTCTATCTCTAATGAATTATACCCAACAGAACCATGGTTGTCGCTTAACCATAAGCTCTGATGCCAAATGTAACGTCACGGATTTTCGTTCTTCGAAAATTCAACATCGATACTCACTTTATCGACTGCCGAGAAATCGAAGGCCGAAAACACGGAATGTTATGGGTTTTAAAAAAGAAAAGAAAAGAAAGAAGAGAGAAAAAGAAGAAAGAAAAAGAAAAATAGAGATAGGAAATAGAGAGGAAAGAAGATAGACAATTTTTAGAAAACAGAGAAAGAAAACAGAGAATTTGAAAAATAGAAGATAGAAGAATTTTAAAAATAGAACGGGACAGAAGAAACAACAGAACAACAACAGAATCTCACAATTCGCAGCGGAACAACATATAATAATGAATGAATAATCTCTAAACAAAGAACTATATCAGTTATTACATTACATACATTTCATTACATCATATCATCAGAGTATACATCATCAACAACATCAAACAGTGCAGCGGAAAAAGAAATACTATATACTAGTAATACGCCATGCCATCCAGCTTGCCTCCAGCAACTCCAGAATATCCAGAATATCCTGATAAACCTAACTCTTAACTGCTCGTGTGGAAAATTGGTGGGCACCCAGAGTTTAGGAAGGAAAACAATAAACTCCAAGTCAGTCATGTGACTGGTGTGAGAACTCAAAACAGTTATTTATCTTTAAAATCAAAATAGAGGAATATTTTTAAATTCAATTCGCAATGCTTTTAAAAATGAGACTACCATAAGACCTCCTGCCACACACACAATGCAAACGCAGACTTGGAGAAGATTTCTCCTTATGATAGTCAAAGATGCTTGATACGCATTTAAAATAACATTTGATATTATTATTAGTGCATAGTGTAGAACAAATTCTTTCGAAAGTAGAATATAAATCTTAGCCAGCATAGGTACCATTATATTATGCCTACTAATAGCTACCATATTAGATGGCAGGTTCTACAACTAAAACCGTACAAGTTTCGTATTGGGAATTGGATTTCCAACGAATGATCAGGCCAAGGAACTTCCCATTGCCACTGAGAATGCCTCTGGATGGACATCCCCGAGAACCAAACCGGATCTCTACCAACACAAGGCCGGGTTACTCCTAACTGAGTAACAACTGACCGAATATGCCATCCCCCGGTCCTTTGGGACCTTTTCACCGAGCGCTCGTAATCAATTCACACAATCATAAAGTGTTTTCAACATGAGTAAGTATCTGGGCTCCATACCATGATACCACCCTTTTCCAGAAGGAAATGGACATATCCTAAAGGGCGCTACCCCTCATAACCTTGCCGCATCTTTCCTGTTTTGACCATTTCCGGGATGTGAGGCTCGACGAATTCACGTCCACAAAAACATACTTTATACAAAAGCCATGCTTTGGGTCAACAAATGATCAACACAATGATCACTAAGATAGACGATCAAATAAATGATCCTATCACAATAATCAACACAATGATCATTTCAGCATCACTCAGCATATCACATTACCAAATTGGGAATATATCGCTGATAACTTCAACTATATAACCTTTGAGCACATACGTCTCAAAGAAGGGTGTTAAGCAAAGAATAAATTCTCCGCCACCAACAGAAATATATTTGAAAGAAATCGGCTTTATATCTCAACTTGTAATGTCAGACATACAATCCATACAAGTCTGTTCCGGGATCGAACAGAACCGAAGGCACTTACAAAGAAGTCCTTGCAATCCGGATATTCACAATCCTGATCGGATTCACCATCACATATGGAGAACTCAATACCGGAGCAACTCGGTGCAGAGTCAATCGATAGTTCATCCTATCGCTCTCGCAAATATTCGGTCTTCAACACCGATCTTCAAATGCAATTCACAACGACGTATCACATATTCGGAGTGGGTTATACGACCCCATGGTCCTTTCCCGGTTAACCCGAATAGTGAGCGCTTATTCAAAAATAAGTGTGCATTCAAATTCAAACAAATCACATCAATTACCCATTCAAAGGGAAATATTGATAGTCGGTTATTGAACTATCACTGAATATGCACACATCACCAGATTCCAAATAATTTTCCCAAATTATTTATTTTCCAAAATATCTTTACAAGATATATAATTTCACATTTCAAAAATAAATCAATATTTATTTTTAACAAGTTCCACTTTCACATATAAATTCCATAATGAATTTATATTTCAAAATATCCATGCATATACGATTTCAATTATCCATTTCAATTTATCTTCAAAAAGATAAATTCTAATTATTCACTTCATATTGGAAAACATTTCCATACTTATTAAAAATAAGTAATCGACAAATCTTTTTATTTCAACCTTTGAAAATATTCAATATACTTAAATCGAATTAAGTATATATTTCATTCTTTAAGGGAAATCATTCTCTTAAACATTTTGATTTGGGCCAAAACGAATGTTGCGTAAAACATCGTTACAACAACCCAAAATCACTAGTATAGGGATTCGAAATTAAAATAGATATATAAATCCCAATACTATACAAAAACATTTCCTTTCAGAAATCATTTACTATAACAACAGTGTTATAGTCCACCATTTCCTTTTATTTCTCGAAAACGTCTATTTCAACAATAAATGTTGAAATCTATGGTTTCGAATCTCAACACCTTTAAAACATCGTTAGATCGTTTTAATTCTGTTTAAAATATCACATTCTAAAACATTTTCTTTAACGTGTTATTCACTATTCAAAAATCGTGAACATACTTCGTTAACAAATTTCATCCTTTTATTCAATTTATTTTAAAGGATTATTCACTATTCAAAAATGTGAATATAACTCCATTAATAGGTTATAACAATTAACTTATCAAAATAAGGCGTTTGTGAATTTATAAAGCAACGTTTATAAATTCCATTTCTATTTAATTATAAAAACTTCCTTGTTATAAATCTCATTTATTAACTTATTCGATTTATAACTCGGTTATAAACTACAGGTTCATATTATAAGTTAAACACTTATAATCTATTCGTTTGCAAAAACCATTCCATTGAACTTCATAATTATAAATCTTATAACTTATAAGATTCAATTATTTTATCCAAATCTTATTACTTTAATAACTTTACAAATTTTATAAACCTACTGTTTATAAAATTCCATTTATAACTTTACCGTTATATAATTCTATGAATTCCATTCATTTACAAAATTCATTTTTACTTCGTTCAAACACTTATAAAATCTCATTTTATAATTCCAACATTTTAATTTACAAATATTCATTTGTAAATCCTTTAATATAAATCAATCTATATTATTCTTTAAAACGTCTTAACTCCTTTATAGTTTCACCATTTTTGATTTATAAAATAATCAAACTTCATAAATTCTATATTTAAACTTTTATAATATATTCAAAAATCCAATTTAACTATTTTATAAAATCATTAACCCATATTTCTCAAAAATCAATCTTTAACTATATTTCTCAAAATCATAATTTTTATAACTTTAAAAATTATAACCTTTATTTATTTAAAATAAATCAGTTTCCAAAAATATAGAATAATTTCAACAATCACTTTTAAAATCATTTTAAAATCCCAAAATTTGGGTCCAATGATGCTACACACCAAATAGTCAATCACGACTACAACGATATCATATATCAATATGAAAATCCATCAAATATCAAAATATCTGAAATTAAATAAAAACTGTTGAGGAATCCAGTTGGATCCCTCCAACCTGTTTTCCTGCATCCAAAAACATTAGCACAATACCAATTTCGCTCCAGTACGAAATTATCGCGGTACATGTTCTTATTAAATATTATCCGCTTAATAACGGCGTAATAGGGTCTCATCCGCTAAACAAAAAATGCAGGAAATCAACAACTGCAATATATACATATGCCAATATATATATATATATTGATATTATATATAATACCAATTTCACTGTTTATGAAATATTCGCGGTATATGTTTTTAATAAATAACATCCGCTTACTAACGGCGTATAATGTCTATTTTAACAATCAATAATTTACAGTCATCATTCAAACATGCATTCAAATATTTTAAATCTAACTATTTAAAATAAAAACCGAAATCTATTCGATTGAGTGAGAAGTTCTCACCTGGGTTTTAATTTCCGTTTTAGCGATTTATTTCGAATAAAATTAAACGCGCGTTTAATTTTACCCGAAATTCTCACTAACTCCAAACGACTCCAAACCAACTCCATCGCGTAGTGCTCGTCCATACGATTCCAACGCAACTGAGTTTGCATTTTTCCGACCTCGTATGAAAAAGTTATTGATTTTACAAGTTTGAACGTATTTAAATCAACTAATTTACAACATTTACTTTATATTTATAACCTATCACAAATCTTGGACGTTGGATTCATGCTCCCCCATCATCACCGTACATTCATCTCCCCTCCCATTCACGCAAGCTCCAGATACTAGAAAAACACGGCCGAACCATATAGAAAACTAGGGTTAATCGCCGCACCACCATCTCTCAACGGAATTCGATCACTCCAACGCCATGACGAAGCTCTCGACCCTCTCCATGCACGGCCCAAACACCAGAGAACTCGGTTGTCCCTGTAGCACGCGGTTCGATGATGAACGCGCGGCCTTTGAGCCCTGATTTCGACCACCACGTAGATTTTCGCATCGACCCACCGTACAGATGTGGAGATCTCACCACACTCTACGATTCTCCAGTTAGAAGTTCGTCGAATCGTTGCACGGATTTGAAGATAATGAGGAGAATCGAATGGAACAAAACTGGCCATTGAACTATAGGTGGCGGCTGATGAAATAGATTAGGGTTTTGATATAATTTTTTTTTTTTATTTAGAATGGTGGCTATTTATAAGAAAAGCTAGCGTAAACACTATTCATCCCGGGAATTCCGAACTCCGATTTAGACGCCGTAACCAGCGTACCTAGGGTTTATCCCGCGTTCCGGACACAATGGAACAGGTTTCGGAAGCTAATTCGGAAGTATGTGCGAGTTATGGCTGTAAACGCTCAATTTAAATTAAACCGATTTAAATCGATTTCTAGGCGTTTTAATTTGTACCGGACAAACGGTAAATCCAATTGACTTGAAATTTGAAACCTTACAATAATATCACATTACGGATCCGATGAAACTGGTTTCGTCGAAATCCGAGACTTTTTGAAAAATGGCTATTTTGACTCGCCAAATTTAAATTAAAAATAATTCGATGCGTTTCGAGCTGCCACGATCAAACGATAGCTCCGATTGACACGAAATTTGAAATCCGGTAATAACTAACTATTACGGATCCAACGGAACTGGTTTCGTTCAATTCTGAGACTGTCCAAAAATTGGCTATTTTACAGTCGATTATTAAATATTAAAATATTCAATTTTCACAAATTAACTTTTAATTCGATTTTAAAAGTTCTAAAATATCATTCTAACTCCCATATGATAAAATAAAATTTTACAAATCATTTTCAATCATTTTTAACTATATTTTCAATTATTTCCATAATTTCACATATTAAATTATCGATTTAATTATCCAATTAAATCCAATAATTCAAATAAAAATTTATTCGACTAATAAATTCACTTATTAATATTTAAAATTAATTAAATATCCAAATTTTAATTTATAAAAATTCTGGGTCGTTACACCGATGGTGACTGGATGTATGATGGTACGATGGAGATGCACATGTATTCGCCTAGTATTGAGAAATATTAGTTTATTTGATATGTATTATTTTATTCATTTAGGATTATTATTAGTTATTGAATTATTAATTATAGTTATATTATATTCCTTCCGTTGGAGTTTCAAAAAGTATAGAATATTTTAGATAGCTCTATGATTTGTTTTGTATTTACTTTAAAATGATCCGCTTCTGCAAGATCCGCGATGTTTATGCCACTTTCAGACGTAGGGTTGGGCATCGTAGATAGCGGGCTGTTAGAGGAATTTTAATCTCCAATTCCTAAAATCAGTATCCAGATGAATTCCACTAATCAATGCAATCATCATAATACCTTCCTTGGAATATCTCACTTCAATCACAATGGTGTTAAATCTACTTTAAAAATTTCTTCAGAGACTTTCCATGACTATGAAAAATATTTGATAAGGAGTCACATCCTTCAAACGAGCAACATGAATTTGAAACTACTCTACGCACTTTCAGCTAATTCGTCAAATGAAGATATGAATCTCGACACAAGACGGGTATACCACATCATAGCCACCACCTTAAAAAATATAGGAAAATATCTACATCTTACAGTGCTAGTTGCTCTAGCACCATCCATGTGTCACTCGTACTTCAAAAGATGCAGTCACAGATCTGTCGTTTCATTATATGATGGCATCATTGGCATGACAAATATTCTAGGATAATCCTCCTATATAATGTTTTTTAGTTAATAAGGTTCTACTAGGTAAAGAACCCTAATTATTGTTGCTTTTGTGCTATTCCTCATTCACCCGCCTTCTCGAAGTATTTAGAATATAACTCGGATCAGATATATCAACTGAACGGTTATCATTATGGCCTGCTCTGAGTGTTTGAATCCACAAATGCTCTCAATTAGTTCCTTGACGTTTGCATTTCCTAGTCTCATATAGAGCCGTTCATCCAGTCGTTCGTTATCAATGATCTCTCTATGATAACTTGGTAGTGTCTATTTAAACACCACCACTCTGACCACGAACTATAGGCTCGTCATCAACCTCAACTACATCCTATAACTCAACATCCAACCCATCAATCGTCACTTAAGACCACAACTTGGTATCGAGTTATAGAGTAAACTCAATACTGTTTATCTGAAGTCCCAACTTTCGAAGTCCTAGATTTCCTTC
The DNA here is from genome assembly GCA_030765085.1 of Allium cepa. NCBI lineage: Eukaryota > Viridiplantae > Streptophyta > Magnoliopsida > Asparagales > Amaryllidaceae > Allium > Allium cepa. Next base: position 258,691,378 of record CM060939.1, read on the forward strand.
TCCACATCTTCTATTTTCCATCCCTATGGTTTCTGTCCAACAAAGAAGATCTCGATTATTTTAAATCAAAAGATGATAACTCCTTACAACTCTTTCTGCATCTCCGGTGTAGCAAAGTCATCAAATCCATGTTTTCTTTCATTTTCTTCAACATAGCATTTTGGCCCTCCATCATCATTGGGTCTAAATAAATCTTAGTTACCATTTCTAGTGCAATTGGGATTTCAAAAACAATAAGTTGATTTTCTCTTCTCTATGTTGAGAGCCTTTATTATTGGCTTCATTAGTGTACCTAGAAGTAGTTGAATTATTTTTTGCATTTTTGGGTACCATAGCTTTCTTGAATCCAGTGATAGACTCTATGAAAATCTAAGCAATCGAGGATCCTCCAACAACATTCCTTAGTTCTAACTATTGGATTATAACAATCCAAAGGTTCAAGATTGATCTAGATAGCGAGAATTTCAAAAGTATTAAGTGAAAGTACCAAATGGTTGCGCCAAAAGTTGGACAAACCCCCATTCAGATTATAAGAAGAGATTAATGAAGAACTAATAAAAAATGAGGTAAAAACATACAAGAATTTATAGTGGTTCAGAAAATACTATTGCCTACGTCCACTTCAACTTTGTTAACGATTTCAGAACTCTTTACGAATTTGATTTAACAACTCGGTTGCTTATAAGTTGGTAAGAATCCAATAGAGTGTTGGGGTAAAATTAATAAATTCAGATAGTAAAAGAAAGATCCCATTTTAGTGCCTCTCTTCCTATATAAACAAAGATCAACGAGATAAGCTCCCAAATTTCTCCCCATGTTCTCCTTGTTCGACAGAAAGTTCAAGGAAGAGATCGAGGGTAACTCAACACCTGTAATATCAGTAACGTTTGCAAGTTAGTGACTTGTAGTCTTTTGATTGCTTGTCTTTAGTTTCCAATTTTCTAAAGTTTCTAGGTTGGTTTAATGACTCGGTGCTGAGTTAAGGGGTTCAACTCAATAATGAGTTTACACTTGAGTTTCATTTTTCAACTTTTTCTTTCACCACTTGGTTCATTTGGAAATGCCTAACTATCTTTAAGTGGCAAGTAAGGTTCTACATCAACTCTTTGGACTTCAATTGGATTTTGATCCCCAAAGTTAAGATCTTGGATTCCTTGTTTACTTTCCGACCATTCAATGGTTCTAACTCTTCTAAATATGGCTTGGTTCAAAAATAGGATAACAACAACAATACATACATTAGTCAAATAAGCAAACAAATGCCTTCAGTGGAAAACTTCATGTTAGCTTCCGCTGTGCACTCTAATCACTACTGGATTCTTCTACTCAAACTCACTCTATCGCAACTTAGTGTTGTAAAGTCAAATTGCGAGACTCAGATTAGGCCTCTTGTGGCTTCCCTAACCGGGCTACTTCACTCTCAACCAAGCCACATAAAGGTTTATTCAATATTATTAATACTGATTCTACTGGTCTAGCAAATAACTCCTTACTTCACTACCTCTATCAAAATCTTAAATTTCACACAAAGATAACAACACTAAAGAGGCAAGGATAAGTGTATTTTATAATAAGAAAACTATCACATCCCTAAATGATTAGCCAAGTAATCATTGTATACTCCTATTATCCTTTTAATATAAGGTAACTTCTACGCACCCAATATGGAAACATGGACTCTAAGGCCAAGAGATTTGTCACATATAATCTATATTGTTCCAAACCTGCTCTAGTAACATGATGTAACGGCTAATCTCCATACCCATACTACCAAAGAATATTACATAGTAATATTGTCTGGTAATACAGAGAATAAGGCTTGTTAGGAGCGACCACATATGAATATTTTCTTGGACTGACACTGACATGTTTTCTTATCTCCCATAAAATATAAATGACATGTTCGGTATCGGAAAAAAGCAATAGCACATTGGCCAATTCAGAACAGAATAATATTATATATAACAGAGAACACAAAATCACATATCACATCGAAGAATACAATACATGCTAAAGATACATATGTAAAGTAAATCTACAAAATAGAAGTATTGTACCTACATACACTACATACATGTCCAAGTATTATAAAATTACAAAATATACATCATGAGTCATAATATGTCATAAAGGAGTTATACAAAACATATACATAAGTGACTAGTATAAAGGCAATCTATTTATCTTCAAAAGCTAGCCTAATATCCATAGTCCAGTATCTGTCATGTCTCGAGCTGTCTCGAGTATTATTAAAATAATAAACATGTTATGCTATATCTAATTCAAAATGGGTAAGATCACAGTAAACGAGTCATAGATTAACCATGGATGATATAGTCATACTTATAATGTATGATAGTGATAAGATAAGCAAATGGCATAACCAAATACTAATCACCATGTCATAAAACAATCTCATGCCTATCATAGGCAATCATGATAAAATATGTGAAACAAACACATCCAAATCAAGTCCATAAGACTAGCAAAAAAGTCAAAAAAATCTCAAAGACAAATACTTGGCAAGTCAAACACAAAGATGGGCACAAAACAAGTTAAACTCAAAGACGAGCACAAATCAAGTCAAACTCGAAGACAAACATGAAGCAAGTATAATAAAAGTAACTAATCCTATAGACATCTTCTTAGAGAAATTCTTATTGTTATTATTGCTCTCTTCCAAGGGGGGACTGATATGAAAAGATCCAAAAGTTTTTAAAATAGTATCGGAAAGCAACACTCCTATAATTAAAATGTTTCCTCCTAATACATATTCCACCTATCAAATGCACTCTGAAGTGCTACGTGCAATAAAAAATGATAGATGTGTCATGACATCGAATATTGCCCGACACACTGACTATTGGCTTTGTGGTATTTGGAAAATCATAAAACAAAGTCAAACACAAAGCAAGATGAAATGATACCAGAACTCAGGGCGCAACCATTGTAGTTAAGCCATTTGGATGAACAACTAGCCTACATGATAAGCTATAAAATGAATTGCCGGATATGGAGAGATATAGAAATGTTAAGCTTCCCTAAGATTCTATTAATCAAAAAAGTGTTTAATACCCTCAAATAGTAATTACTTAAGTATCACCCATGTGTCACATATCATTTGGTGCTACTTGGATATTTCTATAAGTTAGTAAATTCCACTCACCTAAAATGTATTCTACAAAACAAATAATTTATACAACCGATAAAATTTACCGAAAGTCCCATACTGATCGGTACTACTAAATCATTTATCTAAACTCTTCATAGCATAGAAAAGGTATTATTTATTGAAAATCATTTAGAAGAATCTCAATTACAGTTTTATAAATAAATCAAGGTTGTACTTTACTGAAAAATTCAAAGCGTATTAAAAATACTTATAATACCTTTCTAGTCAAATATACTTCAATAAAATAATTTATGCATTCAAACATCTGCATAAGTTACTATATACATGCATATTATATACACAAAGATATAATACGGTTTCTAATAAAATTTTTTAAAGGCACGAAAACCCTTTATAAATTTCTTGTATAGTTTTTTATACTCGAAATAATCCAAAATGATATATTTCCTTTTATAATACGCTTTATTTGTACTTTACATAATGTAGAAAGAGAATTAATCTATTCAATCCATTTTCAAAATCTTAAAATTATTTTTATAAGAAAAGGGTTCTTTATTTTTCAAAAGCATTAAAACTCTTCTAAGAATAATTAAATACCTTGAATAACTGAAGTCACTTGAAATGAATGAATTGATTTCATAATATATTTTATAAAATATTAACCTATTTTATTTTTGTTTTGAAACCTTCTTAGATTTAGAATAGAATTGTTATAGTGATTTCAAAAGATTTTGTAATATATAAAACCTATTAAAAATTTTGGAATAGAATTCGAATGAGAAAATGAGTTAAAATTGAATATAACTTAATAATATTTTTCGAAATAACTTTAATATGATTTAAATAAATCTAAGAATTATTTACGATATTTTTTTAATGTATTTTACACAAAAACAATAAAACATCCAATAATGTCAATTCTAGAGCAAAATGGCACCATGAAATATCATTCAATAATAAGGAATTATTTAACAATCTGATCTACTTTCTAGCAAGCTCTGATCACACAAACAATGTACATGCATCAACATAATATAAGGCTCAATTCACTGTCAGACAGAGTTTCATTTGCAAATTTATACTTTCAAACAGTAAAATTCCAAACTGAACAAACAATTCCAACCAACTTATACACACTAAACAAGATATTTCAATGCATACAATGATAACAAGATACAGATGAGAGTAGGAAAACTCATTGATTGATGAATGTAAGAATCAAATCCACAAAAATGATATCAACTTCAAAGTTGCATGCACCACCAAATGATGGCCATCAACCTTCAACCACCCAACACTAGTCATATCGAGCCTCCTTCGGGCAACATCTATTCAAAAACTCCCACTCTTGAACCTTCGTGCTTCCCTTTTTACCATATTGCAATGTCAGCCATTGCATCTCCACTATCGTGGTGACCTTTCCATCACCAACCAGTTGCACGACATTCCTCCCCGACACTAACTACCTCTGCGGTAATTTCCCTCTTCACGCTGCTTGTCTACGCACGAACAAACATCACTTCATTTTTTCCTTTTCGGTGCGTTGATTTATGGGATTGGGGTTAGGAGATGGAAATTATGGGTTATGGGTTTTGGTTTGGAAAAAAGGGAGTGATTTAATTGGGTTGGGCTTGAATTATATATATTAAGGACCAAATTCTATTTACGCTTTAGTCCCTAAAGAAGAGTATAATTCAATTTTTGCCTTTGTTTGTTTTTCTCTCTTTTTATATAACTCTTTTTTTATTTGAGAATATATTTCAATCTAATTTAAATCGATCGACATTTCATTTTAGTAAATATATTTCAATAATTGTGTAATTCCGTTTTCAATTCAATACTTGTTTCCTTTATTTAATTATTCATTGTATTAATGTAAAATAAATTTTACTTTTCAACTATTTCATTCGTTTGAAATTATTTACTATACATTAAAGTATTTTATATTTATTGCAAACTTTTATTCGAATTCAATATATTTTCTAAAAAGAATTTATTAATTTATTAAAATAAATCTTTTATCAAATAGGCTTTAATTAAGTTAAAATTTATTTTCAAAAATAACAATTACTAAAAATCAAATTTAAACATTTTATTTTATTTAAACTTATTTACTATGACAACGCAGAAAATAGGGTTAGGGTGTATGTATGTATCGAAAATTGATTCTTCTGTGATTAAAATCAATCATATACTTCCATAATATGCCTCATCAAAACGTTACAACCCCTAGTCTAAATTGGTGCCTTGTAAGATAAAAAAGAGTACATATAACTTTCATATATTAACTTACATATTCAACATATATTCCAAAAATAAAAAATAAAATAAAATGCAATCAAAATACGCATACAAATACATGTCATACACCTAACAATTCGCTCCATCTTCAAAGTGGGTCTAAACATCTGCTTTGTCCGCTAACCAACTCACTAATCTCATCGCCCATGTTCGATTCCTTTGTAACTAAGGAACCCTTATTCGATGAAAATGGCACTACTTTAGCCTGTGTCCTTAAGCTTTATACTCCATCATCTCAAAATTTATGTTGCCTCTTCTGATCTCTTAGTTCTACTTCCGTTGCCGTTCACCAGTTAAACCACTTCTCTCTCTATTATCTTCACCTTTTGAATCTTATTTGTATTTGAATTTCTAAACTTTCTTTGATTCCTCTTGTTCCAGATAAAGTTTATAGTTCCTACAAAGGCAGCAAAAGCTACATCGCACAGTTGGTCTCGGTTTCAAAATCAATTTGGCTGATTATCCGCCTCATCCTCCATGTTTCCAATTAAGTCAGGTATAAGCTTTAACATTAATCTGAACAGGGCCAAATATATTTGCTATATGTATAATTAAAGAACAAATGGATTTCGATTTTCTTGTTTCAGTCCATACACACATAAGATCTATGTTCACCTCAATTTTAATCGGTTGATCTTTTGTATTTAATCTGTCTGTATATGCTAAGTGCGAGCAGAAAGCCATCTTGTTACCATTTTTAGAATGCCATATAATCGTAGACCATTTTTGTTTTTGTCCTTTCTTTTTGATTATATCCCATGCAGAACGAAGTTTGAATACTCCTCCATCACACCATTCATAATAATTGTTGTTATTGGCATTGTTTATCTTTATTTGTTGAATTAGCGATGACAGATCTCTTGTTGCAATAGTTAATTGAGGTTTAAGTACTCTATTTTCAATGATATCTACTACTGTTTGATTTGAGGAACCAAACATAGACAATTTATCATGGCCTAGTAAATCTACTAGACAGTTATAATTGGCAACATCCCTCTATGAGGAGTGCAGTTAGATTCATAAGAAGGAGAAGTTGGCAATGAGATTTGAATGTCTTTTTTCGATACTCAAAAGGATTGGGAAATTAGCATATAGGGACGACTTACCTCACTCAGAGGATGGAGATTGTGCACAATGCGTTGCACGTTTCTCATTTGCAAAGTTTTGTGCACAACTTACATGTCGTTGTGACAACGAATCAACTTGATGATAATGAGATTAAATCGAAAGCTTCAAGACCTTGTAACGTTGCTCATATAGTTAGACCTAATACACAACAGCTTAGAAGGAAGGTAGTGAAGTTGGTGAAAGTTCAATGGAGTGAAAGAAAAAGCGATTGTACTTGTGAGACTGAGGAGAGCACGAGGACCACTTATCCGGGGATCTTTACTTGGTATGACATTCTGTTTGTCACATTTACTTTCATTTTCGATATCATATAACATAATTTAGTACCTTGCATTAGGTAGGCATAGATTGTAGGTGACTATGCATCTTTTATGGATGTTATATATTCTTATGGTCATTAGGAATGTATGGTGAATATACTGTTTAACCTTGCCTTGTTTCATCGGATTTCGAGGATGAAATTTTTAAATGGGGATGCATAACGATTTGTATTTACGTATCAGATGATCATAAAATATTATTTTAAAATCCAAATTGGGTTGTAATAGGCTATAACTTTAGGTAATGCTGAGTAGTGACACCTTACACCCTTATTTTTTACTGGATATGTTTGATCTTGAAAATCTTATAAGGTCTATAACTTTTGGTAGGAGCCAAATTAGAGTCTGGTACTGCTTTCAAATGAAAGATAAGATGATTTCCCATTATGTGGAGTTGTCGTAATAAATTTTTGGACCTATAATTTTAGGTAGATTTGTGCGTAATTAAAAGGTGATTAGTATAATCCATTAGCCTTATTCGGGATAGGGTTCAGCATCCACCAATCATAATTCTTCATTTCTATTTACCTCCAAACCTCCATAAGTCCAAATTAGAGAAAAAAAACTTCAAATCCCTATTTTAATTAGCCTAATTGAGTGATTAAGGTGGGATTAATGAAGGGAATTTTTCGGACATCGGATTGCCATATTCGAAAGCGTTTATTTGCTATTTGGATTAGATCTAACACATTTTGGGCTGACTCTTCATTTAGGTGAGTGATCTTTATACCTCACTTTTCAATATTTGTTGATTTAATAATAAATGATGTTTTTAAACTATTTAAAAGATTAAAACATGATTATTGATAGATCCAACTTACCTTGGTTTCGAAAATGAATTTAGAAAATTTAGAAATGAATTTTGATGGATTTTGTGCACATGTTTTATGGGATACTCCATTCTAGTGTAATCGAGTGTAAATTGATTGTATATGATATATGTGATGCACATATTGTGTAGTTTAAATGGATGTATGTATATATGGTTCTATTAGATGAAGTGCAAATCAATAGGTGATTCAGAGTTAGGGTGTTCCATAAGATGGAGTCTCATGTAATTGGGTAGGCCAAAAATTGATTCATCCAAGATGATTACACAAACTAGGTGATTCTAATCGTTGGACCAAAGTGTATATATTAGAATTTAAGCTGTTAGAGGACTATCGATGCAGATCTAAAGACTTCATACAAAACAAAGAGCAAAATGGACTAGAATTAAGAATGGAAGTCAGAAATGTAATTCGAGCAAAAAATTTCCATGTCATACGGGTTGGACCGACCCATATTTGGGTGTGTTTAGCGCAATCTGGCACCTGCAGGTGAATAAAAAGATAAAGTGGATGTAGGACAAGATTTTCGAACCAAAATAAAAGTATGTGTGTTCATTTATGGTTTTTGCTTTATTTTAATTTCATTCTTCATTTATTCTCTATTAGATTCTATTGGATGTTGATACCTATTTTGACATCAACATTTTGATGCTTTCACTGTGAATTGAAATCTCGGCTTGCTTGGATCTCATCATCTACTTTGGATTCCTATATTTGCTAGATAGATCTAGCTTTCTACCGACAAACTTCCTATTCTACTCAGATTTGAAGGAAACCTAATGGAAGCTGATAGCCATGATTAGAAGAATTAAATCAATTTCCCATGGAGTTGAAGGAAATGAAGATGCTAGCGTTCTTGTTTGGAGTTGTTCATGTGTTCATGTCCATTTGGAAGGGATGATATTCACTCATGTATGCAAGTTCTTGGGATCGGATGCTGAAGTTTGCACTCAAGTTGACGAAGCCAAAAAATAGTTAAGTTCCCCATAAGGAAAGGGATTATACCCCATCCCTCCCATGTATAGACTAGCCTTGTTAAGTTTCAAAGCAACAATCAATCCCTCTAGTCGATCCCTCATGCATGTCCCCATAGCCGATCCCTTTCATATAGCAAACGAACGATCCCTCTCATGCAGCAAACGACCGATCCCTCACCAAATCAGCTTACAACCGATCCCTTACCAACTCGGTTCACAACCAATCCCTTTCCAAATCGGATTACAACCGATCACTCTCACTAGCCACAACCGATCCCTCACAAAGGCAAATATAACCGATCCCTATGTCACGAACAAAAAATACCGATCCCTTCATACTCCATACCATCCATGACCAAACCCTACATAGCTGATCCCTCCATACCTTCCATCGATTCCTTACCAAGGCAATCCACCCGATCCCTTTATACCTACTACCATCCCTTACCAAGGCAATCCAGTCGACCCTTATTTTAACATCCTTCTAGTTGGAGGCCCAAAATTAATGGCCACTGATGCTTAAGTCATCCATAGTTATTAATCCTCGACGATCAAATACGGAGGTGTTACATTCATTGGTACATAGAAACACATGAATATAGAAAAAAATTATAATTCAAACACAGTCACATTCCAATTCAAAATATTTCCAATACATTACATAATCCCACAATCGCAAATCACCTGCAGAGAAAATATATTTATTACAACATACTTCAAGAGCGACATATGAAGATGCCCTTTGGATGATTAGAGTGTATAAAGGCAATATAACATTTTTTTCATTACAAACAACATAGCGGAATCAAAAGAAAAGAGAGCTCTAAATTGCTATCATGCCTCTTGCACATCTCCGAAAGCTTATTCATCTTAAGAGGTACTTGAAAACCTCAATTCTCAAACAACTCAAAATCAATTGACAACTCTCAAACAACTCAAAATCAGTTGACCCGAGAGTTTAAGTGGAAAACATAAATTTCGTGTCACACATAAAGCCTGGTATGAATAATAATCTATCATCTCAAATCATTTAGATATCTAGTGAGACCACACCGCATAGCGGAACGGGTTTCTCCTCACTAGTATCCTAAAACTATATATTGTGCTTCTGCATCCAAAATGGTTAAAAACATAGACATTTCAAAATATTTGATGGTATGCAAACTTATTAAAACATACTGGATTTCCTATACTCTATTTAATTGACTCCCTATCATATTTTATATTTTCTAGGGTCACTATTAACCTATCAGTTTTCATGGGCTTACGAATATCCTTTTCATATTATATGGATTCCCTGTCCTATCTCATAGTTTTCATGGGTGCATGATGGAATTATTGGCCCTTGCCAATTAACTTAATACTACCACTCCTGTGGGTTTAATTGATCCATGGGTTCCCCTAAACCAATTGGTACTCCAAATATTATTCCTTATCCTAGTTTTCTTGGTTAACTAGGAACCTATTGGCCTCGACCAATACCTTTTCTTCTTATCCAAGTTTTCATGGATTTACCAGGAACCTATTGACATTTGTCAATAATTTAATTCGGACATAGTTTTCATGGGATCACTATGAACCAATTGGCCCTTCCAACCACTATAATAACATAGTTTTCATGTGTTCACTATGAACCTATTGGTAACTCCGATAACTTCCCAATCATAGTTTTCATGGGATCACTATGAACCTGTCTCCCCGACAACTTCCATATTTAGGCATCATATGTTTTGGTCTCCCTGACTTCTTGGATGCAAATCTACTCATCCAGGAGTTTGATTAATTTATATTCACTATTGGGTTAGCCTAGCTGGATCTTCTACTCTTTGTCCCTAAAATACAGTTATGGGTCAATTATATTGTGAATATATTCATATTTGAAGAAGCAAACATAATTGCAAAACAATACCACTCATGTGGGTTTAAAATAGAACATGGTTAATCCCTTTAACCTATTATTTAATCAAGGAAAGTTTCTTCTCAAAACCATTACAAAAGCTTCTTTAATTTAGCCATGGGTTTCTCCTTTTAAAATAGAGTTTGGGTTATAAAACCTTTTGAAACCTGGTTTTCTACTTCATAGGATGACCTCCTTCGAAAGCCTTAAAATATATTTTCAAAACATTAGGCTCCCGCCTTTCTACTACTTTAAAACCTTACTTTCGAAACCTTTCAATTCTATTAAAGTATTAACAATTAATTATTTAGAAGCATAGCTTCGAAACCAATTGAAAGTACTACTTTTGACACTACTGGAAGTAACCCTTTCAAAATCATTGGAACCCCCCTTCAAATGCATTGGGTTTATACTTAAAATATTTTTTGGATCAAAGGGAATATAGGCGAAAGCATATCTATCAAAACCATCCTTTATCGTATAAAAGTATATGAGAAACATGATAGTGTTGGCACCATCTCTTTCGAAATATTTAAACCATTTAAAACAAAATTGAAGAACAACGCCGAAACCCCTTTCGAAGCCATTGCCTTTGAAACCCTTGGACCCTTTCGAAAGCCTTTAGGAAGTGACTTAAAACATCTTTTAAAACAAACACTACTTTTCAAAAGCCTTTAGGAAGTGACTTAAAACATCTTTTAAAAACAAACACTACCTTCTGAAAGCATTGATGACTTCAATACCTTCAAAAGACTAAAGAACGGCAGTAGGGCTTCGACTAGGTCAGAACTCCTTCTTTCAAATCATTCTTTCATAAGTAAAGGAACCCATTCGAAAGCAAACTTATGTTGATGGCAACCATTTCTAAACCTTTTAAAACCTCTTTCTAAACCATATGCTTCGACTCCTTCGAAGGCTTAAACAAAACAAAGGCATGCACTTCTCTTTTAAAAACAAACTAAGATAGCGACCCCGTTGGAAGCTATGCTTTCGACGCCTAACCTTTCTCCTTTCTCCAATCCACTTTGTACTATCTTCGTGATACCTTGTGTATTGGATTCGGCTTTGAAGGTTTCACCTAGGTTGAAGGTGAAAGCTTTTGTGTCGAAAGGTACTTCCATCATAGGCGAAACCATCTTTTCTGAGTAAACCTGGTTTTATACTACTCAAAGCAAATCTTTTTCTAATCAACCTACCACGTGTCAACACCAAATTGGTTGCCTTAACTTTTTCAATTTCTTTACCAAAATAAATGCCGCTAATTTCAGATCGAAATCATAGTTAAGTTAATCAAATAAGTCCTTCCATTAAGCAAAACCAATTTTTCAAAGAAGTTCTTCTTCTAAAATAATTTAATTTTCATGGCAAATCACCTTGGAAAAATTCCCAAATTTTTTAGAAATTCACTTTAATCATGTTATCTAACATATCAAAAATTCCAGACCCAAACTCTGTATATAGTTTCCAAAATAATTTTATAAACCCATATAACCATATTTTCCTTTGAAATTCTTGGAAAATGATCAAAATTGAAATCCAATCCAAAATATTGATTTATACAACATAATTTTTTTTCATGGCATTTAAACATCAATAATATCGGTTTTACCCTAAAACCATGTAGAATTTCCTTTAAATAATATCGGTTTTCATAGCTTTTGATTGAGTTTTCCTTTTCTCTTAATGGTCGGCCGTTCTTTAACCTTTTTATTTGTGTTTTCAAAATGATGTGAATGGGTAGGAACAAAAATATATAATGGTAAGGGTTATGGGCGGTAGATTCCAAATATACCCTTGTGTAATCTGATTAACCCAAAAACCATTTTTAATCCCATTAATTATTTTATTAGGCTCGGCCTTAATTAAATTAATTCAATTCTCAATCCCCTTATCACTTAACATTTAAACTATTCTATTTAATTTATCTAATTAAATCTCCTGAATAACGTTATCAAAAATTAGGGGTGTTACAGGCTCCTCTCCTTAATGAATTTCGTCCTCGAAATTCAATAAGGACTCAATTCTAAACAAAGAAATCTTTTGTAACAACTCCTAACACCCATACTAGTTTACTTGACTAGGAATTATCTATATAAATCTAATATAGACATACCCTCAAAGCAGATCATGATAAGTATCTTGAATCCTGGCCTCTATGTCCAAAGTACGGTCCTTTTCGTTGTCGCTCCACTGAACTTTCACCAACTCGACTGTCTTGTTCCTCAATCTTTTCTCGTCTCTCGCAACAACCCCAATTGGTGGTCTAACAAAAGTCGAATGAGGCTCTACTACTAGATCTTCCAACCCTGTCGGAGGAATATTAACCTCTGAATCATGCACATACTTGCGAAGATGAAACACATGAAATACATTATGGATACCCTGTCATATTGCTCGACAACTTTACTCTGTATGCGGGCTTTCCAATCCTCTCTATAATCTGGAATGGACCAACATACCTCAGTGCTAGTTTCCCAAACTTCCCAAGCCGTACCACACCCTTCATCAGTGGTACCTTAATGAAAACTCTGTCTCCAACTGAGAACTCTAGGTCTTTACGCTTCTTATCTGCGTAACTCTTCTGTCTAGACTGAGCTTACTTCATCTGTTCTCGGATCAGCTCAATCTTCTCTGACGCCACCCTTACCAAATCTAGACCTAAGGCCAATTTGTCTCCAGTCTCCAACCAACATGCTGGTGACTTTCATGGCCTTCCATTCGAAGCTTCAAAAGGCGTAATTCCTATACTAGTCTGATAACTATTATTATAGGAAAACTCAACCAAATTTAGATGATCCTCCCATGGTCCATCAAAATCCAACACATAAGCTCTGAACAAATCCTCGAGTACCTTATTGACTTTCTCTATCTGCCCATCCATTTGTAGGTGATATGCGGTACTCATTTTGAGCCAAACATATCCTGTGGACTCTTCCAAAATTTGCTAGTGTATAAAACATCTCTATCGCTGACTATGCTACTAGGAAGTCCTTGAAGTCTAACTATGTTCTTCATGAACAACTTCGTCAAAACAGGTGTCGTCTTGGTTTATTTTACTGGAATGAAATAGGCACCCTTGGCCAACCTGTCTAGAATAACCCATATACTTTCATTTCCTCTTTTTGACCTTAGCAACCCATCTATGAAATACATGGATATCGAATCCCATTTCCAAACTGGAATCTTTGGAGGCTCAAGTAACCCACTCGGCTTTTGATATTCGGCTCACACTTATTGACAGTTTACACGCTGCATAACCCACACGCCAACATCCCTCTTCATCTCTTCATATCTTGGTCCCTTAAGGATGAATCGTAAACTTAAATCGATGACATTCCTCAAGAACTTCTTTCCTCAAGTTCTCAACATCTGGAACACATAGTCGCCCCTTCATTCTTAACCATCCTTTCTGGTCAAGACAAATATCTTTCAAATCATCAACATCAGTTCCAACCTTAAGCCTTCTAATCCTCTCGGATAATAATGGATCTTCCGTCTACTTAGAAGCAATTCTCTCAATCAACAATGGTCGAACTTTTAAACATGACAACATGGTAGTACTCTAACTAGAACTAGCTGTCGATCTTAACTGCATACCGCAACAGGCCAAAGCTTATAGATCCTTCCATTCTACCAACGTAGCCAACACCACATTTTGATGTCTTCTGCCAAGAGCCTTCACTACTTTATTACCTTTCCCCAGGGTATACTCAATACCAGAAACATAAGCAGCCAAAAACTCCAACCACCTCTGTTGTCTCATATTCAACTTCTTCTGAGAGAATAAATATCTTAAAGACCTATGATTGGTATATAGCTCAAATCTCTCCCCCAAGAGATAATGCCTCAAAATCTTCAAGTAAAAAAAAATCACTACAGCCAACTCTAAGTCATGAGTAGGATATCTTACTTCATGCGGGATAAGCTGCCTAGATGCATAGGCAACGACTTTATCCCTCTACATCAACATTGCTCCCAATCCAGTCCCACATGCATCAGTGTGTACTTCCAACTGTTGGTTTCCATCTAGAACTATTAACACTAGTGCATTGTTCAACAAATGCTTTAACTTAAGGAATGTTTCCTCACATTTATCGGACCAAACAAACTTCACCTCCTTCCTGGTATGCTTAGTCAAAGGCACTGCTATCCACGAGAAATTCTTAATAAATCTCCGGTAGTGGCCAGCAAGTCCAAAAAACTTCTGATCTCAATCACCGCCTTTGGTCTCTTTTAATTGTTCACAGTTTCGATCTTATCTGGATCGTCTGACAATCCTTTCTCTAAAACCACGTGACCAAGAAACTTAACATCTTTCTTCCAAAAATGACACTTGCAAAACTTCGCCTTTACCTGATTCTGCCTTAGCATCTCAAGCACCACTCTAAGGTGATCTTCATGCTCTCTTTCATCCTTAGAGTATACCAAAATGTCATCTATAAACACCAACACGAATCTATCCAAATACACTCGGAAGACCCGGTTCATCAAATCCACAAAAAAGAAGGTGCATTCGTCATTCTGAATGCATCACTAACCACCCTTATGAACTATATCTAGTTCAAAATGCTATCAAAGGAATGCTGCCCTCCGCCACTCTCAACTGATGGGACCCTGTCACGAAATCCAACTGGGAAAAAACCCTCGCTCCACTCAACTGATCAAACAGATCATCTATTCTCAACAAAGGATAATTCTTCTTTATCGTTCTTTCGTTCAACTTACGATAGTCGATACACATCCTCAACGACTCATCTGATTTCTTCACGAATACCACGGTCGCTCCCCAAGGTGAACTGCTTGGTCTAATAAAATTCCTTCCTTCCAGATCCACTAGCTACACCTTCAGTTCCTTCATCTCTGTCGGTGTCATTCTGCTAGGTGGTCTACTTACAGGTTCAGCTCCTGACATAAGATCTATCCGAAACTCAACAGCTCGTTTCGGTGGTAGTCCTATGACTGGCTCAAAGACATTGCAAACTCTCTTACTATTCGAACCTGACTTAGATCTTCTTGTAGTTCCATTGCACTTAACAAAGCACAACTACTTCGGTCAGAATTCTCTACCGAAAATATAATTCGGTTATGGCTATCAGGGTGTCTCAAAGATATCTTCCCATTAGCAAAATGTCCTGATCTCATACCTTCTTAAACAATCCACACCCAAAACAATTTTGAAATCTACGAAATTGTAAACATACAAACTGCAAACAAACTTATGACCAAACAAATCAAGTTTTAACTGGTCACATCTCATCCCTAGAGTTGCATACCCTCTTATTGGATTTACAATCCTTAAGGATGTAACAAGTTATGTGGGTTCTAAGCCTAACCTATGAACCAAACATCGGGATATAAATGAATGTGATGCACTGGTATTAAATAGTATCCTAACTGGTATACTCTAAATCAAAAAAGTACCTTCCATCACAGTCTTTCCGTTATCAGCTGTAGTTGGCTTAGCTAATGGTCCAACAACAAAAAACTTTTCCTTTGTCCACCCTGACCGGCTCTGGACACTGGTTCTTATAATGCCCCACATGATCATGGTTGAAGCACTTCACATTCTTCTTATCCGCAATCTTCTTCCCCTTGCCTAACTGGCACTCATGAACATAATGTCTCTTTTTGTCACATTTGAAGCACACTAGATCAGCCTTTGCCTTCTTGGCCACATCCCCTTTTTGGGCTTCCTTCTTCTTAATGAATTTCTTCTTCTTTCCCTGAGGACCGTGGAATTCAACTAGCTTCTCTCGAGCACAACCAGCTAGCATCTCTTCATGACGAATGACCATCTCCACCACCACATTACAAGATTCTCGGATATTGGTCATGGTCACTCTAGCAAGCTCAGGTCTTAGTCCTCAAATGAACCTCTCATTCCTTCTGATATCAGTGTCATCCATAGCATATCCATATCGAGACGACACATCAAACATAGCAGCGTACTCGATTACTGACATCCCCTTGAACTAGATCCATAAACTTCCTCATTAATACTGCCTTAGCGACCTCAGGCAGAAACCTCTGCTCAAATCTTCTTCTGAAATCATCCCATGTCAGTTCTTCCTCTGGAACTCTGGTGGTCAAAATATTCCACCATTGAAGCGCTGCCCCTTGTAACTGCCTAGAGGTCAGCCCTCTCTTTTTCCTATCATCCAATCCTAGATCAGTGAAGATCCTCTCAAAGTGCAATAGCCAATTCTCAACTTTAACAGCATCCTTTGTTCTAACAAACGGCTTTCCACCCAAACTAGTGTAGTCTCTGCTCAGCTTAGCATAGTTATTCCCAACTGAAGCCATAGGATTTTCTCCTCCAACATTACCAGCAACCCCAGCTTGCTCCTCGCATCTACTAAAGGATTTCTAGCACCTACATTGGCTTCAGCATTTGGATTAGCATTAGCTAGTTGATCTTGATTCCTCGTAGTATTAGGTGGAGCATTTCCATTGGTTGTGGTGCTTCCTCCACCTAGATTTCCTCTTCCATTTCCTGCTTCCATATCTTCTTTCACATAACTCTACATACGAGCCTTAGTATGATATAGAAGAACGGTTTAAGAAAGAGTGGAAAATGTACTTATATATATATATATTTATATATTAATATTAAATACAAGTACATTATTATAGCGTTAAACCAAACCCTGACATTATTTTCACATTCATTGGATTTTGTTTGAAAATCTTTTAGGTTTAACTTTCTCTTAAAGTTTCATAAACCTATGCTCTAATACCAACTTGTAACATCCCCCTACTTGGAGGCTCAAAACAAACGGCTACGAATGTTGCAATCATCCATAGTTATTAATACTTGACGACCAAATACGGCGGTGTAAGATTCATTGATACACAGAACCACATATATGGAAAAAATTTAAACTTCAAGTAAAGTCACATTCCATTTCAGAATATTTCCAATTCATTACATAATCCAATAAATGCAAATCATGTTCAGAGAAAATATATTTACTACAACACTCCAAAAGCGGCATATGAAGATGACCCCTTGGATGATCAGTGTATATAGGCAATTAACAACTTTGCCATTACAAACAACACAGCGGAATCAAAAGAAAAGAGACCTCTAAATAGGTATCATGCCTCCTGCATGTCTTCAAAAGCTTATTCATCCTAAGAGGTACCTAAAAACCTCAACTCTCAAACTACTCAAAATCAATTGAGTACACGAGAGTTTAAAGGGAAAACATAAACTTCGAGTTAGACATAAAGCCTGGTATGAATAATAATCTACCATCTCAAATCATTTAAATATCTAGTGAGACCACACCGCTTTGCTGAACGAGATTTCTCCTCACTAGTATCCTAAAACCATATACTGTGCTCCTGCATCCATAATGGTTAATAACATAGACATTTCAAAATATTTGATGATATGCAAACTTATTAAAACATACCGAATTTTCCATCCTCTGTTTAATTGACTCCTTGTCATATTTTATAGTTTCTAGGGTCACTATTAACCTATTAGTTTTCATGGGCTTACTAATATCCTTTTTATATTATATGGACTCCATGTCCTATCTCATAGTTTTCATGGGTTCATGATGAACCTATTGGCCCCTACCAATTAACTTAACACAATCACTTATGTGGATTTAATTGATTCTTGGGTTCCTTATTGGTACTCCAATAACTTTTCCCTTATCCTAGTTTTCTTGGGTTAACTAGGAACCTATTGGCCCATGCCAATACGTTTTCTTATTATCCTAGTTTTCATGGGTTAACTAGGAACCTATTGACATTTGTCAACAACTTAATCTGGACCTAGTTTTCATGGGATCACTATGAACCAATTGACTCCTGCCAACCACTCTCAATAACATAGTTTTCATGGGATCACTATGAACCTATTGGTAACTCCGATAACTTCTTAATCATAGTTTTCTTGGGATCACTATGAACTTGTCTCTCTGACAACTTCCATATTTAGGCATCCTATGTTTTGGTCTCCCTGACCTCTTGGATGCAAATCGACTCATCCAGGAGTTTGATCAATTTATATTCACTACTGGGTTAACCAAGATGGTTCTTCTACCCTTTATCCCCAAAATACAGTCATGGGTTAATTATATTGTGAATATATTCATATTTAAAGAAGCAAACATAATTGCAAAACAATATCGCTCCCGTGAGTTTAAAATAGAACACGGTTAATCCCTTTAAACTATTATTTAATCAAGGAATGCTTCTTCTCAAGACCATCACAAAAACTCCTTTAATTTAGCCATGATTTTCTCCATTTAAAATAGAGTTTGGGTTATAAAACCTTTCGAAACCTGGCTTTCGATTTCATAGGACGACCTCCTTCGAAAGCCTTAAAACGTATCTTCAGAACATTAGGCTTCTGGCTTTCTAATACTTTAAAACCTTCCTTTCGAAACCTTTCGATTGTACTAAAATATTAGCAATTAATTATTTAGAAGCATAGCTTCGAAAAAAGTTGAAAGTACCCTTTCGAAACCATTGAAAGTTACCATTCCAAAACCATTGAAAGTCTCATTTTCGAATGCACTGGGTTTATACTTAAAATATTATTTGGATCAAAGTTAATATAGGAAAAAGCATCTCTATCGAAATCAACCTTTATTATATAGAAGTATTAAAGAAAACATGATGACATCGGCACCATCTCTTTCAAAAGCTTTAAACCATTTAAACCAACATTGAAGGACAACGTCGAAACCCCTTTCGAAGCCATTGCCTTCGAAACGCTTGGACCCTTTCAAAAGCCTTTAGGAAGTGACTTAAAACATCTTTTAAAAATAAATACTACCTTTCAAAAGCCTTTAGGAAGTGACTTAAAATATCTTTTAAAAACAAACACTATGTTTTGAAAGCATTAATGACTTCAATACCTTCGAAAGGCTAAAGAACAACAGCATGGCTTCGACTAAGTCAGCACCCCTTCTTTCGAAACATTCTTTCATAGTAAATGAACCCCTTCAAAAGCAAACTTATGTTAATGGAAACCCTTTCGGCACTTTTTAATACCTCTTTCTAAACCATATGCTTCAACTCATTCGAAGGCTAAAAAAACAAAGGCAGACACTTCTCTTTTAAAAACAAACCAAGATAGCGACCCCTTTGGAAGCTATGCTTTCGACACCTAACCTTTTGCCTTTCTCCAATCCACTACATACCATCATTGTGATACTTTGTGTATTGGTTTTGGCTTTGAAGGTTTTGACTGGGTTGTAGGCGAAATCTTTTGTGTTGAAAGGTACTTCCAAAGCATGCGAAACCATCTTTTCTGAGTAAACTTGGGTTTATACTACTCAAATACAATCTTTTTCCAATTAATCTGGCACGTGTCAACACTAGATTGGTTGCCTTAAAATTTTCAAATTCTTTAACAAAATAACTGCCGCTAATTTCAGATCTAAACCATGGTTAAGTTAATCAAATAAGCCCTTCCATTAAGCAAAACCAATTTTGCAAAGAAGTTCCTCTTCTAAAATAATTTAATTTACATAGCAAATCACTTTAGAAAAATCCCCAAAGATTCGAAAAGTTCACTTTAATCATGTTATCTAACATATCAAAATTCCAGACCCAAACTCTTAATATTTTTCCAAAATAATTTTATGAATCCAAATAACCATATTTTCCTTTGAAAATTCATAACAATCTTTCCATAGCTTGGAAATTTATCAAAATTGAAACCCAACTTCAAAATCATGTTTTATACAACACAATTTTTTTCCATGGTATTTAAACATCAACATATATTGATTTTACCCTAAAGCCATGTTGAATTTCCATTAAACATTCTTGTTTAATTCAACAAATTAATATTCTAGCATATCATCATCCAATCCATCATAAAAACAAATTTATCCTTAAATTCGAAAATACATTATTTATAATAAAATAGAGATGGAATTATTATTCACATTGCTTTAGATAAGGAGATTGGATTGAGATTGATTTTCCCCTAAGCTTGATTCTCTAGCTTTTAATTGAGTTTCCCTTTTCTCTTCACGGTCGGCCGTTCTTTAAATCTTTTATTTGCATTTTCGAAATGACATGAATGGATAGTAAAATGGTAGGAATGAAAATATATAAGGGTAAGGGTTATGGGAGGCAAATGCCTAATATACCCTTATGTAATTTGATTAACCTAAAAACCATTCTTAAGCCCATTAATTATTTTATTAGGCTCGACCTTAATTAAATTAATTCAAGTCTCAATCCCCTTATCACTTAACATTTACATTATCCTTTTTAATTTATCTGATTAAATCTCCTGAATAATGTTATCAAAAATTTGAGTTGTTACACCTATGCCATCAATCCCTTACCAAGGTAATTCAGACGATCACTATACCACCGGTCATGTTGGTGCGCAACTTAAAGGAATTGGACTACAAATAAAAATAAAGCATCGCTTATGAAATAAAAAAGATGGATCGGGTATGATTCATTTTAAAAAGATGGCACCCTAACTCGTGCCGCAACGCATGTCCCTGCATTCTAGATTCGGAACTCAACTTAAAGATGGTGCGTTCTATCCACTTCCTTACATCCTGTGACTAACTGGGGCACAGGTGATCAAAAGGTAGATGCTAAATTGCAGTCAAGGAATAGACAGGGAACCGCTACTCAATCGGTACACCCAAAGGTTGGAGAACCAAGGTGATATGACACAAACTTAGAATGGTTGCTAGAACAGGCTTTTAGGGTAGATTACGACTACTCTGAACTGACCGGCTTTCAAATGCCTAACTTAGCAGCTGTGGTGCGATGACTTGTTAGAGAAACCCAAGACTAGACCGATGACGATTGAAGCGTCTTCCTTCATCGGAATCCATTCACTGAAGTCTTCCTATGAGCATAATATCCAGTGATGCAATGTCACTACCCAACTTATACCAAATGCCATGCAAGCTATTCAACTACTTCTTGCATGAGTTCAACGTCGCCGTCACTGAAGTGAGCACTCCCAGCGAGAATATCATATTGATGGCATTGATAAGGGTAATTGACCCCATGATAGACTTTGGCGACCGGTAAGCTGGAGAGCCTCCTTCGACCTTGAATCGTTTCTGTTACAAAATGAACCAGAACCTAAGCCAGATAGAGGTAGAGCAGACTAGGAGAAAGAATGATGCATGCCCATTGGCCAAAAGGATTTAAAGCGAGTCCAGCAATGACGATGCCTTAGATAAGGACTTGGATTCTAGGAGATGACCCAGAATCCCAAAATTCAACTCATATACTCATATGAACAATTCAATCGAAAACATGTACTTGGAGACTCATGACTCGAAGCTGTACCGGAAACCAGCCTCAAGAGAGTCCACCGAAACCTAGAAGAAATTCGAGAAATGTTGTGTACTTCAAGATACACATGGTCATAACTCCAGCGATTTCAGACACCTTCGAGATATGATCGGAAAGCTGATCCGGAAAGGAAAATTTTGATAAAATGTGAAGCCCCATAGAATGGCAGGCAGATAACATCCGATCAATAAAGAACTCTGATTATCAATTGGACCACCTACGGTCGACTTCAAGTTGGGAAAGGCTGGGGCAATGTGGAATAGTGAGTACACGACTCTACTTCACTTATCAATAAGATATATTTCAATTTCAATTATGTTGTGAAATACGACCAACTTGAATTAAACTACTTCCAAACGATGTAGGTAACCAAGTACTTAGAGTTGGACGCCAACTAATCTCTACGGACTATGATTGGACCCTTGGAGGATCATCAAGACGAGCATAATTAACCACTCATTAGCTACCATATGCCCCTTACTTGGAGGCGAGAGCTTGGAACAAAAAGCGGGTGCGACTCGACCATCTACTTCTTATTTTGTGCTTCAATCGTGACAGGACATCAACGCCTATCTTAGAGCTCGGCAAGGACAAACTCCAATGTAACCACTCATCAACATCCGCAGTTGAATTGGAGACCAAATAAAGACTTGGAGAAGATGTGAGCCAATCATACGCTCCTCGGCTCATACTTGAAGTTCGCCAAAATACATATGCCTCTCTCGAAGCTCAGCGATGCCGGCATCCAACTAAAATGGACGTGATTTGATCATCTACACATTGACTCCTGCCCTGGACACGGGGCAGTTCGAAAGCTCGACTTAAAGTAGGCATGACTAACTGCCTACTCATCAACAACCGCCCTCAACGCATGGACACGACTATGGCTTGAGGTGAATGTGACTTGATTATCCATCCGACAACTCTCTCTCTCTCTCTCTCTCTCGACTTGTTGGAAAGTGTACCAAGCAAATTGGATGGGACCTGACCGTCCAACACAGGCATGTATGTGATATAGGCATCCATCACTTACTCTCTTCCTCAACTTGAATCAAGGAGATACAATCACCAAGTAGACATGAATCGACTGTCCATTTGTTATGTTTTATCCCTAATGCTGGGGTAGAATTCCATTCCATGGATGAACGTGGTTCGACCATTCATTCGACAACTCTTACCTTGACTTGACAACTAGAGTATTAATAAAAAATGGGTGTGACTGACCACTCATTGACTAACTCTGGTCCCCAGAGTGTGGACCGTAGTATAAATACTAAAAAGATGGATGTAATACGACCGTCCATCGACCAACTTTGGTCCCCAAAGCGTGGACCGAAATATAAAGACCAAATTGGTGTAGCTAACCACCCATCGACCAACTCTAGTCCCTGGAGCATGGACTGGGGTATAAAAACCAGATGGATGTGATTAACCCCTCATCAACCAACTCTAGTCCTAGAGCGTGGACTGGAATATAAATACCAAATGGGTGTGCCTGACCACCCATCGACCAACTCTGGTCGCCAAAGCACGGACTGGAGTATAAACACCAAATGGGTATGATAAACCACTCATCGACCAACTCTGGTCCTTAGAGAATAGACTCAAGTATAAACACCAAATGGGTGTGATTAACCACCCATCGGCCAACTCTGGTTCCTAGAGCATAAACTAGAGTATAAATTCTAAACGCGTGCTGATGTGCACGTAAATTTGCATATTTTTACCGCCATATTTAATCTATTTAAATTAAATAAATGATCGTATTAGGTACTTTAACTTTTTAAACCAAAAAATCAAATTATTTTCAAATTGCCACATATTCATCTTCGTATAAGAGCAAAATTATCATTTTATCCATTCACTAAATTGTGAAAAGTTACTTGGAATTTTCTATGTTTTTTTGTAGGAAATTTAGTAGATTTTACAAGTTGTTTCATTATGATATATGCACGCACAAGAATGAAGATAAAGAAATGAAGATGGAAATAATTCAAAGGCATGATAATGGAGAACCCCACATACCCACATACCTTCATGTAAAATTAGAGGCTAATGCATTTGCTAATAGAGTTTAAAGCTTCATTCACACCAAAGTGATGATTAATTGATGCTAATGATTATTTGGCCTCCACACTTCCTAAGAGAGTGTTTTGGGCATTCCCCAAAAATATGAATTAGGGTTTAACACATGTATAAATACCTCCTATATTTCATGTATCATTGCTCTTTTTTAGTCTCCTTTTTATGCTCTCTTCTTCTAGGAAAATAAAATGGGAGCTCTCTTTCTTTTCATGACTACTTAGCCATTTCTTCTTTTATGTAATTCTTTTTTTAATGCAATTTCAATACATATTCTTCTCTTTTCTTGTTTATTGCCTTTCATGCTAGTAGTGCAGTTTCATTTATACATGCAAGTAGATTAGTTTTTATTTCTTTACATAGATTTTCTTTTCATTTTGCTCTCTTTTTCCTGTTGTTTTCATTTAATGTTGCAGTTGATTTGATAACAAATATGGGAGACTAAATCCCTTCAATTTAGGGTAATAAAGTTCTCTAATTATGTAGCTTCAACATAGGTTGATAACTAATGCTCACTTTTTGTGCTTCATGGAAATATGATGTCTATGCTTAGTCAAATGAATCACAAATTGTCTCTTCATCTATATATGATCATGGCAAAGAAGTGAATGTTTAAATCAAAATTTGATGGCTTATATTTCTAAATAGTAGTTAATAGGTCATGCTTGAAATATGCTTGAAATAGATTTTCATTTTCAACTTTATTTTCATTTTCATGAAACTAAAGTGGTTTAAAGGTTGTGTTATAGTTTGATGGCTTATATTGAGCTAATTAATAGCATAAATGAGCCATACTTATGATAAACACATCATTTAAATTCACTAATGACAAAAAAAAGATCATAATTTCATGTGTGTTGAACTAAGTGATCTAGAGAGTGAATTTATCTCAAATTGTCTTAACACTCGTACTTTTATCAATTTTCGTTTGTTAGTTTTCTACATTTTTAGCTTATCACATTTTCAACTTTGGTTAATTTGATTGAATAAAGATTTAAAATCTAACAATTTCCTGTGAATCGACCCGCACTCGTCACGTACTACAATAGTACACCGTGCGTTTGCGGTAATTTTAATTTGAAATTTTTCAGTGGTTTTCTAATTTGATAGAAATTCCGTTGACGAATAAGTTTTTGACGCCGTTGCCGGGAATGCTTTGATTTTATTTTTCTATTCTTCGAATTATTTTTGTTTGATTTTTATCGTGTGTTTGTTGTGTGTGTTTGCGTTTAAAAAAAATTGTGTGTTTGTTTGATTTTTACTTGTATTTTATTGTGTGCTTGTTTATTGCTTATTTTCTAGTTCCATTTTGCATTGCATATATACGTGTGTGTACACATATACATACATACATATATACATATGCATACATATACATACATACATACATACATATATATATATATATTGAAAAAAAAAACACAATTCATAATTTTTTATTCCATTTCCTTTTTTTTACAGCTTTGCATTTACAATTTCATTTTCCTTTTATAATTTTGCATTTACATTTAGAATTTAAAGAAGAAAAAAAATTACAACTCTGTGCACATCAGCCTGCGCACAAACTTCCCTCTATTCAACATCGACTTCCCAAACCTATTTGTAAATACAAAAAAAAATTCCATTTTGAAAAATAAATCTATTTGTAAATAGTTTTTCCTTTAAAAAAACCAAAAACATTCTTAGAAATGTCCGAATTTCCATACTCGAATTTTACAATAGTTGTGAAAATTAATATAATCCATAAGATTTCACTCCAAATTCGTATGGATGTTTTAACAAGAACTTTTGTATAAACAACTCGAATTTCGAACAACAAAATTTTCAAAGCGATGATCAAACCTCAAATCTTGAAAAAACATTGATTTTGTCTTTACTCGAACTCTCTACACAACAAAATCAAGAGACAAATGAGTTGTGTAATTCATATCTGTGCGATAACTCAAATCAATGTTTTCAAAACAATCAAAATTTGAATTCACTTCGAAATTCAAACGATTTCGAGTTTAACTCATGCCAAGTCAATTTCGAACATCAAAATGAATTTCAAAACGAAAATGAAAACAACTTTTCAAATTTTTTTGGCAATGGGAATGATCTCGATTATGATCAAGTGAATTTTTTTGTTCTCAACAAATCCAAATCGAAAATTCTTAAGTCAACAATTATAAGTTGGATTTGTTGAACAAATGGACGAAATCTACAATGATCACATGATTTGTTGTTTGAAACATATATGAAAGAACGTGAGAAACAAAACCAAATCCCAACACGTGACAATTCAAACGATAATCCATCTTTTACCAAATTTAATGATTTTCAAATAACAATTTTTGAAACTAAAAATGACGATCTTAATGAAGTTGTTGAAAAAACGGTAATTGAGTTGGATTTCAATTCTTTTGAGGGTAGGAAACTCAATTTAAGATTCGATCTTCCTTTTTGCGATTTTGAAATTTTGAGCACAACGACTTTGGATTTTGAACTTGACATGTAATAAAGTTGTTGATAATTCAATAAAGGAAGACGAATTCAATGAATATGGTTTCTTTGGACTTTTCGAAGATGAGTTATTAAATTTCGAAGGGGAAAATTTAAACCATCATTTCAATTTTAGAATCAATAATTTTGAAAAATTTGTTGATGATGAGCTTAACTTTTAATTTGATGAAAATAAACTTGAATTTCAATCAATCATTTTATCAACCCCAAAAATCATCGAAAATAAAACAACTCATACGATTTTTAATAAAATGACATTCATTTTTCCAAATCAACGTTTACTTCAAAATCTTTTATAGTTCGGTTTTCTGCACTTGAGCTGTGTTTCGCATACTTGACGAGACAAATGAATCGATCTTTGAAAGACCGTTTCATTTACTCTTTGACGATATACTTTCTAATCCCATGTAAATACCATTCACCTTCATATAACTATAGGTCATCGTTTTATTTTTGTTTTATTTTTCTCTTTCTAGTTCGGTTGACTGTGGGGACACAGTCAAAATCAAGTGTGGGGGGAGACTCATCTTTTTTCTGAATTTTCATGATTAATTTTTCATTTTTCTTCCAAAACTCTAAAAACAAAATTCAAAAACAATTTTTCTTTTTAGCATTTTGATTTATTTTTAAAGAAACACTACCGGATAAATATATGATTTTGGTTTAGTAAATTGAAATTTTGAAAATTTATTTGTCTTAACAAAAATAAAAATAAAGTTTGATTACCGACAACGATAGTTTAACTAGTATATAGGAAGGTTCATATGTGATAATTATGAAATATATCCTAATTGAAAATCTTTGTTTTAAAAAGTTGTTGATTTAAAGTAAAGGATATAACATATTTTTTTTCTCCTAAGTTAAGTGGTGCTAAGATGATTTTGCAAAACTCTCTTTTTCAAAAAACATATAAAAAACATTTGTATATATGTAAATATTTTCTATTAACACCCACAGTCGACAAGTGCATACATGTGTGTACGTTCGCCATGCTCTGCACCTTTCTCACGTAAGCCCGAAAGGTAGTATACGATAGGTATATCCGATCTAGGTGTACGTATATAAAAATTCTTTTCTTTTATTAATAACGCCTACAGTCGATAGGTGTTCACACTCGTGTGTTCACTCACCACACTTTGTACTCCCCTCACATAAGTCCGCAAGGCAGTGCATGGATAATATATCTGACCTCAGATTTCTGAGTTAGGCATATATAAATATTGTTAATATCAATATAATTTTCAAAAGAAAAAATGGAGAAAGTAAGCAAATGAAATCTAATACTATTTTAACTTATTTAATTTGACTTGTTACTGAACTGAAATGAAAATACCAAATTTACAAATTTTGATAATCAACTAAGGATGTATTTCATAGTTATACTTTGTTATCAACTGAAACAACGAGTTAAACTATAGTCTATTTGTTATGATAACTTCGTTTTTACTAAAAAAATTGATGAATAAATGAATTAAATTTTCAAGATAATGACCAAAACCTATATTTAACTTATTCATGTTAATTCGAAAGTAAATCCTTCATTTGTAAATACTTTTAAAAACTCGCATTCATCTCTTTGTAAATAATCTTGCATTTTGTAAATATTTTCACTTTGCATTTGGATTTTATGGGTAGTATCTGCTGAAAACCCCCACGAGACAACACTCGTCCTACTGGGGACACCTAGAGGTTTAACGGCTTGTTGAATATGCTCAATACAATCGTGCTCCCTACGAAAATGGTTTATCTTTGTTTTTCTTTATTCGAGGATGAATAAAAAGATAAGCGTGGAGGTATTTGATGTGCACGTAAATATGCATATTTTTACCGCCATATTTAATCTATTTAAATTAAATAAATGATCATATTGGATATTTTAACTTGTTAAACCAAAAAATTAAATTATTTTCAAATTGTCACATATTCATCTTCATATAGCTGCAAAATAGTCATTTTTATGCATTTACTAAATTGTGAAAATTTACTTGGAATTTCTATGTTGTTTTGTAGGAAATTTAGTGGATTTTACAGGTGGTTTCATTATGATACGTGCATGCACAAGAGTGAAGATAAAGAAATGAAGATGTAAATAATTCAAAAGCATGATAATGGAGGACCCCACCTACCCACATATCTTCATGTACAAATTATAGGCTAATGCACATGCTAATAAAGTTTAAAGCTTCATGTACATCTAAATGATGATTAATTGATGCTAATGATTACTTGGCCTCCACACTTCCTAAGAGGGTATTTTGGGAATTCCGCAAAAATATGAATTAGGGTTTAACACATGTATAAATACCCCTCATGTTTCATGTATCATTGCTCTTCCTTAGTCTCTCTTTTAGGCTCTCTTCTTTTAGGAAAATAAAATGCGATCTCTCTTTCTTTTCATGGCTACTTATCCATTTCTTCTTTTATGTAATTCTTTTTTTAATGCAATTTCAATACATATTCTTCTCTTTTATTGTTTATTTCCTTTCATGCTAGTAGTGTAGTTTCATTTATACATGCAAGTAGATCAGTTTTTATTACTTTACTTAGCTTTTCTTTTCATTTTGCTCTTTTTTTCCTCTTGTTTTCATTTAATGTTGCAAGCCACATTTGTTGATTTGATAACAAATATTAAAGGCTAAACCCCTAATTTAGGGGTAATGAAGCTCTCTAATTATGTAACTTTAATATAGTTTGATAATTAATGCTCTCTTTTTGTGCTTCATGGAAAATGATGTGTATGTAATTTTGTGTTTTGAGTTTGATAGCTTATGTTGTTCAAAACAAATAGGCTATGCTTTGTCAAATGAATCACAAATTGCCTCTTCATCTATATATGATCATGGCAAATAAGTGAATGTTTAAATCAAAATTTGATGGCCTATGTTTATAAACAGTAGTTAATAGGTCATGCTTAAAATAGATTTTCATTTTCAACTTTATTGTCATTTTTCATGAGAATTAAAAATGGTTTAAAGATTGTGTTATAGTTTGATGGCTTATGTTGAGCTAATTAATAGCACAAATGAGCCATACTTATGATAAACACATCATTTGAATTCACTAATGACAAAAAAAAGATCGTAATTTCATATGTGTTGAATTATGTGATCTAGAGAGTGGATTTATCTCTAAATTGTCTTAACACTCTCATATTTTTATCAATTTTCTTTTTTTTAGTTTTATACATTTTTTAGCTAGTCAAATTTCAATTTTGGTTAATTTGATTGAATAGAGATTTAAAATCTAACAATTCTTTGCAGATCGACCCTACTTGCCACGTAATACAATAATACGCAGTACGCTTGCGGTAATTTTAATTTGAAATTTTTCGGCAGTTTTCTAATTCAATAGAAATTCCATCGACGAACACGTGCGGTCCACTGCTCGTTAACAAATGGAGTTCCCCAAAAATAAACCAGAGTATAAGCAATAAAATCGGATGTGATTCGACCATCTGCCAATCAACTCCTCCCTATGATTCAGTAGTAAAAACATGAAATTAAAGTAGTCGTGATACGATCGACCACTCATCGACTTTTGCCCTTGACTGGAGGCAAAGGAATTGACTAAGGAAAATGTGGATCGACCATTTTCTACGATAACTCTGAATCCCAGAGCATTGACTAGAGTATATGCATCAAATGGGTGTGATTAATTGCCCATTAGTTAACTTTTGATCCCTATAGTGTGGATCGAAGCATAAGCAAACAAATGAGTGCGATCGACCATTCATTAGCCAAATCTGACCTGAACTCGACAAGAAGAGTATAGATTTACCATGGATGAGGTTCGACCTACCACGAACTAACTCCGTTGATCCGAAATAGGGAGCAGGAGTAAAAACTAATAAAAGTTGTATATGATAGCTCATAGTTGCTCCGGCTTGGTGTTCTTTACGACGTAAGGCAACTACTGCAAGGAGGCCTTAATACAAAACAAATCAACGACGTCCGAAGTTACGGGAGATTGGCAATATCGTACGGTCGGATCGATGGGCAATATCAATCCAAACTTTTTATATCATACCATCGGATCACAGGTAATGCGATCCAAGCTTTCTATATCATACCGCTGGGTCGACGATCAATATCGATCCACATCAAACACAAACGGATGTGAACCGAACGTCCTTCGAATAAATCTGACCATCAGGGCGTGGATAGGAGAATGAATGACGAATGAATATGACCTGACCATTCATTCTCCAACACCCTCCTTTGGTCCATCGGGAGGAGTAGGAAACCAGATGAGCATGACCTGACTACTCCTGAACCAACTCTATCATCAGATCTGGCGGGAGAACATAAATCAAATGGACGTGACTGACCATCCAACTCTGAATGAATGTGAAAACCATTCTGACTCTTACCATGATCCAATTGGAAGAGCAATACAAAATGGACATGAATTGACAGTCTGCACATTGATCCTTGCCCTTGGTTTGACAGAGGGAGAGTTAATCACAGATTGGATGTGACATAACCATCCATTCCTCGGTCCTGCCTAGAGTATGATGATATCTGCACCAAAAGTGGACATGATTGACCATCTAGTACCTACCTCATACTCGAAATCCGACAAAGCATCGAAGTATTCCCCTATAAGGAGAAACCAGAATACGATCCAGGCAGGCACGACTCAGCCTTCTATCAATTAACTCAGTCCCATGATTCGACGAGAAAGAATAAAACTAAAGCGTACATTACTTGTCTTCCCACTTATTGACCTATGCTCCAGACTTGAGGGCACGAGCAAGAAATAAGGTAATTATGAACTGATCATTCATCAATCAACTATAATTCTTCGAAGCTTAGGCAGAAGTATAAACACAATTGGGACGAGACTCGACGGTCCATGTAGTACGTCTATCAACCTGAGACCGAGTGTAGAAGTGTGATCATCCAAAGACTGACTGCGATAAATCAATATTGTGACTCATATCTAGTGTTTACAAGGACTTGAGGCTATGACCGAAAGGATGCCTATAGATATAATCATCAAATCGATGGCCAAGCTCATAGACACTGACTATCATTCCAAACTGAACGTCGAGTAACATATTGTGAGTGCATTGAATGGAAATCACATTACTCAAATACACAAGCAGATTCAAACTCAAAGCAAAAGGCAACTATGCAGTTGCACGCAAAACGAGGCTGAACCCTACTCGACATTTGATTCGACGTGGTTCTAAGTCCGATCATTGGCTATTTGTAGGTAATCGCTCAAGGCATCTAGAGTCCTTCACTATCGGAATCATCAGCTCATAACGAAATCCGAAAGTTCGACTGGATCGACCGTCATCACCTGCCGTCCTGACTGGCTTCCATGCCATTGGCTATTAATTAGATAAATGCTCGAACATAGGGACCGACATCAAATCCAACTGCATCTCCATACCTACATGCACCACCTAAGAGTTTAAATTAGAAGACTTGCCTAGGCTAGGAGCCAATACTGTTCCTATCGCCTATGAAACTTTGCAAACCCAATTCAGATGTCCTACTTACTAAGTACAATTTAGTGCGGTGTTGTATAGTTCCATGAAGTACAAATATGCTATTCTATTCAAGTCTGAAGTGGTAAACATTTGATTCAAGGTCATATGCTAGTTCAAGTATGTAAGTCATATATGGCATGTCTCATTGTTCGATTTCAAGTTCACATGGTATAATATGCTAATCTCATACCAAAAACTGCTTAAGTCCCACTAATACAAGGGATCGGAACCGATCCCATAGCTTGGGCAAATTCACCTAAGTATTTTTCAACTCACAACATAAGGCCAATATAAAGCAACAACACTACAGTCGCTTCTATAAATATAAAGACCCAAGAGATGAAGAAGGGGAGCCCAAAGACTACAAGGCCGCAACCATTGAACTAACAATTGGCATTACGGTCAGTCACGGCAACCCATCATGGGTTCTAAAGATCGGATCGCATCTCAATGCAATAATGATAAAGGAAGGGTTGGCTTTCTCTGATGCATAATCTTGATGTGTTCACTTAAACCCATTCTGACATGTGTGGGATCTCGCCGTTCATCATAAGCATGCATTGAATATCGATCTGAGGCATATCCGGTGAAACTAAAGCGACGAGGCATGGATCTGGAGAGTTCTGCTACACTTATAGAGGAGGTGGATAAACTCAAAAACAATAGATTTAGCCATGGCGCCCTCTACCTGAAATGGGTATCCAATCCAATTCTTGAGAGAAAACCTAATGGAAAGAGCCAGACATGCATCAACTACTCAAACCTAAACAAGGTGAACCTAAAGGATAACTTTCCACTTCCAAAGATTGGCCAGTTAGTAGATTCAATCGCTGGATATGAACCGCTTTCATTCATGGATGGGTACTCCGGATGCGAACGGATCCCAATGCACATCCCCAACCTAAAACACACCAACTTCATTATCGACATGGGACTATATTGCTATGTTGTAATGCCATTCAGATTCGGACTGAAGGACTTTAGTGCTACTTACCATAGGCTGGTAAGCCGGATGTTCAATGATAAGATCAGGAGACTAATGGAGGTATATGCGGATAATATGCTCATGAAGTCACAGAAATCAAACAACCACATCGATGACTTGGTAGAGATATTCAGTTTTATTCGAAGATATGGAATGAAACACAATCCTTTGAAATGCTCTTTTGATGTTGCATCTGGGAAGTTCCTGGGTTTAATGTTCTACTATCATGGAATTGAAGCCAATCACAAGAAGATTTAGGCAATCAGTGACATCTTGGTACCGAAGACAGTCAAGCAGGCATAGAGCCTAAATAGGAAGGTCATCGCCTTAAGTCCATTCAACTCCAGGGACACCGACATGTGTGCTCTTTTTTTGGACCTAATATAAGGATGGAAAAGAAACTTTGAATGGAAGTAAGACAAATATGGCACATTTCAAGCTCTTGTAGATCACTTAGATAGACCTCTCATCCTATCCAAGCCGCTAGATCACAAAGAATTACACATTTATTTAGCCATATCAGTGCATGCCATAAGCGCCACAATATTATTCGAAGAGAATCAGATCCAAAGATCGGTATAATATGTAAGCAAGGGATTGACAAGTACTAAGAGAAACTTACCCGAATCTACAAAAGCTTGCGTAATGCTTTTTGATTTTATCACGAATGCTCCACTCTAACTTTCAGGCTCACCTCATTAACGTCTATACCGACCAACCGTTACGATAGATCATACAACGACTTGAGACATCTTGAAGACTACTCAGGTGGAACATTGAATTGAGAAAATTTAACATCACTTATCTCCTTTAAAGAGCTATGGTATTGGCTGACTTCAGACGACTCTCTAGAGAGCAGTGGAGAACCGACCAACCGATGGAAAATGTCTATGGATGAAGCATCCAACGATCACGTTCTGGCGATGGAGTCGTGTTGGTGATTCTTGAGGAACAATTGATCTGCTATGCCCGAAAATTCGACTTCCCTATGGAAAATAACGAAGCTAAATATGAAGCTCTGATTACTGGCTCAAACTTGCCAGAGAACTGGGGATGAAAACTTTACAATTTTGTGATTCCCAGTTACTAGTACGCCAGGTCAGGGGAGATTATCAGGCTAGGGAGGAGCAACATGCTCCTTATCTCGTCTGGGTCCAAGAGCTACTGGTAGACTTCTAGTATCACTCCATTACACACAAACCCAGAGAACAAAATGAGAACCGACTCACTGGCATGCTGGCCAGTTCTAAGGATGCACAATAAATGGGCTTGGTCTCAGTTGAAGTACTAATGCTCCGAGCACCGACCAGATCGAGGTTGATCAAATCTTAAATATGGAATCGGAAAAGGAGTCATGGATGATTCCTATGGAAGACTACCTACAATGGGGAATCCTTCCAAAACGGAGGAATGAAAAACAATAGATCCTCCGTAAAGCTTCATGCTACATCATCCAAGAAGGAACCATGTACAGAAAGGGTTTATTCATTCCCCAGCTTTGGTTAATTGCCATAACAAAATCAGACAAATATTGAGAGAAGTCCTACACTGAAAGTCATTTTTGGAGAAATACCATTTCTCTTGTCGTGAATATCCAAGCCCAATCTTGCCTACAATTAATCGAAACTGTCCCTCATTTTATCTTTAGGTGATCAAATGCAGTAGGCCATATTCAACCTCAATGCCAACGCATATGCTTTAAACCCATAATCGATCATCATCAGCTATCTCTTCAACATCAACTTCTCTAATCCCTTCATCTTGTATCCACAAAGATTTGGAGTGAGAAGGATCCGTGGACAAAAAATTGCAAATGATTGAATTGCATTCAACCAAATTGGCAATGACCCATGAGCGTATGAACACATACGGGAGTCAACAACAAAAGCATGTACCTGAATATGCACGTGTATATCCTGAAAATTCAATTTCTTGTAATCAAGATAAATTGGATTCTCACATGGGAAAATCAGATAAAGAATTGGATCAGATAACCAAGGCATACTAACTCGACTAATAAGCTCAATGGAACTAAGTGCAGATGATTACAGGCAGATTCTACTTCATAACTTACATAGTTTGATAACGACCAATCGTCATGACTAATAGAGAGAGATTAGACTCTCTACAAAGAAGCTCAACAGCAACATAAGGATAACACTCGTTCAATACACTGAGTGGAATCCTCTCCGATGACCCTCACTTGATATCAGTTCAAAGTACACAACAAAACGTACTTTGGAGGGGGGGCAAATGTTATATGGCCTTTTGGCTCGGCTATATTCAGACAGATTGGACAAGTTAAACTCGACGAGAATCGAGGAAGACATGCCGAAGAGATGATTGGTAGACTCAAAAGTCAAGCATAGGCAATGATATCAAGGGACGATCAACTGAAACCAAGTGATAGACTCTTCAGATTATTTTAAGAATCGAACAATGCCTCCCTTAAGTGGGGATTAGTGCTTATCCCCTTCCTTAGGGGATCGATACCTATCCTCAATTTCTCAACCAAACTGGGTGAAATCGATATAGAGTGATAAGGAAGACTATAAGGCTACATTTCAAGTTTCGAGTCTTTTGGAGTTCGTATGCTCAAGTTATGAGCAAATTACTTCACCTATAGAAAGAGATCGGGATAATAATGGATCGATATAAAAGGGATTGACCATATTCAGCTTTCACTACATATTGCAACAATCATCAGTCAATAACTCAAAATCTACAGATGTTATCAACTTAAAACTTAGAGTATAAGCTATAATACCATAGGGAACACCCTCTAGAGATCTCACCCTAATTGGAGGAGATTCGATGGATCGGCCCCTATCCTTCAAAAAGGATCGACTAAAATTGGAATGCATGTGACAACTTCACGAAAAATGTGATATCTCGTAAACAGTAAGTCGGAATGGCATGAAGTTCGAAGGGAACGTAGCTAGCATCATGGGGGACCCATCAGAGGGATCACACCATATTTGGACACCGAAATTGGGATTGGGGCTGATTTTTATTGTGAGCCCCAATGGGCCTCAAAATTCTTGTGTGCCTCGTCTTGGCCTGAAAATTCTTTTGTCGAAATTTTGGTTTGATCCATGCACATCTGCCCCTATAAATACAGCAGGCATGGCATCAGAAAATGGATCATTCTTTCGGCTGCTAAGACTCTTCCATTTTTATTCTTCATTCTTGTATTAATGAATCCCAACAGATCCAAACATTCTGGTAATCATAATCAAGTGCAAGGTCAATAAAAATATAAAGTGGATGTAGGCTAAGATCGCTAAACCAATATAGATTTTATTGGTTGTTGATCCCCATTTTTGGAACCAACAACGTGTGCTATGGGATGGTTGATGGCATGGAGGTTTTGATGTATGCTTGTAAAGCTGGGTTTTGTGAGGACACTCACTTGAGTCATATGATGTGACCTATGTCTTGCGAAGGTGATCTACCCTGGACTCATACGATGTGAGTTTAGTGTCCCAACCTTACGAAGTGGCATGAATTCAATCATAAGGGAAAATCGAATGACTAGTCTTTGGCCATTCAACCTGCCCATATGAGTTATTATATAGCCAACGACATAAGGAGCGTTGTGAGATAGCTTGATGGTTGTTATTTTCTATGTTTTCTATGGATGTCACATGACGTAGGTGCTACTGATGTTTGTGACCTAGACACCCCCTATTGTATTTTTACTTAGAGTATGCCCTACGATAATATTTTCGCATATATCGATGTTTAGTGCTAACTTAATGCTTGTAGGGACATGACATGTATGGTTCTTCATACTCGGTTGTTCCTTTTATTATATCAACATTATAGTATTTTGAGATATATATGTTGCTCACACTAGACTCTTATCCGAATCGAGATTTTATGCTTTGTTTCTTATTATCTCGGTTCTCTCAATTTAGAAAACTATATAACCGGTTAGAGATTGGCATATGGAGTTGTTTGGAGGAAGATTAGGAGGGTGGCTTATCTACAATTCTATCCTGAGTTTATTGTTATTCCACTATGCAGCACTGTGAGGTTTATTTTAGTGCTAGACATTATTAGAGACAAATTTCCTATAATCACCCCCAACGTTTACCAAGCTTGGATTCGGTCAATAAGGCAGACTTTAAGTGAAAACTGGAATTTTGGTACAAATTCAAAATTTATTAGGGTACAAAAATGAATGATCATAAATGGAGGAATTTGAAAATGAAAATTAAGTCATTTTGTTCGTCTCATCGAGCTGATCAATTTGTATTTTTGGTTCTTCTCAATCCTAGTTCATATAAAAAGTTATCAATGAAATAGGAAAATAATACGAAAATAATTCGTTGGCCTAAATAATATGTAAAATAACATGATTTTAAATAATTACATATGGCCCCATATGACTAACGTCGTAAGATGGAACGTTGCATAATTATGCATACAGATTGACTGGCCCTGGTACCATCGGTCGACTGGTCCTGGTCATACAAAATTTGGGTGCGTGAGCCTAGTTCACACTCCCTGCTGCTTATAAATATACCCCTAAACAACTAATTTCATATATGTGCGAATCAACCGCAGCAGCTACCATTTCTTCATCTTCTTCTTCTTAAAATATATTTTCTTAAAAATCTAAACTACACACACACATGTATATTATATATATATATATATAATATCTGTGTGTGCATAATTCATTCTGGTGCGATTCTTCAAGGCTTTGAGCCTTAGGTAAATCCAAACTTTGTCTTTTATGTACATATTTATATTAGGTTCTCTAGCTCCTTAGTTATAAATCATACTAATTTTATTTTATTTCAAAGTTATTAAATTATAAAAATCTAAATTTTGATCTAATTTAGGTATTTTGAGTAATATAATTTTAATTTATATATTATTGAGTAATGTAATCATAATTAATTTTATGTGTTGTTTTAAATTATATTGAGTTGAGATTAAGGTGGAACCATTTGAGTTTGACTATGATAATGAAGGGATTAAGGTTTTCTCTACATGACATTGAAAAAATTGTGAATATTATATTAATTCTATTTCATTGATTCAAAGATTTGAAAGTTTACATTTTTGAATAGGTCAAAT
This sequence comes from Allium cepa, assembly GCA_030765085.1. Classification (NCBI taxonomy): domain Eukaryota; kingdom Viridiplantae; phylum Streptophyta; class Magnoliopsida; order Asparagales; family Amaryllidaceae; genus Allium; species Allium cepa. Next base: position 258,729,431 of record CM060939.1, read on the forward strand.
TGGAATAAGTTGTTAATAATCAACTTTTATGGTTAAGTAAAATAGATGAATACATATAGAAAAGTTTGTTAGAAATATTTTTAATTAAGAGAATAAGAATCATTTTGTAATTTTATTATTAAAGTTATATGCAACACGTGTTTTATAATAAAGTTGTAACCAGTTACATGAACTAAAGATATAAGATTTCAAACAATATGTTTTAAGCATTGTTTATATTTAATTTTTATTAGCAAAAGAAACATAATGTATAAATATGTTAAAAAGATAGAATCTTTATTTTCACATTTTAAAAGGGGAATTTGTCAAATGTAAATTTATAACATAGGGTTTTGTACAGAAGGTGGTTAATGAATTTTGATAATAAAAATTGACATAATTTAGTGTGTTTCATGGAAGAGATATTGTCTCTTGAGTTAACTACTAATTAAATTTTATTAAGAATATATATATATATATATATATATATGAATTTTAGTGATTTAACTTTTAATGTATACAACCTTTGCGAAACTAATTAGTGTAAGTAAAAAAGAAAACTATGCAATGTGATTGTTAAAAATTGAATTTTATATGTGTAAATAAAAATGTACCTTTGTGTGTAAATACAACTAAGTTTAAAATGAAGGTTGTATGAAAATCTGCAAATAATAATAAAGGAATAAATTATATTAATCGAGCATAAAATGTACTTAGTAGGGATATTATGCTAAAAGTTGAAAAATTAGCATTGAATGCATTAAATATTATAAATTCAAATGGAAAAATCAAATAAACTACTTGCTTCCATATATATGCGTGGTAAGTAATTGTTCATAATAGAAGCCTGCCCACCTTGAATGGCTAAAACGTTTGTAAATAATCCTTTCTAATGTGAAATGTATATATGGAACCTAGTGACATAATTTAAATTCTTCCGTTTTAAAATAAAAGGCATTGATAAATGTAATTACTGAGAATTAATTATACTTAATGTATACTTAAATTGGAATTGATTCCATTTAGGTTATATAATACTAAATGCAAAATTAGTGCAAATAATATAAATGTTCGAAAAGAAAGAGCTACATGTTAATTAATAACACTAAAGTCATTATAAGTAAATTGCTTCCAGTTAATATCATTAATGGTATAAAGTATAGTTTAAATAAAAGAAATTATTAATGTTAATAAAAAACATTTAAGTTTTATTCATTAATACAAATAAATTGCATTGAATATTATAAATAATAATAAATGATAAAGTTAAGGAACAGACTTAATGTTAGTTAGTTATATACAACTCTTATCCATTATTGCAAGTAATGCAGTGAGGTTCTTACTTCACTCTGTTTATGTCCAAGACTATCTTATATTGCAAGTAATAAAGTATGGAAGACTACCTAGCATTATTCGTCGAGTTTTGCTTAATAAAAATGATTCAGTAGGAAAAAAATGGAGAACCGATCAATGCATTTATTTGATAATGATTGACTTTACCCTAATATATATGGCATGTTTGCAAATTGTCACTAAAATCTATTTTGAGGCTTATTCTATTTCTAATTGTATACATGAGATGAGTGAAGTATGATATTTTGTTTTTATGATAAAATATGTTCAATTGTCATGATTGGATACTATGTAAGGGCATGATGTATTCATGGGTGATGTTAACTAATTAGCTTAATCCATTAATAAATCAACTTTATAAGATACTCCGTTTATTTATTTACTATTATATTAACGCATGTATGTTGTCTCATCATTGTTTCCCTTTATTGATAAATAAATTAAAGAATGTGGCCATATTCATGTATCATGATGTAGTTATTATTGTTTACATTTAAGATTATATACTTTGTTTTGATTAGTGGATGCTAATGGTTACATGTTTGTTAAGTAAAGAATAGTAGTCATATTTATGTTGGCTCCCTTTCATTAAACTTAATAAGGTTTCATCTACAACTTTAGCTTAAAATGGATTAAATAAGTACTACATATAAAGCATAATTAATGTGATAGTATTAAGTTTGGTGTCAACATAAATATGTAGAGGTTACTAGTCCAAACACCCATAGTACAAGGGTGTTAGTGTTAAAACAAGATAAGTTTTCTAAATAGGCAAGACACCTTGTTATCTCCCTTAAATGTCATTCTAGAGTACTGAACTGAAGTATTCAACCAATGGTAGTTAGTTGAGACGTCCTTATGAACAAATTAGTTGTTTAGCCCTTTCCAAATGACCTACCTTTATAAATCAATATTATTAAGTTGTAAAGGTAACCAAAAATCCCTTTATGGCTGATAACCAACCTAAATTAAAAGGTTCGGTATAATTAGATATATGTTGTATTCCTATGGGATTGCCATGGTTTAACGATTATTGTAACCAAATAAACGTTTTGTGCTTTAACTAAAATTTGTGTTTAATAAATCCTTTGGCCTTTGGCTGTAAATTCTTTTCAAAATGAAACATAATATTAAAATAATGGTCCAAACAAAGGATAACATTATTCACAAATTGTCATATTTAGGTCAAGAGACTGCATCACATGCGTAAGTCATTTCCATATTCTTTTCTTAAACCATGCATGATTGAGGGTGTTTGTCCTAGACCACCCACTTATGTGGCACTTGCTCTTTATCAATTATCATGCATGATGTTATATTATTTTAATTTAGATTTAGCTAGATGTAGATATAGATGTGCTATAGTTTATATGGACTCGTATTCCCATGGCTGGTAATGAACTATTATGCTGACATCAGAAGTAGGTCATTACAACTAGTATCAAAGCTTTGTTTGTACAATATCAGAAAAATTTTCTGAATACTTTTCCATAAATATATGTATGTACACCACAAAAATGATTTTAGAATGAGATAGCATAACTGTATATTGATATATGAAAATATTTTCGAAAATCATCTTCCACTCACATTAGTAGCTAAGGTACAATGACTCCTATTCTAGTTAACTAAGTTTAATCCCTTGTCGTGGATTTAGCAATGGCTTAAGGAAGATGTAACATCCTGCCTTTTCGCAAGCTTTAAATCGACACACGTGCCAGTTCAAACCATACGGAAGGGCGGATTGTTATGGGGTAAATAAGAAAAACGAGAAAGAAATAAAAAGAAACAGAATCTCACAGCGGAAGGATAAAGTATAATAATCAATATACAGTTCATAAAACTGTTTACAAAACATTTGATTCTTCTTTATACAATAAATATCAGAGTTCACATACCAATAAATATCAATGCAGCGGAATACAGTGTGTAGTGGAACCATATAATATTTAATAATAATAAAAATGAAATCTTCGTCTTCGCCCTCCAGAAATAAAGTCTTCGATCCTGAAATGCTCTGACTGACCCGAGCGAATCGAAAAACAAAATGCTCGAGTCAGAACTAAAAGACTTATGTGAGTTAAATCAACAGAAATAAATATGAGTGCAGTAACTCAAGAGATGCTCGGGATTTACATCTCCTAAGGATCCGTTAAACTATTTACTATGTAGTATATTTCGCTATTATAATAGTGTCTAATTGTAAAATAAACTTACTTTAAAATAGCATTAAGGCTTTACATTTTCCACCTTAACACGTAATAATGCCAATAGTCTATACAGTACCGTAATACCTCCTGATCGGGAGGCTACCAGAGGATACTCCATGGGTACGACACAAATAGAAACTCGTACAAGGCGCGCTATGGTAGGTGACACGACACAACTAGGCAATGCTAGGGTAGATATACCAATTACGCTTCTGGATCGGTGGTAACGCGTAGCCGCAGCTACCGCCCACCTCGAGCCATACCCCCAAAATAAAAAAAATCAAAAGTGGCCACCGAATCAATCCAAAAGTCAAAGTATAATATCGAAGGGATGTGTCCGATCAAAGGTGCTACCTCAATTAAACCGTCGATCTCTCCTGTTTTAGCTACCTTATGCCAACTCACGGGAGTTGGGTCCACGTATTTACCTTAAAGGAAATGCCGCCACCATTCTACTTCATTCTAGAATCTCCACCGCGTACAAGGTTGTTACAGTGGTTTTCGGAGTTGGCAGAGAGTATGACAACATCCGATCCCGGTCTCTTCAACAACCAAACGTTATTATAACATCCGCGGTCTTTTTTTTCTTTTCAAAATAGTTTATACTTTAAAACCAGAATATAATATCCCTTTTCAAAACCATATAAATACGATATCATTTTCTTTTTTTAAAACCAAATCAATATGATATCTTTTCAAACATATCCTTTTTCTAAAACCATATCACTTTAAAATTTATAATATCTCGAAACCATACATTTGAATTATAACTCTTCAAAACATAATACTTGGAAATCCATAGCTTTAAAACCATAACTTTGAACTTAAATGGTTTGGATATTCAACTGTACATAAAATAAAAGGGTTTGAATTTAAAATTACTTTATAAAGTAAAAAAATTCCATGAATTTAGAATTTTATTCTCTTTAAATTAAGTCTAAATCCATAAATTTTAAATTCACTTTCAGTTTCAATAAACCGCTTCAGTTTCAATATATTTCAAACTTTGAGAATTAAACAATTAGAAACTAAGGGTGGAAATTTCTATTCAACCATTAAAAATCCTATTATTTAGTTTGAAATATTTGCATAATAAAACCATAATCATTTAAATAAAACTCAAATTTCCTATAACTAAATATTTACTCCAATTTATTTATACTAGAAATATTCATTTAATTCATCTCGAATAAAAATTCAGTTATAAATATCATACCTTTTAACATTTCAAGTTAATAAATTCTACATAAACCTATGGAGTTTAATTCTTGAAAACTCAATTCCAAATAGATTTCCAATTTAACTTCCGATCTTAATTGATTTAAATCATTAAAACTCCATACATACATATTCAATATCTTAACATGTACTTAACCATATAATATAAAATAATCAAACTCCATTATTCAACTTATTTATTTTATTTAACAAATTTATACATAGCTTAAATTCAATTTTTTTAACTATATATGTATATATAAATAATATTTATATAAATAAAAATTTGGTATTTATTTAACCAGGAAATTATTGTCAAGGACAAAATTTCACAGCTTTTTAGCCTCAAGAACAGATGTTCAATATTTTATCATGAAGGACAACTTTTTGTAGGTATCAGTTTTTAGTCATTGATAGCAGTTTTTAGGTATCAGTTTGTAGTTATCGGTAGCAGTTTTTAGGTATCAGTTTTAGCTTGGTAGCAGTTTTGTTGTCCTTACGAATAATTTTGAAAAATGTTTGTCCTTATGAATAATTTTTAGAAGAATGTTTGTCCTTATGGTAAAAATATTGAGGTCGTGTCCTTGAGGCAAAAAATATACAAATTTTTGTCCTTTAAAATAATTTCCCCTTATTTAACCGTATCCTATCCAAACCATAGAAATCATTTTCAAAATATTTATATATATAGACCGACGGTGTCTGTATAAAATTTTCTATCCTATGGTCAAGTGATACGGATATTTATCATTTCAATTCGCAATTTAAAAATAAAAATTACGGTCATAAATCATTTCAAACCACAATCTCGAATGAAATGAAAATGCATAATAACTTGCAGTTTATAACAATATAAAATACAGCATCCATTCATCTAATATCAACCATCAACCATTTATCCAGATCATCATCCAAATTCAAACAATACATTTATATATAATAGGTGATAAATAACAGGTATTAACTAACAGTTTATATCCAATAATAAATTTAATAACTGTTTAACTGGGAGTTTACATGCAAAAAATGAATAAATAACAAATTTTACTAACAGTTTATATGCAATGAATACTTAAATAAAATTTAATTAAATAAATTCGATTTAACTGAGATAATGAATAAAAGTATGCCAAACATTCATAAATAAATTTCTACTCATATAATAAATCAATTTAACAAACATAAGAAATCTTAGAAGTCGTGAGTGAGTTAAAACACTCACCTTTTGAATTTAAATTGAAATTAAATCCAATTTAAACCCAAAAATTGACCAGTCTCAAAATTCGTCCAAACTAGTGTCAAAAAGTCCGGAATTTCAATATGAACCTAGTGGAGAAAACCACGCGTCAATCAGATATCGTATGCGAGAGTTATATCAAAATTTGTCTTTGAATTTCAATTTAAAAAAAGAAAAAAAAGAGACCACAATGCCATAAGCGCCACGTCGTCCACGAACTACGGTAGTCCTTTTTCCAGACGCACGTAGATAGCCCTCAAACCCTAACAAATCGCGAAAGCACCAGACGTCTCCGCTTCAACTAGGGCACGCGACCCACGCCGCCACCTAGGGACCCCCCACGACCTTCTTCTTCCATGCCGCCCCACCATGGCCCCCACTATCTCACCATTGGCCGCGAATAGGGAGGCAGCCGCCACCTTAAACCAAACCCTAATCGAATTTTTGCACGAGATCGGGCCGTTAAAACAATGAATCACCTATGCCGATGAACTCCCCATTGTCCCCTCTATAAAACCCAGAAACGGTTTTCCGATCCGACGAAGTTCATTGTCGAGCGATGAACGGCGAAACTTCTTCGATTTTTACTGATCAAACGACAAACTGAATCGAAAAACGAGCACCACCAGTGAATTACGCTAGTCTAGAGCTTCAATATTTTTTTCGGATTTTTCTGAGGACTTTGAATTTTATGCTTTAGATTTGATTTCCAATTGGATCTGGAAATATAGAATTTTGTATGCCATTGAGGAAGAGGAGGAATATAATGAATTTACGTACAGATAAATGAGAATTAGGGAGGCTAGGGTTTATAGCAGGATATTTATAAAGAAAGTTGGAATAGAATAAATGGATCAGGTTAAATACGCGCTAACGACAAAGTGGCCCAAAAAACCCGTTCTGACCCCGGAACGAAATTGGGTAAACCCATATATCAAAATAGGCGTTTTAAAAATATTTTAAACGCAATGGAAAGGTTTCACGTCTAAATTACATCGTATGAAGAAGTTATGCTAAAATCAATATTTTTCAAATTGATTTCAATTGATTTCAGTTTTATAAATTTCAAGGCGTTTCGAGTCCGTTCGGTCAAACGACAAGCCCGATTGCTACGAAACTTGAAATCCTACAATAATTCACCGTTATGAGTCCGATGAAACTGGTTTCGTTGAAATCCGAGTCAGTGGTCAAAATGGCTATTTTCTATTAATTAAATAAATTAATAATCAATGAATAAAATCCAATTTTTAATTTAAATTCTAAAATTGACCAATTTTATCACTTTTATATTTCTCCATCAATTAAAAAGTTTTAAGCAATTTAAAAGTCAATTTAAATTTTGATTAACTTATCGATATAGTATTACCAAAATTTCTATTAAATTAAATTACCAAATCTTTATTATCAAATAGATGGATTTAACATTGGATTCAAAACTATTGCATTAATATTTTCCAATTTCACTTAATTTTCAATTTACGTAATAATAAATGTTTAATACTACTTAATTGCAATAAACTCGGTTACCTTAATTCTTTATATTCAAATAAATTAACAATCTTGATTTAAAATCTTTACATTAACCAATAGTCATATTATAAATGGAATTTACATTATCTCCAATTATTAATTACCATCAGTTAAAATCTTAACATTTGTTTCATAAATTTATTTGCACTAAATTAGTTACTGCATTAATTCTTATTTATATAACATTAAGTTCATTTAACCCTGGTTGATTTCCAATATTTTGACAACTTTATTTTGCATTCCTTTTATTCAACCAACTGCCATTTTATAGACAAAATTAACATTATTTCCGGTTATTACTTTCATTTATATTAACATAACGTTAAATGTAGATTAATTACAATTTATTACCAAAGTTTATTTAACACCTTACATAAACAAGCCTCTATATTAATTGTATTTAAAAGTTCGTTACTTATCAAACCAGATTTATAATTCCATATCCAACGCTAATTTTATTTCATTACATTAATATATGCCTATTTACATTTTATTTTGAATGAATATTATATTTTTAAATGTGTACTTCTATAAATTTGAACACACTAATTAAGATTTTTAAATACTTTACATTCTATTAAATTTACAACATTAAATTTGCATTCTGTTAATTACTTTACATACTTTACGTATTAATTTCCCAATCCACCAATTACTTCTTAAAATAAATTTACGCTTCTATTAATTTACATTCACACTTCCATTACTATATTAATAATCATTAATGTAGTGTTTATTATCAATATCAATATTATAATTACTTAACATTTAAATGAACTTTATTTCCAATAAATTCATTGACCAATTAATTAGGTAACTTATAATACTTGTTATCATACCCTTAAAATTTACACTTAAGTTTATGTTATATTCAATTTGTCGCTAAGTATAAATCTACATTGTTTCCACTGATTTGAACTTCATTCATTAATTAATAATCTCCTAAGTTAATATTAACGTAACATTTTCTTTATTATTATTGCAATTGATTAAAAATTCAATTCTAATTCTTAATATCCTCTAAATTACAACTTCCAAACATTGTATTACTCCTCACATTAATGTGACATTTATTAATTTCCAATAAACGTACTACTAAATTTTCCGTTAATTGAAATTTGATTTATAGCCTAATATAACATTTACATTAACCCATTTCATTCAACTTATACAAATTCAGTTTTGACTAACTTTATTGCCTAAATTTACATGCAGTTACTTTTAAATAAATAAATTATTGCATTGAATAATTAAATGCTTACCTTTATAAGTTTTCATTCCCAAACAATATTTCAATTACTACAGAACATTGATTTAATTCAATTTACGATTTAATATTATCAATTCATTAAATCAATTCACATTTTTTTCTTCCTTTCTAAATTTAATTTCAAAAATTAAATTAAACTAACCACTTTATTTATCAAAATTTATGGCTCGTTACACTCTCCCCCACTCAAAACTTTTCGTCCCCGAAAAGGAAAAGAAGGTAAAAAGAAGGATTAAGAAATCAACATATCTTATTCAAAACATTAACTTTATAAACAAATGAATTTACAAAATTAATTATTTTAGATAAAATATACCAACTTATAACCATTAAATCTTTTTATACTTAAATCAATAAAGTTTGGAAAATATTTTCTAAAATTTTCTAAGTCCAAAATTTACGGAAATTTTTTGGCAGAGTCTCCTTTGTATGGAGAGGCTCGGAAGAAAATATAATATCAAAAATAACAGTATACAACATATATTTTTCAAAATAATATATATCCCAACACGGGAAAAATAATATAACGCTATAAACCGTAATCCGAAAACGTACATATTTGTCGGGCAATTTACGCTTAATTATGAAACCAAAAGTAGTACCAATTGCTTCCATAACCTGTATTTCACTTATATAATCTAAAAGGTTAACAATTATATAAATGAAATATTTAAAGTTGCTTCAACCATAACAACCAAATCAATCCAAACAACAATCACTTGCAATCACAACATACAACCACAATATAAAGCCAAATAAAATCAACCATCCATAGCAACAAACAAATAGTTGTCCGGGTTTAAACCTTAAATTGTGCAGAGTAAAAAATAAACTATTAAGCTCACCATTTACTCAATAGTCTTAGATGAAACTAAATAGATTATTCATTCATCCAACCAATTTTAAAGTATCCTTACCCCAAACAACCATAAACCAAAACAAACAAGAATTTCAACATTAAATCAAGTCTATTTTTATTATAATTTCTTTTCATACATTAGTTGTTTGATTCCTTTTCATTTATATAATGGTTTATCCTTTTTATTTTCATTTATTTCTTATAGTTTCATTTATTTATATTACTTACCTTCCTATTATATTAAATTAGTAGCATTTCAATTATACTTAAGTTTATAACACTACAACATCCATTCTTTTTTATTAAAGAATTCCATTAATTACTTTCATTTCCTCAAGTTAATTACTTGTATAATATCTATTACATTTTCTTATTACCATTTTCAACTTTTATATCTTTTGGTAAGTTATATATATGCCTTTAAGAATGTAACTGAAAGTTATACAAGTTTCCTCAATTCTTTTAATTAATTAATGTTCAATAATTATATCTCTTGTTTTTCTAATTTATAATTTCAACTTTCTTGTTATTTCATTTATAACCTATCCTTTAATTTCTTTTTTATTTATAACTTAGCATTAAATCTCTTATTTCCTTTAGAGGTTTCAATTATTAATTACTTACGTTCAAATTCACTACAATAACTGAAACTATTAATTAATGGAAACTTAAGAATTTAAATACCGGGTTAATTTCAAATCATTTTAAAATAATAGATAAATGTATATACTTACACTTCATATATCCAATTATATTTAAAATAATTTATAAATTTTATATTTGGTTTATCAAACAAATCTGCAGTAAACTACTGCAGTGGCCTTCCCACTTCGAAACTCGAAAATGAACATCGATGATGTGTGCACTCATCACCGAAATTATTTTCCAGCGATAGAAAGGGGAGTACAACCTTATCTTTCCAAAATTTCTTTTAAAAACATTTCTTTCAAATTATATTGAAATACTTATATCAGAAAATACTTCTTTTAATAATAATATTATTATATTTCAAAATCATTCAAAAGAAATTTCAAAACCTAGAAATTTAAGTTCTAAATTTCCAGTTTATTCTCAATCTCATTTCAACTATTATTTAAAAATTTCATTACCTAACAACCAATATAATACAACCAAATATAACCCTTATAAAATTTACTTTATATATAGAAAATATAATAGGAAAAATTATTTCATTCACCTATATTAAAAACAAATATTATGTCGGTCTGTCCTATTAAGTGTTTAGAAATCCCTATTGATGTCATAGCGTCCCATGCATCAACCGGAATTTACAAATACAAAACGGAACAAATTAACACAATATTAAAACCTTTTTTTAACACTAACAAATACGCTCTGTCATATATATACGCTCAGCGACTCCCATAGGGTATTACTACCATATTAGTAAAGAGTCAGACCCCACAAAGCTAAAGTTTATCGCTAAACCAAGGCTCTGATACCGTATTGTAACATCCCGCCTTTTTGTAAGCTTTAAATCGACACACGTGCCAATTCAAACCATACGGAAGGGTGGATTGTTATGGGGTAAATAAGAAAAATGAGAAAGAAATAAAAAGAAACAGAATCTCACAGCGGAAGGATAAAATATAATAATCAATATACAGTTCATAAAACTGTTTACAAAACATTTGATTCTTCTTTATACAATAAATATCAGAGTTCACATACCAACAAATATCAATGCAGCGGAATACAGTGTGTAGTGGAACCATATAATATATAATAATAATAATAATAATGAAATCTTCGACTTCATCCTTCAGAAATAAAGTCATCGATCCTGAAATGCTCGGACTGACCCGAGCGAATTGAAAAACAAAACATTCGAGTCAGAACTAAAAGATCTTATGTTAGTTAAATCAACAGAAATAAATATGAGTACAGTAACTTAAGAGATGCTCGGGATTTACATCTCCTAAGGATCCGTTAAACTATTTACTATACGGTATATTTCGCTATTATAATAGTGTCTAATTGTAAAATAAACCTACTTTAAAATAGCGTTAAGGCTTTACATTTTCCACCTTAACACGTAATAATGCCAATAGTCTATACAGTACCGTAATACCTCCTGATCGGGAGGCTACCAGAGGATACTCCACGGGTACAACACAAATAGAAACTCATACAACGCGCGCTAGGGTAGGTGACACGGCACAACTAGGCAATGCCAGGGTAGATATACCAATTACGCTTCCGGTCGGTGGTAACGCGTAGCCGCAGCTACCGCCCACCTCGAGCCACACCCTCAAAATAAAAAAAATCAAAAGTGGCCACCGAGTCAATCCAAAAGTCAAAGTATAATATCGAAGGGATGTGTCCGATCAAAGGTGCTACCCAATTAACCCGTCGTTCGCTCCTGTTTTAGCCAACTTATGCCAACTCACGGGAGTTGGGTCCTTGTATTTACCTTAAAGGAAACGCCGCCACCATCCTACTTCATTCTGGAATCTCCACCACGTACATGGTTGTTACAGTGGTTTTCGGAGTTGGCGGAGAGTATGACAACTTCCGATCCCGGTCTCTTCAACAACCAAACGTTATTATAATACCGCGGTCTTTTTTTCAAAATAGTTTATACTTTAAAACCAGAATATAATATCCCTTTTCAAAACCATATAAATACGATATCGTTTTCTTTTTTTAAAACCAAATCAATATGATATCTTTTTAAACGTATCCTTTTTCTAAAACCATATCACTTTAAAATTTATAATATCTCAAAACCATACAATTGAATTATAACTCTTCAAAACATAATACTTGGAAATCCATAGCTTTAAAACCATAACTTTGAACTTAAATGGTTTGGATATTCAACAGTATATAAAATAAAATGGTTTGAATTTCAAATTACTTTATAAAGTAAATAATTTCCATGACTTTAGAATTTTATTCTCTTTAAATTAAGTCTAAATCCATAAATTTTAAATTCACTTTCAGTTTCAATAAACCGCTTCAGTTTCAATATATTTCAAACTTTGAGTATTAAACAATTAGAAACTAAGGTTGGAAATTTCTATTCAACCATTAAAAGTCCTATTATTTAGTTTGAAATATTTGCATAATTAAACCATAATCATTTAAATAAAACTCAAATTTCCTATAACTAAATATTTCCTCCAATTTATTTATACTAGAAATATTCATTTAATTCATCTCGAATAAAAATTCAGTTATAAATATCATACCTTTTAACATTTCAAGTTAATAAATTCTACATCAACTTATGGAGTTTAATTCTTAAAAACTCAATTCCAAATAGATTCCAATTTAACTTCCGATCTTAATTGATTTGAATCATTAAAACTCCATATATACATATTCAATATCTTAACATGTACTTAACCATATAATATAAAATAATCACTCCATTATTCAACTTATTTATTTTATTTAACAAATTTATACATAGCTTAAATTCAAATTTTTTTAACTATATATGTGTAGATAAATAATATTTATATAAATAAAAATTTGGTATTTATTTAACCGTATCCTATCCAAACCATAGAAATCATTTTCAAAATATTTATATATATAGACCGACGGTGTCTGTATAAAATTTTCAATCTCATGGTCAAGTGATACAGATTTTTTTCATTTCAATCCACAATTTAAAAATATACGGTTATATATCATTTCAAATCGCAATCTCGAATGAAGTGAAAATGCATAATAACTTGCAGTTTATAACAATATAAAATACATCATCCATTCATCCAATATTAACCATCAACCATTTATCAAAATCATCATCCAAATTTAAACAATACATTAATATATAACAGGTAATAAATAACAGTATTAACTAACAGTTTATATTCAATAATAAATTTAATAACTGTTTAACTGGGAGTTTATATGCAATAAATGAATAAATAACAAATTTTACTGACAGTTTATATGAAATGAATGCTTAAATAAAATTTAATAAATAAATGCGATTTAACTGAGATGATGAATAAAAGTATGCCAACAGTCATAAATAAATTTCTACTCATATCATAAATCAATTTAACAAACATAAGAATCTTAGAAGTCGTGAGTGGGTTAAAACACTCACCTTTTGAATTTAAATCCAATTTAAACCCAAAAATTGACCAGTCTCAGAATTCGTCCAAACTAGTGTCAAAAAGTCCGGAATTCCAATACAAACCTAGCGGAGAAAACCGCGCGTCAATCGGATATCGTATGCGAGAGTTATATCAAAAATTGTCTTTGAATTTCAATTTAAAAAAGAAAAAAAAGAGACCACAATACCATAAGCGCCACATCATCCACGAACTACAGTACTCCTTCTTCCAGACGCATGCAGCTAGCTCTCGAACCCTAACAAATCGCGAAAACACCAGACGTCTCCGCTTCGTCTACGGCCATACGCGACCCACGCCGCCGCCTAGGGACCCCCTACGACCTTCTCCTTCCATGCCGACCCACCGTGGCCCCCACTATCTCACCATTGGCCGTGAATAGGGAGGCAGCCGCCACCTTAAACCAAACCCTAATTGAATTTTTGCGTGAGATCTGGCCGTTAAAACAACGGATCACCTATGCCGATGAACTCCCCATCGTCGAGCGATGAACGACTGAATTTTTTTCGATTTTTACTGATCAAACGACAAACTGAATTGAAAAACGAACACCACTAGTGAATAACGCTAGTCGAGAGCTACAACATATATTTTTTCCGGATTTTTCTGAGGACTTTGAATTTGATTTGCAATTGGATCTGGAAATATAGAATTTTGTATGCCATTGAGAAAGAGGAAGAATAGAATGAATTTACATACAGACAAATGAGAATTAGGGAGGCTAGGGTTTATAGCAGGATATTTATAAAGAAAGTTGGAATAGAATAAATGGATCGGGTTGAATACGCGCTAACGACAAAGTGGCCCAAAAACCCGTTCTGACCCCGGAACGAAATTGGGTAAACCCATATATCAAAATAGGTGTTTTAAAATATTTTAAATGCAATGGAAAAGGTTTCACGTCCAAATTCTATCATATGAAGAAGTTATGCTAAAATCAATATTTTTCAAATTGATTTCAATTTCATAAATTTCAAGGCGTTTCGAGTCCGTGCGATCAAACGACAAGCCCGATCGCTACGAAACTTGAAATCCTACAATAATTCACCGTTATGGATCCGATGAAACTAGTTTCGTCGAAATCCGAGTCAGTGGCCAAAATGGCTATTTTTCTATTAATTAAATAAATTAATAATTAATTAATAAAATCCAATTTTTAATTTAAATTCTAAAATTGACCAATTTTATCATTTCTACATTTCTCCATCAATTAAAATGTTTTAAACAATTTAAAAGTCAATTTAAATTTTGATTAACTTATCGATTTCAGTATTACCAAAATTTCTATTAAATTAAATTACCAAATCTTTATTATCAAATAGATGGATTTAACATTAGATTCAAATCAATTACCTTAATTCTTTATGTTCAAATAAATTAACAATCTTGATTTAAAATCTTTACATTAACCAATAGTCATATTATAAATGGAATTTAGATTATCTCCAATTATTAATTACCATCAGTTAAAATCTTAACGTTTGTTTCATAAATTTATTTGCACTAAATTAGTTACTGTACCAATTCTTATCACTACAACAAAAATACCCTATCGCAACTGCCAAAAACAGTTGTAATAGATCTACTACAACTGGTGCTCGCCAGTCTTAATATCCGCAGTTGTAATAGAGCAGGATTATTTGACAACTGACGTAGACACTTGCAGGCGCAGTTGTAAAAAAGTATTTTACAAGTGCTGCTAAAAGTTGTAAAAACTCTTTTTACAACTGCTTGTCTCACTTGTAAAAGAATTATTTACAACTGTCCATTAACAATTGTAAAAGACCTTTTACAACTGTCAGTCGCTTTTGTCATAAGACCCTTTTGCAACTGCCGATAGCTCTTGCAATATGATCTTTTTCAACTGCTTTTCGTAGTTGTGGTTGAATTTTTTACAACTGTTTAGGACAGTTTTAAATAGTATTTTAACAAGTATTTAGGACAGTTGTAATTACTAATTTAACAATTGTTTAGGACAGTTGTAATTAATATTTTTACAACTACTGACGACAGTTGCAACAGATATTTTTACAACTATACAATTCTCTTTTCACAACTGCTATTAACCTTAATTTCATAATATTATAATTAAAACCAACATATCATTTACAATAACCATAATCATGCAAATTAATTGAAACAATACGAACCAATCACATTCAAAAAAAATCAACCATTTATGGGTTCACAGCTCCATTACACAGCAAAACTAAATCCATAACATATATTAGTAAAAATACATACGTACTAATCAAACAAGATAAATTCCTTGTGCCAAGCAATAGTAGTCCCAACCACTTGTCCAATAGTGTAGATATCTGAGGTAGGCCGAAATAGAATAGCTTCGGGATCCACCGCCGCATCGACCCAAACCTTCCAAGCATCTTTACCTAGTGGCACATGATGCACTAAAACAGTAGGATCGGTAGATGCAATTGTTCCTTCTGCGGCAACATTCCTGTGCCAACCCAACAATTTGCACTTTCTAGGCTGATTTTGAATTTGTATGTTACCACCATTTATGACGTTGTTGCTACTTCGATGCGACTGCAAACAAAAATAGCAAAGATTACTGCATGTAACATTATTTACACGGATAAGTATAAAATATCAAAATGGTCAAGCAACATGTTCTCAAAGTTGATGATGGTTTAAAGTTACCTATTTACACTCATCAACCTCCAGGTGTAAAATTTACTCAACTTCAATTTATCAAATAGTAATACTATACTAATGCCAAAAATATTACAGATGATACTCTCAGACAACCACTGCTGCTCAACCATGGTACAAATGGAAATTCAAATGCCATTACTCCACAATCACCTACGCAGTGAGTTATAGAGCTTGGTGCACAAGTTGTAGCAAGAACAAGACATGAACGGGATATCATGAAAAGTATTGTATATGGTGGCTTGCGTTAAAATTTAATTTGAAATTTTTCGACTATTTTCTAACTCGATAGAAAATTAGTCGATTAACAAGTTTTTGGCGCTGTTGCCGAACATTTGTTTTGATTTTGATTTTCTATTCTTCGAATTATTTTGTTTGATTTTGTTGCGTGTTTGTTTGTGTTTTATTTTGCATTTGGAAAAAAAATTGGGTGTTCGTGTGTGATTTTTGTTATCATTTGGGTTGTTGCTTGTTGTTCTAGTTTGCTTTTCTATTTGCATTTTATCAAAAAAAAAATACGTACACAAGTTCATTTCAACAAACAATTTTTTTTATTATCCTTTTAATTTACATATCATTTCAGAACTTCACTTCTGTTCACAGCACACTACAACATTCACTGTTCTCTCTGCATAAAACATTGTCTGTTTGCATACAATTGCCTGTTCTCCTCTGTCTTGCCTTCAATTGCTTCATTCACCCAAACTACCCATCTTCCTTCTACCAGTATCAAACTACTTGCCCTTACTCCCTGACCATCACTGTGCATATCAGTGCACAGTGCATCCCCCCGGCCATTGTCAAACCATACCTTCTTCATCCTCTCATACAGGACAACAAATAGTCTCCACTTCATCTCCACCTATTTCCCAATTATAAAGCTTCAGACATCACAACTTCAACCACTTCAATCTCCACAACACCACCATTCAATCCTCAACCTTGCACTGTGACATTCAACTGCACATAACATTCTCTTCACTGTCAACTTCAATTCACTAAAACTCGATTGCTACAGCCAAATCAATACAATACTGGCCACTGTCTTCATCTCAGGGTGCCAAGTATAATCAAACTACCAACGACCTTCATTTCCATCCTTGGATCATTGTTGACTTGTTCTATTGTATGTTCCTTTCCATTGTCATTGTCAGATTCTAATTATGATTATTTTCTTTTTAGCTTTTTATCTTTTCTTTTTATTTGGTTTAGAAACTTTGGTTTAGGTGGATGGATGGAAGGCTTGGATTTGACAAGAGGAGAAAAGGAAGGTGTATGATAGAGGGGCTGAGCTGATGTCACATTGAGAGGAGAAAGGTTGTCAAGAAGTTTGAGGTAGGGAAATCATTGAAACTGGTATCATATACAGATGCTTTGATGGTAGGATAATTTGGTGTGGATAAATCATTGAAGGATAAAGCGACAAGTGTATTGCTGGGATTTGGGGAAATATCAATGCTGTTGGACATTGTCACTTTCTGTTTGTCTGCTATTACATGATTTATAATACAACCTGCTATATTTTCCATAGTGACACTTTTAGTTTAAACTGCCGATTGAACATCAATATTAATTCATTGGACTTTGCATCTTTTAAAGCATCAGAATGTTTTTCTTTTCCCATACATGAACATACTTCATGTTGTTCAAATTGATAATTTTTCTTTTATCACTAACAACAGCTTCAGTTTGCTTTTTTTACATCTTTTACCTTATGCTCAGCAGAGCAATTCACTGTTTCTTTTATCACTAACAACAGCTTCAGTTTGCTTTTTTTACATCTTTTACCTTATGCTCAGCAGAGCAATTCACCTTATGCTTAGCAGAGCAATTCATTGGACTTTGCATCTTTTAAAGCATCAGAATGTTTTTCTTTTCCCATACATGAACATACTTCATGTTGTTCAAATTGATAATTTTCTTTTATCACTAACAACAGCTTCAGTTTGCTTTTTTTTACATCTTTTACCTTATGCTCAGCAGAGCAATTCACTGTGTCATATCCAAAGCACTTACACAGGGAGAAAATTCTAGGCTTTCAGTCATATGAAATCTAAACATAAGATGTATTTTTCCTTCTCCGTATTTTATTTGATTAGGAAGTTCCTTCTCGACAGTAATCTCCACCAAACATACAAACACCAGCAACAGTGAACAACAACCATACAAACAGCCTTTAACTTCCCTGTTAACTCTTCCCTGCACATTCATCAACACAACAGCCTCCTTGCCTATCACAGTATTAACCCAAACAGTCACTGTGCATCGCCTTCATCCAAGACCACCTCGAACTGTAAATTGTCAATGATCGAACCTGAAACACCTTCGACCATCCCACAACAGCACTACAAACCCACATCAGCCAGCTCATACCAAACAACTCTCTTTCTTTACTCAACACTGAATTGTCATCTCTTTCATACCAAACAAACAACCATTACAACAGACTTCAACTTTTCAAACTTACTGCAACAACACTTTAAACATTACATCCCACATTTCTTTGTTCAACTGCGATTCCAAACTTCACTGCTGCTCTACAGCTAACTAACCATCCCCAAAACCACTGTTACAGTTTCAATTTTTTGTTTAAACACTTACTGCCACATAACAAAACCTCCACATATCCACATTTCTACAAATCAACTGCAACAACTAACTATAGCCTGCCACCCAGTCACCACAGCTTGCTCCTCCCACCCAATCACCAGCCTGCATCGCATGCTCCCTTAACCACTATCTAACTGCCTCACACCAGCAACCTTTCAAATTTTCATTTTACCATATATAAACATAAAACTAACTTTCCTCTTCTTTAACCAGATCTCTCAACGCAAAACCACCGCCAACTCGCACCAAAAGTAATGTTTAATTTTTTTTCAAATTAATTATTCCTAGACCTTCTAGATATTTAGGCTTGCAGGCTCATTGGAATTAAGTGGAGAGCTTAAGCTAAAACGTTCATTTCCCTCTTCAAAAGAAAATTTCGCATATTCCTATCAATTTTGTCAATTAACCAAGCATAGAATTGAAATAGAGATAGGCATGAAACTTGTTAAAACTAGATGGATGCTAGATGGATATGGTTGATATGGTTTCTTTCTGAGAAATATAATCATTTAAAAAACTTGCAGCACAGTTTAATTGATCTACATATCACATTATGGGAGTCTTGAGGGCTCAATTTGCTAAAACAAGATGGATGCTAGATGGATGCTAAAACTTATGGCGTTATAAAAAAATACCCGAGGCATATCACCATTAGGAGTTACTAGTTCTTCCGCTGCATTTTGTTTACCATTGATATTCTGTTTTAAAAAAATGTTAGACATGTACTAATAAATTTTAACCGCATGTCAATTACTCGTTAACACAGTGAATCAATTAGAACTTACGGCAATGAACATATCAGAGAGCTTTTTCATTTGAGCCTTCAAGGTACTAATTTCATTTTCCATTTCACGTACTTTTTTTGAACTACATATACGAACTCCAAACTGAGTTGGTGCAACTCCAAAACCAAGTCCTCTTATTCTACCTCTATGTTCACGACCAAAAACCTTCCCCAAACCATCTTCATTCAGTGATACTCCTTGAGAACTTTGAGTATTTTTATACTCATTTATTTTAGTCTACAAATTCAAAAAATACATTTTTCAGATGTCACAACATTCAATGTAAGGTTCATATATTGAAGAAATAATTTGATGTACTATCTATCCTTACTATGTAGTCGGCGACGATAGAATTCGACGGTTCTCATTTTTTTTTATGTGGCCTCTACACCACAATTCCTCCCTACTGATGTCTGATGAGCCACTGTCTTTTTTCTGCAAAAAGAGCTTAAAAACTAAATACTACACTCAAATCAACATTGCTACTGATAATAATAATGGATGAATTTTATAAGTTATTTCTTCTTACCATATCTTCCGCTAGTCTTGCGTACCCCTTTGGAAATAGGACGTCCATCGAGTATGGAATCACTTTGTTGCACTTCATTCCGATTTTTTCTTTCTCCAAATTCATACCTATATTCAATATATCTAGCACAATACTTAATGCATTCTTCGGCAGAATATCGCTCAGCTATGCACCCTTCAGGTCGGGCTTGATTTTCAACATAACCCTTTAGTATTTTCATATACCTATAATCAAGATATGAGCATAAAATGTTTTCATAAGTGCATATTTAGTAATTGTGTTAAGTACTCTTAAAAAATTTACCTTTCAAATGGATACATCCACCGGTATTGTAGCGGTCCACAAATTCTTGCTTCCCTCCCTAAATGCACTATTAAGTGAATCATGATGTCAAAAAAGGAAGGGGGAAAGAATCTCTCAAGGTCGCATAATGTTAACGCGATTTGATTCTCCATGGACTCTAATTTATCTCTATCAAGCACTCTTTGGCATATATCATTGTAAAATGAACATAATCGCAATAATGCGTTCCTTGTGCCTATAGGCAAAAGTCCTCTCAATGCTACAGACAACAGTTGTTGCAACAAAACATGGTAATCATGAGACTTAAGACTTGAAATTTTGTCCTGTTTTGCAAAACATTTCCCAATATTTGAGCTATACCCATCAGGCACCTTCAAATTCCTCATCCTATCGTAAAAGATCTCTTTTTCTTGGTCTGTTAAGGTGCACGGCGTAGCAGGGAGTAATACTTTACTTCCAATATATATAGGATGCAACTTCTACCTTATACGCATGGCTTCCAAGTCTTGACGTGAAGCAATTCCATCTTTTGATTTTCCTTTGATATCAAGCAATGTACCAAGAATACTCTCGCAAATATTTTTCTCAACATCCATTACATCTAAATTGTGACGCAAAGGAAGTGCCTACAAAAATCAAAAAATGTATATACTAAATTGATAGTAAAATACTAATTACTAGACATGGATAGAAAATGAAAAGACATTTTATTTTTAGCTATATTTTACCTTCCAATAAGGCAAATCAAAATAAATGGACTTCTTTTTCCACATTTGGATTCCTTTCTTCTTTACTTCCCGCCGCTTTCTTTTCTTACTATCTGTTTCTTCCTCCTTTGTTTTTCCCCTACTCATTAACAATATCTTTAACATCCTCAAAGATTTGGGCACCGGTATGTATTGGAGGCATTTGTCTATTTTCTACGGTTCCATCAAATAAATTTTTTTGATTGCAGTACTCATGATTAAGTGCAAGAAATCGTCTATGGCCCAAGTATGCGCATTTTTTACTAAATGGTAGCCAAATCGAACATGTATTAATGCCACAAATAGGACATGCTCTTTTACCTTATACGGTGCAACCTGCTAAATTTCCATAAGCTGGAAAATAATGTATTGTCCCCATCAGAATTGCATTTAGTCTAAATTCGCTACGAGTATATGCATCATACACCTTTACCCCTTTATTCCACAATTTGTTCAAATCTTCAATTAGTGGTTGCAGATAGACATCGATATCATTTCCTTGTTGTCGCGGGCCTGGAATTAATAAAGATAGCATCATATTATCTTTATGCATACAAAGCCATGGAGGGAAGTTATAAGCAACAAGAAACACTGGCCAACAACTATATGTCGAATTCCAATCTCCAAATGGGTTAAAACCATCACTAGCAAGGCCAAGCCTCAAATTTCGTGGATCAGATGCAAAGGAAGGATACATTCTATCAATAGTAGACCACTGAGAGGAATCTACGGGATGTTGCAGTTTGCCATCTTCTCTTTTATTTTTGCTATGCCATCTTAATTGTTCGGATGTCTCTGGCGACATGAACATTCTTTTCAACCTTGGTATAAGTGGAAAGTATCTCAAAACCTTCACAGGTATTTTGGATTGTTTTCCATCTTCCCTTGTTTTGTTCTTTTTCCAACGAGATTTGCCACATTTAGGACAAAAATCATGATGTTCAAGCTCTTTTCTAAACAGACAACAATCATCTACGCATGCATGTATATTCCTATAACCTAAACCAAATGATTTAATCAACTTCTTTGTTGCGTATGTGGAATCAGGAAGCTTGTTTTCCTTAGGTAGCATATCCTTGATGAGCTTAAGAAGTTCCGTAAATGCTGTATCGGTTATACTATTTTGAGCCTTATATTTATAAAGAAGTATTGTAGCAGACAACATTGTGTGGCTTGTACAACCAGGATATAAAGGAATTTCGGCTGTCTCCATCATTTTCTTAGTCCCTTCCCTATGTTTATCGTCAACACGATACTCATTATCCTCGTCATCAATTTCTGCATCTAAGTATATTCTATATGTATCTTCCACTTCGTCGGCTTCATTTTGTGACTGATGTTCTTCTCCATGAAAAATCCATACATCATAGGTTGGATCGATTCCAAAACACACCAAATGTGTCACAACATCTCTTGGAGAATGCCAAATAAGGTTCCTACATCGACGACATAGGCAAATATTTTTTTCTGGATTACCCTCCCTTTCTACATGCTTATGTATGAAATTTCGAACGGCTTGCCTGTATTCCTCTGTCATTCTAAAAAAAATAAACATGTTCTTAGTCAATCCAAAGTAGTTATAAGTACGAAACTATTAACCAAAAATTAAGAAACCTTGGAAGGTTGACCCATGATTTGTCCATATCTTGTGTGAATCCGATTAGGCGCACATGCAAAAGAAACTAGTGACTACAATGGCAAAAGAAACTAGTAAGTTTTAAGTAGTTCATGCTGTAAACGTACTTCATCAACAAATGATGGTTTACCATTTATATATATCTGAGGATCGTACATGAAAATTGATTAACACTCCAAGTCACAATATTAATCTGTTTGGTTATTGAGTATGACCTTTTTCCTATCTTTTTCATAATCAATTGCTATAATGAATACATACATAATCTTATTATAAGATCTGGAAGAATATTATGTTTCTGCCACATATGGTTTATAAGAGTTTCTTTTTCTTAATCAATACAAACAAAACAAACTAGATATGAGATTCAAAAAATCTCTGAAATTAATAGGCAATAAACTTTAGATAATTTGCAAAGCGAAATTTTCGTTTGAAACAGAAATGTTGAGCAAAATTGACGAGGTTAGGGTTTATATTTTTTGGTTTGGAGGAGAAAGGAAATAAACGAAACAAGCGGAAGTATATGAAACATATGAAAATCAATTCAGATAAATTACAGGCAAAATATGCACTGAAATGTGCGGAAGTGTACAATGCAATATCACCCAAAGAAAAAACTAAATAGACCAACGTTCCAAAAGTGATGTACATATTGTTATATTCAAAAGTATATTGAATATTTTCACATTAACTACACCAATACAGATAAATCAGCACATATTCTAATATAGCTCAAATGAGTAGATTACTCTGTAAATTAAGTAAGAAATCAGTTACAAAATACAGGTTTTGAATACAACAAGAACCATAGTTACAAACTGGAACAAAATAAATATTGGAAAAAAAATATATTATTTGGTATTCATTTCATATTTACAAAACCAAAAGTATACAGTTTGCAATTTACAATCAATGATGATATCATAATATATATCTCCTTTTCCATTCTTTAGATCCTAAAACAGCTTCTAACCTCTCGAAATTTTCATATTTACATTCTCTTAATACTTAATCAAACCTCAACATCCTGCATTTTTTTTTCAAGAAAAAAATGCGTTAAAATAAAAAAGAAAACACCTTTTTTCTCCAAATCAACAAACTTGTATAAAATCAAGATTAAAGTTCATATATTAACCTTCGCCGCAATAAAACGTCACGAAATCGTATCGATCCACGAAATTGATGGCGAATTACTAGCTCAATATCAAAATGAGTAGGGTTTTAATGTACCTCTAGCGGCGACGATGGCGAAGCAGCGGCGACGATGGTGTAGCAGAAGGACCGGCGGCGAGCAGAAGGCGGCAAGCAGAAGGCGGCGAGCGGCGAGAAAAAGAAGGCGGCGGGCGGCAGAGTGATGGCGAAGCAGCGGCGAGCGATGGACGAAAGAAGCGGATTTAGATAATTTGCAAAGCGAAATTTTCGTTAGAAACAGAAATGTCGAGCGAAATTGACGAGGTTAGGGTTTATATTTTTTGTTCGGAGGAGAAAGGAAATAAACGAAACAAGCAGCCTTCGTTTTCACGAAGGAGGGAAAGCGAAATTTTTCACGAGAAAAAAATGAAGTGCGGACAACTAGCAGGGACAGTTGTTGTACATAATATCTACAACTGCTCTAAATTAAACAGTTGTTATTGATCAAATATTACAACTGCTTTTGAAATACAGTTGTTAAAAGTGGCTCTATTACAACTGCTAAAACAAACAGTTGTTGCATAATATCTATTACAACTGCCTATCTATGTTAGTTGTAAAGGAACAGTTGTAATATGGTTGTTTTGTTGTAGTGTATTTATATAGCATTAAGGTTCATTTAACGCTGATTAATTTCCAATATTTTGACAATTTATTTTGCATTCCTTTTATTCAACCAACTGTCATTTTATAAACAAAATTAACATTATTTCCGATTATTACTTTCATTTATATTAACAAAACGTTAAATTTAGGTTAATTACAATTTATTGCCAAAGTTTATTTAACGCCTTACATAAACAAGCCTCCTATGTTAATTGCATTTAAAAGTTCATTACTTATCAAACTATAATCCCATATCCAACGCTAATTTTATTTCATTACACTAATATATGCCTATTTACATTTGATTTTGAATGAATATTATATTTTTAAATGTGTACTTCTATAAATTTGAACACATTAATTAAGATTTTTAAATACTTTACACTCTATTAAATTTACAACATTAAATTTTCATTCTATTAATTACTTTACATACTTTACGTATTAATTTCCCAATTAACATAATTTGAACTTATTTCCCAATCCACCTATTACTTCTTAAAATAAATTTATGCTTCTATTAATTTACATACACACTTCCGTTACTATATTAATAATCATTAAAGTAACGTTTATTTTCAATATCAACATTATAATTACTTAACATTTAAATGAACTTTATTTCCAATAAATTCATTGGCCAATTAATTAGGTAATTTATAATACTTGTTATCATACCCTTAAAATTTTGCACTTAAGTTTATGTTATATTCAATTTGTCGCTAAGTATACATCTGCATTGTTTCCACTGATTTGAAATTCATTCAGTTAATTAATAATCTCCTCAGTTAACATTAAGGTAACATTTTCTTTATTTTTATTGCAATTGATTAAAAATTCAATTCCTAATTCTTAATATCCTCTAAATTACAACTTTGAAACATTGTATTACTCCTCACATTAATGTGACATTTATTAATTTCCAATGAACGTACTACTAAATTTTCCCGTAATTGAAATTTGATTTATTGCCTAATATAACATTTACATTAACCCATTTCATTCAACTTATACAAATTCAGTTTTGACTAACTTTATTGCCTAAATTTACATGTAGTTACTTTTAAATAAATAAATTATTGCATTGGATAATTAAAATGCTTACCTTTATAAGTTTTCATACCCAAACAATATTTCAATTACTACAGGACATTGATTTAATTCAATTTACGATTTAATATTATCAATTCATTAAATCAATTCATATTTTTTTTCTTTCTTCCTTTCTAAATTTAATTTCAAAAATTAAATTTAACTAACCACTTTATTTATCAAAATTTACGGGTCGTTACAGAAGAAATCCTCATTCTACCCCAGCTACTTCTCAGACTAGGACTTCTATGCCTAGGACGAATCGAAGGTCTTCCAGTCATGTTCCTAACAATGAGCCTCCTTCTTCATTGGGAAAAAAAAATCAAAACCCAGTCCAATTAAATCAGGTTCTGTTCAGCCCATGACTATGATAGTTCTCTTGGAAATTATTCATGGTTAATGGCTAACAGTTTCCAAATTAATAGTACAAACTCTACACCAAATTCTGAACTTGTTGTCCCTCCCACAACCTTAAATAATCCTGTCACTCCTACCCCACTAATGCTCCAGTTTCCCAAGCCACGGACTTCATAAAATTCTATAGATAATACCACACTCAGGGCAGTGAAACCTTCGAAGGCATGGAGAATTTTGTGCAAAAATAGGATGACTTAAAAGTTGTGTGTTATCCAGCCGTTTAGCATGGCAACATTCTGGTAGACTGGGCGATTCGAACTTGAAAGCTATCGAGGCAAGAAGCCCAAAAGAATAGCTGAAGAATCTAGAAACCAAATATAAACAGAGCCATGTGGCAAAGATCAAACCACTAAAAGAATCAAAGACCCAAAATCCAACAATGTGTTGGATAAGTACCGATCCAACCCATGAATTGGAACCGACCCACGAGATTTTGTCAAAACTTGCCCCCACTCCTACTACTTGAAAGTGATGACTCTAGGAGCCAATTTTAAGCAATATTTCATTAATCCCATACAATTCTCTATCTATCTTCAAGAGCACTACGAGTCGACGACTCCATTCTTCTATTAATCCATCATTTGTACTCAGAAACAAGATAATACTGATGTAAACAAGGTGGAAATACAAAGCTAACCAAAAATCGAGCCAACACAAAGCATCCAAGACAATCCATTTGGTGATGTTATGGATCGGTACCAATCCAAGCCCATGGATCGGTATCGATCCATAATTATTGATGATATGACCATGGTTTTCCCAAGAGGAATTGGTCTTGGCACGAAAAACTATATAGACATTATGAAGTGAAATTTTATGCTTCCTATAGCTATAAATAGGAGGACATAGCTCATATTTACGGATCTTTCTGGCTCTTTTGCTCCCTAACTCTAACCTCTTGTAATCACCAATGGATTTATACTGGTCCGTTAAAGCTTGTACTTATAAGTTAACAATAAAATCACCAAGTAGACGTAGGCTAAGATTTTCCAAACCACTATAAAGCATTGTGTGTTCTTTTCTTGCTTTTTTATTATTTACTTTTATTTATTTTTTATTCTCTAATAAATCTCTTGGGTGTTTGTGCCATTTTTTATTCAAACATTATGATAGAGTCTTTTCTCTTATGGAGATGGACACCAGCAAAAAGAGACAGTTGGCAGGCTTGAACTTGAAAGGTGAAGCCCTTTTTTGGTGGGAATTCATCCTGATTAGCACTAATGAGGGAAGTATAATATGGGAAGACTTTAAGCTAGGATTTTAGAAGAAGTTCATTTCTGCTACTGAAAGGCAAGCTCAACTGGAGAAATTTATCAACCTTACGTAGGGGAATATGTCTATGAAAGAGTACGCTGTCGAATTCAATAGACTAGCAAAGCATGGCACAGATCGTGTTTCCTTTGAAATTGAAAAGTATACTAAACCCATCAAAGGTTTAAATGATAGTGTTTTGGAAATTATTGCCGTTCATGTTCCTATTGAAACTCTTTCAAGAAATCATTGAAATCTCTATCATTTAAGAAGATACTCGAATGAACCAATAGGAGAACAGCTCAAAACCTAATAACAGTAATAAAAAGAACTTTGACCCAAAGAAAGACAAAAGGGAAGTTCAAGAACAAAAACTAAAACAACAAATCAAAACCATCTTGTTTTAGATGTCGCTATATTGACCGAAAAATCAAAGACTGCAAAATCAATCTCGAGAAGAAGAAATGTGAATCTTGTGGCAAATAGGGCATACTAATTTTATTTGTCCTAAGAATAAGAACAAAAAAAATTGTCAAAGCTTATGCTCTTAATGCTATTCTAAAGGCTTGTGCTCCTCCTCCTCTACCTCAGCTTGAGATGGGAAAAGCAGTAGCCATGGAAGGTCTGATTTCTATATCCAAATTACTTATACATGTTCTATTTGATACTGGTGCATCTCATTCATTTATTTCTAGTCATCTCCTTGACTCATTATCACTTACTACACATATTTGATAACCCTTTAGTCGTATCGAATCCCGCTAGTTGATCGATATACTTATCTATGATGTGTAGAGACATCCTACTCTCTTATGGGTTTATTTATTTTTATTGTGATGCTTTCATTCTTAGTTTTTTCTAGTTATGGTGATATTCTTGGCATGGATTGGATGTCTATGTACAACACCATACTTGATTGTGAAAGAGGAATTGTCATTCTCAGAATTAACGATATACGCTTGGTTATCCCTTACGAACCAAATTCTAAAGCTATGTTAAGCTATCTTTACTCTCTCAATCTTACTCAAGAGGAACTCGCTCAAGTTTACATCATTTCTTATTGTCTTGATGTATTTTATGAAGTCAATGGTCCTACAAAATATGAGGAAATCAAATTCTGAATTGAACTACTAAAGGAACTAAGCCTTTTGTTTTGCCTATTTGGCGAATGGGACCGAAAGAAAGTAGAGTGTTATATTATTAAATCTCCAGTTTATTGAGGAAAGTTTTTGTTCGTGTCATCGCATTTGAATAGGGAGCTCTTGTTTTTTTTACTACTAAGTCATATGGATCTCTTAGGTTGTGTGTTGATTTTCATGAGCAAAATAAATAGACTAGGAGAAATAAATATTCATTACCTTGAATTAATGACCTCCTCGATCAACTCGGTGATGTAAAGGTTTTTTGTGAAATTGATTTGGGAATGGTTTCCATCAATTATGATCCATCAAAGATAGTATTTCTAAACTTCTTTTGGAACTCCTATTGCTTCTTATGAGTGACTAGTGATGCCTTTTAGGCTTAATAATGGACCCGCTTACTTCATTGATTTGATGAGTAGAGTCTTCCGAAAACATTTATAAAATTTCATTATGGTTTTCATCGATGACATTCTTATTTATTCCTGTAGCAAAGAAAAATAGAGAGTTCAACCTATAATTATTCTAGATGTTCCAAGAAGGAATTGGTTGAAGGCAAAGTTTTCTACATACCACTTTTGGCGGAAGGTAGTGAAGTTCTTGGGCAATGTTATATCAACTGAAGGTATTGCAGTAGATCCCAACAAAGTTATTGCAGTGCAAGATTGGAAGGCACCAACAATTGTTACTAAAGTTCATAACTTTCTTGGTTTGGCTAGGCATTATTAAAAGTTTATCAAAGATTTTTCTAAAGTTGCAGCTCTACTTACAATACTAACTAAGAAGAATCAACCTTTTATTTGGAGTGCCAAATGTGAAAGTGCTTCAATACACATGAATAAATTTTTAACTAGTGCTTTAGTTCTTATCATTTCTTATGGAACTAAACAATTTACTATTTCCACTAATGTATTCGCTACAACTCTTGGTGTTGTCTTAATGCAAGAAAATAAGGTCGTCGCATACTCTAGTAGGTAGTTGAAGACTCCAGAAAGAAATTATCCAACTTATAATCTTGAGTTGTCGGCTATTGTATTAACTTTGAAGATGTGGAGACATTATTTTTTGGGTGAAAAGTTTGAATTATTTATAAATCATAAGTTTTTCAAGTACCTATTCGTGCAAAAAGATCTCAACCTCTGACTACTATGATAGATGGAATTTCTTGCCTCTTATGATTTCAACATTGCTTATACACCTGGTAACGGAAATGTTATTGCAGATGCTTTAAGCAAAAGGCACGTGGTTCTTGGGTTAATGTTTGTTGAGCGGAAGAGCTTGGAGTTTCTTTTCGAGTTCAAGATTCATCCCAATTGCAATATTGCTCCTGGTTTATTAGCTATTCTTGAAATCCAACTAACTTATTAAATAGCATTGGAGGATGTCGGAAGTATGATAGAAATCTAGTGGAAATTTTAACCCGACTTCATAAAGGTGAATGTTCTAACCACTTTGACCAGTACACTATTGATGATGAATGATGGTTAAGAAGAAATAGGAGACTATATGAGCCAAAAATTGGTGAATTTGTTGATGAAGTGTTGTGAGTAGGCCTGTCAACGGATACTTTCGGATAAGGATAGTGCGATATTTGCATCCGCGTCCTAAACTATTTCGGATATCGGATATCCACAATTATGGATACGGACGGATATCGAATAATTACCCTATCCGCTAATGACTGATAAATCGGTAGATATAAATAGAAAATTTTAGTTTATCGTCCGCTATTTTCAATTCCGTTGATTATAAAAATGTTAAAAACAAACAAATATGATGATAGTAAATAGTTTTAGTTAATATGCATTAGATGCATATAATATAAACTACTAACTTAGTAAAATAATAAATATATATCTTTCATCGTACTAAAATACACCTAATTTAAAATATAATCTCAGAAAAAATTGGATGGATAATTTTCGGAAGCGGATGTCTTTGTATCCACATCCGCATTTATTTTTTTGGATATCGGATATTTATTCGCTTTTCGGATACGGATGCAAATGGATTTTGGATTTTTATGGGTATCCATTAACAACCCTAGTTGTAAGAATGCCAACATTTAAAGATGATCATCTATCCCGGCAGAAAAATAAATATACGAAGACATCAAGCAAAATTTCTATTGGAAGAGATAAAGAAACACGTTGCAAATTTTATTGAGAAGTGTCTCACCTGTCAAAAAGTAAAAGCAGAACAAAAGAAACCTTATGGATTATTATAATCATTAGAGATTCTAATGTGGAAGCAGGAACATATTTCTATGGACTTTATAGATGGCCTACCGAAAAGATAGAGGGAGAATGTAAGTATATAGGGGATTATCAATAAACTAGAAAAATGTGCTCACTTTATTCTAGTCAATGCTACACGAACTACCGAGTATTTGGAAAAATTGCATGTGAAAAAATTGTTAGGCCGTATCGTATACCCTCAAGTATAGTTAATGATAGAGGCCCTTTCTTCACTAGCTAACTTTAGGGTTGCTTGCAACTAGCACTTAGTACCGAGTTGAACTTAAGTATTGCTTACCATCCACGAACTGCTAGTCAAACTGAAAGAGTAAATAGTGTTCTCCAAGATTTACTCCGTACCTACATTTTGGTGGTTCTTGAGAACATCATTTATCTCTCATCGAATTTACAGACAACGATAATTATTAAGCGAAAATTGGGATGGCTCCATACAAAGCATTATATGGTTGACCTTGAAAGTCACCTTCTAGTTGGTAGAGAGCTACTGACAAAGTTATCCATGGGCCGGATTTGCTTAGAGAAATCTTAGGTAAAGTAGAGCTCATACACAAGCGAACAAAGACCGCTCAAGATCAGCAAAAATCTTATGTTGATAAAATGCATTCTGATCTCGAATTCCTAATGGATGATATGGTATTCGTGAAAGTTTCTCCTTTGAAGAGAGTTATGGTAATTGGAATTTATGGAAAGTTTGTTTCTCTATTAGTTGATGCATTCCCTTTCATCGCTCGAGCGTAAAATTTGCTTATTGAGTAACTCTCATTGAAAAGATAGCTAGTGTTCATAATGCGTTCCATGTATCTCATCTCTACAAATGCATGCACAGTCCGAACATCATCATTTAACTAAGTTGGCTAGATGAAGTGGACGTTGAACCGACTGTTTCTCAGCAAAGAGTGCAGAAATGTATTGTTGAATCTAGAAACAAGAAACTTCAAAACAAGACCGTCAAACTTGTTTGAGTTTAATGGAGCAAAAATCCAAATGATACAACTTTGGAGTCCGAGGAGATCATTTGCACAACATATCCCAAGCTTTTCAATGGTACAATCATATTTATTTAGTCATTATTCAAACATATTACATATGAAATACTCCCTATACATGGATATCTTCATTTAGTTTACACTAGTTAATACATTGATTGTTATGAAACGATCTTGACTCGACCTTCGAAAATCGGCACCGAATACGACACTCGTATTCGAATGCCGTAGATCCAAACGTCGAATCTGGTTCGACGGAGCTTATAACACATCAAGTATAACAACACAGCAGAAGAAAAATGAATATCATATACAATTCCAATGAATACAACATCCAATGATATACAATAGTGGTATCAATAATGCTTAAAAATATATCAGAGATGTGATACAATGCTACAGAGGAAAAGAGTATCAGTAGAAGAGATAACTCCAAGCAGTAACAGCAACACTAACTCCAAAGTACCAATCCAGCAATAGCTCGAACCACCATCTTGTTTCACCAAGCTAAGCAAGTCTCGTCCATGAATCCAAAGACTCCAATATCCAAGATCTCCAAAGAATACCAAAGAGGAAGCTGAAAGCTATCGAATCGATATCTATATCTACTATCTGAAAAACCCAACTCTAGACTGCCTGTGTGGAAAATTGTGGGCACCCAGAGTTTAGGAAGGGAACAATAAACTCCGGGTCAGTCATGGGACTGGTATGAGCAAACAAAAAATAGTTTTGACTTTTAAAACAAACAAAAGAATTAAAATTTGAAATCCGCAATGCTTTTAGAAAATGAAACTACCATAAGGCCTCCCGTTACACACACCATGCAAACGCAAAATTGGAGGAGATTTCTTCTTATGATAGTCAAACATGCTTGATACGCGAAAACCATTTTGATATTATTATTAGTGCATAGTGGAAAATATTTCGAAAATATATTATTAATCTTAGCCAGCATAGACATTCCGAACTATGCCTACTATAGCTACCATCTAAACATTGGGGCGCCACCATAAGTAGATGGTAGGTTATACAACTAAAACGTACAAGGCGCGTATTGGATGATTGGATTTCCAACACATGGTCAGGCTAAGGAACTTCCTGGGCCACATGGGTACGCCTATGGAGGGATGCCTCGAGAACCATCCCTCAGTTCTTTGCCAACACAAGGTCGGTGTACCCCCGCCCGGGAGTATCACCTAAGACATTCCATCCCCGGTTGTAACCAACCTATATCTGAGCACTCGGTACCAACAACCACAAAGCAATGTATTTGCAGTAATCACATAGGTTAAATATCTAGGCTGCATACCATGATATCACCTCTATCCAAAAGAAATGGACATACCCTAGGGGCGTGACCCTTGAAACCTTGCTGCATCTTTCCTGTTTCGACCACTCCGGGGTGTGAGGTTCTGATGCAGTCTCATCCACAAAGCTACGCTTTTCACAAAGCCTTGCTTTGGTCAACAAATGATCAGCAGCACTTCATATGCCACATTACCAAATTGGGAATGTATCACTAGTAACCATCAACTACATAACCTCTAAGCTCGTACGTCTCAGAGAAGGGTGTTAAGCTAAGAGAATAAATCTACGCCACCAACAAAAATGTATTTCATAGAAACCGGTTTTACATATCAAAGTGTAATGTTAGACACACATCCATATAAGTCTGTTCCAGGTTCGAACAGAACCAAAGGCACTTCCGAAGAAGCCCTTGCAATCTGGATAATTTCTAATCACGTCCGGACGTCCCATCACAATGGGTGCTCAAATCTCTATACCGGGGCCATTCGGTGCAGAGACATTCGACAGGTCATCCTTTCGCTTTCGAAAGTATCCGGTCTTCACCACCGGTCTTCAAATGCTATCCATATCGTCGTATCATTATTCGAAATGGGTTATATGACACAAGGTCCTCTCCCGGCTAAACCGAATAATGAGCGCAATATTTAAAAACCATATGGATATGGGATTTCAGTTAAGTCACAACTTATTATCCAAAACCTTTCTTTCAAATGGTTAAACCAAATTACCATTTAAATCCTTTAAACAAAAATATTTACTTCCAAAAACCTTTCAATGGTTTAAACAATTTCCACACTTTAATCTTTTGAACAAGGATTCGCTTTTAAAACCCCTTTTTCAATTTAAAACAAGGATCACCAATCTCTAACAAAGATTCATTTCTAGCCTTTCAAAAACAATTCCATTTTAAGCTGGATTAACTCATCCGGTCTTTAAATTAAAGACTTATTTTTATAGCTTTCAAAATCATTCCATTTCTAATTTGCAATCCTTCATCATAATTATTATTTGAAACCGCTTATTCCCGTTTCGGAAAACCCGATTTTATTTGCATGAGTTAAAGCCTTTCAAATATAGACTTCGGTTAGATTCAAATTTTCAAAAACCATACTTTTAAAATGGTTTAAAAACCCATATAAACACATTTATAGTTTGAATAACCTTTTTATTTCATAAACACCAGATATAGAATTCAATTTTCAGATATTGAATTCAATTTAAATCAAATTATTCAAATTTCAAATCTTTATTAAGTTATTCAAAATAACTTTCATTTTAAAATACGTTTTCACAAGTTTTTCACTTTAAACCCAATCTATTTCCAAAACCATCTGGATTTAAAAATTCAAATTTTAAAATTATTTCAAAATCTGTGACTCAACCAATTTCCACGTGCAATCCATATTTGTGTGTGTATAGGTGTGGTCCAGAGGTTTTACACAATACTGCAACAACATTTAGTCATTACAGATTGCAATCACAACAATATCGAGAAGCGGTATATTCCAATAACGCTTATCTATATACATAGATTCACAGATAGAAAATATGAATGCAATATAAATAAATAAATTACATTCATCACAGATCACATAGCATATCAAAAATATCAAACAGCTCAACAATCAATAGAATTCAAACATCTATAAGTGAACTCAATTAATTATCTGATTAATTTAAATCAGATAGGTCATCGATCATGGTTAATTAATATTAATTGATTTCAAAGCATTTGATTAATTGTTCTTTAATCATTTATTAATTAATTTAATCAACCTTGAATTTTTAAATAATTAACCTTTAATTATTCAAATTATTCTTTAATTAATCATCTTTTTAAATTTATTTGTTTCTTCTTAATTAGTCACTTAATTAATTAATTCTTACTTATTAATTAATAACCTCAATTATTGATGTATAAAACTTAATTACCCATTTTGATTATAACTAATACTGAATTAATCATTAATTATTAATTAAGTTAATCGTTTAATCCTTAATCATTAATCAATAACCTTAATTATTAATTAATAAAACTTAATTACTCATTTATTAACTGCTAATTAATAAATTAATCATTTATTAATTATTAATTAAATTACTTAATTGATTAACAATTAATCATTCATTAATTTACTTAAGTAGTTAATTACAATTTTATTGATCACTTAATCATTAATCAATCTAAACTCTAAATACCATTATAAAGTAATCAGTCTTAACTATGAAAGTAACTACTGTGATTAGCTATTACTTAGGACTGTATAATATAGATAAACAATAATGCAGAGTATAGATAGTGATGATAAATAGTGCGGAATATAAAAGCAGTATAGTAAAATGACACCAGAGATTTTATACTGGTTCAGAGCACCGTCCTACGTCCAGTCCCAGACTCCTTCTGGAATTTCACTACAACAACCCTCACTTAACCCGAAGGAACAGGTCTATACAACCCTGAGCAGCAGAACAGGGACCTGAGCAGCAGAACAGGGACCTGAGCAGCAGAACAGGATTTCGCCTCAGCAGCCGAAGAGGACTTCACGCCTGAGCAGCAGAACAGGACTTCAACAAATACAAAAGTATATTTGACACTGTGTGTTCTTGATAACACTGATTTGTCTCTGATAGTACAAACTTCCTATAATCAAATCCTCAAGTGTATGAAGTGTATGCGAAGATATGAAAGGAAGGTAATGCTAAGAATCGAAGATTATGAAAGTTAATTTGGAGATTCCAAGCAATAAAAATGTATGCTCGCTGTTTGAATGTAAATATTAAAGCACAAGAAGAGTATTAGAGAGTTAGAATGAAAATAGATGAATATGAAGTGTTTGGGAGTATCTATATATAGTAGTTGAAGAGTTACTGCCATTGGTGAAGGGTTCTGACGAAGAGGAGCGTCCATTTCCGTTCAGAGAAGAGTTGCTTCCCTTCGCAGAAGAAGATGTCCTTTCAGAAATATGACAGTTGGGTTCAGGTCAGTCGACTGGTCGTTTTTGGTCAGTTGACTGATTACAGAGTGTAAAAAACTCTCGGGTTCAGGTTCAGTCGACTGACTTAGATCATCCAGTCGACTGAATTTAAAAACATGCACATTTATGTTAAAATGCACAGATTCAGTCGACTGGTTGATTGTATTCAGTCGACTGAATTCTATTGTTAAACAAAAACTACAGTAGCTCATTTGGTTAGAGTACTTGCCTTCCAATCTAGTGACCTGGGTTCGAGCCCTGCTCCATGCATTTTTTGAAAACTTGATTTTGATTAAAATATGCATGTAAGTTTATGTGAATGATGATTCTTGAGGAAAGATTTTAACAAAGCACTAACTGGACTCTATATACATATTTGATGACTCTTGTTAAAATATATAACTATATGAACCATACTTTGAGTCGTTGAGTCAGGATGATGTCGTAGTCGTAGATTCGTGAATTTTTGTCAGCAATCAAAACCTATGATCCAACATTCTCCCCCTTTTTGATGATGACAACTCCATTTTCTACGAACGAATCTTTGACAAGCTTTGTTGATCTTATCTCTCTCACTGAATATCTTCCTGTAATTGTGCTATAGATTTCTCCCCCTGAATCTATGCTATATATTCCTATTTAATCTTTTTTCCCTTTAATCTGTGTTTGCATGGCTT
This sequence comes from Allium cepa, assembly GCA_030765085.1. Taxonomy (NCBI): domain Eukaryota; kingdom Viridiplantae; phylum Streptophyta; class Magnoliopsida; order Asparagales; family Amaryllidaceae; genus Allium; species Allium cepa. The sequence continues at coordinate 258,766,387 of CM060939.1, forward strand.
ATTCCTGCAAATAGTGTTAGAGAGCAATATCTTTCTCCCCCTTTGTCATCGACAAAAAGGAGAGTTTATATGATGATATAAAATATATTTTACATAAGTGTTAACATAGAGCAATATAAAACAAAATAACTACTACTTATAATGTAAGGTATCAGAAAAAATTAACATTTAAAGCATGCGATACCCAAGGTTCTTATAATTTCCTACTTTTTAGGAAACCATACCCATTTCGGTGTAGTTGAACCTTTATAAATATAATTTTCATTATTAACTACCATATCAAAATAATCATCAATGTATTTTTCTCTATTTTTCTCTATTTTTCCAATTAACAGGAACCCATATACTTAGATAATTTTTATTCATATTTCATGTTAATGATTTCGCACTTCTAAAGAAATTATCAACATTATAGGTCATTGTAGTATTTGAATTTCTATACAAATTGGATTTAGGCTTTACTCGAAATTTTGTACTAGCACTATCATTTTTACTATACATGAAAGCATATCTAGTGCTGTTTCTATGATCGGTTTTATTATATCCTAAACCCATTTTATTTGAAGTAGACTGAGAATTTTCTATTATTTTAGAAAGATTTTCTCGTCCTTTATTAAAACTAGAAATATTTTTATTAATATCTTCTAGCTTAGTTTTAAGACTAGATTTTTCTAACTCTAATACTTTAGTGTTAGATTTTAAATCATTAATTTCAACTGATAAATCATCATTTTTATTCTTTTGAATTTCTAATTCTTGAGTTATCATAGAAAGTTGTGAAGCTAAATTAGAATTAGATTCTTGAGATTTTTCAAGTTCTTCTTCAAGAATTTTCTTTTCATCTCTAAGCATACTAATTTCCAATTCGGATCTATTTAGTTTTCCTTGTAACTCCTTATTATATTTCTTAGTCTGTTTTACAAAATCTACTAGTTCAGAATTAAGTTCAACTAAATCTTCAAAACTTAGTTCACTTACATCATCATTTGAAGCCATGAAGCATACATTTGCTTGCTCTGTGTCACTGTCACTGTCGCTTTCTGATGATGAAGAATCTGAATCATCCCATGTTACAAAAAATGCTTTCTTCTTGAATTTGTTCTTCTTGAATTTGTTTTTCTGTTTTTCTGGACAACCTTTTTTCATATGACCCTTCTTATGACATTCATAACATTCCATGACAGTTGATGATGTTTTATTGTTATTATTGTTGCTAGAATTATATTTGTAGCTCTTGCCCTTGTTATTCTTTTTGAATTTCAAAAACTTTCTGAAATTCTTAGCAATAAATGCCATATCCTCTTCATATGAGTCAGAGTCATCTTGTTCTGCTTGAAACGCTAGATTTTTCTTGTATTGTGCTTGAACTTTCTTTGCCTGCAAATTCACTTCATATGACATTAGATTTCCTATTAACTCTTCTGGTTTCATAGTTGAAAGATCGTTTGCTTCTTCAATAGCTAGGACCTTTCTTTCCCATTCATCCATTAAAGAGTTTAGGATTTTTGATACTATATCAAAATCTGAAATTTTTTCTCCTAATCCTAATAGAGAATGATAGATATCTTGAAATCTAGAATACATATTATTAATGGATTCTTCTTGTTTCATTCTAAAGTTTTGAAACTGATTTTTGAGCATGGAGATTTTGCTTTGTTTGACTTTGTTAGTTCCTTCATGAGTAATTTTAAGCGTTCTCCATATTTCATAAGCAGTTTGACACATGCTGACACGATTAAATTCATTTCTATCTAGTGCACAAAATAACATGTTCATAGCTTTAGCATTGGCAGTAGCATCTAATTTTTGTGAGTTTGACCAAGTGGAATATTTTCCAGTAGGAAGAGTGTATTCATTCTGTGTGATATTCCATGATTCAAAACAATTAGATTGCATAGATTCGCATACAAGTAGACCAATAATTATAGTTTAAACCATTAAAGAATGGAGGTCGTGCAGTGGATTGACCTTCAAAAAAACTAGTATTAGTGGTGTTGTTTTCCATATTAGCAAGATATCAGATAACTTTGTAACGGTTATAAGATGCCTCGCTCTGATACCAAATGAAAGTAACTACTGTGATTAGCTATTACTTAGGACCGTATAATATGGATAAACAGTAATGCAGAGTATAGATAGTGATGATAAATAGTGCGGAATGTAAAAGAAGTATAGTAAAACGACACCAGAGATTTTATACTGGTTCGGAGCACCGTCCTACGTCCAGTCCCAGACTCCTTCTGGAATTTCACTACAACAACCCTCACTTAACCTGGAGGAACAGGTCTATACAACCATGAGCAGCAGAACAGGGACCTGAGCAGCAGAACAGGATTTCGCCTCAGCAGCCGAAGAGGACTTCACGCCTGAGCAGCAGAACAGGACTTCAACAAATACAAAAGTATATTTGACACTGTGTGTTCTTGATAACACTGATTTGTCTCTGATAGTACAAACTTCCTATAATCAAATCCTCAAGTGTATGAAGTGTATGCGAAGATATGAAAGGAAGGTAATGCTAAGAATCGAAGATTATGAAAGTTAATTTGGAGATTCCAAGCAATAAAAATGTATGCTCGCTGTTTGAATGTAAATATTAAAGCACAAGAAGAGTATTAGAGAGTTAGAATGAAAATCGATGAATATGAAGTGTTTGGGAGTATCTATATATAGTAGTTGAAGAGTTACTGCCATTGGTGAAGGGTTCTGACGAAGAGGAGCGTCCATTTCCGTTCAGAGAAGAGTTGCTTCCCTTCATAGAATAAGATGTCCTTTCAGAAATATGACTGTTGGGTTCAGGTCAGTCGACTGGTCGTTTTTGGTCAGTTGACTGATTACAGAGTGTAAAAAACTCTCGGGTTCAGGTTCAGTCGACTGACTTAGATCATCCAGTCGACTGAATTTAAAAACATGCACATTTATGTTAAAATGCACAGATTCAGTCGACTGGTTGATTGTATTCAGTCGACTGAATTCTGTTGTTAAGCAAAAACTGCAGTAGCTCATTTGGTTAGAGTACTTGCCTTCCAATCTAGTGACCTGGGTTTGAGTCCTGCTCCATGCATTTTTTGAAAACTTGATTTTGATTAAAATATGCATGCAAGTTTATGTGAATGATGATTCTTGAGGAAAGATTTTAACAAAGCACTAACTGGACTCTATATACATATTTGAAGACTCTTGTTAAAATATATAACTATATGAACCATACTTTGAGTCGTTGAGTCAGGATGATGTCGTAGTCGTAGATTCGTGAATTTTTGTCAGCAATCAAAACCTATGATCCAACAAACTACTCTCCAAAACAATTAATCAATATTAATTAGTTATCTTAATTAACACTTTAAAGTTCTTCTTGAAAACTTTGAAAATCAAATCATTATTAATTATAAACTTAAATGTTAATAAACTTTATACTGAACTTAAAGAAATTACTTAATTAAAATAATAATTATGTGTTAAAACATTATTAAGGTATTAACTAAAAAGTGAAGACTTGTATTACATTTTTAACTCAACGGTTAAACCTTTATTAAGCTATAGTATTTAAAACTTGTAGAAAATAAGTTACTTAACTTCATTTTATACATCACTGCAATTTTAGGATAACCCGACTATCTCCTGGTTAAACTCGAGTAATGCTTCGAGACCTTCTGCAACCTTCAACAGCTTTAAGTCAGTCATCACGTTTCACGAGTTCGAACCCCGAGATTTCACCTTCTTCCACAATTCGCAACTTCACTTGATACCAATGACAAATGGTGCACGTGTACACCTGATCGAGACGCCGCCGACCATCCCCAAAACCTCCGGCACGACGCCAACAACATCTACGACAAACCCAAATATCCAATTCAATGACATCTTCATAAATTCAAAATCGAACTATCTTGCTCAACCTGGAAACCAAAACAAGTTGCCTAAATCAATGTCGTGCCGATGATCTCGACCCTCGGTCATCCTGCCTTCAAGTCCAAACCCTCACAACTCATCGACGACGCTTCTCCTCTGGGTGCGATCGGTCCAATGATGACGCAGCGACGCAAATTTTCGACCACCACTAAATTTCCACTTAAACCCTAAAACGTACTCTCATCATCACCACGATCGACTAGAAAATGCACGAGTATTTTTCCCTGAATCGCCCACACCCAAGCTAACTTCACCCACGAACTCAAAGTCCAATCCTTCCCCCATTACACGAATTCGACATAAAACCATTCTCCGTTCATCCCACAATTACCCCCTTAACTCGCAACTAAAAATATGAGTTTTTCTTTTAAAAATCATAATTTTCAATGGTGAACGAGATCATACCTTCAAAACTTAAATTTTTTTCAATTACATTTTTACAAAAAATGAGATTCCACTGTATTTTTTTTTACAGAACACCTATTAATACCTAGTATCTACAAATATTTTTAGGGAAGAGATCTTGTCAATTCAAACATATTTTATTTGAACATTAAGGTCAATAGATTATCATAGGGAGAGTTCTTGATTTTTGAACAGGATTGAACCCTGTAATACTCAAAACAGAGATTAAGGTTTGTTCTCAGGCATGCAGAACTATATACACACATATATTCACAAATCCATACACATGCATGTGATTTTCCAACCTACTTTAACATGTTTTTCAAGCAAAATATTTAAATTCAGAGATCAAAGGGTTTACTTACAAGCATGAGAGGGATAAATCAAAGGTTGAAATGTTTGCTCACCTGTTTGTTTTGAAACAGAGAATATTTTTTTCCTTTTGTTTTGATAATCTGCAGATTTGTTTGAGATCATCTTGAACTAGAATATTTTGCTTAAATCTTGATCTGGAGTTGATCAAGTTGAGTTGCTGGCTTGCTTCCAGTTTGAATCCATCCCCAGAGAGTCAAATGCAGATATAAATTCCAGATTTTGAACTCGCATGCTTTTGCTTTGATAAATTCTCAGATTGAAGATAATGTTGCAAGCTTAACTTTTGGTCTTGATCTCTGACTTTGATCTGTGATGATCAGATTGTTATTATTTTATTTTTTTAATCAGGTTTTGTGATTTTTTTTAGCTGGTTTCTGAGTTGAGAGGAAAATTTGAGAACCTAGTTTTTTTTAATACATCTTTGTTAAATTTAGTTTAGAATATAAACATGCATTTGCCACTTGTATAAGATCCTTACACTTGTAAGTTTTAAGTGAACATTTGTTAAATACTTAACTCTTTAACCTACACTTGTAAAAATAATAATTAATTTTATGTTAAAAAACCTTTATCTAAATTATTTTATAGTTTAAACCCTTATTAATTTTCATTTATTTAAGTAGATCATCTATTTTATATTATCATTAATTCAAATTTTAACTTTAAGAAATTTAAATCAATTAATGATTCAAAAACACTTCTTTTGGTTAATTCTTTAACCTCTTTATTGATTTAAAATAATTTTTAAGAATGAATTAACAAATAGTGATCATGTAATTAAATAAAACTTAATTACTTCTTTATTAACTTTATGTTTAAATCAAGACAATTTTATCTTTTAAATATATTAAAAAAGATTATTCTTAAATTCCCAATTTAAATCTATTTTGTTTCCTTGCATTCTATTTTGTACTAATACAATTTAAAACAAATGATTTGAAAAATTATTCATTGCAAATAAATATTTATAAGTTAGTTCATACAATTTTTTTATTTTTTAATACATTTATATTTATAAACTTAAGATATTAAACTTATTAACACATAATTATTTAAAATTTTCATTTTAAACTTAAGTAATCATACTTTTTATATTTTTGTTTCAAATATAAATTTCTTTAAGCCCAACTAAATTTCAATACATTAACATTTGAATCTCAAATTCAAATCTTAAATTATTATATATATATATATATATAAACAAGCCAAACACATATCTTATTTATCTTTGAAATATAAAGTTTGATATATATCCAATATTTATCTATAAAAACTTATTCTTAAATTCCAAATCATTCTTGAATTTCAATCTTACAATTAAATTAAAAATAAATTTTATATACAAATATCTGATTAGATTTGGAAAAATTCACATTTATTCACAATTTAATTTCAAAAATTAAATTAATTGTCAAATTAAACTTGTTCAAAGTTCGAGAATGTTACAGTTTGTTTGGTTGCTACACTTAAATATGTTCACATTTATGATTCATTCAAATTTTGCTCATTTTCTTTTGAGTGAGTTCTTAAAATAGTTCAAAGTATGTAACAACCAATATTTTACGTATCGGAAGGTCGTAAAATATTTTTATTTTATTTTTTATGAGGTCATCTGAATCTATATTTTAGGATGTGACTCTTAAGGGCATTGTACACTTCGATCATTAATCCCGAATTTCTATGTGACCAATTTGATCCTAAAAACTTTGTTTGGTCTATAACTTTTGATAGAAGTTGAATTAGGGTATTCCAGTGCTTCAGGATGATGGCTTCTCATTTCATAGAGTGGTCATGATAGAAAAATGGACATACAGTAAGAAAGTTATGCATGTTTTAAGTTTTTAAAGCTGGTGGCCAGGATTAGTGTATAATTAATCATGCCCATTAGTGAGCCTATTAGTCTAATTAGAGAATACTATAAATAGAGGGTTGAAGAGTCAAGTTCAAAATTTCTCTCTCATTCTAAATCAAGTTTAAACCTTAATTAGCCCTAGATCTATCTTAATTTCATCCAAAATCACCGATGTTTCTCTTTAGATCAAACTAAGCTGCGAATTAAGATTATATCATTAACTAAAAGATAGAGATCATCGATTTTCTTGGTTTGATATGCTTTCCATTACTCTCCGGATTGGACCTATATTCATACTGGTTGAATTAGGTAGTTGGTGAGTGCTTTATGCCTTCTCGCCATACTTTGCATGTTTATATGGTAGAATCATACGATTTAATATGTTTTAAATTGATTTTTGGCCATATAAACATTTATAATTTAAATTACATGCTAAACTATGTATATGATCTAGGTTGACTAGAAATCACCCTTATTCATGCTCGTATATTCACACTATATGTAGATCTATGTAAGAATTGACTTATTTGTCATATTTTGATGTATTGCATGTTTGATTGGATGAAATATCTTGCTATTCTATAATGGATGATATGATCTGATGTTGTTTGCTAGTGTTGTGATTTCATAGAAAGTTAGGTTAGAGAATTGAGAAATCGAAGGCTAAGTTGGTCGAAACTGGATGAAACTTGGACGAGAGGCTCTGGAGTATTGGAAGAGCTGGTGGCTCAAGGCCCAAGTTCCAATTCATTATCTACACAAGGCAGCATCGAATCGAGAGGTTGGTACTGACATGTCATGTTTAGTCCGTGGTGGTGGCGACTTTGGGGAGAGCAAGGGTGTTGCTAGTAGAGGTTGCCTAAGGTGATGGATCGTTAATTGGATAAGTGTTGGAGGCTACGAAAACTTGTTTCTAGAATATGAAGTAAGGTGCTTTGAAGGGCGGACTTATTCTATGACGAATTGATTTGTATAGAGAAGTCAGGGTCAAAGCATCTGGGCATGGAGTACTAGAATCAAGGAAGGTGTGGAAGAAAACTTAGTAATAAGTTGGCTAAGTAAAGGGATCGACATCGAGTTGGAAGTTTAGTACCGACTTCATGAATTAAGTCCAAACGGGATGGAACTTCTAGGAGGTGAAGTAGAGATCATGTCAGAGTGTTGGACCGGCCGTATCAAGTTGGATGATGATATAACAATGATGAAAAGCTATGATCATCGAAAGTTGGCTCGTGTTGTGAGTAGGTTCAAATGATGGGGGCTCGTAAATGGGGTGGGCCGTATGATCGGGGAATATGGAAGGGTTCCTGATGAATAGTAGAAACTGGATTGAGCAATAGGGCATGGTATCTAAATGGAGCAAAGACAGGATTGGGTGTATGTATTAAGGAATCTTTGAAGATTTAAAGAGTTTCAGTCGTACTCGAAGCAGAGGTATTATAAACTGGGATGCCTATTGTTCAGTGAAGGGACTTGTATACTTTGTACCTATGGCTTTGGGTCTAATGTCCTGCTTTGGGCTATGAGACATGTATCCAGTTTTGGGCTACGAGATATGAGAGTACAATAGAGAATCTAGATTTTCATTAGTCCTTGGCTAGGGGGTCATATGATTTATCATAAATTCATAGCACATGGAGTGATAGTTAGGATCTCTTAATAGACGCTATGGTTGCTTTGATCACTTTTTTTAGTAAGCTATCACTCATAGGTATCAGGGAAAACATGTATATGAGATAGGAATACCTAGAAGACTGTACCCTTTATTTGGTTTGTGGTATATCTTTATGATATTGTGTAGTAACATATTATAATGTTATATGCTAACTCTTTGGTTTCAAAGACAGGTCAGGTATGGTTCATGTACTCTTGTTCCTGACCATATTAGCCTATATAGTATTTTGCGACTAATTTACTGCTCACTACAGACTGTTGTCTGATCGAAAGTTTTATGCTTTATTTCTTGGGTACTCTTAAACGAGTAGACTAGATAACAGGTTTAGGTGATGGAGTAGCTGTTCGGAGGATGAGCTGGATGCGGTTATCTTGTATTATATACATATATGGAGTCGATGCATATTCCGCTGAGCAACACTGTGGAGCTCGTGACAGTGCTTCTTTATTATAATTTATTAAGGTAGTTTATTTGAGTTACTTCTGTTGTATAAATTTTACTGCATTTGATGCGTAAATTTGTGGATCTTTTGCTCTAATGATTATTTTATCACATAGTTATTTTTATTTCTTCAGTAATATCTATAATATTATATTTTATCCATGCACTGTGAGATATGACAGGTTAATGCTATATTGATTTATTTCAACTTTGATGATCATCCTACATCTACTGGGCATGTAAAGTACACTATTTAAATACTACTGGTGCTATTGGTATAGGACAGTCATCACATTTGATATCAAAGCTTTGGTTATGTGATTAACCGGAGTTGACAACGTGATCCAGTTGAGATAAAGAAGGCATTATTGCCTTAAACGGGATTGAGGGTATGTATATGTATGAGAGAGTGCATACTGTTTATAAGCTTGGTTTTCAAAACTATATAGTAATATATCATATAGTATAAGTCGCATGCACATGAGCGCTATAGATATAGCTTTCTTTATGAGAGACTGATCATTCTTGTTACAGATTGAATGCGACAGCATATAAGAAACGCTATGAGAAATTATGCTTCAGGAGTGGAGGAAGGAGAAGGATCAGGAGCTGCAACGCTCGATATCTAAGCCATTTCAATGCTATGATAACTAATACAATGAGAAATGCTCCAGGAGTAATGATAGATGAAGGTGGTCCCATGCAAGCACCTATGGCTGATTTCACCAAGCTGAACAAAGATTATTCTAATCTTAGAGGGAAGCCACTTTCTGGAACGGTGTCAACCATGGAAGTGCAAGATTGGTTAGATATCGGTGAGTGCATCTTTGGTGATAAGGGGTGGAAGATGCTATGAAGAGGACATCGACTTTGAGATAGCTTTAGGCTCGAGCTATGAATTGGTGGAATGCTGTTACTACTACTATTCTAGAGGATCAGTTTGACTCGGATCAGTTCAAGGCGAGGTTCAAGGAGAAGTTTATTTTGGCTACTCAGAAGTTGGTTCTGATTGGAAAATTTGCCAATCTAAATTAGGGAGAGATGACAGTTTCTGAATATTTGGCAGAAAATGCTTTATCTAATTATGGGATGTCGTTCGTCTACACTCCATTGAGGAAGAATGTGATATTCATTATTGGTTTGGATGACTACTTGGGGGAAAAGTTAGTGGATCATATAATGCGCCGTTTAAGAATTTTATAGAGAAGGTGTTTTACTATCAGAGCTTGTACTTTAAGGCTAAGAAAAGGGTGGTATAGGGCGACCGTCATAGAGTTCATGTCTCGCAAATGAAAAATGTGATGACGCTATCAAACATACAATGAAGGCCCAGAGAGACCTTGAGAAGCTATTTGACAAGATTCAATGCAGCGGCTGCAGCTGTCGATAAAGCAGATTCATCAATAATCTTAATGGTGGCAGTATCCAAAGTCGCAAAGCAGATCGGCTTCAAGATTGCTTTGGAAAGAGATCCATCAATGGATCTTGTGGAATTCTACCATACAGTTAAGAGATATTTGCATCATGAAGAAACCGAAGCCGAGGATGTTAAAAGTAACGTTATGAGTGATGGAGGACACTCTGGAAATGATATGGCAAGGAGAAAGGAAAATGAAAAGTCGATGACAACTTCAAGGAACCAAAACTACAAAGGAGGGAGTCGAAATTCTCTTCCTACACTTATCTAACTAAAACCCCAGAGTGGATATTTCTAGACACTAGGGGGTGGATCCCCTATTGGAAGCTAGCTAGGGGAGAACCCATCGATCAGGAGAGAAGATCTAGAAAGTTTTGCATCATCCATGAGTTGGTGGGACATGAAACGAATGAGTGCCAACACCTTCATGATCTGATAGCAGAGATAGTTTAGAGCAACCAACTACAACAGTATGCGATGAATCATATCCAGATCGTGTAGGTAGGGAAACCACCATCTGTGGCAAATTTATCAAGGAACAACCAGGGATCAAGATCGATACTAATAATCTCATGATCAGGATGGATGGGAGGCAGGTTCGCTTCCCAAGCTTTGCCTTTTGTTTTGAATAATTAAGATAATAATAACCTCAGACTGCTCACATGTGTATGAGGCCTAGATTAGTCTTTGGCATGCTTTGAGTCGGATGTTTGGGGTGACTAGTTCGGATAATAATAACCTTGGATCACTTACACGTGTACGAGGCTAAGATTGGTCTTTAGGCATGCTCTTAGTTGGGGATGTCTGAGATGAACAATTAGGATTTTCATTTCTTTCTTTCCTTGATTTGAATATTTGATTTTTAAAAAATCCAAATTGAATGTGATGTACGATATTGATCGCTTTAAGTCCCATATAGAGAGATGGGACCGAAGTGTAGGGTGCAAGTCCACTTATCGAAGAGCGAGCGGATGGGCTTGTACGATAATGATCGCTTAAGTCCTATTCGGAGAGATGGGACCAAAGTGTAGGGTGCAAGTTCCATGGTTGAAAAGCGAGTAGATGAACTTGCACGATATTGTTTACTTTAATTCATATTCGGAAAGGCGGGACCAGAGTTTAGAGTGCAAGCTCCTTTGTCAAAGAGCGAGTTGATGGGCTTGTACAAAAAGTAAGTCCCCTTATCGAGTAATAAGCGGATGGGCTTACTTGGTCATTGGATCCCCTCATTGAAGAGCGAGTGAATTAGACTCAGCAAGAATCCGGAGAGATTGAAACCCTAGATTAGGAAATAAACGATCTAGAGAGATCAAAACCTACATTGGAAGATCAGCGGTCCAGTGAGACCAAGCTCTAAATTGGATGCAGACTTGATAAAAGGATTTGAATGGCTTGCAATTGAAGGAAGGAAGATAAGCTTTGGGCGAACACAAGATGGCTTGGATATATGGAATGACACTTTCGGATTATTCACCAAGGATCAATGGTCAGCCAGAGAACTCAACTATCAGAAACATATTTTTGAAACTTGTTGTAGATCAAAGCACAACCTACATTCGAAAGGCATACTTTAGAGGGCAAGATTTAACTCTCTATTGAGCCAAAACATATTTCAACTAGGCTTAGATGATCAAAACCAAGAGGAAATGATTCCCGGACTTGGAAATATGACCAGGAGGACTAGAGAGTTGAGCTGAAGAACTTTGAGATGAACATTGGCTAGGTATTTAACTTGATACCAAGACATTTAGGTCAGCATTGAGTTATTTTTCCTCCTTTTTCTGTCTCCCAAACACCATAAACCTCTTGTACAACACAAATAGCCTATAATTAGGTGGTTTTCCTATGATTTAGATGAGAGATTCCAAGGACCGACGAGAAGAAAATAGCTAATAGGAAGACCATTTGAATCAACTTGAAATCAAAGGAAAAGAGCTTGGGGCAATTCAAGAAAAAGATTAAAAAGTTAGCAAATGAACGAAGCTTAGCTTGGACGAGTAAAAACAACCCAACATTGAGTTATTTGACTCGGTACTGAGTTAATCCATTGACTTTTCAATTTCAGACCGCGTTTTGGACTTCAGTGCAAGCAGGCTTCTGGACTTGTATACATGTTTACCTATAAATACTAGCCTGCCTGCAACCGAAAAGGGATCTTTTTCTTATGTTCTCTAACTTTTGGATTTGAAACCTCCTCTTCGTCATCACTTTGGATCCGGGATTCCATTTCTCTTCACTGTCTTCCTCCCTCGCAATAGTCACCAAGGCAACTACTCTTGACTGTTTTAGGCCTTAGAACTTGTCGCTTCTTATACCTGTGAATCTAATTCTCTATAATCTTATGTCTGAGTTTCATAATCAATAAAGCTATAAAGTGGACGTACCGAATCACTATAAAAGTCTTGTGTCTCTCTATTCTACTTTCGTTTATTTTCAATATTATCAGCAAGATATGTGTCCTAAGGTTGCCTACAACTCATTCTTAAGTGTTGACCCATTTTTGACGTCAACATCTAATATATTAATGTGCCTTTAATTAGCGACAAAAAATATTTTGGTGTGTATGGTTAATTAAATACATTTGATGATGTAATGCATGAGGTTATGTGAAGACGTTTTGGTAGAGAAACCTTAAGGGTGATATAAGAGGAGATAGTTTCTCCTTTGGTGGAAAGTAAAGCACATGATAGGGGTGCATTTTGACCAACAAGGAGGTTGTAAATGACCCTTTCAACCTTCATTACATCACTTCTAAATACCCCTTATCCCATAGGAAAATAGGCTAAAGCTAAATTGTAACATCCGCCTTTTCGCACACTTTAAAACGACACACGTGCCAATTCAAAGCATACGCAAGGGCGGATTGTTATGGGGTAAATAAGAAAAACAGAGAAGGAATAAAACAAAATAGAATCTCACAGCGGAAGGATAAAATATAATAATAAATATACAGTTCAAAACAGTTTACAAAACAGTTATTTCACTTATACAATGAACATCAGAGTTACACATACCAATACAACAATGCAGCGGAATAAAAAGAGTGTGGTGCAATACTATATATAGAATAATACTGATTCTTCGTCTTCGTCCTCCAAAGCTAAAATCTGCTATCCTGAAACGCTCGGACTGACCCGAGCGAATTTGAAAAGACAAAAACACTCGAGTCAGACTAGAAAATCTTATGTGAGTTAAATAAACAGAAATAAATATGGGTACAGTAACTCAAGAGATGCTCGGGATTTACATCTCCTAAGGATCCGTTAAACTATTTACTATGTAGTATATTGCGCTATTATAATAGTGTCTATTTATAAAATAAACTTACTTTTTAATAGCGTTAAGGGGTTACCCATATAGCCCTTAACACGTAATAGTCCCAGTAGTCCATCCAATATCATAGTCCCTCCTGATCGGGAAGCCACTAGAGGATACCACACGGGCTACGGGAGAAAACCAAACTCGTACAAGGCGCGATAGGGTAGGTGACACGGCACAACTAGGCAATGCCAGGGTAGATATACCAATTGCTATCCAGGCTGATGGTAACGCGCAGCGCGCAGCTGCCGCCCACCTCGAACTAACTCCCCCAAAATCAAAATACAGAAGTGGCCACTGAATCAATCCAAGTCAAAGTATAATATCGAAGAGGAGCGTCCGATCAGAGGAATGACCTCATTGGCCTGAGAATCGCTCCTGTTTTAGCCACCTTATGCCAACTCACGGGAGTTGGGTCCACGTATTTACCTTACAGGAAACGTCGCCACCACCTACTTCATTCTGGAACTCCACCGCGTACACGGTTAGTCAAAGTGGTTTTCGGTATCGACAGAGAGTATGTCCATATCCGATCCCGGTCTCTTTGCTAACCCATCGTTATTATAACACCGCGGTTATTTAAAAATAGTTTATACTTTAAAACCAGAATATAATCCATTTCAAACCATAATATTACGATATCATTTCTTCTTTAAAAACACAAACCATTTATTTTCATATTATTTTATAAAAGCCCAAATCAATGATATCGTTTCCCAAATAAAATTTTCCTTTCCAAAAATTATGTCACTTTTTATTATTTAATATCCCATGTGACCAATATTTTGTTTGTAACTTTCAACATAATTCTTCGAAAATCCATAGTATTTTAAAACCATTATTTTCAAAACTAAATGGTTTGGATATTCAACGGTATGCGAATTAAAAAGGTTTAACTTTACTGTTGCCTTATAAAGAATAAATTACATGTCTTTCCAAATATTTCTTGTTTTAAAGTTAAACCAAAGTCCAAAATATTACTTCAAGTCCCAAAACCATTTCAATTTTATATATATTTATATCCATTTTTGAGCATTAATATTTCAACTAAAGTTGGATTTTTATCCTTTCAAAATCAATATTCTATTAATTAATCTTGACCATTCACATAAAATCCATAATTAATAAGACTTCAATTTCTAGTAAAATATATATATATATAGAATTTTTCCACTTCAAATTATACTAGAATATCCATTTCTATTTATTTTGGGAAAATCCAATTACAAATATCATATCTTAAAATTTCCAACTTTACATTTAAACATAGGATATAAATTTACCAAACTCCATTTTCTAAATTTCTTCCATTTTCAATAAAGAAATTTATATTCCTTTTAATTTCAAAATTTCAACTTCATAGGTATATAAATATGGAATAAAATATTTATACAATATAAATTTAAGATTTATAGACCGTATTCAATCCAAACCATAGAAATCACATTAAAATAGTTATATATAGACCGCGGTGCCTGTATATAATTTTCTATCCTATGGTCAAGTGATACGGATATTTATCATTTCAATCCGCAATTTAAAAAAATAAAACTTTGCGGTTTTATCATTTCAAACCACAATCCCGAATGAAATGTAAAATGTATGCTAACTTGCAGTTTAATGATATCAAATAAAACATTCATTCAACAACACATCCATCATCCAATCACAACATCGATCAATATCAATCAATAACAATTATATATATGATCATATATAACAGGTGATAACTGGCAGTTTATTCAAATTAAATTTTATCAATTATTAATCTAACAATTTATATTCAGTGATAATTGACATAACTGTTAACTAGCAGTTCATATGCAAACAATAATTTCTAACAGCCAATTTACACGCAATAAATCAATTAAATTAACAGTTACATTCAAAAAAATGCAATTCAACAGATATGAATGAAATAACATGCCAAAAGCTCATAAATAAATTTCTATTCATTTCTAAAATTTATTTAACAAACATAAAAGCTTCTAGTAGTTGTGAGTGGGTTAAAACACTCACCTTTTGAATTTTAAATCGAATTCAAACCCGATTTAAACCCAAAAATTCGCCCGTCTCAGAATTCGTCCAAACCAGCGTCATCGAGTCCGGAATTAAATTACGATCCTAACAAAAAAAATTTCGTGTGAATCCGACTTCGTATGAGAAAGTTATGGCGAAAAATGGTGATTGAATTCAAAAATTGGAAATAAACAAATGACACACATTCACCTTCACAAGCCACGTCACCTAAAGAGAAGCGCATAGCTACAGCAACGCACGCACCTTCGAACAGAGGAAAACACGCACGCAACCCATACTTTATCAACCCTAATCGAAAATTCCCGCCAATCCAACCGTTGAAACTCGAAACAAACTACACAGATGCGATCCCCTCGGTTCCCTCTCCAAAACCCAGAAATGTTTTTCCGATCCGACAACTTTTGTTACGGCGATGATGAACGGTTTTGGGGCTGTTTGAATTTATTCTGGATAAACGACAGCTCCAATTGAAAAACGAATTTCACCAGTATATTACGCGTATCGAATACTTCAACATATATTTTTTCTGGAATTTTCTGAAATTTTTGAGTTTTGACTTTTGATTTTGAACTGTGGATGGATCTGGAATTGGATCTGAGATGTATACATTTGGGAAGGAGAAAAGAGTGAAGAAATGAACTTACAGCAAATGAAAAAGAAAGGAGCTAGGGTTTATAGATGTATATTTATAGATAGGCTAGAGGTAGGGTAGCTAGACTGGATACGCGAACGTGCGTGACAAACCATGGTCCAAAAAGCCCGCTATGCCTCCGGAGTCGAATTTGTTAAAACTATATATCCAAATAGGTGTTTTAAAATATTCTGAACGCGATGGAAAAAGTTTCGTGACCAAATTCGATCGTATGAAGAAGTTATGCTAAAAAAACAAAATTTCAAATTGATTTCAAAATGCGTAAATTTCAAGGCGTTTCGAGTCCGTACGATCAAACGACAAGTCCGATCGCAACGAAACTTGAAACATTATTATAATTCACCGTTACGGATCCGATGAAACTGGTTTCGTCGAAATCCGAGTCCGTGACAAAAATGGCTATTTTTAATATTATTAAATCAATTAAATAAATCATAAAAAATCAATTTTTATGTTTCAACTCCTATTATTGGCCAAATTTCATTACTTAGATAGTTCAATTAATCCCAATAAATTTAACAAGCTTGGATGTGAATAAAAATTTATAGGTATATAAATTTGCAATTTTAATTTCTGCACTTTCTTATTAATTGGGAATTATAAATTTATTCTCACAAATTACCTAATCTTATACTTATACACTCTCATCTTAAACCAAATTAAATAAATAACTTGATTTCCATCTCAACTTACTTTTAATTGCAGTTAACCCTTTTCACCGTAATTAAAATTCCAAATTATAAATAAATTTTTATTCCCATTCCCTTAATTTTCTTAACTATTTATTTATTCAAATTTTCAATATTCAACATAAATAGTTTGGTTAATGTAACGACCCGTAGTTTTAAATAGTTTATTTACGTATTAAAGTGAATTTTTTTTTTAGAAATATTAAATAATAATATTTCGAAATAAAAATTTAGTGTTTGGAATACGCATATTTAAATATAGCAAAGGGTAAATTTTCAAATAATTTCATCAAAGTTTATTTCATTATGAAATTCTATTAAATTCAGGTCAGTCGATAATTGTTGATAATAAAATATTTTTCAAACCTGAATATTTTTATACAGAAAAATTCTAAATCCTCTTCTAAGTGAGACGTCGTCCTTCGTTTTTCCAAATTCGGACGTTTACTGCTCCGTTTACCTTATTTCTGACAAATTTACAGCACTTTTGGTGACGATAATCGACTTTTGATCGGATGATCGTACCACCGATATTTGTATACTGTTTTAATCGTCTCGTCGTGCTGATCTCAACGGTATATTTATCTGTGTATTTTGAGGCCCGGTATGCGACGAAAACAATAAAACTATGCGTCGTACCGGTACCGAAATTGTGACATTTAACAGCGCAATCCTTTTCAAATCTTTACCGTGCACCTCAAGTAAATAATCAATTGCATTACATAGCTACTCAGCTGTTTCCATTCCTAGCCATTAATAATTTTTGTAATCAGCGTCCTTGCCTAGTTAAACTTGACGTGTTGCCCAAATAATATTGTTTTGCTTTTATGAGTCAGCTACATCTATGGTGACCGTTACAATTGCTTGCAGAATTCAAAGGAACAGTTGTTACCATTTTTCATCAATGCCATTTACTGTCACGTCCTCTACCTATTCTTTCACCATAAATTTATATACTGTTCTTCCATTTTCTTCATTTTCCCTCACCAGCTTTAGAATTCCTTCCTCAATTTCCACCTGCATCCTCTCCCCATCTTTGTTTCGTTCTCTGCCGCAAAGAAAAAAAAATATAAAAAAAAAAAAAAATTTTTACACGCACGGTTCATATAAGTGAAGCTCGAAACCCACGTGATTCCTCAATATCAGCTCCTCCCCACTCTCCTCCTTCCTCTTGCTCGGCCACAGGAGAGATCGGCATCACCTCTGACCTCCGCCGTGCCTTCCTCTCCGTTCAAACCCTATCCACTCTTCTCCGCCTTGTACGCCCCTCTCCCCGGAAGCCGCTCACGTCCCATCCACTCAGGCCATACCCGAGCACTGCTCCACCGCCAGCTCTTCCACCGAGCGTCGACCACGTTCATCTCGTCCACCACTCCCCCTATCTCCCTGTTGCCTACATCGTTTGCAAGTAAGTTGTAGAGCTTTGGTTCTTTTTTTTTATTTACAGACTTTATATAAAAGCTTTATGTTTATACATATTATACATTGTATGAGTTATATTTTGGTTATATACGCGAGTCTATATAATAGTTATATTGTTTTATGCGTGTATCAGGCTATATGTAGTTTGGATCTAATGTTTGCAGTTTCTACTATCTGTTAGTTTATATAATATAAATATTATGCTAGCATATTTGTTACATTAATTATATATATATATTAGTCTCATACGTATGTATATAATATATGAGTGTTTTATTTTTTTTCAAACTTGTAAGCTTTTACATATTGGGTATATATACCTCTTAATACGTGAGTATTGTGTTTTATATAGTCTGCATGCCATGTGAGGATTAAGTAATATTTCAATGTTTAAATATTTGGTTTACTAAGGTGATAGGCCAGTATACACATATTGGAGTTGGGTTTGTCTGGTCTGCATGCATAGATAGATCCATAGTACATTTACGTATATGCATCCATTCATAAAGTGTGACGCGTTACTTTATATTAAATATAATATAATATTTTATGGATACGTTATTTATATTTTATGTTTTATGCTGTTTGTAACTTACGTTAGGCAGTTCTATCTTGCATTGGTTCTGAAAATATAAAGTATATATCATATACTCCAGGTCTGCAAAATAAATGTTTTGGGAAGTCTGTGTGAGTTGCTATATAACTATTTATATAGGTAGTGGCAGATATATATGAGAGTCTGCATATAACATGTATATTAATATTCTATACTATCGACCGTATATTTTCAATAGTTTCGACATATAATTAATTTCAATCTGTACACACATTCGTTGATGTAGTCTGCATATTTTGGTTGCTGCAAGCATACCATTCTATATTATATTATATAAGTATATCTGCTTACATTAAATAATATGTTGGTCTGCATATGGTGTTAAATTGTTTTGTACACATATAGTATATAAGTGTATTCATACTTCTTGTGCCCTATTGTAAAGTCTGCATTTATATTTGTTTATAATAAAATATGTAAGTTATTTTATCAGTATATATATTTTTTTATTTATATACGATTAGTTATGTTTTATTGTATAGGTTAGTTATGTAGGTTTTATTTTAAATTTACATTTAAGTTTAGGATATGGTTTTTAAATATATACGATTATATTTACAAGCTTACCTATATCAATTATCTTCGTCAAATCCAACCTGATTTGATTTCGTCTATTTCCATTTATCAGCTTTGATCGTCAATTCGTACCATCCCGCTCTACTTAGGAATTTGTGTTCGGAATTCGCAGCTCATCTTATTCTCGTTTGTCTCTAGCCTCAAAGGTGAGCAATCACTCACGATTGACGTTCTTTATTTATTAAATTTGATTTCAATTGAAACGTCAATTGAAATATGCTGCTGAGTAGTTGTTTTACTGCATGACTGCTATTATCTGTATCTGTTCACCTATGACACCTGACACCGTTATCGGTTAATTATTTATGTGATAATAATACAGATTGGTTGATAATTGATTGTGTGATTGATTGTTGTTTAGATTGGATGTTAATTACTATTGTTAAGGGATAACTAGTTTGCTAGTTAAATTTGGGGCAGTATAGTTTACAAATTTTAAACGGATTATATATGACGGACCCCACCATATGTAATTTGATGTGTTAAATTTGACCCATTAATTGTCGTAGAAATTGATAAATTATACTTTAAATCTTTGAACGTAGTTTGGATTAATTGTTGTAGTTTTTAAACTGAAATTTAAAAGGAACGACAAGTGAAAAACTGAAATGTAATAATCTTTAATCTACATGTAATGATAATGTAGATTCTAGAAATAATTATAGAAACAACAATGCGAATTAATACGATTATTTCGGGGTTATTTGATTTATCTATTGAATTGTTATTGATTGTGTTATTGCTTGTTTATTTACTTTGACACCATCCCAGTCATCACTCTGCAAGTTCCCTTTGTTATGTTTGTTTTGAATTGAAATGGGTTGAAATGATAGACCCAAGCAGTTTCCATTTAATTAAATTTGGGATCACAGGTTGAAATGCTATCCACCCGTATATATTTAGTGTATGGATTGAAATGATAATATCCGTAACATTTGACCATATGATAAGAAATATATAGTTTTATTTATGTGTAAATTCTTAAATACATGTATAAAAGGGAAAATGATAAACATAGAGTTAATTATATCTAGTTAAATCAAGATGTGATTAAATACATAAATTATGATAAATATTTATGTAAATTTTATTTCGGAAAATTTTGCAATAATATTGAACAATTAGGATTGGGAAATAAAGTTGGGTTATTTTGAAATGGTATTTAGATAAGGATTTATTTATCTAAATCAAATTGGAATTTATCGAATGAAATATTTCACGTTTAATAAAATTTAAGAAATTTGGGTAAAGTGTAATTCATGATCACTAAAATGATATTGAATCGAATAAGGGAGGGTTCAAGACTGGATAATAACGATGAAAAAAAAAATCGAGAATCTAGATGAAACTGTCAAATTTAAATTGTTATCTATAAGCTATGAACTATAGTGTAATTAAATGGTTTAGAAATTCGGATATGTATTTGGAACCAAGATAGTCGAATCGGTTACGTAGATAACTAATCGAATTAAATGAAATTTGAGTTTGAACTAGATTGGGAAATTTATTTAGAAACTAGATTGGGAAAAATTTGGTTAAAATGTTGAATACTTAAAATATGGAAACATATTGAAATAAAAGGGAAAATTGGGATATCAAATCCAAATTTGAGAATTATAAATTTAAGTGGGAATTTTAGGAAGATTTAACTGATAAAATGAGATTGGATTTAATTTAAATAGGAAGGCCAGGTTGATGTGAACAATTTGTTAAGTTCAGAAAATTGAAATACTGTACTACATACCTTACTCAATATATAGATACTAGTTTGGGAAATATGATTATTCGAAGTAAAATTTGACTGTTGGGTTGAAGTATAAATTAAGTGAATGACTACGGTGTAATAGTGTATATTTCTACCCTATAGATAGTTCTATGGACCCTTAGAGGATGGACATCCCAAACATCCTTTAAGTATTTTGTATTTCAGTTGATATTTCATTTGAGTTGAATTTATTGATATAAGAATGTTAATCCTGACTCGAGTGTTTTGTGTTTTGCTTTACGCTCGGGTCAGACCGAGTAATCCAGCATTCGAGACTCACCTTCGGAGATTGGAGCTTCATTTGGAGATCCAACTATCGTTTCAGCTTTCAGTTTTCTAGTTGACTGGTTCAGAGAAGTCATCGGCTCGTACTGAAGACCTTTCTGTATTCCAGAGATTCTGATGTATTTTATTTTAAACTCTGATGTATATAGTAGCTTCATGAACTACTACTTTTCTATTCCGCTGCGTTATATTACTCTGTGTCTGTGATCTGGGTTTGATTTATTTACTGTATATTTTAAGTTTTGCCAAATTTTTATTAACAATTCGGTATTTTGAATTATTCAAGTCGGACATGTACGGTTTTATTGTCGATTTGAATGGTCCAAAATAGCGGGTCGTTACAGTTGGTATCAGAGCTTTGGCTCTAGGCAAAACTTAACATATATGGTAAATTTATTTACAGAATCACTTTCGCTCGAGTTGAATCTCTTCCTTTCGACTCGATTCCCTTTGAATTTTGGAATGTCCCTCGATTCCAAAATTCATTCTTGTCTACCCCTATTTATATTCATTTGATTCGGGAGTATCCCATAACTCCACTAAATGTTTTGTAAAGGGGTGAAAACTCCTTTACAATTGGCATTAATTCACCTAGATTTCTGAAGTCACGGTTGACCGGCAGATGTCGCCCGCGATTTATAGAAGTATATCCACCTTCTACTTTGTAATAAAGATTTCCTCATTTTGTTCAAGCCTTCACACTTTGTTTCGAAACTTCCTTTGGTCAAGTTTCTCTTAGAATTTTGAACCTCTATCTTGTTTGATTTTGGACTCCTTGGATGATAGGAAACTATTTTGTAGATGGCAAAATCGGAAGAGCAGAAAGCAGCTCGTCGAGCTCGGAGAGCACTAGCCGTAAGGAACGGGAGGAAGCAATGGAGAAATGGGAAAAGATATGGAGGGAAAGGGCCGGACCTGGTCCTTACGACCATGTCATCTGTTATCGGTGTCAGGAAAAGGGACATTATGCAGCCATGTGCGGGAAGAGAGATGAAGGAAAGAAGAGTGAGGGCAAGCGTTATCGATCCAAGATCTTCTGTTTTAAGTGTCGTAGTACGGGACACTTTCCCAGTCGCTGCCAGAAGGTGAAGAAAGTAAAAGCTGCACCCACTGCAATAGTCGACCAATCAACCATTTGCTATCACTGCAGGCTGCCTGGGCATATAGCCAGGAATTGTCCTGTGAGGAAGTATGGAAGGAAGGCTGCATTTCCGCAGTTCGTTAGGGAGGATGGGCGTGTCGTGCATTTATGCAAGAAATGCAGAAGTTGGGGCCATATTGAGGGGGAGTGCTCTGGACCCGTTGAAGTGCCACCCGGTAGAATTAATACCGATGCTTTGTTTATGTAGAGTGGTTTTCTGTGGATCTGTTTGTTTTCAGCAGTTGTTAGGTTACTTTCGGTAAACTCTATTGTATCTTTTGCTTAACTGAAGTTCTCAAATAAAGTATTCATGTTCCTGTTTTCGTTGATATGAAATTTGAATCTCTGTTTGTTTGAAATCTATCCTTGAATAATCCTTTGAAAGATCGGGTATGTTGTATTTTTGAAATTGTTATATATATCGAAATTATTATTTGGATAACTATGATTTTATTCTATATATAAAAGCGAAAATGTTTTCAATAAGGATTATATACCTATATATAAAACAAATAAGAAATGTTATTCTATATATATAAAAGTTTTGGAAGGATTTGAAAATTTTGAAACTTGTAAGAAATTGGTTTATATAAAAAAAAAAAAGATTTACCACTGAAGGGTTAATTTGAAATTCGAGAATTGAATTCCGGTATTTTGAAATTGGATTTAAGATTTTGGGAAAATATATAAAAATAATACGATTTAAAAGTATTTTTCCGAATAAGAAATGTTTCAAATGGGTTCAAATGAATTCCAATAATTTTGAAGAAATTTCAAAGAAGTTTTCAAGAAAATAGAAGTCCAGAACTCACTTATGTCGCTGGAGAATAATTTCGGTGATGAGTGCACGCATCATCGACATTGATTTTCGAGTTTCAGAGTGGGGGAGAGGCCACTTTAATATCTTGCTATGCGAGTGATTTTGTAAAACCGTTATGATTTCAAATTCCTAAGTATAATTTGATATCTTCGAAAGATGTATGTATATATTTGAAACAATTTAAAGTAAGACCGGTGTTCAGTCCTCGAATTTCAGATTTAATAATTGATTATTTATTGTTGATTTTCAACTCTTGAATTGAAAATTTTGATTTCCCTAAGTATTTTGAGTGTTCGAACACTTCCAAATCGAGATTTAATTTTCAAAGCTAAGAAATTTCGAAGAGTATAAAATGTTTGATAAAGTATATAAATTTAGTTTTGAAATGTTTGAAAAGAAAAAATAGTTGAATAATGGTTTTCAGAAAGGTAAATTGGATATTTCAAATAGAAATAGATGGTTTAAAAGTTTTAAAAGGATAATTATAAAATTGGAAACCATTTTGAGTATAATAAATTTTGAGAAAATATTTGGTTTTGAAAATTAAATTGAAAAAAAAAAAAAACCCCAGTACTTATATGATGATTTTGGAAATGAATTTGTTTGACTTGAATTATTTTAATCTGGAAACTGGGATAATTTTCTAAACCTATTATTTTGGGG
This sequence comes from Allium cepa, assembly GCA_030765085.1. Taxonomy (NCBI): domain Eukaryota; kingdom Viridiplantae; phylum Streptophyta; class Magnoliopsida; order Asparagales; family Amaryllidaceae; genus Allium; species Allium cepa. The sequence goes on from CM060939.1 coordinate 258,790,451, forward strand.
AACTGTGAAATTAGGATATCTAATTTGGAAGAAATTTGGTGAATTCATATATGACTTTGGAACTAAATTTGATATTGAATGATTTGAAATTGAGAACTTGTATAATTAAGCACTTGATTTGGGAAGTGGTCGGACTTATATAAAATGGATTTGTATAAGTATGAAAGTGATTTGAAATCAATTGATTTGAAAGGTACTCAATTTGGAAAGAAAATTTATATAATCAAAGTCTATGTAAGTATGTTTTGATATACTATTGATTTGGAAAGTATTCGATTTAGAAAGGAATCCTATACATATGGACTTTATATAAGTACGAGATTTGGAAGTATTTGAAAAGGTACTATATATATATATATTTTCCAAGTAAAGATATGGAAAGTGCCTTCTGCTTGATATCCGCTTTGTGGCCACAGCGTGGATTCATTCTATCGATATTATTCTCTCTGATTTTTGGTTTTCCGGATGTAATACTCGAGTGTTCCCACCGTGGCGTAACCCGCGGTTTTTCTTTTTCTCTCGTGAATGCACAGCGAAATTGCCTGGCTGAGTCTTGCCTAGGGGTACGGATTGTTTCCTGGGGGAACCAGGCGTAACCATTGTGTATCCTGCAATCTGTGTAGGTCGCGAATAGTAGCGCAAGTGCCTGGCTGAGTCTTGCCTGGGGGTACGGATTGTTTCCTGGGGGAACCAGGCGTAACCATTGTGTATCCTGCACCCTACTAGTCATCATGGCGTAACTCGCAGGGCTGTGAAAGCTTACGGATATGGATTGTTTCCTGGGGGAACCAGGCGTAACCATTGTGTATCTGCGAACCATGATCGGACAAAGGTTTTGGTTTGATCGTTTTGTTTGGATCGTACTTTCCATATCTATTTTAAAGGTTTTTCAAGTATTTTCACTGGGTGTTGAAGCAAGTCTACTTAGTACTTGAAGAATTCTAGCTTTGCGCCTGATCAACGCATGGCCGGAGTCTGCAAGAACGACGATAAACTTGTTGAAACATCGAGTTATAAAAGTATTTTCGAAAGAAAAATTCATTTTGATATAATAGTATCTTATTATAAAAGATTATTATAAAGGTATTTTGTTATAAAAATATTTTTCCCAACAAAGAAATTTGCATTAATCTTTGAAATTAAATTCCTTTGGTAAATGGAAAATTCGTGCCCGATTCTTTTCTTTTGAATCTACTTTATCTGCTCAGTTTAGTTATTCACCTTGATACTGTTTTCCAAATCTACCTTCCTTCCTTGTGGATTTATCCTTTAAAATATTGTCTAATTATATACTACATTGTTTAATATAAAATTTTAGAGTTATAAATATTTTGAAGTTATTAATTTTATAAAACATCTTTAAAGAAAACAATTATTTTGAAAACAATTATTAATTTAAAGTAAATCATTAATCATTGATTTATTAATAATATTTGAAAAATATCTTAAGATAAAATTTATAAAATTATGAATTATGGATTTAGTGTTTTCAATAGTCTTTGCAAATATAAGTAATAATGTAAATAGTTGTTTTCAAAGGAGTTTTGAAAAGTATTATAGTATTATAGAAAATTGAATTTCAAAATGAAGTTTTTAAATAAATATTTCAAATAAAATTTATATAGTTCTAAATTAATTGTCTATCTTGTCTTTCAATATATTTTATTGCTGGTTGTTCTATTCTTCTACCTCCTTCCTTTTCGGGGACGAAAAGTTTTGAGTGGGGGAGAGTGTAACGACCCGTAGTTTTAAATAGTTTATTTACGTATTAAAGTGAATTTTTTTTTTAGAAATATTAAATAATAATATTTCGAAATAAAAATTTAGTGTTTGGAATACGCATATTTAAATATAGCAAAGGGTAAATTTTCAAATAATTTCATCAAAGTTTATTTCATTATGAAATTCTATTAAATTCAGGTCAGTCGATAATTGTTGATAATAAAATATTTTTCAAACCTGAATATTTTTATACAGAAAAATTCTAAATCCTCTTCTAAGTGAGACGTCGTCCTTCGTTTTTCCAAATTCGGACGTTTACTGCTCCGTTTACCTTATTTCTGACAAATTTACAGCACTTTTGGTGACGATAATCGACTTTTGATCGGATGATCGTACCACCGATATTTGTATACTGTTTTAATCGTCTCGTCGTGCTGATCTCAACGGTATATTTATCTGTGTATTTTGAGGCCCGGTATGCGACGAAAACAATAAAACTATGCGTCGTACCGGTACCGAAATTGTGACATTTAACAGCGCAATCCTTTTCAAATCTTTACCGTGCACCTCAAGTAAATAATCAATTGCATTACATAGCTACTCAGCTGTTTCCATTCCTAGCCATTAATAATTTTTGTAATCAGCGTCCTTGCCTAGTTAAACTTGACGTGTTGCCCAAATAATATTGTTTTGCTTTTATGAGTCAGCTACATCTATGGTGACCGTTACAATTGCTTGCAGAATTCAAAGGAACAGTTGTTACCATTTTTCATCAATGCCATTTACTGTCACGTCCTCTACCTATTCTTTCACCATAAATTTATATACTGTTCTTCCATTTTCTTCATTTTCCCTCACCAGCTTTAGAATTCCTTCCTCAATTTCCACCTGCATCCTCTCCCCATCTTTGTTTCGTTCTCTGCCGCAAAGAAAAAAAAATATAAAAAAAAAAAAAAATTTTTACACGCACGGTTCATATAAGTGAAGCTCGAAACCCACGTGATTCCTCAATATCAGCTCCTCCCCACTCTCCTCCTTCCTCTTGCTCGGCCACAGGAGAGATCGGCATCACCTCTGACCTCCGCCGTGCCTTCCTCTCCGTTCAAACCCTATCCACTCTTCTCCGCCTTGTACGCCCCTCTCCCCGGAAGCCGCTCACGTCCCATCCACTCAGGCCATACCCGAGCACTGCTCCACCGCCAGCTCTTCCACCGAGCGTCGACCACGTTCATCTCGTCCACCACTCCCCCTATCTCCCTGTTGCCTACATCGTTTGCAAGTAAGTTGTAGAGCTTTGGTTCTTTTTTTTTATTTACAGACTTTATATAAAAGCTTTATGTTTATACATATTATACATTGTATGAGTTATATTTTGGTTATATACGCGAGTCTATATAATAGTTATATTGTTTTATGCGTGTATCAGGCTATATGTAGTTTGGATCTAATGTTTGCAGTTTCTACTATCTGTTAGTTTATATAATATAAATATTATGCTAGCATATTTGTTACATTAATTATATATATATATTAGTCTCATACGTATGTATATAATATATGAGTGTTTTATTTTTTTTCAAACTTGTAAGCTTTTACATATTGGGTATATATACCTCTTAATACGTGAGTATTGTGTTTTATATAGTCTGCATGCCATGTGAGGATTAAGTAATATTTCAATGTTTAAATATTTGGTTTACTAAGGTGATAGGCCAGTATACACATATTGGAGTTGGGTTTGTCTGGTCTGCATGCATAGATAGATCCATAGTACATTTACGTATATGCATCCATTCATAAAGTGTGACGCGTTACTTTATATTAAATATAATATAATATTTTATGGATACGTTATTTATATTTTATGTTTTATGCTGTTTGTAACTTACGTTAGGCAGTTCTATCTTGCATTGGTTCTGAAAATATAAAGTATATATCATATACTCCAGGTCTGCAAAATAAATGTTTTGGGAAGTCTGTGTGAGTTGCTATATAACTATTTATATAGGTAGTGGCAGATATATATGAGAGTCTGCATATAACATGTATATTAATATTCTATACTATCGACCGTATATTTTCAATAGTTTCGACATATAATTAATTTCAATCTGTACACACATTCGTTGATGTAGTCTGCATATTTTGGTTGCTGCAAGCATACCATTCTATATTATATTATATAAGTATATCTGCTTACATTAAATAATATGTTGGTCTGCATATGGTGTTAAATTGTTTTGTACACATATAGTATATAAGTGTATTCATACTTCTTGTGCCCTATTGTAAAGTCTGCATTTATATTTGTTTATAATAAAATATGTAAGTTATTTTATCAGTATATATATTTTTTTATTTATATACGATTAGTTATGTTTTATTGTATAGGTTAGTTATGTAGGTTTTATTTTAAATTTACATTTAAGTTTAGGATATGGTTTTTAAATATATACGATTATATTTACAAGCTTACCTATATCAATTATCTTCGTCAAATCCAACCTGATTTGATTTCGTCTATTTCCATTTATCAGCTTTGATCGTCAATTCGTACCATCCCGCTCTACTTAGGAATTTGTGTTCGGAATTCGCAGCTCATCTTATTCTCGTTTGTCTCTAGCCTCAAAGGTGAGCAATCACTCACGATTGACGTTCTTTATTTATTAAATTTGATTTCAATTGAAACGTCAATTGAAATATGCTGCTGAGTAGTTGTTTTACTGCATGACTGCTATTATCTGTATCTGTTCACCTATGACACCTGACACCGTTATCGGTTAATTATTTATGTGATAATAATACAGATTGGTTGATAATTGATTGTGTGATTGATTGTTGTTTAGATTGGATGTTAATTACTATTGTTAAGGGATAACTAGTTTGCTAGTTAAATTTGGGGCAGTATAGTTTACAAATTTTAAACGGATTATATATGACGGACCCCACCATATGTAATTTGATGTGTTAAATTTGACCCATTAATTGTCGTAGAAATTGATAAATTATACTTTAAATCTTTGAACGTAGTTTGGATTAATTGTTGTAGTTTTTAAACTGAAATTTAAAAGGAACGACAAGTGAAAAACTGAAATGTAATAATCTTTAATCTACATGTAATGATAATGTAGATTCTAGAAATAATTATAGAAACAACAATGCGAATTAATACGATTATTTCGGGGTTATTTGATTTATCTATTGAATTGTTATTGATTGTGTTATTGCTTGTTTATTTACTTTGACACCATCCCAGTCATCACTCTGCAAGTTCCCTTTGTTATGTTTGTTTTGAATTGAAATGGGTTGAAATGATAGACCCAAGCAGTTTCCATTTAATTAAATTTGGGATCACAGGTTGAAATGCTATCCACCCGTATATATTTAGTGTATGGATTGAAATGATAATATCCGTAACATTTGACCATATGATAAGAAATATATAGTTTTATTTATGTGTAAATTCTTAAATACATGTATAAAAGGGAAAATGATAAACATAGAGTTAATTATATCTAGTTTAATCAAGATGTGATTAAATACATAAATTATGATAAATATTTATGTAAATTTTATTTCGGAAAATTTTGCAATAATATTGAACAATTAGGATTGGGAAATAAAGTTGGGTTATTTTGAAATGGTATTTAGATAAGGATTTATTTATCTAAATCAAATTGGAATTTATCGAATGAAATATTTCACGTTTAATAAAATTTAAGAAATTTGGGTAAAGTGTAATTCATGATCACTAAAATGATATTGAATCGAATAAGGGAGGGTTCAAGACTGGATAATAACGATGAAAAAAAAAATCGAGAATCTAGATGAAACTGTCAAATTTAAATTGTTATCTATAAGCTATGAACTATAGTGTAATTAAATGGTTTAGAAATTCGGATATGTATTTGGAACCAAGATAGTCGAATCGGTTACGTAGATAACTAATCGAATTAAATGAAATTTGAGTTTGAACTAGATTGGGAAATTTATTTAGAAACTAGATTGGGAAAAATTTGGTTAAAATGTTGAATACTTAAAATATGGAAACATATTGAAATAAAAGGGAAAATTGGGATATCAAATCCAAATTTGAGAATTATAAATTTAAGTGGGAATTTTAGGAAGATTTAACTGATAAAATGAGATTGGATTTAATTTAAATAGGAAGGCCAGGTTGATGTGAACAATTTGTTAAGTTCAGAAAATTGAAATACTGTACTACATACCTTACTCAATATATAGATACTAGTTTGGGAAATATGATTATTCGAAGTAAAATTTGACTGTTGGGTTGAAGTATAAATTAAGTGAATGACTACGGTGTAATAGTGTATATTTCTACCCTATAGATAGTTCTATGGACCCTTAGAGGATGGACATCCCAAACATCCTTTAAGTATTTTGTATTTCAGTTGATATTTCATTTGAGTTGAATTTATTGATATAAGAATGTTAATCCTGACTCGAGTGTTTTGTGTTTTGCTTTACGCTCGGGTCAGACCGAGTAATCCAGCATTCGAGACTCACCTTCGGAGATTGGAGCTTCATTTGGAGATCCAACTATCGTTTCAGCTTTCAGTTTTCTAGTTGACTGGTTCAGAGAAGTCATCGGCTCGTACTGAAGACCTTTCTGTATTCCAGAGATTCTGATGTATTTTATTTTAAACTCTGATGTATATAGTAGCTTCATGAACTACTACTTTTCTATTCCGCTGCGTTATATTACTCTGTGTCTGTGATCTGGGTTTGATTTATTTACTGTATATTTTAAGTTTTGCCAAATTTTTATTAACAATTCGGTATTTTGAATTATTCAAGTCGGACATGTACGGTTTTATTGTCGATTTGAATGGTCCAAAATAGCGGGTCGTTACAGTTAAGTTCATTTATTTACCTTCTTCCTATGATTCACAGTTATGGATGTCAATATGATGAAGTTTACATTAGTTAAGATTTCACTCAATTGTTCTCTAAGTCAAATGTTTACAGCTTTCATTTAACTTTAATAACGTACAAATTTACGTTAAATTCCATTTTTAAATGAAGTAATTACCATTCGTTGAATCAAATACTCAATTCATAAATAAAGTCTTGTTTTCAAAAAGTTATATCACAAATGGTCAACTAAAATTTGAATAAGCTTTACTAAATTCTATGGTATTAAATGTTGCAATAAATCCAAATTGCCATGTCTTAAATCCAAATTACTAATTAAGTCTTGATTCCTTTATTATTCCTTTGGTTTTCAAATAAGTTTTTATGATGAATGTGAATTCAAATGAACAATGGAAACCCATTCCCATTTGATTTCACTATTCCATTAAATATCTTCATATTCCAGCTAAATCAACTAACGTATGAATTAGCTATTTCAATCTTCATTAAATTGCGGTTTTTATACAATAGAAATTAAATCCCATTAACATATAAATAAAGGTTGATATCCATCTATTTACATTATATCACACTTGTGCTTCTATTTAGCTTTGTATAAATGTATGAATGCGGAGTCTTGCCTATTAACGTATTAAATAAGCCTTAAAATCAATTAATGCCCCTCCTTAGTTTAACCTCTTTTTATCCGTATTTATTTTTAGAGTAACCCTTGGATTAAATTCCCAAATCACCAATTCAATTAATTATACCTTTCAATCCAAATGTAAATCTTCCACCTTTGAATTCTTATATTAAATGAATTTTATTCTAGGCAATATTTTTTACAAATGTTTACTGATTCCACATTTATAGGTTTCTTAAATTTTACTCCATCTAAATGTGACACATTTTTATTTCATTTCAAACCAATATATATATTCATTCCTATTCAATATATATATTCATTCCTATTCCTTTCATTTGGTTACTGCATTGAAATCTATTTGTTAGCTAATACTACGTTACTATCATTAATTAAATTTTGGATTATATTCCAATTCCTATAACTAGGCCTTAAGTCACCATTTTACATAGTTTTAATTTAGCGTTTATTTAAATCTTCGTTTATCGTTTAGAATTTCTACTAAATTGAAATGCACAACTTATGAACTTTAACCAATTTAGTCCACCTAATAAATTTTTCAAATGTTTGTGTGTATGTAATCCAATTCAGTTATTGTTACATTAATACCATTAAACCAACAAATTAAGACTTATAACTACAACACAACTTTCAGTTATTTTCAAATCTATGTCATATAACCTTTTAAATCTCTACCTGTAATTACAGTTACTATCTAACTCCTACATTCATCCTTTTAAAATCCTAAGACTTTAATTTTATACTGGATTAAATTAGCAAACATATAAATTAAATTTATAAAAATATCATAAATTTATCAGGTCGTTACAATCTCCCCCACTCAAAACTTTTCGTCCCCGAAAAGGAAAAAAGAAGGGAGAAGGAAGAATAAACAGTACTTTTTATTTCAATTTTTAATTTATAAACAATATTTTCCTGGATTAATCCTCCTAAATGAAATATTCTTGTTTTATAATCATTATATCCTTTAATACTTGAGTTATTAAAGTTGGAAAAATATTTTTTTTTTTTTTTTTTTTTTAAAAAAAAAATTCTAAGTCCAAAATTTACGAATTTTTTTTTTTTTGGCAGAGTCTCCTTTGTACGGAGGGACTCTGGAGAAAATATAATATCCAAATATACAAATATATTACATATATATATCCAAAATAAAATATCCCGCACGGGAGAATATATGAAATAGCGCTTTAAACGTAATCCGGAAACGTACCTATTTGTCGGGCAATACGCTTTTATTATTTTGGAACCAAAAGCCGTAGCAGTTGCTTCCATTACCTGTATTCACTTATATAATCTAAAAGGTTAAATATTTATTTTACAGTGAAAGGTTTAGGTGGATTCAATCATTCATATCCAATCAAATGCAACAACCACAATTTTTTTCAACAGCACACACCACATTCAACAAACAATCATTTAATCAAACAACAATTTGTTGTTCGGGTTCAAATTCTGAAGTTGTACGAATGAAGAATAACTATCAAGTACATTCATTGCTCAACAGCCTTGGATGGAACAAAGATAGATTATTTGTAAATCTAACAACTCCATAATTCCTTACCCAACAACATACATCAACCAACAATTCAAATCAACACCAAAATATCTCATTATACATTTATTTCATAATTCAGTGTTTTGATTTTTCTTTCCTTCATTTATGAGGGATTTCTTTGTTTCTTACAAGTTTATTTTCCAATTATCACCAAATTCATTATATTTGTATTTCCTTTTTATTACTTAAGTTTCCTTTTATTACTTAAGTCTATAAAATAAATTCTCATTAATAACAACAAATATTTTGAATATCTTCACTTGTAAGATTTCCCTTGAATTCTCATTAATAACATTCATTAACTATGAATTGCAGTCATTAAAATTTTCCTACTTTCCATTATATTAGAATAGGGGAGATAAAACATACTTAAGTGAATACTCATATAATAAATTCTTATTTTGAATTTCATGTTATACACTCAGGTTCCTATCATCTATTACTAATTCTTAACTTTATTTTCAATAAAGTTATAACCTAAGTTTATACCATTAAATTCTTGTTATAACCGTAATTTATTGAATACTTCATTATTCCTAAATCCCTACTTGTAAAATATTCAATTCTAGTTTCTTGTTTAACATTTCAACTTTTATATTTGGGTAAGTTATTTATGTTAAAGAAATGCAATTGAACCTTATACAAGTTAAATCTCCATTCTTTTAATTCATTGGTTATTCACTAAGTCTTTACCAATATTCATAAGTTAAAATATTTATCTTCCTTTATCCTTAGCATTAATTCTCTTATTTCAATTAGGGGTTTCAATTCATTTATTACCTAACTTTTATTTCACTAAAATTTTCAATTAGTTAACGGAAAATTTTAGAATTAAATACCGAGTTGAATTTCCATTTATTTCAAAATAATAGATAAATAAGTTCTTACTACTCAATATCTCTAATTATAGTTAGAACAATAAAAGAAAATTTTTAGAAAGTTCTAAAATAAATCTGCAGTAGAATTTACTACAGTGGCCTTTCCTCTTCGAAACTCGAAAATGAAAGTCGATGATGCGGCCGTCATCACCGAATTTATTTTCCAGCGACAGAGAAGAAAGTACAAAATAAAAATTTTCCAAAATCTTCTTTAAACAGTTTTTTTTTTCTTTCGAATTATGCTAAATATTTACATAAGAAAATACTTGTAAACCGAATCATTATATCTCATAAATTCTTTGAAAACGAATTCGGAAAAATCCCGGACTTAAGTTCTAAAATCTCCAAATTGGGTTTATTATGATTTCACCTAGCTTCAGTTATTATAAATATTTTATTTCCTAACACCCAATCTATAGCAACCAAAAAATATATATATATCTTTATAAAATATTTTTATATATGGAAAATATAATAGGCAAAATTATTTCATTCACCTATATTAAAAACAAATATTATGTCGGTCTGTCCTATTTAGTGTTTAGAAATCCCTATTGATGGCATAGCGTCCCATGCATCAACCAGAATTTATAAATACAAAGCGGAACAGATTAGCACAATATTAAAATCTTTTATGAATACTAACAAATACGCTCTCTCATATATATACACTCAGCGACTCCCATAGGATATTACTACCCTATTAACAAAGAGTCAAACCCCACAAAGCCAAGGTTTATCGCTAAACCAAAGCTCTGATACCAGATGTAACATCCGCCTTTTCGCACACTTTAAAACGACACACGTGCCAATTCAAAGCATACGCAAGGGCGGATTGTTATGGGGTAAATAAGAAAAACAGAGAAGGAATAAAACAAAATAGAATCTCACAGCGGAAGGATAAAATATAATAATAAATATACAGTTCAAAACAGTTTACAAAACAGTTATTTCACTTATACAATGAACATCAGAGTTACACATACCAATACAACAATGCAGCGGAATAAAAAGAGTGTGGTGCAATACTATATATAGAATAATACTGATTCTTCGTCTTCGTCCTCCAAAGCTAAAATCTGCTATCCTGAAACGCTCGGACTGACCCGAGCGAATTTGAAAAGACAAAAACACTCGAGTCAGACTAGAAAATCTTATGTGAGTTAAATAAACAGAAATAAATATGGGTACAGTAACTCAAGAGATGCTCGGGATTTACATCTCCTAAGGATCCGTTAAACTATTTACTATGTAGTATATTGCGCTATTATAATAGTGTCTATTTATAAAATAAACTTACTTTTTAATAGCGTTAAGGGGTTACCCATATAGCCCTTAACACGTAATAGTCCCAGTAGTCCATCCAATATCATAGTCCCTCCTGATCGGGAAGCCACTAGAGGATACCACACGGGCTACGGGAGAAAACCAAACTCGTACAAGGCGCGATAGGGTAGGTGACACGGCACAACTAGGCAATGCCAGGGTAGATATACCAATTGCTATCCAGGCTGATGGTAACGCGCAGCGCGCAGCTGCCACCCACCTCGAACTAACTCCCCCAAAATCAAAATATAGAAGTGGCCACTGAATCAATCCAAGTCAAAGTATAATATCGAAGAGGAGCGTCCGATCAGAGGAATGACCTCATTGGCCTGAGAATCGCTCCTGTTTTAGCCACCTTATGCCAACTCACGGGAGTTGGGTCCACGTATTTACCTTACAGGAAACGTCGCCACCACCTACTTCATTCTGGAACTCCACCGCGTACACGGTTAGTCAAAGTGGTTTTCGGTATCGACAGAGAGTATGTCCATATCCGATCCCGGTCTCTTTGCCAACCCATCGTTATTATAACACCGCGGTTATTTAAAAATAGTTTATACTTTAAAACCAGAATATAATCCATTTCAAACCATAATATTACGATATCATTTCTTCTTTAAAAACACAAACCATTTATTTTCATATTATTTTATAAAAGCCCAAATCAATGATATCGTTTCCCAAATAAAATTTTCCTTTCCAAAAATTATGTCACTTTTTATTATTTAATATCCCATGTGACCAATATTTTGTTTGTAACTTTCAACATAATTCTTCGAAAATCCATAGTATTTTAAAACCATTATTTTCAAAACTAAATGGTTTGGATATTCAACGGTATGCGAATTAAAAAGGTTTAACTTTACTGTTGCCTTATAAAGAATAAATTACATGTCTTTCCAAATATTTCTTGTTTTAAAGTTAAACCAAAGTCCAAAATATTACTTCAAGTCCCAAAACCATTTCAATTTTATATATATTTATATCCATTTTTGAGCATTAATATTTCAACTAAAGTTGGATTTTTATCCTTTCAAAATCAATATTCTATTAATTAATCTTGACCATTCACATAAAATCCATAATTAATAAGACTTCAATTTCTAGTAAAATATATATATATATATATATATATATATATATAGAATTTTTCCACTTCAAATTATACTAGAATATCCATTTCTATTTATTTTGGGAAAATCCAATTACAAATATCATATCTTAAAATTTCCAACTTTACATTTAAACATAGGATATAAATTTACCAAACTCCATTTTCTAAATTTCTTCCATTTTCAATAAAGAAATTTATATTCCTTTTAATTTCAAAATTTCAACTTCATAGGTATATAAATATGGAATAAAATATTTATACAATACAAATTTAAGATTTATAGACCGTATTCAATCCAAACCATAGAAATCACATTAAAATAGTTATATATAGACCGCGGTGCCTGTATATAATTTTCTATCCTATGGTCAAGTGATACGGATATTTATCATTTCAATCCGCAATTTAAAAAAATAAAACTTTGCGGTTTTATCATTTCAAACCACAATCCCGAATGAAATGTAAAATGTATGCTAACTTGCAGTTTAATGATATCAAATAAAACATTCATTCAACAACACATCCATCATCCAATCACAACATCGATCAATATCAATCAATAACAATTATATATATGATCATATATAACAGGTGATAACTGGCAGTTTATTCAAATTAAATTTTATCAATTATTAATCTAACAATTTATATTCAGTGATAATTGACATAACTGTTAACTAGCAGTTCATATGCAAACAATAATTTCTAACAGCCAATTTACACGCAATAAATCAATTAAATTAACAGTTACATTCAAAAAAATGCAATTCAACAGATATGAATGAAATAACATGCCAAAAGCTCATAAATAAATTTCTATTCATTTCTAAAATTTATTTAACAAACATAAAAGCTTCTAGTAGTTGTGAGTGGGTTAAAACACTCACCTTTTGAATTTTAAATCGAATTCAAACCCGATTTAAACCCAAAAATTCGCCCGTCTCAGAATTCGTCCAAACCAGCGTCATCGAGTCCGGAATTAAATTACGATCCTAACAAAAAAAATTTCGTGTGAATCCGACTTCGTATGAGAAAGTTATGGCGAAAAATGGTGATTGAATTCAAAAATTGGAAATAAACAAATGACACACATTCACCTTCACAAGCCACGTCACCTAAAGAGAAGCGCATAGCTACAGCAACGCACGCACCTTCGAACAGAGGAAAACACGCACGCAACCCATACTTTATCAACCCTAATCGAAAATTCCCGCCAATCCAACCGTTGAAACTCGAAACAAACTACACAGATGCGATCCCCTCGGTTCCCTCTCCAAAACCCAGAAATGTTTTTCCGATCCGACAACTTTTGTTACGGCGATGATGAACGGTTTTGGGGCTGTTTGAATTTATTCTGGATAAACGACAGCTCCAATTGAAAAACGAATTTCACCAGTATATTACGCGTATCGAATACTTCAACATATATTTTTTCTGGAATTTTCTGAAATTTTTGAGTTTTGACTTTTGATTTTGAACTGTGGATGGATCTGGAATTGGATCTGAGATGTATACATTTGGGAAGGAGAAAAGAGTGAAGAAATGAACTTACAGCATATGAAAAAGAAAGGAGCTAGGGTTTATAGATGTATATTTATAGATAGGCTAGAGGTAGGGTAGCTAGACTGGATACGCGAACGTGCGTGACAAACCATGGTCCAAAAAGCCCGCTATGCCTCCGGAGTCGAATTTGTTAAAACTATATATCCAAATAGGTGTTTTAAAATATTCTGAACGCGATGGAAAAAGTTTCGTGACCAAATTCGATCGTATGAAGAAGTTATGCTAAAAAAACAAAATTTCAAATTGATTTCAAAATGCGTAAATTTCAAGGCGTTTCGAGTCCGTACGATCAAACGACAAGTCCGATCGCAACGAAACTTGAAACATTATTATAATTCACCGTTACGGATCCGATGAAACTGGTTTCGTCGAAATCCGAGTCCGTGACAAAAATGGCTATTTTTAATATTATTAAATCAATTAAATAAATCATAAAAAATCAATTTTTATGTTTCAACTCCTATTATTGGCCAAATTTCATTACTTAGATAGTTCAATTAATCCCAATAAATTTAACAAGCTTGGATGTGAATAAAAATTTATAGGTATATAAATTTGCAATTTTAATTTCTGCACTTTCTTATTAATTGGGAATTATAAATTTATTCTCACAAATTACCTAATCTTATACTTATACACTCTCATCTTAAACCAAATTAAATAAATAACTTGATTTCCATCTCAACTTACTTTTAATTGCAGTTAACCCTTTTCACCGTAATTAAAATTCCAAATTATAAATAAATTTTTATTCCCATTCCCTTAATTTTCTTAACTATTTATTTATTCAAATTTTCAATATTCAACATAAATAGTTTGGTTAAGTTCATTTATTTACCTTCTTCCTATGATTCACAGTTATGGATGTCAATATGATGAAGTTTACATTAGTTAAGATTTCACTCAATTGTTCTCTAAGTCAAATGTTTACAGCTTTCATTTAACTTTAATAACGTACAAATTTACGTTAAATTCCATTTTTAAATGAAGTAATTACCATTCGTTGAATCAAATACTCAATTCATAAATAAAGTCTTGTTTTCAAAAAGTTATATCACAAATGGTCAACTAAAATTTGAATAAGCTTTACTAAATTCTATGGTATTAAATGTTGCAATAAATCCAAATTGCCATGTCTTAAATCCAAATTACTAATTAAGTCTTGATTCCTTTATTATTCCTTTGGTTTTCAAATAAGTTTTTATGATGAATGTGAATTCAAATGAACAATGGAAACCCATTCCCATTTGATTTCACTATTCCATTAAATATCTTCATATTCCAGCTAAATCAACTAACGTATGAATTAGCTATTTCAATCTTCATTAAATTGCGTTTTTTATACAATAGAAATTAAATCCCATTAACATATAAATAAAGGTTGATATCCATCTATTTACATTATATCACACTTGTGCTTCTATTTAGCTTTGTATAAATGTATGAATGCGGAGTCTTGCCTATTAACGTATTAAATAAGCCTTAAAATCAATTAATGCCCCTCCTTAGTTTAACCTCTTTTTATCCGTATTTATTTTTAGAGTAACCCTTGGATTAAATTCCCAAATCACCAATTCAATTAATTATACCTTTCAATCCAAATGTAAATCTTCCACCTTTGAATTCTTATATTAAATGAATTTTATTCTAGGCAATATCTTTTACAAATGTTTACTGATTCCACATTTATAGGTTTCTTAAATTTTACTCCATCTAAATGTGACACATTTTTATTTCATTTCAAACCAATATATATATTCATTCCTATTCAATATATATATTCATTCCTATTCCTTTCATTTGGTTACTGCATTGAAATCTATTTATTAGCTAATACTACGTTACTATCATTAATTAAATTTTGGATTATATTCCAATTCCTATAACTAGGCCTTAAGTCACCATTTTACATAGTTTTAATTTAGCGTTTATTTAAATCTTCGTTTATCGTTTAGAATTTCTACTAAATTGAAATGCACAACTTATGAACTTTAACCAATTTAGTCCACCTAATAAATTTTTCAAATGTTTGTGTGTATGTAATCCAATTCAGTTATTGTTACATTAATACCATTAAACCAACAAATTAAGACTTATAACTACAACACAACTTTCAGTTATTTTCAAATCTATGTCATATAACCTTTTAAATCTCTACCTGTAATTACAGTTACTATCTAACTCCTACATTCATCCTTTTAAAATCCTAAGACTTTAATTTTATACTGGATTAAATTAGCAAACATATAAATTAAATTTATAAAAATATCATAAATTTATCAGGTCGTTACATAAATCATAAATTCACATAAGCAAAATAATTTCCCTAATTGTATACCCCACTTAAAAAATTCATATAAAACCCAAAAAATTTCGAAAAAACTCTCAAATTTTGATCAAAGACCCCTCATTAAACCTAATATCCATGAATCAAAAGAGTTGCAAGGCACTAGTGGATAATTTGGAGAAAAGAGGCTAAAACCATGAGTAAAGAAGCACGAGCATGTGGTCATGAGCATTTCAAGAAGAAGGAAGGAGTTTGCTTGCTTTTGGGTGATGGTAGGAAGCATTCTAGTGCTCTAAGTGACCTGTGTTGTATGTTAACGAAGGTTCCTGTGAGTTAACTCACCACTGAAAAAGTATATATTTTTTTGTATATACATGTTGTGTGTAAATATAAGGTAAAGCTAACTAATGAACTTATAACTTTGGACCCCTGTTGCTTTAGGAAGCAAATGATAATTCTATATGTCATATATTCACTTCCACTACCCTCTAAAACTTGTAATGTGGCCTAAATTTTGTGTTTAAATGTTTGGCTATGTGTGATGTGGAAGTATGTGAATTTGTTTGAAGCAAAAGAGTCTCTATAAGTGCACATTGAAATCCTCATGTGTTTAACTTGTTTAACATGGTAATATGTAAATATATTGTGATATAATATATTATGGTCATGCTTTACATTTATAGTAGTGTATGTGACGGTAAGAAAATGGTTTGGAAAATTATAGAACTTGTAGAACAAAGTTTGAAAGTTAGAAGCAAGAAAGGTCGCTATATGGGCACTAGGCCTGTCAATGAATACCCGAAATATCCGAAATCCGGCCGCATCCGTATCCAAAAACATGAAAAAGATCTGATATCCGAAAAGTGGATGCGGATATTCGATATCCGAAACATATTTTGGATACGGATACGGATGCGGCTGTATCCGTATCTGATAAATATCCATCCGTTTTGAAATTAAATATTTATATATTAATGTGTTATTTTATATCCATAAATTTAATACAAATACACTAATTTATTGTACGGATTTTGTGTGATTGGATTACCTATTGTTAATTTGATGTAATTTATGTATTACAAGGTTTTTCATCTTTTTTTCAGTTAAAAAAATGAAATATGCATTATATTGATTAATTTTCGTATATTTTTGGATATTTTCAGATACATTTTTAGGTTCGGATACGGATATTTTCGGATGTCCAAAAATATCTTTATTCGCTAAGCCGGATACGGATATTTTCGAATATCCAAAAATATTAGCGGATACGGATAATATTCAACGGGTATTAGCGGATATCGGATACGGATTTTCATTTTTGGATACGGATACGGATACACACTATCCGTATCCGACTGCATCCGTTTACAGGCCTAATGGGCACTTCCACATGCCTTGAATTTTTGGAATTTTTAATGTCGACATCCTTAGGGCTTTCTTTGTATATTTATTAAGTACTATGAGTATTTTATTTACTATTGAAAATAAAGAGTTTAAAATCTTTGTTTGAATGGAGAAAACTGGTCAAACTTTTATGCTTTTTTCAATTTTTCTATTCCAGGTGTCTTTTATAGCACTTAACAAGTGTACTTGTTGACCTAGTACAGCATTTCTTGGTATTTATGGCACTGTTTGTTGCACTGTTGTTTTAAGCTATTTTTTGATTTTAAATGTTTTTAAAATGATATTTAAATTAGTAATTTTTCTATGATCTTTTTAGGGAATTTTAACAACATGTTTAAGAGCATTATAAAAGTGGTTTCAAATTTAAAATTATTTTTAGTAATTATTTATGAAATTTTAAAGTAAAGGGTTTTCTTTGTAACATTTATTTAAAATGGGTAAGTTGTAAATTAGTTATTTTTATATAATATTTTATATAGATATTTATACAATATTTATAAGTATGTTTAAAAGAATTTTATAAATTTCGAAAAGTAAGTTAAGCATTTTTAAAAGTAGTTATGTATAAGTTTGGAAAAGCGAGTTAAGTATTTTGTAAAAGGATAAGTGGATTTAGTTATAACACTTAGTTATAATAATGTGTTTTGAGAATTTATTTAAAAGTATATTATCCTGTTAAATAAGTATAGACATACTTTGTTCTTTAAAATGAATGTTTTAAAGATAGTGATAAATATAAATGGTTTTGGAATTATAGTAACAAAGTTTTAGTAATATTTATTTTTAAACCATTTGAACATACTTTTGAATATAAGTAGACTAAAAAAACATTTAAAGATAATGATTATATTTTAAAATAGGAAATCTTGTTAAGTGATTTGTGAATATTCTTTTAATTTTGAAAAGTATATGAATACATTCTTAGTAATGTAAAGAGTTGAAATGAATAATGAAGTAGTAGTATACATGTATATGTCTTTCATAAGGCTATTTTACATATGTAAACAATTATTTACAAATAAGTATTATTTGATAATAAGGGGATTATAAACCGCTTGTGTGCTTAATCGTTGTTATCCGCCTTTTGGTCAAGGCCGGTATATCAAAAAATAGGCTAAAAAGGATGGAAACCTCTGTCAGAGATCGATTGAAAACAAGGCTATGGTCGATGTCGTCGGAATTTGACCATGCATCGATCAAGACAGGATCGATTGGGAATGATGAACAAGGCTAGGAGAGGCTACGTTTCATATTTCAGATCAATCGGAGTCCGTGTGCTTAAGATATGATCGATGCAATTCAAGCAATCAACTGTTCGTATCAATCAATCGTCTGTTGTTCATATCCATCAAGCCTCAATTGTTCGTATCCATAAATCCTCTGTTGTTCATATCCATCAAGCCTCAACTTTTTGTATCCATCAATTGAAAGGTCTTGTTCATATCCATCAAGCCTCAACTAATTGTATCCATCAACTGAAAGGTCTTGTTCGTATCCAACAAACCTCAACTGTTCGTATCCATCAACTGAAAGGTCTTGTTCGTATGCCTCGAGCTTCAATAGTTCATATCCATCAACTGAAAGGTCTTGTTTATATCCATCACGATTGATACGATCAGTGTAATGGCGATCGATACGACCAAGGCAGAGGCGATCGATACGAACAAGGCAGAGGTGATCGATGCGAAGGAGACAGCCTTTGAAAAACACGAACTTGCATCGATCGTATCTCATAATCTACAAGTCCAAATGCTACGAAATTTTCAATAGAGCTTACGTACAACCTAAATAATGTACATGCTTGATTTTGGCTCGATTAGGCAAAATCTTGATCGATACGAAATTCGTTCGTATCGATCACAGACCGAGTGCAAACCACATGGGATCGATTGCGTAGGTCCGCCCACGTGCCAGAAGAGGTCTCCCAAGATCTAAGCAAGATATTTGCCTCCTATGCCTATAAATTGCATCCTAGAGCTTACAGAAAAGGGACTTTTTTTGGCTTTTCTACGTTCAGACTCTGCCGGATTCATCATTGTAATCGAATTTTGCTATTGTAATGAGTTGTAACTCATCGTAATCAGCAATTAAAATCATCAACTTAAAAGTGGACATAGGCCGGATTGCCGAACCACTATAAACTCTATGTTCTTTACTGCTCTCCTCTTACTTTTTTGAGTGTTCTTCCTTTTTAATCCTCTACATACTTTTATCTATGATCTGTGACTGTAAACTGGTGCTTTCATTGGAAATTGGGTGTTTGTGACCAATTTTGGTGCAGACATTTTGGTGCTTTCACCGAGAAGGCTACCGCTTAAGAATTCTACAACCAAGACTTCGGATCTGAAAGCTTAAAGACTTGATCTGGTAAGCTATGGTAAGACAATCAACAAGAACACAAAGAGCTGGAAGGAGTCAGCATGAAGGGAGCCATGAGGCTTGCTCTAGAGCAAATCATGCCTCAGTCTACATCACCCGGTATGAGATGGAGATGATGATGGAAGCTAAGCGGGAAGGAATGCTGAAAGGGCAAGAGGAGATGATGCAGAACCTACTCCAACAAGCTGGATAAGCTAGAATGCAGAATCAAGGGAATGCTGCTGTAGGAGATGCTAGAGATAGAGATCAGGAGTGTGGAACAACCAGAGTTCAAAATGGAGCAGGACCGTCAGGAGTAGCACCAAAACTTGGGGGCACTCTTTCGAAGGACGTAGATCCAACCTCAGGCAGGATACCTGGTAGAGCTGTTCAACATGGCTTTGGTAGAAGAATGGATGCCCATCCAGGAGGCTAGATTCCAAGATTCCCTCGTGAACTCGAGGTGCAGGTCGAAGGCAATAGACAAGGGCTACAACTTGACGACAGTGATAGATTGGCGGAGATGGTCAGACGAGCCATGAGATGCAGACTAGTGAATAGAGATCTGGAAGATGTGAATATGAGTCCCTTTAGTCTTACGATCAGGCAAGCTTGCAATCCACCAGAATTCAAGCTACCAACATTAAAGATATATGATGAAAGGACAGATCTTGCTATTCATTTGACAAGGTACATGAGGCATACGGAAGTACTAGGGACATTGGAGGCGGTCATGGCACGATACTTCCCTTTGTATTTGATAGATATAGCAGCATTATGGTTCAGACAGCTGGAGAGTGGCTCTATTGGCACATGGATGGAGCTGGTTGAAAAGTTTATGAGACAGTTTCGGGTCCACATAGCCAAACCCAAGAATGTGATGACTTTAACATCAATGAAACAATGAAAAGGAGAATTGCTTAGAGATTTCTTGACCAGATTTAATGCAGCAGTGGCTTCGGTGGATCGACCTGATCCGTTGATGGTTTTGATGGCAGCGGTTTCAGGAATTGCAAACAATTCAGATTTCAAGATATCATTGGAACGAGACCCACCGAGGGATCTTGGGGAGTTCTATCATGAGGCGGAAAGATTTCTAAGGCAGGAAGATGCGCAGGCTGAGAGAGAAGGGCGAGAGGCTGAAGCTTATGCAATAAGTGATGGAGGTCCACTCAGAGAAAATCCAAACAAAGGCAACAAATGTAAAAGGAAAATGAATGACAACGGTAGCACTTCAAAAAGCCCGTGGAGGGAGTCAAAGTTTTCTTCTTACACGAATCTGATTGAACTCTAAAAAGGATTTATTTGGACACTCGAGGGCGCCTTTAGTATCAAAGGCCAACAAGAAGGGAACCTTCTAATTATGAACGGGCATCAGGAAGGCATTGCCTATTACATAAGCTGGATGGGCAAAACATGAACGACTGCAGGCATTTGAGGGATATTGTTGAGGAGCATGTAAGGAATGGTCATCTACAACAGTATGTAAGGAATCGAGTTGTGGCAGTGAAACATGAACGACCACCGCCCACCTCGAACGAAGATGGCACTGGACCTAGGCAACGTCAACTTGTTATCAATTAAATAGATTTATGGCTTGGAATAAGTAATAGAACTCGAAATAATGTGACTAAATCACTTACATATGTATGGGATCGAGGACGGTCCCTAGGCATGCTCTTAGACGATGTTAAATCGTGTTGCACGAGTCTGTGAAATCCTTTTTTTTCTTTTTTGTTTTCCTGAAAACTTTTGTTTTTTCCTTGGATGTACAGACATTTATTTGGTTTTCCCTAGCTGTAAAAACTCTCATTTTGAATGGTTGGATTTGGATCAATGCAATGAATAATATAGGTCTCGCGATTACGGTTCCGACTGGAGAGACGGGGCAGTAATCACGAATTACGAGTCCCTTCGTCGGAGAGCAATGGAATGGACTCAAACATAATATAAAAGTCCTTGGCCGGAGAGCCGAGGCCTGTGAATATCAAAGTCCTTGACCAGAGAGCCGAGGTCGGTGAATATAAAAATCCTTGGCCGGAGAGCCGAGGCTGGAGAATATTAAAGTCCTTGGTTGGAGAGCCGAGGCCATAGAATATAAAAGTCCTTGGCCGGAGAGCCGAGGCCAGTGAATATAAAAGTCTTTGGCCGGAGAGTCGAGGCTGGCGAATATAAAAAGTCCTTGACCGAAGAGCCAAGGCCGGAGAGCATAAAAGCCCTTGACTGGAGAGTCGGTATCAAAGCAGGATAACGCGACCCGGCGAGATATTTAGTTTTGAAATCAAACTCGGAGAGATCATGGATTTGAATTTCAACTTTGGATAAATGGACCCGGAAGGGTCTTGGATTTGGCAAAGGACTCGGAGCGGTCTCGAATTTGGATATCAACTCAAAAATGTTATGGATTTGGCTATTGGATATAGATGGATTAAAGCTCGGTTGATGGACTTGGATAGCTATGGAATTAGCTAGGGATTTGGTTACTGGGTTCGGACTCGGACATCGACTTGAAGCAGTCGTGGATTTGGAGCAGGATATGGCTGTGGCATTTGGGTAGGATGGCTTGGTAGTGGATTGGACTAATAATTGGGTGATATGCCTATGGATGAAATATGCACGTCGGATGTCAGATTCGAAGCTTTTCAGAACAAACCTTCTTACCACAAAGCATGTTTTGTGGGGAAAATGTTATCCCGCTTTTTGGTCAAGGCCGGTATATCAACATATAGGCTAAAAGATGGAAACTACTATCTAGAGATGCTTATCGATGTTACTAACGGGGAGTTGATGATATCTTGCATCACATGTTCGTACGTGGTCAAGTTGTGTTTACCTTGTGGTATAATTTATCTAGAGATACACGTCGCTCTAAAGGTAGTTTTTGACCATTGTTAGAAGGCCTTCCTTAGTTTACTTGGGGATCTTCCATGGAAATCAATATGCAAAAGAACCTTAGAGGTTTTGATTGTATACCTAATATCATTGTGATGTGAGATGCATGCAACATAGTTATTTCTCGGTTTATATTCTATACCCTAGACATTATGTATTATATCACCTTATTTACTTGCTACATGGTTTTGTTTCCTTTAATAGGATAACCATTACACTGATTCGGGTGGTCTCAAAAGATATTGTTATATGTGTCTACATGTTTTTGGAGTTTCTATACCAAACTTATGTCTGACTCATGGTTTTATTTTTTCCTTAAATCATCGGGTGCTCTTTCGAGTTTGAAAATGACAACTTTTCATCAGACAATGTTTGGAGCTCAAGGAGATAAGCTGGTTGCTTTCACCTACCATAGTATTTTATTTTCGCTACCCTACTAGTATTTATATATATTAGCGTTTGGGTGGACAAGCTATTATAAATATCCAAGCAAATGATTGTACTTAGGTTACTAACTCCAAAGTTACTTTGTATCTTTAAGTAACCCTTTGTACTTGTTATCCCGCCTTTTTGCAAGGACGTGACACCAAGAAATTGGCTAGAAATCAAAGACAGTTCGTCCCAAAGATCGGTTATACATTGGTTCACTATGGATATCGATGAATTTTGTCCGAGTCCAAATCTAGCTAGAATTTATATGACACGGCAATCAAAGCGGCGGAAGCCAACGTTTCGAATTTCAAGTCAATCAGAGTTCGTATGCTCAAGATATGATCGATGCAATTTCAGCAATCACCTTGTTCGTATCCATAAAGCTTTGACTATTCGTATCCATTAAAAAGCCATACTTCGAATCGATCTATTCACATTCATCAAATTGCTAGTTGTTCGCATCGACCAGTCGCCTGTATTTCGCATCGACCAGTCGCCTGTTGTTCACATCGACCAGTCGCCTGTTGTTCGCATCGATCAGTCGCATGTTCTTCGTATTCTTCCACCATATAGACCTCATCTCGTATCCATCCATCCTGCTATCCAGCGAAGGCGATCCTCCTCATACCCATCAATAAGCAAGCTTATTTCGTATTGGTCCATCTCGTGTCCATCGGTGAGCAGGCCTCTCTTCATATCCATCCAGATCCACTCACTTCGTATCCATCCACATACGTCCATTTCGTATCGATCAAGCCTTAAACGTACTTCGTACCAGTCGACAACAGATCGATATGAGACCTCCCCATCGATACGAAATAGAGCATAGGGTATCGATACGAAATGGAGTGCTGATGATCGTTACGAAGAAGAGCGCAAATGATCGATACGAAAAGAAGCACTAAGCATCAATCCAGAGGACACAACACTCGATGGATACGAAGATGAAAGCAGTCAGCTCGGCACTAAAAGTGGATCTATCCGAGGAGCAAGCAGCACGTCAACTAGCAGGCACGTGCTTGATCGATACGAAAAGAGCGACACATAGAGTGATCGATATGAACTGAACGGCTATCGAAGAAGCCAAACTTGCATCGATCATAACTCATAATTTACGAGTCCAAATGCTATGAAATTTTCACAGGAGCTTATGTACAACATAAAGAATGTTCCTGCCAAGTTTCGACTTGATTGGGTAAAATCTTGATTGATATGAAATTCGTTCGTATCAATCACGGATCGAGTCAAAATTATGTGGGATCGATCATGTGGGCCCACACACGTGCCCGAAGAGGTCTCCCGAGATACGAGCAAGATATTTGCCTCCGACACCGACAAATAGAGCCCCACGGCCTATAGAAAAAGGATCTTTTGGCTTTCTGACGTTCAGACTCTACCGGAACCATTTTCGTACATCAAGACTGAAGCTGTATTCTAATTTTATCACCGTAATCTGCTGTAATCCTTTGTAATCAGCAAGTGAATAGCAATAAAGTCATCAACTTCAAAGTGGACGTAGGCTGGATTGCCGAACCACTACAAACCTTGTGTTTTTTACTGCTTTCTTCTTAATTTATTGAGTGTTCTTCATTTTTGATTCTCTCCATACTTGTTATCTGTGATTTGTGATTATGAATTGGTGCTTTCATCGATAATTGGGTGTTTGTGACCAATATCGACGCAAACATTTTGGTGGTTTCACTAAGAAGGTTAACATTCAGGGATTCTACAGCTTGGATCTTGGATTTGAAGACTTAAATATTTTGATCTGGAAAGCTATGACAAGGCAATCTGCAAAGAGGCCAAGAGCAGAAAGAAGCTAGGGGGCATTCATCAGGAGCGTGTTGATCCAACCTGAGGCAGGATACCAGGTGGAGCTGTTCAATATGACATTGATAGAGGGATGGACGCCCATCTAGGAAATCAGATTTCAGGATTCCCTTGTGGACTCGGGCGGTGGATCAGAGACAACGAACAAGGAAAACAGCTTGGCAACAGAGACAGACTGGCGGAGATGGTTAGGCAAGCCATGAGAGGCGGATTAGTGAATATAGATCTAGAAGACATGAACAGGATCCCCTTCGCTCCCGCAATTACACATGCTAGGAATCGAACAGAGTTCGAGCTACCAACGCTGGATATGTAGGATGGGAGGACGGATCCTGCATTTCATCTGACACGATACATGAGGCATATGGAGTTGTTGGGGCATCGTAGGAGGTCATGGTACGTTGCTTCCCATTGTGTTTGACGGACATTGTCGCGCTATGGTTCATACAACTAGAGAGCGGCTCTGTTGGAACATGGACCGATTTGACTGAGAAGTTTATGAGGCAATTCAGAGTTCACATTCAAGACCCAAGAATGTGATGAGTTTGGCAGCACTAAAGCAGAGAATCGGGGAATCTTTGAGGAGCTTTCTGACACGATTCAATGCAACGGCCGCATCAGTGGATCGACCAGATCCATCCATGGTTTTGACGGTAGCTGTATTTAGCATTGCTGATGGCATAGAATTCAAGAATTCATTGACAAGGGACACCCCTATGGATCTAGGAGAATTTTATCATGAGGATGAAGGATTTCTACGATTGGAGGATGCAAATGATGAAAGAGAGAAAGGAGAAGGAGTCGATGTTTATGCAGTCAAGGGTGGAAATCCTCCTGAAAAAGGTGCAGCAACTGATAAAGGGAAACAGAAGGCCGAGGATAACGATGATGGACCAAAGAAACCATGAATGGAACTAAGATTCACCTCTTATATGGAGTTGAATGAAACTTTGGAGTGAATCTACCAGGAAACCAGGGGGCAGATTCCTTATCGAAAGCCAATGAGAAGGGATCCGACCAGCAATGAAAGAAGATCAGACAAGTATTGATTGTTCCATGAGCTGAATGGTCACAACACGAATGATTGCGGGCACTTGAAGGATGAGGTTGAGGGGCATATTCAGAATGGTCTGCTATCGCAGTATGTGAGATGAGGAACAACAACGGTGGAACGGGAGCGGCCACCGCCTGCATCAACTGGGAACGA
Organism: Allium cepa; assembly: GCA_030765085.1. Classification (NCBI taxonomy): domain Eukaryota; kingdom Viridiplantae; phylum Streptophyta; class Magnoliopsida; order Asparagales; family Amaryllidaceae; genus Allium; species Allium cepa. The sequence continues at coordinate 258,816,561 of CM060939.1, forward strand.
CTTAGGATCGGGGCGTCGGCTCATCATCAACTGATGGAAGTAATGAAAAATAAGTGGCAAACTCCACAACAACACCATTAAGTCATTTACACATATATAGGGTCACGAACGATCCTCAGGCATGCTCTGATATGACTACCAATCGCGTCGGTATAGGTGCTTTCACTTTGATGTCTCTATTTTTCTTTTGTTTTCAACTTCTCATGTTAGAACTTGATTTTGTTGAACATTTCTATTGAAAGACTCAATTGAATGGATATTTGGTTTTAATAATTCTATAACAGCCAAGTCACTTACGCATGCACGGGATCGCGAACAGTCCCCAGGCATGTTCTGAGATGGCGATAAACCACCATAACAAACAGTTCATAAATTCACTCGAACATGAAATCTGACATTAATGGTACTAAGTCGCCCCCGGGCACACATATAATTCGCCACGAATGGTACCTAATATTGAACGGTCACAATTCGCCGCAAACGGCATCCGACCGCGAACGGTCACAGTTCGCCTTGAGCGGCACCCGGCCTCGAACGGTCACAATTCACCGCGAACGGTCACAATTCACCTCGAACGGCACCCGACCTCGAACGGTCACAATTCGCCTCGAATGGCACCCGACCACGAACGATCACAACTCGCCTTGAACGGCATCCGATCATGAACCATCACCATTCGTCGCGAATGGAATCTGACCTCGAACGGTCACATACTACCCAGAATGGCATACGATCCCGAATGATCATCATTCGCGGTCAGATAAGACTATCAATTTTTTTGTAGGTCATCAACATGATATGAACATCCAGCTTATCGAACTACAAAACACACCTTCCTTATCACAATGCACGTTTTGGGGGGGCAAGTGTTATCCCACCTTTTTGCAAGGACATGATACCAAGAAATTGGTTGGAAATCAAAGACAGTTCGTCCCAACGATCGGTTAAACATTGGTTCACCATGGATATCGATGAATTTTGCTCGAGTCCAAATCAAGCTAGAATTGATATGACACGGCAATCAAAGCGACGGAAGCCAACATTCTAAATTTTAAGTCAATCGGAGTTCGTATGATCAAGATATGATCGATGTAATTTCAGCCATCACCTTGTTCGTATCCATCAAGCTTTGACTATTCATATCCATTAAAAAACCATAGTTTGAATCGATCTGTTCGCATCCATCAAATCGCCCGTTGTTCGCATCGACCAGTCGCCTGTTGTTCGCATCGATCAATCGCCTGTTATTTGCATCGATCAATCGCTTGTTGTTCGCATCGATCAGTCGCCTGTTGTTCGTATCCTTCCACCCTATAGACCTCATCTCGTATCCATCTAGCCTGCTATCCTGTAAAGGTGATCCTCCTCATACCCATCAGTAAGCAAGCTCATTTCATATCGGTCCATCTCGTGTCCATCGGTGAGCAGGCCTCTCTTTGTATCCATCCAAATCCTCACTTCGTATCCATCCACATACGTCCATTTGATATCGATCAAGCCTTAAACATACTTCGTACCGGTCGACAACAGATCGATATGAGACCTCCCCATTGATATGAAATGGAGCATAGGGCATCGACACGAAATGGAGCGCAGATGATCGATACAAAGAAGAGCGCAGATGATCGATACGAAAAGAAGCGCAAAGCATCGATCCAGAGGACACAACACTGATGGATACGAAGATGGAAGCAGTCAACTCGGCACTAAAAGTGGATCGATCCAAGGAGCAAGCGCCAGGTCAACTAGCAAGCACATGCTCGATCGATATGAAAAGAGCGACATGAAGAGTGATCGATACGAACTGAATGGCCATCGAAGAAGCCAAAATTGCATCGATCATATCTCACAATATACAAGTCCAAATGCTATGAAATTTTTATAAGAGCTAACGTACAACATGAAGAATGTTCCTGCCAAGTTTCGACTCGACTCTGTAAAATCTTGTTCGATACAAAATTCGTTTGTATCGATCACGGATCAAGTCAAAATTATGTGGGATGGATCATATGGGCCCGCACACATGCCAGAAGAGGTCTTCCTAGATCCGAGCAAGATATTTTCCTCCGACGCCTATAAATAGAGCCCCAGGGCCTACAAAAAAGGATCTTTTGTCTTTCTAATGTCTAGACTCCGCTGGAACCATTTTCATACTTCAAGACTGCAGCTGTATTCGAATTTTATCACTGTAATCCACTATAATCCTTTATAATCAGCAAGTGAATAGCAATGAAGTCATCAACTTCAAAGTGGATATAGGCCGGATTGCCAAACCACTATAAACCCTGTTTTTTTTATTCTTCTTAATTTATTAAGTGTTCTTCATTTTCGATTCTCTCCATACTTGTTATCTATTTGTGATTGTGAATTGGTGCTTTCATCGATAATTGGGTGTTTGTGACCAATTTCGACGCAAACAGTATTGTTTTGATATTATATGTTACCGTTTCATTGTTAGATTCGGATGATTTGTTCTCTTCTTTATTATTCTTTTTATTTCTTCCTTTTCTTTTAACCCTAACAATCTATCTTTCCTACAATTGTATATTTGGCACGAGCATACCATGTGCGTATTAGTGTCAACATTTGTAGGTAGAAAAGGTTGGTCATTACATGTGGTAGGTATGTTGATGTCTATGCATCTCTTACATTGCATGTGCGAATTTCAAATGACAACGAAATTGTTATTTATTGTAAAATTATGCAATCCCTTTAATATTTTGATATGAAAATAATTTTGTAAATCAGTTTTGGTTAAAATTTAATTTGAAAATTTTATATCAACAATTTTATCAACAAAAAATACCTCGAACAATCTACTTTGCCTCAAAGGGAACTTTTGTCTTAGTAGTGGAGTTACAAAGTTCACCATAAATATGTAATTTATTTACATGGAAAGAGAATGAACTTTACTACTGAGAATGGAGGTATCCAAGTTTATTTATAATTGCACTAATCGACTATGGAAATTCTTATCCAGGTCCACCATTCAGGGTATAGCCCATTATAAATGAGATCTTTCCTCACTTAACTAACTAAACCAAATTAATTAATTCATACCCATAAACATTTTGGCATGTATTATTTTAATTTTTTTTACAATTTTGGCTAACAAAATTATACATATACATATACATATACATACATACATACATAGATATATATATATATATATATATATATATATATATCAAGGACTCTAGCTCAACTGGTTAGGTATGGCGTTTTAGACAGAGATTCTAAAGATCATGGGTTTAAGACCTTGAGACATCAAAAGAGCACTCTGCTTGAACAAAGTGTCACTCATTTTAACAAAATAATATATATATATATAAATGTATATATGTATATAATATGTATATTATTTATTACATTTTAATTCTTATATTAGCCCAAGAAATAATTAAATAAATATATAACAATTATATATTCCCTTAATTAGTTTTAGTCTCTTTAACCATAATAAATAATAGTATTAATTAATATGGCTATTATATTAATTTCTCTATAGTAATATTTTATAAATTATCTCAATAAATTATTTTTGGTCGAAAACCGAGTGATGCTGTTGTGTGACTCTCAGGTACGAAATCAGCCATCGGTAAGAGTTAAACAATTTAAATATTGAAGTAATTATGGACTTTGCTGAGCCATAGTAGTTTTATAGTATTTTGGTTACTTACAGATTATCTAGGTGAAATCCAATTTCTTATCTATTAAAGCGACACCATTAAGCAAAAATGTTTTGTGCACTTTTCTCTTCATCATCACAAAATCAAGTTGATATATAAAGCTCGATCAATGGTCAAAAGTCTAATAATATCCATATTAAATTGTGACTTCTAACATGAAATTTCGTGGTTCAATTCGATAACAATCATCGATCAACTAATTTGGCTCAACCAATGACTTTGACATTAAATTGATTACCATTTACGGTAATACTAACCTTCTATTCGAAAAAGAAAAATCTTATTAAATAATGTTTCAATTCAAGTGGTTCAACGTATCCCGAACCGTGGCCTTAACAAGACTATGTTGTCATGCGATTGAATATAATCAAGGTATAATTTAGACACTTAAGATTTAGAGTATTCATAAGTGAAAAGGCTACTGCACATCATTATGTGAGTATTCTATTTAACTTCTAACCTATAGAAGAATCTTGGTGATTAAATCTATAATTGTTCCACAAAACTATATGTACTTAACCTTTTTGATGATCTTAACGATCACAAGTAATTCATTATTCATCATATGGAGAATATTACATACACGGTATCAATTGATATATCAATATCCCATTATTGATACATCTTAACTAGAAATTATAAGACAAGCATTATTTATTTGATTCAATACCAATGGTAACGAAGACATTCGTAACTGCAACCGATTAAATACTAATGTAACATCCCCTATCTTGAGGCCCGAAGCTAAGCGCTACAGATGCTACAGTCATCCATAGTATTAACTTTCAGTGACAAAATACGGTAATGCTAATGGTATCCATAATATCAGAAGCACATGAATATGAAATAAAATCATCACAGATTAAAAAAACTTTTCTGATTACATTCCAAAGCAATATTTCATATTCAATTTACATAATTCCATAATCGATTCCTGTTGGGCGGATTTTCACCCAGAAGATCTCAAGACCAAGAAGCCGCAGTTTCACCCGGGCTCGCGAGCAACCTCTACTTTGTTATCCCGTTTTTTGGTCAAAACTGGAATATCAATGTCGAGCGCGTCTCCACCACGATCAAGCTAAGAAGAAGCAACCAGCAAGCGTATGTAAGCCCAGAGTTCCACTCAAGATCCGAATACAAAGCCCTTTCAACAATACAAGCATAAGTCCACTCGGCAAAGCAATGCAAGGAAGCATTCAGCCAGCAACCAACCTAACACACACAAGCTCATTCGGCATGGCAAGCATTGGGTTTCATTCGGCTTTCCAGTTCATTCGGCTTTCCAAACCTCTGTTCATTCGGCACTCCAAACTCAAGCCCATCCGGCATTCCCCCACTGATGAACCAGCCAAGACCGAACCAACCTTCCACTGCCGGATGAGAACCAACACCGGTCCAAACTCCATCTCCATGCTACCACCGGACCACTTCCACGACCGAACCAACACACCATCACCGGTCCAAAACCCACTACCACCGAACCAACCATGACCGGACCAAACTCCAACTTCTCCAAACACGGCCGGACCAAGCTCCGCCGAACCAGAATGCTACCAGGCCAGATTGCTTCAGCCCGGGCCCACCAGCATCTATATACTTCCAAGACCCCTGCCCCCTACCTCACTCTATAAATAGAGGGGCAGGGGTACAACAATGGCAGACAAGTTTGAGAGCTCAAGCAAGGAAGGAACTTTCAAACTACTTTCATACACTTGTATACAAAGCATTGTACTTGTAATCTGGAAGAAGAAAGATAATAACATATAAAGTGGACGTAGGCACATTCTGGCCGAACCACTATAAATCTGCGTGTCTTTTACATTTCAGCCCTTACCTTTCTCATATTTACATACTCATCTAAAATCATTGAAAATCACACATACTCAACTAAAATAATACGACTTGGAGGTGTTTGTCCATTTTTTGTGCAAACATTTTTGGTGCTTTCACTGAGAGCTGAACTCAAACTTCATCTTCTCCCACTCAACCTTTTTCCTAACGACATCACTCGTTGCTTAGAAATCATGCCTTCCAAACAGAGAAGGGATGTTAACAAAGGAAAGAACATCGCAACTAGCAGCCTTCCAGATCCAGCAATCACAGGTCAGCCCACTTCAACAGCAGTACCAGATGAAAATCAGGAAAATCCAACTGGTCCCGCAACGGAACAACCAATCACTAGGGCAGATCTGGACAGGGTTGTGGCTGAAGTAACTAACCGCTTCACATCCCAACAAGAAACTTTGGTGGACCAACTCATGACACGCTTAAGGGACGCTGAAGAGTCCAACCGCAACACTGAGTCATGGGGTGAATCCCAATCCGGAGGATCCCGGAGGCAACAAAGGTCTTCACTCTTCGAACAAGCTATCAACAGGAAAAACGATGATAGGGGCCGCGCCCGGACTCAGCCCGAATTCCGACTCGAGGAAGCCCTTGGAACCGAACCTAGCGGGGGAGGCACCAGGCGAGGGTCGGATGTAGCTGAGCCAGTCATGCCACCTAATCATAGAAACCCCGCTGAACGGAGCCGAGCTAGAACCCAGCCCGAAGTTGACCCCATGGATGTGCTCGAAACAGAACCCCACAGGGGAAGATCAAGGCAGGGGGCAACTGTAGCTGGTCCTAGCGTGCATCCAAGCAGCCAAAGACAACCACTGGATAATGCTAGAGGTGATAGACTGTACCATCCCTACAGGTCATCTGGGCGAGATAGATCCCGCAGGGAAGAACCGAGCTCATTTTTGTCCGCTCCAAGTTCTGACGAGCGGATGGCACGATTATTCAGAGAATGTGTCCAACGGGAGCAAAGGGACCGAGGAATAGGCGCTAGGGTCACCAGTCCCTTTACCCGAAATATCGAAACTGCCATCACTCCCCGGGAATGGAAAATGCCAACCATGGAACCTTACAAAGGAACTTCCGACCCCATCGTACACCTGCAGAGATACACCCAGCATATGCTCATGAGTGGAGCAACAGAAGGAGTATTATGTAAATGCTTTCCGCTATTCCTATCAGATCTAGCTACCTCCTGGTTCTGCCATCTACCCCAAGGATCCATCAACTCATGGGAGATGTTAAAAGAAAGGTTTATTAGCCAGTTCCGCATCCATGTGGAACAACCCAGGGATGCTTATTCTCTATCCAATGTCAAACAGAAAACCGGAGAGACGCTACAACAATATCTAACACGGTTCAACGCCGCAGCGGCAGCAGTTCAAGATGCCGATGAAAAACTCACTCTAATGGCCCTCTGTAGTGGTGTGCATCCAGACACCAAGTTTGCCAGAAGATTAACTAAGGAAAAACCAGTTACCTTGCCTGATTTCTTCCATGAAGCTGGAAAGTATATGAGACTTGAAGACGCTGCTACGGAGAGGCAGCCAGGGCAACAAGGCAAGATAATTCAGGACAAGGTTCCCACTGCAGCTAAGGACGCTCGAAGAAATGAATCTAGAGACAATGCTGGGGGCAGAAAGGGTGAGAAGCGCCAATATCGACCAGGGCCAAGATTTGACTCCTACACTCCTTTGAATGAAACAATCGAAAACATCTACCTAGCCACTCAGGGCGAACTCGGATACAAGCGCCCCCCGCACAAGAAAGAATCAGATAACGCACTCAAGTCCGGAAAGTTCTGTCGCTTCCACGAATCCCACGGACATGACACCAATGAATGCCACCATCTTCGGGACTTGATCGAAGAACACATTAGAAGAAGAAGACTGGAACGTTATGTGAAAAGTCAGAACAGGACTCCAACTCCTGCCAATGAGAACTCAAAGCAACCCCTCCCAGAAGTAGGCGGAGGGAGTCGCAACAATCACAACACCAGTGGCTCTAGTCAAGAGAAGATAGTAGTCCTTACCATCTCAGGAGGACCACACATTGCCGACAGAAGTTGGGCAGAGATGGAAAGATACGGCAAGTCGCTTAGAAATACCGAAGGATACGTTAACTCCGTCACAGAAGAACGCCAACCGAAACGAAAAGAGAGCGACGACATCATATTCAGTAGACGCGATTTGGAAGGAAGACAGTACCCACATATGGATCCTATGGTCATCTCTGCCTGGTTCGGCCCTGCTAAAGTTTTTCGGATTCTAATAGACACGGGAAGCTCCGTAAACATCTTGTTCAAACATGCTTTCGACAAAATGAAGTTATCAATGAAGGATGTGTCTCCCTGCGACAAACCACTGCACGGTTTCACTGGAGATGCAAAAATGCCCCTCGGGCAACTTGACCTCTTCGTCGAAATAGGAAGTCATCCCCGCTCCGTGGTGCGAAAACAAACGTTTGTGCTAATAGAGAACCACTCGGCTTACAACGCCTTCTTGGGGAGACCAGCCTTGTCTGACTTCCAAATTGTCCTAGCCCCCTGGTGCCTGAAGATGAAATTCCCGACAGACAACGGAATAGGAGAAGTAGAAGGAGATCAAGACGCTGCCCGAGACTGCTATGTAACTGAGCTTCGCAACAACCGCAGAAAGAATAAAGGAAAAGATGCAGAGACTACTCTCTGCATGAAAAGCTTGGAGGCATAGCAACTAAAGAAAGCCCCTCCTCTTCGATACACAAGCGATCCCTTCAATGAACTAGACCCCCGGGATAAAGAGGAGGAGGCTACCGCCGAGCCTGCAGAGGCTATGGAATTCGTATCTGTAGATAAGCATGATTCAAGTAGACTATTAAAAATCGGATCTCAGCTGAAAACGGAATTGAAGGATCGACTCATTGACTTTCTCCGCCACAACTTAGATGTATTTGCGTGGACCCATGCCGATATGACAGGAATCTCCCCAGACGTAGCATGCCACATGTTGAACATCGATCCCACCAAGGTACCAGTAAAGCAGAAAAAGAGGAGCATGGGGGCAGAGCGATCAGCAGCCCTTGATGAGGAAGTAAAAAATCTACTTGCTAATGACTTCATACGGGAAGTCATCTACCCAGAATGGATCGCTAACCCAGTGCTAGTAAAAAAGGCCAATGGAAAGTGGCGAACATGTATTGACTTCTCCAATCTGAATGACGCTTGCCCGAAAGACTGCTTCCCACTTCCCCGAATTGACCAACTCGTGGACAGCACAGCTGGGCACGAACTCCTATCTTTTATGGATGCATACTCCGGATATAACCAGATCCCCATGCACGCTCCCGATCAGGACCACACTAGCTTCATCACCGACCGCGGATTATATTGTTACAAAGTCATGCCTTTTGGACTCAAAAATGCTGGAGCTACCTATCAACGCCTCGTCAACAAAATGTTCGCAGAACTGATAGGACGTACTATGGAAGTATATGTGGATGACATGTTGGTGAAGTCCAGGAAAGCCAACGACCATGTAAGCCATCTGGACGATATGTTTCGGGTACTTCGCCGATATGGAATGAAGCTGAATCCTCTAAAGTGCTCCTTCGGAGTATCATCGGGAAAATTCTTAGGATTCATCGTCCACGCCAGAGGAATCGAAGCAAACCCTGAACAAATCCGAGCTTTAAAAGAAATAAGGATACCTTCCACTCGAAAAGAAATGCAGAGCCTAAACGGAAAGGTGGCCGCCCTAAGCAGATTCATTTCCAAGGCAACTGACAAGTGTGTCCCTTTCTTCGAAGCACTCAAGAAAGACAAAGGGAGGTTCGAGTGGACCGACGAATGCTTAAAAGCCTTCCTCAACCTAATCGAACACCTTCAGAGACCACCAGTACTCTCAACTCCAAATGAAGGTGAAGTGTTATACCTATACCTCGCTGTATCATCTCATGCTCTAAGCGCCGCCTTGGTAAGAGAAGAAGACCGCACACAACGTCCGGTTTACTTTGTAAGCAAGAGATTTACGGGGGCAGAAGCCAGATATCCTAAACTTGAGAAGTTAGCATATTGTTTATTGATCGCGTCACGGAAACTGCGACACTACTTCCAGTCTCACTCCATCAGGGTTCTAACCGATCAACCACTAAGACAAGTGCTCCATCGTCCTGACACTTCTGGGCGACTCCTCAAATGGTGCATCGAACTAAGTCAGTATGATATCACCTACCATCCCCGCACCGCTATCAAAGGACAAGCCATGGCTGATTTCATTGCCGAATTCACTACCAACGAAGGCAAGGAACAATCCGAAGTAGCAAAAAACATCAAGTGGAACCTCTTTGCAGACGGAGCATCGAACGAACAAGGCTCGGGGGCAGGTATTGTGATCGTCACCCCCAGGGGAAGAAAGTTGTACTATGCATTAAGATTGGAGTTCACGGCCACTAACAACGATGCTGAATATGAAGCAGTAATAGCGGGATTGGAACTGGCCCTAGAAATTGGGATCAATTCCTTATGTATTCATAGTGATTCTCAGCTTATCGTAAACCAGGTACTAGGAGAATTCCAGACTCGAGGAGAACGGCTCACAGCATACCTAAAGAAAACCAGACTGCTGCTCGATCGATTGGACCATTATCTAATCAAACACATTCCTCGAGAAGAAAACCAAGAGGCAGATGAACTTGCAAAGCAAGCTAGTATGAAGGACAGCACCATTCCCGGAGCACTAGTAATCTCAAGGCAGCTAGCCCCAAGTTTCGAACAAGTAAATCTGATAACTGCAATCGAAGAAGGAACCTGGATGACTCCTATCCGGAAATATTTGCAAGATGGCATACTACCCGACAGGCGTGACGAAGCCAAGAAGATCTTGAGAAAAGTTCCCCACTACACAATACAAGAAGGCATCCTCTACCGGCGTGGCTTCTCTAGCCCCTTATTAAGATGCGTCGCCGGAAGGGAAGCCAAGGAGATATTAACAAACATCCATCAGGGAGGATGCGGAGATCACACTGGAGGACAGACTTTGGCAAGAAAGATACTCCGATATGGATATTACTGGCCCACACTAAACAAAGATACCCTAGACTTCGTTAAGAAATGCGACAGATGTCAGAAGTTCGCCAAGATCCCTCGACTGCCCACAAACGAAATTACTCAAATGACCAGCCCTTGGCCCTTTGCTGTATGGGGAATTGACTTAATTGGCGAACTGCCAACGGGCCGAGGCGGAGCCAAATATGCTATAGTGGCAGTCGATTATTTCACCAAATGGGTGGAAGCGGAACCTTTAAATAAAATATCTTCAGCAAAAATTATTAACTTCTTGATCAAAAACATTCTGTGCAGGTATGGAGTCCCCCTCAAGATCGTATCAGACAACGGACTCCAATTTGACAGCGAAGAATTTGCCGACTGGTGCCAAGAGCATGGAATTCATAAAAGCTTCTCATCAGTAGCTTACCCTCAGGCAAACGGACAAGTTGAAGCTGTCAACAAAATTCTCAAAACCCTAATCAAGAAGAAACTTGAAAAGTCAAAAGGCGCTTGGGTGGACGAACTTCCTACGGCACTATGGGCATACCGCACATCTTTCAGAACATCAACGGGACATACTCCTTTCTCTTTGGCATATGGATCGGAGGCAATGCTCCCAGTTGAGACTATTGTGCCTTCCCACCGTAGGATCCACTACAACCCAGAAGAAAACGAAGAACTCCTCCTCATGTCTTTGGAACTGATTGAGGAAAGGAGAAACGATGCAGCACTCAAAGCAGCAGCTCACAAACAAAAAGTGGCAGCACTATACAATTCCAAAGTCAAGCATCGCAGCTTACAAGAAGGAGATCTTGTCCTCAGGCGAATCTTTCCGCGCCCCGGGGCACTGGACCCCATCTGGGACGGACCATATGTAATTCACAAAGATCTCCACAACGGAGCTTACATTTTGTCAACAGTGGACGGAGAGGTGTTCCAGAGGGCTTGGAACATCCGACACCTCCGTCGATACTTTGCTTAACACGTACCGCCCATATGAAGCGTATTAACACGGTGGACGTAGGCATTATCGTGCCGAACCACTTTAAAAATCTTATCTCTTGTTACCTTGTGCCTTCATATCTTGGCTGCTTGTTAAGCTTTATCCCTTTCTGTTGAACAAAATCCTATGGCATCTCCACTCAAGATGCACCGCGGCCTCATCTGGACTAGGCCTAACAGGTACGCTACGATTCTATGCACTCGCCAATGAGACTCTTTTGCTCCAGCATCCCTCTGCTGCGGGTTAACTCATTGCGCGCCTGCCCTCAAAGCCAACTGTAATGAGCCGATTATAAGTCATCATAAAGGCCGACTATAGCCGATGGCAGCTCATTACGGCGTTCGGCTCGTCGGTAACCGTGAACCTACTTTAAGCCCCAACATAAGGTGTGGCCAGCCAGGGGTAGTTCACGGCCAACGGCACCCACGCTAGCCGGCCACGGTAAATCGAATAATACCCACGATTACGGACCATAACGGTTCGGGTAGTTACCGTGCGCGATCTCGGCTCCGATGTGTCTTAAGTGCGGCTGTGGTAAAAAAGAAAACTCCCCGCGGAGGCGTAAGATGGGTGACAAATGTCTCCAAGACCCACAGCTAGGGAAAGTGACTACAAAACCCGTTTGCCACGAACTTAAGCACATCGACGGCCTTCCGTGACTGGAAGTTTTACTTTTACTATATTTCCATTTCATTTAAATATTTTTCTCCTATCCTGTATAACAAACTCTAAAGTACAGGAAACCAAATAGGAAGCATTCACTCATGAGGCTCTAAGCCTGCGTGCTGGGTAGCAGGGCGCTCTGCTATACCCGTGAACAGTTACACAAGACACTCAAAGCTACCGCCTGCGAATAAAACATAAAGGGCGGTACTCTCTTCTCTTGTACATAAATGCGTAACTATAACTTATTCATACACTGACATTGCAAAACGTGAAATTATATTTCAAGCAAAAACTTAACATCAAACACAAGTGGAATCACAGGCATATACATAATTATACTTCTCACACAGCACATAAAGATAGCAACAACATTTGAACATGACAAAATCAGCTTATATTATAAGATCACACGAAGTTATTCTTTGCAAATAATTTTATTACAGTTGCATATCAAAGACTAACATGAACAGTGATAAAAAAGAAACAAAAAGATGGCAGATGCATCCACACTCCATCACCAACTCCCCCAGCCTACTTAGCCGCAGGATCGGAGCCCCCAGCATGTGGATCTGAAGTCCCACCTGTCCAGATCAGAAGAGGAATTCATTAAACGAACGATCAAGTTATGAAAACACGAAAAGAAAAGAAAGGGAAAAGAATAACTCACCAGCATCCGCCGCTTGATCCTCATCATCCAACTGCACGCCCGCTTCCTCTGCAGCGAGTAGCCGCATCCCCTCCTTCACCGCCGCTTGCTCCTCCTTTGAGAACTGAGCAGTAACCGCACTCAAGTTGAAAGCCTCTCCGCCTTCCTTACCCGCATTCACCCTGGCCTCCTCCAAAGCTTGAAGATATACCTTGGCCATGACCCGAGGATAGTCGTCCATCCAAGACAAGCCACCCTCCTTCCAAGTTTGGAAGTACATGTCCTGCAGCATCTCATCCATCATCCCCTCGTTCTCCTCAAACTCCCTCACCCGGGCTTCAGAAGCTTGCAGCTTGGCAACGGCGGCATCCCTCTCTGATTGGTACCTTAAGCAGTCAGCCTGGAACTTCCTCCTCATTTCCTCCTCCTTCAACTTGAGGGACCTCCTCATCTCCTCCATCTCCTCCTTCAACTCGGCCTGGGCCATCTCCGCAGCCTCGAGCCTCCCGGACAACTCCTCTACCCGCTCGAGATCCGCATTTCGAACCTCATCCACCGTTGTAATAGCCATGTTAATCCGCTCCCTGCAGGTGACCTCCATTTTCCGTAATTCCGCCCTACTGGCCTTCTCCATGGTCTCTTTCAGACGCTTGGAGGCTTCCTCATGCTGGGAAATCTGGATGGCTCGGTCGGCGAGTTGCTTGGCCTGATCGGCAACCTTTAACCTCAACCGAATGTTAGCACTCCCGATCTCTTCCCCGGCCTTGACCAACTTAGCATGATGCTCCATTAACTTCTTGGTCTCTGCGGCCACCCGGTCGATATTAGCTTTGGCCTCATCCCCCATGGTGACTACCCGTGTAGTAAGTAAATCAAGATCTAAAGATTTGGCCTCGTCCAGCACTCTTACCATGGGGTTGCGGGGAAGGAGGTGCTCGCCCGTGGTCTCATCGAATGAAATGTCCCGAAAACTTGGGTCTAAATCAGGATGGCCGGCAAAAGGGTCACGAGGCACGGGGCGAGGCACATCGGGACGCCTTATATGAATGACAGTAGAACTCTTGGAAGGAGGAGGAGGGGGGCAGGGCTCCGTGCTCTCCTCCGTAGTATCACAAGGAGGCTGAGTAGGGGGAGGCAGAGTAGGAAGCTGCGAAGCAGAAGAAGACTCAAATAAGGAACGGCTCCGCTTCCTTTTCTGAATGCCCTCTTCGATGACCCCAAGAAGAGGGCGGTACTTGACTACGTCCCCAGTGCGATCAGTAGAAGGTTTCGCGGAAGCTCTCCTCGACTTAAATTGTTCAAGGCGGTGTCGAACATCCGACGTTTTACCCGCCTGGCCTGCCCCTGGAATAAAGAACAAGTGTTACGAACATACAATAATCCGCAATTCAAAAAATGTGCTAAGTTAAAAAGAAAGAAAAGTGAGGAGACACATCTGTTATACAAACCCGGCGGAGGAGTGGGATACTGCAATAAGTCCTGGATCTCATTCCAGGACGGAAGTGAACCGTAAAAAATTTCTAAGTCCCTATCGAAAATGGAATCGGCAGAAGACAAAAGTTCACCTTGCATCGCCGGGGTCACCCTAGCTGAGGAACCCTTAGAGGATGGGTCAGTGCTAACCACAGCTTTGCCGGTTTCCTCTGCCTTCTCCGTTTCCTTCTCTGTTTCCGACTCCCCCTCTGACTCCCCGAAGGCCCGACGGAGAGCCTCATCCAGTTCGAGGTCCTGCTCAGAGGTTAGAGCAGCAACACCGCTACCACCCTGACCATCGCCATCTCCTCCACCCTCCGACCCTTCTCCAACTTCACCTCCTTCCTCCTCTTCTACACCTTCCTCCTCCGGGACATCCGGGCAAGTACTTGGAGAAGGGCCATCGGACTCCTTGAGCTTCTTGCCTCCTACGACTGGACGTTGTGCAAAGGGCTTCCTCTTGCCACCCTTCGCTGTCACCCCACCTTTAGGCTGGGCAGCCTTCTCTTCTGCCGTGTCCCTCTGTTTGACTACGGACTGATGTGGGAGGATCAAATTATACGACAAGAGCCTGGCATTCCTAATCAGATAAGCAGCCGATCTGTCTCTCCCGGAAATAGCTTCAATTTCTGCTGCCATCCGAACCAAGCGATCATCTTCCACAACCGCAAAACCACCTGTCGCTAGCAAGAAATAAAAGCGCATAAGAGAGTGAATTACAGCCAAGACAGGAATTATGAGTAGAGTTTTTACTTACATCCGGAGGTAAATCGGCGAATAGAGACGGAGTCATCCCTGACAAAGAACCATTCCTTCTTGAACATGCTATACTTCGAGTATAAATCCAAAACAGGCTTGAAGGAAACGGCTGACTCCAAGCTAATATATGGGGACCCCTTCCTGTACCCCCTCAGATTGTACAGATATCGTATTTCCCGGTTGGAGGGGGCGCGCCCATATCTCTTCTGGAAGATAGCATATAAGCATACCAGAATGGCATAAGAGTTGGGCTGAAGCTGGAATGGAGCCACCTTCAGATAAGTGACGAAGCTTAGTATCCAGGCGTTGATTGGAGGAATAGCCCCGCACATGCAATGGTACCGGCTATAAGCGAAGTACCCCTCAGGGGGATCATATGGCATGACCCCTTCCCCCGGTAACAACATAAGAGCCCTGTCTATCCCAAAGGAACGGGATATAACGTCAAGTTGCTCCTCCTTTAAGGAGCTTGGGAAGCAGTCAGGGGGAGAGTTCAAAAGTTCCTGTGGACCACATCCGTCCACTAGAGACTTCGGAATAGGTCGGTGTTGCCCGGATCCTGATTGGACTGGGGGCGAGGAAGAAGAAGGCTCTCCTGTGCCTCTAGACTTCTTTCTGTCTGATCGTGTTTCCGCTTTGCGAGACATTTTCTGCAGCACAAGAAAAACCTAATATTAGAACAAGGAAAATAGAAAAGTAAACAAACAAGTGCGTGCAAGTGTGGAATTTCATTCGCAAGCTGAAGTCTTCCAGATCACAAGTTCATTCGGTTTCCATGTTCATTCGGCTTCCAAGTTCATTCGGTTTCCAAGTTCATTCGGTTTCCAAGTTCATTCGGTTTCAACCCCATTCGGTTTTCATCTCATTCGGCTCCAAGGCAGTAGTCCCATTCGGTGAAGCAAGGACATACGTGTGTATTCGGTAATAAGTATATACCTGGTTCGGTATAAGGTTGGTTCGGCAAACACTTGATTCGGCAATGGAGTGATTCGGCTCTACTCGTTCGGTAAAGAAAAACAAGGGGGGTACGGCCTCTATATATAGGCAAACTCACAACCACCGAACCAGATGTCTCGCCCAACCGGACCAATGATACCGGACCAATGATACCGGACCACCAGAAGCCGGATGAGAATAGCCGGACCAACCAAGAACCGAATGGAACCCTCTATCTACCGTCCAAGACCAGGAACTGGGGGCACGCAGGGCGCTTCACTCAGATAAGTGCCGAACTCTAAGAGCTTACTAATAAAATAAAAAATATGATAACAATGGATAAGTCGTGAATCTCTCACTAACATGGATTAATCATTTACACGTGCACGCGACCACGAACGGTCCATAGGCACGCTCTGAATGGCTATTAACCCTATCGTCATGAGAATTTATACTTTGACATCCCTTTTTAAGCTCATCAGTCAAATGGATATTTGATAATTATGAAATGGCTAAGCTACTTACACATGTACGGGGTCGAGAACAACCCCTAGGCATGCTCTGAGCTAGCGATAAACCACCTTGACAAACGATCCAGGGAACCACTCTAACGTGAACCTGGCATCGATAACCCCCTCGGGGTACACTAACTCGCCTCGAACGGCGCAATTCACTTGATCACAAATATTTCGACCCCGAACGGTCGTTATTTGAAACCACACTAAAACTATAAATCTCTTTGCAGGACATCCACAAGATATAAACATCCAGCCCATGACATTACAAGACGAGTCTTCCCACCAACGAGAAACAAAGCGCGACACGTGCAAGCACGTGCCCCACTTTGGGGGGCAAATGTTGGGCGGATTTTCACCCAGAAGATCTCAAGACCAAGAAGCCGCAGTTTCACCCGGGCTCGCGAGCAACCTCTACTTTGTTATCCCGTTTTTTGGTCAAAACTGGAATATCAATGTCGAGCGCGTCTCCACCACGATCAAGCTAAGAAGAAGCAACCAGCAAGCGTATGTAAGCCCAGAGTTCCACTCAAGATCCGAATACAAAGCCCTTTCAACAATACAAGCATAAGTCCACTCGGCAAAGCAATGCAAGGAAGCATTCAGCCAGCAACCAACCTAACACACACAAGCTCATTCGGCATGGCAAGCATTGGGTTTCATTCGGCTTTCCAGTTCATTCGGCTTTCCAAACCTCTGTTCATTCGGCACTCCAAACTCAAGCCCATCCGGCATTCCCCCACTGATGAACCAGCCAAGACCGAACCAACCTTCCACTGCCGGATGAGAACCAACACCGGTCCAAACTCCATCTCCATGCTACCACCGGACCACTTCCACGACCGAACCAACACACCATCACCGGTCCAAAACCCACTACCACCGAACCAACCATGACCGGACCAAACTCCAACTTCTCCAAACACGGCCGGACCAAGCTCCGCCGAACCAGAATGCTACCAGGCCAGATTGCTTCAGCCCGGGCCCACCAGCATCTATATACTTCCAAGACCCCTGCCCCCTACCTCACTCTATAAATAGAGGGGCAGGGGTACAACAATGGCAGACAAGTTTGAGAGCTCAAGCAAGGAAGGAACTTTCAAACTACTTTCATACACTTGTATACAAAGCATTGTACTTGTAATCTGGAAGAAGAAAGATAATAACATATAAAGTGGACGTAGGCACATTCTGGCCGAACCACTATAAATCTGCGTGTCTTTTACATTTCAGCCCTTACCTTTCTCATATTTACATACTCATCTAAAATCATTGAAAATCACACATACTCAACTAAAATAATACGACTTGGAGGTGTTTGTCCATTTTTTGTGCAAACAATTCCCAATTTTTGATCAAATATAATTATTGCATAATACGCTAAGAGCAACATATGAAGATGTCCTCTTGGACGATCAGAGTACTGAATAGACATAGAAGTCATAATACATGACTGTGGAAATAAAACTAAATAGCAACTCCTAAATAGCTCACTTTGCCTCCTACATGTCTTCGGAAGCTTTATTCGTCCAACCTGTAAAACCTTAACTCTCAATCTACTTAAATTAATTTTGAGCACCCGAGAGTTTAAGAGGAAAACATAAACTTCATGTCAGACATAATTCCCGGTGTGAATAATACTATTACATCTCGGTTTACTGATATTAAGTAAGACCACGGTATTTAGTGGAATGGGTTTCCCCTCACTATTATCCCTTTAAAACATTTCTTTTGCAAATCAGAACCCTGCAATCAAGCGGATTTTATCAATAATAGCAATATCATATATGCTCATAAATTAGATAATAAATGGACTATCTGTCCAAACAATATAGTTTTTTTGGCTAACTACTAATCATTGGCTGACTCGAGCCTATCAGACAAAATATATATTCTAACATTTATTAGACAAAATTCAAGGTGGTTTGTCCTTAACTTATTTCTCCCAGGATCACTTGATCCTAATGGTTTTGCGGGCTCACCAATAACCTATCCTCGTTCTCTATACATATTCCATTCTGTGTGTAACCATCATTTAAGTCTTACCTGTGACTAAGCCCTACACACTGGAATTTGGACTAAATTAGCTAGGGGCTATAGCACTCCCATCTAGTATACAAATATCTGATCATTTACTTACGGTTAACTACCCATCAAAATTTTCCTTGGAAACATTTCATGCAAAATGATTTGACCCTTTAAATCATACTTAAACAAGAAAACTTACTACTTGCTTTACTCAAATATCTTTGCCATGATATATGCTTTACTCAAAATATTGTTGATAAAAACATTGGAAACCTTTGTTTAAAAGCTTTAAGCAATCACTTTCAAATCTTTGAAAGTACCCCTTTTGAAATCATTGAAAGTACCTCTTTCGAAACAAGTTAATTATTTCACTTTGAAACCTTAGGCCGTAAAGCCAAAACATACCTTTCAAAACCATTTACATTAGACCTTTCAAAAACATTAAAAGTGTCCCTTTCGAGAGCTTTATAAACCTTGGACATCCTCTTTTCAAAACACTTTAGATATACCTTTAAAAAAAATGAAAACCCTCTATTTAAATGCTAAAGGTAAATATTTCGGAAACATTAGTGAATAACCCCTTTGAAACCTTTTTCATATACCAGTCGAAAGCATTAAAGTCCTTTACTTAATAAAACTTTCGAAAACATTGGGTTCAAGTAAAATGTATGCAACATACTTTAAAACCATTCCTTTCGAAATCTTTGGGTTTGGCTTTCATAATATTAATAGGTTCTTAAAAGAGCTAAGTCGAAAGTAACTCTTTTGAAAGAACTTCCTCAGTAAAAGAAGTGAATGGTGTCAAAACTGTTCCCTTCGAAAGCATAGAAGAAGCGGCTTCAAGGTTTTAGACAAAATGACCCTTTCTAAGGCATTGCTTTGAAAAGTAGAAAGCGGCAGCAGGGGTTTTGACCCCTTCGAAAGCTCATATTTAAAATATAGGCGGCAACCCATTTTGAAAGCTCTTTTCTTTAAAACACTTGACCAAGTCGAAAGTTATCTCATTCGAAAGCAAAGCAGGCGCATTTCCTTTAAATGCAAAACAAAGTCTTGACCCCTTCGAAATCTCTGTTTCAACTCTATACCCTTCGCCTATGTCCAATCCACTATGTATCAAGTCTTTGATACCATATGCATTGGTTTCGAATTGTTTAGAGGCGGAAGTATGACGTCGAAAGGTAGCTATCGAAAGTGGCGAAATATAAAAACCTTGTAAAACTGATTTTTAACTTTATAAAGTAATTTTTTTTCTAACTAACTTGCTTTGTTTGTCAATATATTATTGGTTGCCAATACTTTTCCAACATCTTTTCTAAAAATACTGCCGAATTTCAGAGATTAACATTTTAAAACATTTACAAATTGCTACTTTCTCATTTTATAAACACATAAAATATTTAAGTCCCGTACCTTAAATAATTTTATATACTTATTAAAACACTTAGGAAAATTCTCCAAAAATTCCCATAATCACTTTTAATATGTTTTCTAACATATTTAAATTTCTGACCCAAAGCTAATATATAATAGTCGTAACTAATTTTAGACCTAATTTAACCATTTTCTTCGCTAGAAAATTCATCATAAATCCACATTAATTTATAAAATTATGAAACTTGGAACCCATTTCTAAAATATTACTTCTAACCATGTATCAAAATTGCAAGGCATTTGGATGTCGTTTGATAAGCTTTTCAAAACCAAACTTGTCATAAAATCTATGTGTACAAACAAAATTCATCAACAAGCATATGTTCATTTATTTATCATTTAAAACATGGCATTATACTTTGCAAAACATATCCCTATCTGATCTAGAACTGAAAATAAGAAAATGTGAGGTGTAACCTATTGTTCACCTTAGCTTGTGGTTAAGAAGTTGAGATTTGCTCTTGAATGAATTTAACTAAGCTTCTTCCTTTTGATTCTGGCTTATCTTCTCCTTGTTATCTTCTAATGGTTAGCCTTTCTTTGTTTAATTTTGCTAATGAACGTGTAAAATGAAAGTGGTATGAGGGTTTAAGGTATAAGAATATAGTCTATTCCTATTTTTCCTTTATCTTATTACCCTTATCTATTTCATATAATTCCCTTTATGTTCATTAGTTAATTAGGCACGACTACCCTCGATTATTCAAATCTCACCCCCTTAACCGTATACATATTTCATTTAATTTACCTAATTAAATGTCCTAAATAATGTTATTCAAAATCACGGTCGTAAGTATTTTTATATGTATATGTTTAATGTATTTGTAGGATTATTTATGTCATAATATAATAATATACACAAAGAAAATCAAAACCAAAAGGCTAATTTAATTCAAACATGATTCACTACGAGAGTTTAGTTATATAATAAAATTATGTAGTAGTCCCTGGGGAACAACCTGTAACATCCCGACTTTTCGCACGATTTAAACCGACACACGTGCCAATTCAAACCATACGGAAGGGCGGATTGTTATGGGGTAAATAAGAAAAAAAACAGAGAAGAAAAAAACTAAACAGAATCTCACAGCGGAACAGTGTGTAGTGCACTAGTATAAATAATAATATTATAAATCTTCGTCTTCGTCCTCCCGAGCTAAATCTTGCAATCCTGAAACGCTCGGACTGACCCGAGCGAATTTGAAAAGACAAAAACACTCGAGTCAGAACTAAAAGATCTTATGTGAGTTAAATTAACAGAAATAAATATGAGTGCAGTAACTCAAGAGATGCTCGGGATTTACATCTCCTAAGGATCCGTTAAACTATTTACTATGTAGTATATTGCGCTATTATAATAGTGTCTATTTGTAAAATAAACTTACTTTTTAATAGCGTTAAGGGGTTACCCATATAGCCCTTAACACAGAATATATTCCCATAGTCTATACAGTACCGTAATCTCCCCCGTACTGGGCGTCGTCAGAGGGCACTCCATAGGTATGGTACAAAACCAAAATCGTATGAGGCGCGCTAGGGTAGGTGACACGGCACAACTAGGCAATGCCAGGGTAGATATACCAATTGCTACTCGGGCTGATGGTAACGCATAGCCGCAGCTACCGCCCACCTCGAACTAACACCCCCAAATCAAAGAAATCAATAGTGGCCATCGAAACAATCCAAAGTCAGAGTATAGTATCGAAGGAGTGCGTTCGATCAGAGGAATGACCTCATTGGCCCGAGAATCGCTCCTGTTTTAGCCACCTTATGCCAACTCACGGGAGTTGGGTCCACGTATTTACCTTACAGGAAACGTCGCCACCAACCTACTTCATTCTGGAATCTCCACCGCGTACACGGTTAGTCAAAGTGGTTTTCGGTATCGACAGAGAGTATGTCCATATCCGATCGCGGTCTCTTTGCCAACCCATCGTTATTATAACACCGCGGTCATTTAAAAATAGTTTATACTTAAAAACAAGAATAAAAATTTCCATTTCAAAAACTATGCATACGATATCATTTTAAAACCCAAAACAATATGATATCATTTTATCCAAATATAATTCTTTTCCAAAAATCATACTGCTTTAAAATCTAAAATATTTGGAAACCAAACAATTGAATTATACTTTCAAAACATAATATTTCGGAATTCATACTTTTAAAACCATAACTTCTAAAACTTGAATGGTTTGGATATTCAACGGTATATAAAATAAATGGTTTAACTTTAAGGTAACTTTGTAAAGAAAAATAATTTCCATAGCTTTACAAATATGTTTCTTTATTTACAATCTAAACCAAAATTTAAATATCACTTTCAAGTTCCAAAATTACTTCAATTTCTATATATATATATATATCCATTTGGAGTATTAATATTCAAAACTAAAGTTGGAATTTATTCTTTCAACAAATTAAATGTTCTATTATTTAGTTTTGAATATTTACATAAAATCTATAAATAAAACTCCAATTTCTAGAAATTAAGTATTTTCTTCAATTTAATTTATACTAAAATATCCCATTTAAGTAAATCTTGGAAAATCCATTTATAAATATCATACCTTAAAATTTCCAAACTTAAACATATAAGATATATTACTAAATTCCATTTTCTCAAATTTTTATCATTTTATTCAACAGGTTTATACACAGCTTAAATTTATAATTTTAACTTCATATGTGTATATATCGAATTAATATTTTATAAAATATCAAAATTAATTTTTTATAAACCGTATCCCATCCAAACCATAGAAATCACCTTTAAAATAATTTATATATAGACCACAGTGCCTGTATATAATTTTCTATCATATGGTCAAGTGATACGGATATTTATCATTTCAATCCGCAATTTAAAATAAAATTTTGCGGTTGTATATCATTTCAACCATAATCCCGAATGAAATGAAATATGCATGATAACTTGCAGTTTAAATGATATAAAATAAAAACATCCATTCATCCACATTATCCACCATCCAAATCACAATCATCATCCAAAATAAAACAATATCAATATATATCTGATAATAATATGCAGGTAATAACTGGCAGTTATATTCAAAATAATTTAACAACTATTAAATAACAGTTTATATTCATTAATAAATTTTATAACTGTTAACTAGCAGTTTATAGGCGAATAAATAAATTCTAACTGTTAATTAATATGCAATACATAAACTAAATTAACAATTAAATTAAATAAATGCGAATTAACAGATATGCTGAATAAAACATGCCAAACATTCATAAATAAATTCCTGCTCATATCTAAAATAAATTTAACAAACATAAAAACTTTTAGAAGTTGTGAGTGGGTTAAAACACTCACCTTTTTGAATTTAAATTGAATTCAAATCCAATTTAAACCCAAAATTTGGACAGTCTCCAAATTCATCCAAACTAGTGCCAAAACGTCAGAAATTCCGATACGATCCCATCAAAACAAACCGTGCGCGAATCCGAGCTCGTATGCAGAAGTTATGAAAATTTGAAAAATGGAAAATTCTGGTCCTGGGTCGACTTCGGGTTCGACTTCGGTGCGCCGCCTCAATTCCCCGGTGCTTGCTTGGAGTTTTCGCCAAAAAAACCCGGAGCGACCCGAGTCATTTTCTTCCTGACCCGAAGTTGCTCTAGGGTTTTCTCCCCTGAAACCCGAAGCGCGACCAGAAGCTGCTGCAGATCCGAATTTTTTTTTTCCTTTTTTTTTTTTTTTTTTTGAAATTGAAATTATTTTTTTTGGAATTTGAGAATTAGGTTTTTTTTCCTGCCATTAGAATGAGGAGTTGAGAAGGAGATCTACGTATAGAAAAATGAAAATAAGGAGTGGCTAGGGTTTATAACAGGTTATATATAGACAAGGCTGAAAAATAATAGATGGATCGGATTGGATCTAAACATAAGTTTAAATTTAGGCATAAACATATATGTAATAAACTAGCATTAAATTTTGAAACGTGAATTGATTTAATTGGAAATAAATTACCCAAATGTTCTTATTCCATCAAATTTTATTTACTGAAGGTTGCACTTAATCTAATTTATACATCTTGCCCCTTTTGACTTTAAATCAATAAATCTTATATAGTATATAGATTTATCATTAATTTTATCTATTCTTCCTTTTTAGGCAATGTTCTCTATATTAGATTTCATTTAAATGCAATAAATCATACTATCGTAGTTATATCCAATTAAATAAATAAATGTTGATTCCTACTCTTTTTATCCAACAATTGTTTACGTTTTATTCCATAAATACTTCTACACACATCCTAGATTTTGTATAAATGGTTGTAACGTTAAATCTTGTCTACTTCCCATTTTATATTTAAGGTTTCTAAAACCGATAAATATTATTCCCTAGTCCAAACACCCTTTTGCCCAATTTATATTAACATATCCTTAAATTAGATTAATTCCTATTGATGTAATAGTTGAACATAAATTTCACTTATTTGAAATAAATCCACAATTTAATTTCAAATAAATCAATAAATTTTGGTTTATCACTTCTTAAATACCCAATCGTCATAATTTAATTAAAACTACATTTATCACATTTTATAGAATTTACCATCTTAAGTGACAAATCAAAACTACCCTAACTGCACAAATTTAGGGTAATCAATTTCAATTGCTTTCCCATTAACTACATAAATTATCCAAATGAAACCTAAGTGAAACGTTTATTTATTTAAAAATCTTACTGTTTAAATGAATTTATCCTTTACGATATAATTTACATTTGACTTGATTTCTCATTTATTTTGCAAAACGGTAAATTCCAATTGCTACCAACATTATATTTAATATAAATTTGAATCCAAATAATTGGTATTTCACAACCTTATTGCGTACATTTACATATAGTTACAACTAAGTCAATACACTGATTTCATGAATTCATAAATTAATCCACAAATTTCCATTGACTCATTATATTCAAAATCAATTGCAAAGGTTTAAAAGTTGCTAAATTTCGATTTCAGTAATTCCTTTAATTCCATTCAAAATCAGCAATTATCTATTAAATGTCCCAAAATTTCTATTAAATTAATCTAACGAATCTTTAATATAAATCAGATGAATTAAATATTGCATTCAAACTATTGCGTTAATATTTTCCGTTTCACTTTAAAGTAACTAAATTTGCCAATTATAATACTTATTTCAATTTCTTAAAATAACCCTTTATTTACATTGAACCCAATTTAATTAAGTTTCCAATTGATTAGATTCAATTTCAACATTTAACTACCCTTAAGTTTTAGGTTATAAACAATTTATATGTATTCTTTCTTAATTATTACTTTGCAACTTCTCGTATAAATTTCACACTCAAACATAAATTTTAAAGTAACGCTTAATAAATATGCTCCTATAATTTCTCAACTTTTAAACGAACGTTACTCCACTTTCAATTAGTATAACATTCATTTAATTATTACCACCTATTACCGATCCTAATCCCATTAACAAATAAGCAGATAGATTTTTATGATAGGTGTTACAAATTTTTTTTTTTAAATAAATTACTATTCATTACTATTGCCTTAAATTCAGCATTAATTTCCTTGCATTAACATTTTATACAAAAATCTTTGTCCAATTATAATTTATACTCTAAAAAATTTCATTTACACCTTTCGTTGTTTCTTAATTACAATTAAGGTGCATCAACTATCTATATTGGTAAATGATTGAATTTTCTAGTAATCCTACTATTTAATGTTTAGTATATTTGTATATTATTATTTACCCTTTTGTTCTCCATTATAAATATATGCACACATACAAATTAAGATTCTACATCCAATTAATCATTCCACCCAATATATAAATTACTAACCTTAAATTATTGCAATTGATTATCTAACATACAACTGAATCTATTTCTAAATTTTCATAATTCATTAACACCTTACAAAAGTTTACAAATACAGGGCTTGTATCAGATAAAACTTATTTTCATTGATGAATTCAATACTTGCCTTTATTTTATTTATTTCCAACTTAATATCCAATCGCAACAATTTCCACTATTACACTTATTAATTTCAATACATAATTCAATTTGTAAATTTTAATTACCCTTGATACATCTAATTTCAACATTCACTTTCATATAAATAAATAAGATTTCTGTTTCTTTCTAAATTAAAATAAAAATCCTATTAATTAAATTCATTTTAAACATCGTATTTGCATGGGTTGTTACACTCTCCCCTACTCAAAACTTTTCGTCCCCGAAAAGGAAAAGAAAAGAGAAGGAAGAATTTAATAAACAGTACATCTTATTTCAGATATTAACTTATGAACAATAATTTACTAAATTTATTACCTTAAATAAAATATACCCGTTTTATAATCATTATATCTTTTTATACTTAGATAAATAAAGTTTGGAAAGCATTTTCAAATAATCTCTAAGTGGTTTCAATCACTAGCAACAAATCAATCCAACAACCATCCATTTCAACAACCAGCATACACAACAAATATAAACAACCATATAATCAACAAACAGATAGTTGCTCGGGTTCAAAGCTTGAAATGGTACGGAATGAACAATAACTATCTAGTGCATCATTTACTCAACAGTCTTAGATGAGATCGAATAGATTATTTATTCATCCAACTACTTCAAATTTCCTTACCTGACCAACCATAATCAAACAAAAACAATTCAAACCAACCAATCAAATTAACTTATATCAATTCATTACATACTTTAGTTGTTTGATTTCCTTTCCAATTTATAGTTTACATTTATTTCTAACAACTTCAAATTTTATTTTCTCGTTAGTGGTTGTATCCTTTATTTTTACTTATTGCTTACAATTTATTCACTTTTATTATTTATTTATTCCGGTCATGTAAGTTTCTTTTATTTGTATTGTATTTAATACACTTCTCAATTTCAATCTTTTATTCCATGCTTACAATTCTATTACTTATTTATAGTAACCCTTTTTAATTCCCTTAAATTCTTAACCCTAAAATATCCATTCTTATAAGTAAAGGAATTTACAAATTCTTTAACTAGGGTTTGCAGTCATTTATTTATATTACCTACTTTCCATTATATTCAGCTAGTAGTATTTAATTCATACTTAAGTTAATAACCCTACACATCAATCCTTATTTATTAAAGAATTTCATTTTATTCACTTAAGTTTAAAATCACCTATTTATAATACTTACCTTTAATTTTGGTAAAATTTCAATTATAACTTAAGTTTATACCATTAAATTCTTATTTATAATAGCAATTCATTGAATACTTCATTATTTCCAAAATTCCTACTTGTATAATATTCTATTCCAATCTCTTATTTAACATTTCAACCTTTCATATTGGTAAGTTATATATGTTATAGAAAATGCAAAAGAACTTATACAAGTTTTATCTCTTCTTTTAATTTAATTTAATGTTCAACAAATCTTTACTTCTTTCTTATAAGTAAAATTTTTAACTTCCTCTATAACTTAGCATTTAAGACTCTTATTTTATTTAGGGTTTCAATTATTAATTAAATTCTGTTTCACTACTATAATTGAAACAATTAATTAATGGAAATTAAGAATTAAATACCGGGTCAAATTTCAAAATTATTTTAAAAATAATAGATAAATAATTTCTTACAACTTATATATCTCTAATTATATTTTAAAACAATTAAATTTTAGATGATTTCAAAATAAATCTGCAGTAGAATTTACTACAATGGCCTTTCCCCTTCGAAACTCGAAAATGAAAGTCGATGATGCGGCCGCCATCACCGAAATTATTTTCCAGCGACAGAGAGGAAAGTACAAAATTTATTTTCTCCAAAATTTTCTTTAAAACAATTCTTCCGAATTATACTAAATATTTATATAAGAAAATACTTATAGACCAAATCATTATATTTCATAAATCCTTTGAAAGCAAATTTTCAAAAATCCCGGACTTAAGTTCTAAAATTTCCAAATTTCAATGATTTTAATTGCAATCTTATTTTACCTATTATTTATAAATTTTATTCCTAACAACCAATCTATTGCAACCAAATATAGATATCATTTGAAATTTTTTATTTTATATATAGAAAATATAATAGGAAAAATTATTTCATTTACCTATATTAAAACAAATATTATGTCGGTCTGTCCTATTAAGTGTTTAGAAATCCCTATTGATCACATAGCGTCCCATGCATCAACCAGAATTTATAAATACAAAACGGAACAGATTAACACAATATTAAAATCTTTTTATAACACTAACAAATACGCTCTCTCATATATATACACTCAGCGACTCCCATAGGGTATTACTACCCTATTAACAAAGAGTCAAACCCCACAAAGCCAAAGTTTATCGCTAAACCAAAGCTCTGATACCAACTGTAACATCCCGCCTTTTCGCACGATTTAAACCGACACACGTGCCAATTCAAACCATACGGAAGGACGGATTGTTATGGGGTAAATAAGAAAAAAAAACAGAGAAGAAAAAAACTAAACAGAATCTCACAGCGGAAGGATAAAATATAATAATCAAATATACAGTTTATAAATCTGTTTACAAAACCATTTATATAACACTTATCAGAGTTACACATACCAATAACAATGCAGCGGAACAGTGTGTAGTGCACTAGTATAAATAATAATATTATAAATCTTCGTCTTCGTCCTCCAGAGCTAAATCTTGCAATCCTGAAACGCTCGGACTGACCCGAGCGAATTTGAAAAGACAAAAACACTCGAGTCAGAACTAAAAGATCTTATGTGAGTTAAATTAACAGAAATAAATATGAGTGCAGTAACTCAAGAGATGCTCGGGATTTACATCTCCTAAGGATCCGTTAAACTATTTACTATGTAGTATATTGCGCTATTATAATAGTGTCTATTTGTAAAATAAATTTACTTTTTAATAGCGTTAAGGGGTTACCCATATAGCCCTTAACACAGAATATATTCCCATAGTCTATACAGTACCGTAATCTCCCCCGTACTGGGCGTCGTCAGAGGGCACTCCATAGGTATGGTACAAAACCAAAATCGTATGAGGCGCGCTAGGGTAGGTGACACGGCACAACTAGGCAATGCCAGGGTAGATATACCAATTGCTACTCGGGCTGATGGTAACGCATAGCCGCAGCTACCGCCCACCTCGAACTAACACCCCCAAATCAAAGAAATCAATAGTGGCCACCGAAACAATCCAAAGTCAGAGTATAGTATCGAAGGAGTGCGTTCGATCAGAGGAATGACCTCATTGGCCCGAGAATCGCTCCTGTTTTAGCCACCTTATGCCAACTCACGGGAGTTGGGTCCACGTATTTACCTTACAGGAAACGTCTCCACCAACCTACTTCATTCTGGAATCTCCACCGCGTACATGGTTAGTCAAAGTGGTTTTCGGTATCGACAAAGAGTATGTCCATATCCGATGCCGGTCTCTTTGCCAACCCATCGTTATTATAACACCGCGGTCATTTAAAAATAGTTTATACTTAAAAACAAGAATAAAAATTTCCATTTCAAAAACTATGCATACGATATCATTTTAAAACCCAAAACAATATGATATCATTTTATCCAAATATAATTCTTTTCCAAAAATCATACTGCTTTAAAATCTAAAATATCTGGAAACCAAACAATTGAATTATACTTTCAAAACATAATATTTCGGAATTCATACTTTTAAAACCATAACTTCTAAAACTTGAATGGTTTGGATATTCAACGGTATATAAAATAAATGGTTTAACTTTAAGGTAACTTTGCAAAGAAAAATAATTTCCATGGCTTTACAAATATGTTTCTTTATTTACAATCTAAACCAAAATTTAAATATCACTTTCAAGTTCCAAAACTACTTCAATTTCTATTTATATATATATATATCCATTTGGAGTATTAATATTCAAAACTAAAGTTGGAATTTATTCTTTCAACAAATTAAATGTTCTATTATTTAGTTTTGAATATTTACATAAAATCTATAAATAAAACTCCAATTTCTAGAAATTAAGTATTTTCGTCAATTTAATTTATACTAAAATATCCCATTTAAGTAAATCTTGGAAAATCCATTTATAAATATCATACCTTAAAATTTCCAAACTTAAACATATAAGATATATTACCAAATTCCATTTTCTCAAATTTTTATCATTTTATTCAACAGGTTTATACACAGCTTAAATTTATAATTTTAACTTCATATGTGTATATATCGAATTAATATTTTATAAAATATCAAAATTAATTTTTTATAAACCGTATCCCATCCAAACCATAGAAATCACCTTTAAAATAATTTATATATAGACCACAGTGCCTGTATATAATTTTCTATCATATGGTCAAGTGATATGGATATTTTTCATTTCAATCCGCAATTTAAAATAAAATTTTGCGGTTGTATATCATTTCAACCACAATCCCGAATGAAATGAAATATGCATGATAACTTGCAGTTTAAATGATATAAAATAAAAACATCCATTCATCCACATCATCCACCATCCAAATCACAATCATCATCCAAAATAAAACAATATCAATATATATCTGATAATAATATGCAGGTAATAACTGGCAGTTATATTCAAAATAATTTAACAACTATTAAACTAACAGTTTATATTCATTAATAAATTTTATAACTGTTAACTTGCAGTTTATAGGCGAATAAATAAATTCTAACTGTTAATTAATATGCAATACATAAACTAAATTAACAATTAAATTAAATAAATGCGAATTAACAGATATGCTAAATAAAACATGCCAAACATTCATAAATAAATTCCTACTCATATCTAAAATAAATTTAACAAACATAAAAACTTTTAGAAGTTGTGAGTGGGTTAAAACACTCACCTTTTTGAATTTAAATTGAATTCAAATCCAATTTAAACCCAAAATTTGGACAGTCTCCAAATTCATCCAAACTAGTGCCAAAACGTCATAAATTCCGATACGATCCCATCAAAACAAACCGCGCGCGAATCCGAGCTCGTATGCAAAAGTTATGAAAATTTGAAAAATGGAAAATTCTGGTCCTGGGTCGACTTCGGGTTCGACTTCGGTGCGCCGCCTCAATTCCCCGGTGCTTGCTTGGAGTTTTCGCCAAAACAACCCGGAGCGACCCGAGTCATTTTCTTTCTGACCCGAAGTTGCTCTAGGGTTTTCTCCCCTGAAACCCGAAGCGCGACCAGAAGCTGCTGCAGATCCGAATTTTTTTATTTTTCCTTTTTTTTTTTTGAAATTGAAATTATTTTTTTTGGAATTTGAGAATTAGGTTTTTTTTCCTGCCATTAGAATGAGGAGTTGAAAAGGAGATCTACGTATAGAAAAATGAAAATAAGGAGTGGCTAGGGTTTATAACAGGTTATATATAGACAAGGTTGAAAAATAATAGATGGATCGGATTGGATCTAAACATAAGTTTAAATTTAGGCATAAACATATATGTAATAAACTAGCATTAAATTTTGAAACGTGAATTGATTTAATTGGAAATAAATTACCCAAATGTTCTTATTCCATCAAATTTTATTTACTGAAGGTTGCACTTAATCTAATTTATACATCTTGCCCCTTTTGTCTTTAAATCAATAAATCTTATATAGTATATAGATTTATCATTAATTTTATCTATTCTTCCTTTTTAGGCAATGTTCTCTATATTAGATTTCATTTAAATGCAATAAATCATACTATCGTAGTTATATCCAATTAAATAAATAAATGTTGATTCCTACTCTTTTTATCCAACAATTGTTTACGTTTTATTCCATAAATACTTCTACACACATCCTGGATTTTGTATAAATGGTTGTAACGTTAAATCTTGTCTACTTCCCATTTTATATTTAAGGTTTCTAAAACCGATAAATATTATTCCCTAGTCCAAACACCCTTTTGCCCAATTTATATTAACATATCCTTAAATTAGATTAATTCCTATTGATGTAATAGTTAAACATAAATTTCACTTATTTGAAATAAATCCACAATTTAATTTCAAATAAATCAATAAATTTTGGTTTATCACTTCTTAAATACCCAATCGTCATAATTTAATTAAAACTACATTTATCACATTTTATAGAATTTACCATCTTAAGTGACAAATCAAAACTACCCTAACTGCACAAATTTAGGGTAATCAATTTCAATTGCTTTCCCATTAACTACATAAATTATCCAAATGAAACCTAAGTGAAACGTTTATTTATTTAAAAATCTTACTGTTTAAATGAATTTATCCTTTACGATATAATTTACATTTGACTTGATTTCTCATTTATTTTGCAAAACGGTAAATTCCAATTGCTACCAACATTATATTTAATATAAATTTGAATCCAAATAATTGGTATTTCACAACCTTATTGCGTACATTTACATATAGTTACAACTAAGTCAATACACTGATTTCATGAATTCATAAATTAATCCACAAATTTCCATTGACTCTTTATATTCAAAATCAATTGCAAAGGTTTAAAAGTTGCTAAATTTCGATTTCAGTAATTCCTTTAATTCCATTAAAAATCAGCAATTATCTATTAAATGTCCCAAAATTTCTATTAAATTAATCTAACGAATCTTTAATATAAATCAGATGAATTAAATATTGCATTCAAACTATTGCGTTAATATTTTCCGTTTCACTTTAAAGTAACTAAATTTGCCAATTATAATACTTATTTCAATTTCTTAAAATAACCCTTTATTTACATTGAACCCAATTTAATTAAGTTTCCAATTGATTAGATTCAGTTTCAACATTTAACTACCCTTAAGTTTTAGGTTATAAACAATTTATATGTATTCTTTCTTAATTATTACTTTGCAACTTCTCGTATAAATTTCACACTCAAACATAAATTTTAAAGTAACGCTTAATAAATATGCTCCTATAATTTCTCAACTTTTAAACGAACGTTACTCCACTTTCAATTAGTGTAACATTCATTTAATTATTACCACCTATTACCGATCCTAATCCCATTAACAAATAAGCAGATAAATTTTTATGATAGGTGTTACAATTTTTTTTTTTTAAATAAATTACTATTCATTACTATTGCCTTAAATTCAGCATTAATTTCCTTGCATTAACATTTTATACAAAAATCTTTGTCCAATTATAATTTATACTCTAAAAAATTTCATTTACACCTTTCGTTGTTTCTTAATTACAATTAAGGCGCATCAACTATCTATATTTGTAAATGATTGAATTTTCTAGTAATCCTACTATTTAATGTTTAGTATATTTGTATATTATTATTTACCCTTTTGTTCTCCATTATAAATATATGCACACATACAAATTAAGATTCTACATCTAATTAATCATTCCACCCAATATATAAATTACTAACCTTAAATTATTGCAATTGATTATCTAACATACAACTGAATCTATTTCTAAATTTTCATAATTCATTAACACCTTACAAAAGTTTACAAATACAGGGCTTGTATCAGATAAAACTTATTTTCATTGATGAATTCAATACTTGCCTTTATTTTATTTATTTCTAACTTAATATCCAATCGCAACAATTTCCACTATTACACTTATTAATTTCAATACATAATTCAATTTGTAAATTTTAATTACCCTTGATACATCTAATTTCAACATTCACTTTCATATAAATAAATAAGATTTCTGTTTCTTTCTAAATTAAAATAAAAATCCTATTAATTAAATTCATTTTAAACATCGTATTTGCACGGGTCGTTACACAATCTTAGTTCTAGCAATCTCCACTTACACTTCATACAAATTATGGGGACTCATATTAATACCCTCAATCGGTTTTCATAGAAAAATTATGATAGGACCTTCGTGAATTAATATGAAATATTATTATTTTTTATCTACTTTAAGATTATACTTTTCCATCACCGATAAACTCTTCTATCACCTGTTATTTGTGGAGAACATATCACAGCTCTTATTAAGCTGTTAACTCCTATTACAATCTATATTGCACCATACCTACTATAATACGTTATTGAATTTTCAGTAGTGGGAAGCTTCCCTAACTTTCTTATAAATTTAGGCACAATACTGCTTTGATTGTGGCACTAACTACTGAGATGTACTTGTATTTTATAGTTGAGTCTACCACAAAAACATTTGGAACATTTCCGACTTTAAGACTATTTGTCAAGGTTAACATGAATTTAAGATTGACTTGCTATATTCAATGTCACTTAGAAGTTCAAGTCCAAACACTCCTTCAAAAAAGGTTTCTTTATTTCCATAAACAATTCTCTAGTATTTAATAAATACTCGAGATTATTCTTAACTACCATTTATTGATTATAACTTAGTTTTGGTTTCGCTCACTACACCAAGCATAAAAGAAAATATCAACATAGTGCAATATATGGCATAACTGATGCTTTTTATTGGTGATGCTAAAGGAATCTATCTCATATCCTCCGTATTAAACATGTTAATATGGTGTCTAAGTATATTGATTGAGACAATTCCAACATTCTTTTATATTGAGTATAAAGGATATCTCTTTTGTGTCCTTCATCAAGCACTAAACAACCAAATATTAACTAATTTTTACGCAGGTACACT
This sequence comes from Allium cepa, assembly GCA_030765085.1. Classification (NCBI taxonomy): domain Eukaryota; kingdom Viridiplantae; phylum Streptophyta; class Magnoliopsida; order Asparagales; family Amaryllidaceae; genus Allium; species Allium cepa. Next base: position 258,851,219 of record CM060939.1, read on the forward strand.
ATTATCAGTCGGTAGCATGTTGTTTACTTATAGTATTAGAAATTTTTCATACCATCGAATTTCATTCTTGTACATATATACTTCCTCTACATTTTGGCAATGAACTATATGATTTTCTTGTTAAAATACTTGCTCAACCTCCATGTATTTGCTTAAGATCGTTTCTTAAAGTGTCCACAAGCTTGTTCTTGCTAATTTTGAGACACTTTAACTATTATGTGCAAGCATTCTACTTTAAATCATTATTTAGAAGTTCTATTTCAAAATCAATGTATCAAAATCGAAGCCATGACCATAATTTGTGAATGGCGTCCAAATGGACTTAAGAAGCTTGACTGGAGAAATTACTCAATTTGAATTCGAAATTGAACAAGTCATTTCCCATCAATGTTTTTTATAAAATTTTAATTGCAATAATGCATTGACCTTCATGTCTAAGACTCACTTACAACTGATGGATCGTATGCTTTTGGGTATAATTTCCAACATCAACCTTTTCTCTGTGTACATGGAATCCATTTCGAGTTTAAAGTATCACGTTATGCACATAGCATATACTTTCTATGGCTTGTCGACAACTAAGGAGATGATAATTACTAACAATCTATTTTCTCAATATCAATTAGAATCTCGTAGTTTCTTTTCAATATGTGAGATTCCATATTAGACGTTTTAAACTGTCTTATTGGCTTGGTTAAATTTATACCATCTATATAATCTATTTTCATGTTAAAATCTTGGAATTTATCCAAGTCAATCACACTACCACTAATTTCTCTAGAAAAAAATTCTTTCAAAAAAAAGGCGGTGTGTCTTTAAACAACAGATTGTTTCCTAATGCGATGGAATAGACATTCATCATATTTTATACTGCTTAGAGACTTTTATAAAATACATTTAGTCTTGAGTTTATGAAATTTACGTTCATAATGTATGTTTGATAACCATGCATATTAAACTATTCAAGATGAGGTTTCTTTCTAATTCATATCTTATATGAAATCGTTGTCTCGGCTTTAGATGAAACCAAATTTAACAATGTGCTTACTCTTAAGTACATATCCTTAAAGAAAGAGGTAACTCAACATCGCTCATTATCAATCGTACTTATCTAACATAGTTCGATTACTCTTTCGATACATCACTATGTAGCATAAAGTGGAGTGACTTTGAGAGTGAATCTTCTTCTCTTTTAGGTACTCTTGGAACTCTTATCCAAAATACTCACATTTTGATCAAGTTGGATTGTTTAATTCCTTTGCATATTACATTTTCTAATTCCATTTTATATTTTATGAACTTATCATAGATATTTAACCTGTGTATTAAATTCACATGTTAATGTTTATGAAAAATCATTAAAGTATTTAAAAAAGTAAGCAGATCCACTAAGAAGATCTACTTTCCTTATCATCAGACCTTGGACTACACATATCCAAATGTATCAACTTGAAGGGCTCATTAACTCTTATGTTGCTCCAATAGACTAAGTGCTTTTTTCATATTTCTTTGAGATATAATTCAGAATTCCCATATGATTCATAATCATATCATCATCTCAAAGATTTGTCTTTGTCCATGATTTCAAAAATAACTATTACATATTTTAGATTCTTATGTATTTTCGATAGATAATACATCACATTTGTTATGAAAACAAATACGATTATCAAAATACCAAAAAAATTATTTTTTAATGAATATTCATAATATTCATATTAAAACAAAGCTGCATCTATTTTTGGTCAAAATTGAAAATGGTTGTTATTTTATAAATAATATTTGTATACATGAAAGTAACTTTAAAAACATGATGTATCCATTAATTATCGTGATATAGTATGCTCCCACTATTTTCGGTGCTATAGTAATATTTGAAATATAAAGCACCGTTCAATCACAAACTATGGACTATTCACTTTTTCAACAATAGTAAATATATAGTCGAGAGTATTAAATCATATATCTCAAATACACTTGTAATATAAATCATATTTCCTGTTCCTTGTTAAGTATCCATATTTATTCTACATAATATGTTTTCGATGTCTCTTCACGATACCGAGGTGGTCATTCACTCTCTTCATCCTAATTGTGCCAACATATTACCACTCTCAAACTTTCACTTTCTATTTTAAACAGTCCAGCCATTCAAAAGAGAAACCTTTTACTATAAGACTATACTAGATTTCTTTAAAATATGCATTCACTCATCCTTAACATGTTAAGGAGATTGAATATGTTGCACATAAGTAAA